>CM033625.1:13240569-13840569 GCA_019453435.1 Rhinogobius similis | reverse complement strand
CTGCCCTTGCCAATCATATTCTTCTAATCACATCAACTTTGAGGACAAATCGTTCAGCTACATCTTCATACGGTACTGTACATCCAGATGCTACAATGAAGATCTCAGTACACTTTGTCAGTCCATGCTATATGAATACTACACCTGATTTTGTAACAGCAGTGTGTGAGTGCCTTGACCCCTCCTCCTGGTAACCCCTGTGTGTTATCTCTTTCAGGTCAAGGCTGGGTCCATGTTGAATATTATTGGAATTGTAACCATCAATCTTGCTATTAATACTTGGGGTGTAGCAATGTTTGACCTTGATACATTTCCAGACTGGGCCAATGTTACTGTGAAACCATAAATGTGAACTGGATCATCAGTACCTGTGGATTTTTTCTTATATTTATTTATTTAAAAGCAAGGAGTCTGGACAATGTGTTTCAAATAATATGACCGTTCTTTGTTTGAACATAAAGCTAGTAATGTGTTTTATTCAGACCTTTTAACACCTTAGCAGATTTATCAGTATTTCGGTGTGTTATCACAACAAATAATGTATGTGTGGAAAACAAGTAATTCACTGCTATTGCTTTTAACAAAATGCTATTAGAGCATTAGTAAAACACTGTAAAGACATTTAAAAAGTGTATACATTTTCTTGATCTCTAGAAAGTGAAACAACAGATTATGTGCTGAATTACACAATTTGAGGCCTGTTTCTGTTAAGTTAACACTTGTGCATTATATGACCTTAATAAAAATGTCTTCATTGTTAAAATAACAGGCAGCATGGTTAGTGGGCTTCTCCAGTGCACCTGTTGGGAAAGTAGTGTTTTTTATTCTTCTCCAAATGAACAGATCAGGCAATGATAGCTTTTAATTTCAACACTTGAGTGTTAACTGATTGAGTCCCCAACAACCTTCAGTGAGTGTGCTCATAACCTTTTGGTATTTTGTTTATCACATGAGAATATCATACAGTCCTGATCAAAAGTTTAAGACCTGTTGAATAAATGGCAAAAGTCACGTTTTGCATGGTTGGATCTTAACAAGGTTCCAAGTAGAGCTTCAATAAGCAACAAGTAAAGGGAGTGAGACAAAAAAAAAAGTTTGAGTAAACCTTTTATTGAAAACA
This sequence comes from Rhinogobius similis, assembly GCA_019453435.1. NCBI lineage: Eukaryota > Metazoa > Chordata > Actinopteri > Gobiiformes > Gobiidae > Rhinogobius > Rhinogobius similis. Next base: position 13,839,449 of record CM033625.1, on the reverse strand, counting down.
TGTTAACTGAAATAGGCTGTTGTGCTGCTGATTAAAAGTTTAGGACCAAACCTCAAAAAAACAGCCCCAAAACTCCTTAAAAACAGAAATCAAAGTCCCAAACATGAACTCAGTAATGAGTAGTTGGTGGCGGCATAATTGATACAAGTGTTTCCAGGAGGTGAGTGGGAACATTTCTCTAAGTGGTGAAGACGGCCTCATGAAGGGCATCTACTGTTTAGAACTGTGGTCCGTTTTTGTAAACCTCCCTTGTCATCCATCCCCAAAAGTTCTCAGTTGGATTTAAATCAGGGGAACACACAGGATGGTCCAAAAGAGTGATGTTATTCTCCTGAAGAAGTCCTTTGTCCTGTGGGCTTTGTGAACTGCTGCGTTGTCCTGTTGAAAATGTCATGTCCTGCATGGCCCTGCCTCCTTTGTGCTCCCCTCCCTTTCCTTCTCCCTGGGTGTGTGAGTGTGCTTGGGCGGAGTCTGCACCTGTAGCCGATCTGCAATCAAGCAGCCTTCAAATATCCAGCTCTCCTGCAAGACTCTGCCAGATTGTTGTCATCTTTCTCACGGTGAACTTCTTGGCTACTCGGTTTCTGAGATTTAGAAGAATTTTGTACTTACCTGTTTTTCGTCTGCACCAGCCCTGCACCAGCCCTGCACCAGCCCTGCACCAGCCCTGCACCAGCCCTGCACCAGCCCTGCTCCAGCCCTGCTCCAGCCCTGCTCCACTTCATCTGCCTCCAACAGTTAATAAAACATTTTTACTTTTGATTTGGCCGTAGTGTCCGTTTTTGGGTCCCTCCACGTGAAGCCGTAACAGAACAATCTGGCCACATGGACCCATCGGACAAGGACTCAGTTATTCAGGCTTTGGCTGCTCAGGGAGCCAGAGTGGGCCATCATGAGCAAATTTTGAAACAAATGACCGATAGACTTCGTGAGTTGTCTTCTAGTGTTTCTCAACTCTCCACTCAAATGGACCAACTTTCTGCTCAGTTCTCTCATGCCTTGCCTTCGTCTCCTGACCCACCTCAAGCCACCGCTCCTCCTCTGGTCCTGCCTCCCACCTCTGCTGCCCGTGAGCCGTATATTCCTACCCCTGAGCGCTACTCTGGTAATCTGGGAACCTGTGGTCATTTCCTCCTCCAGTGCTCTCTGGTATTTGACCAGCAACCCAGCACATACACTACAGATAAGTCTCGCATCGCCTTTTTACTTAGTTTACTCACTGGTCGAGCAGCACAATGGGCTACAGCAGTTTGGGAGAGTGACTCCATGTTATGTCAATCCTATGATAACTTCACTGCAGAGATGAGGAAAATTTTTGATCATCCCCTTAAAGGCAAAGAAGCAGCAAGACGTCTTCTCTCATTGAATCAAGGCTCATCTTCTGTCGCTCAATATGCCATAGACTTTCGCATCCTAGCTGCAGAGAGTGGGTGGGATGACACAGCCTTACAAGGAGTTTTCATGAGAGGATTGACAGATAAAGTTAAAGATGAACTGGAAGCGCGAGATGAGACAAACTCGCTAGAGGAATTGATTTCCTTGGCCACCCGTCTGGACAATAGGCTGAGGGAAAGACAAAGAGAAAGGAATATTCGTCAGCCCTCCCCTTGTGTACTTACTTTGCCTTCGGGTTCTTCCTCCTCTTCCGCTGCTCCTACCACTAACCTCCCTCCTGTGTCTTCCAGTCCACCGGTCCTGTCTACTGGAGAGGAACCCATGCAGCTGGGCCGGGCTAGACTATCACCTGCTGAACATCAGCATCGCCTAAAGTCGGGGTTATGCATTTACTGCGGACAAGCTGGACACTACATTAACACCTGCCCTCAGCGACCAAAAGACAAGGCTCACCAGTAAATGGAGAGGTTCTGATGAGCCAAACAACTACTCTCCCAGCTTCAACTCCACAAAGGTTGCAACTCCCAGCTACCCTGTATTGGTCACGTGAGTCATATCCCCTCCTTGCGTTTGTAGATTCTGGAGCTGACGACAATTTCATTGACTCAAACTTTGTATCCCAAGCTAAAATTCCCATAGATCTCATAGTACCCCCCAGGGATGTTAATTCATTGAGTGGGGAACGGTTAGCTCGGATTACGCACCAAACCAAAGTTATATCCCTTGTGTTGTCAGGGAACCACAGAGAAGAAATCCAGTTTTTGGTGATTTCGTCCCCTCATGCCCCTGTGGTGTTGGGTCTACCCTGGTTAAGGAGGCATAATCCCCATATTGATTGGGCCAATAACAGCATTTCCAGTTGGAGCGTTTTCTGCCATTCAAACTGTCTCCGGTCAGCCATAACCTCCAGCAATCCGGTCTCTGCCTCTCCTCCCAATCCTCCAGATCTATCCAACGTACCCCCTGAGTATCATGATCTCTGTGAGGTGTTCAGCAAAGAAAAGGCGCTATCCCTACCCCCACACCGTCCTTACGATTGCGCAATTGATCTGCTTCCTGGTGCCCCTTTGCCCACCAGTCGTCTGTATAAACTTTCTGGTCCTGAGAGGGAAGCTATGGAGACTTATATTAAAGACTCGTTAGCTGCAGGGTTGATACGTCCATCCTCTTCCCCAGTCGGGGCCGGTTTCTTTTTTGTGGATAAGAAGGACAAGACCTTGAGGCCCTGCATTGACTATCGGGGGTTGAATGACATAACTGTAAAAAACAAATATCCTCTGCCACTAATTGACTCTGCTTTCGAGCCCCTTCATCAGGCCACCATTTTTTCTAAATTGGATTTACGGAATGCCTACCACCTTGTCCGCATTAGGCAAGGTGATGAATGGAAAACTGCTTTTAACACGCCACTGGGACATTTTGAATATTTGGTGATGCCTTTTGGACTTACAAATGCACCAGCAGTTTTCCAGGCGCTAGTAAATGATGTCCTGAGAGATATGTTGAATAGATTTGTTTTTGTTTATCTGGATGATATTCTTGTTTTTTCTAGGGATCCTCATGAACACGTTCAGCATGTCCGGCTTGTCCTACAGCGGCTCCTGGAGAATAAGCTCTTTGTTAAGGCAGAGAAGTGTGATTTTCATTGTGTGTCAGTTAACTTTTTGGGTTTTGTGATTCGACAGGGGCAGATCATGGCAGATCCAGACAAGGTGAAAGCTGTGGCGGAGTGGCCGAGACCGAATCCAGAAAACAGCTGCAACGTTTTTTGGGTTTTGCTAATTTTTATAGAAGGTTTATTAAGGACTACAGCAGAAAGGCAGCTCCTCTGACTCGGCTCACATCAACCCTCATCCCCTTTCAATGGTCCAGAGAGGCGGAGGTTGCTTTCTCCACCTTGAAGTCCCTGTTCACCTCAGCCCCTGTTCTTACGCACCCAGACCCATCCAGACAGTTTATTGTGGAAGTTGATGCTTCGGACTCCGGTGTGGGAGCTGTCCTGTCCCAGCGTTCACCTATGGATCAAAAAGTTCATCCATGTGCCTTTTTCTCCCGACGTCTGACCTCTGCTGAGGTAAATTACGACATTGGAAATAGGGAACTGTTGGCCGTGGTTCTGGCGTTGCAGGAATGGAGGCACTGGCTGGAGGGTGCTGAGCAACCGTTTGTGGTTTGGACTGATCACAAGAACTTGTCATATCTGCGTTCTGCCAAGAGGCTCAACTCTCGGCAGGCTAGGTGGGCCCTATTCCTTGGCAGATTCAATTTTACCCTCACCTACCGCCCTGGCTCCCGGAATGTTAAACCTGATGCTTTGTCCCGCCAGTCCGCCAGAGATGTCACTGAGTCTGCGCCAGAGCCTATTTTGCCGGCTACTTGTATGGTGGACGATCCAGACCCCCATACTGGGATTCGATCTTCTTTGGTTGGCGCAGTTCTCTGGGAGATTGAACGAGTGGTCCGAGAGGCTCCACGAACTCAACCGGACCCTGATGGCTGCCCGCCCAACTCTTTATTTGTACCAGAGAGTGTGCGTTCCCAGGTCTTGCAGTGGGGGCACAGTTCAAAGCTGACCTGTCACCCTGGTTTCCACCGAACCCTATCTTTCCTCAAACAGAGGTTTTGGTGGCCTTCTATCAGCAAGGACACTCGCTCTTTCGTTGCAGCCTGTCCTACGTGTTCTCGGAGCAAGGCTGGCCATCAAGCTCCAGCTGGTCTTCTCAACCCCTTGCCTGTTCCCAGCAGACCCTGGTCTCATATTTCTGTGGATTTTGTCACGGGACTTCCTAACTCGGATGGTAACACTGCCATACTTACCATTGTTGACCGTTTTTCCAAGGCGGTGCATTTTGTTCCCCTCCCTAAATTGCCGACTGCCACTGAAACTGCTAACCTCCTGATCCTCCATGTGTACAGGCTCCACGGGATCCCTGCTGACATTGTTTCAGACAGGGGGCCGCAGTTCACCTCTCAGGTCTGGAGGGCTTTCTGCCAAGCCATGGGGACTACAGTTAGCCTCTCCTCGGGTTACCACCCTCAGTCCAATGGCCAGACGGAACGGGCCAATCAGGACCTGGAGTCGGCCTTGCGCTGCGTCTCCGCCCGCAATCCATCTACATGGAGCTCCTACTTGCCCTGGGTGGAATACGCCCACAATTCCCTGGTGTCATCGGCCACAGGTATGACCCCGTTCATGGCGTCCTTGGGTTTTCAGCCTCCTCTCTTCCCAGACCAGGAGGGGGATGTGGCTGTTCCGTCGGTGCAAGCACATTTGAGGCGCTGCCGTGGCGTTTGGGCTGCTGCTCGTGCGGCTTTGCTGCGCACGACAGCTCGGGCTCAGAGGGCTGCTGATAGGCATCGCAGGCCGTCCCCCCAGTACCAGCCTGGACAGAGTGTCTGGTTGTCCACCCGTGACCTCCCCCTCCAAGTCGAGTCTAAAAAGCTGGCGCCTAGGTATATAGGACCTTACATCATTGAGAAGGTCATCAATCCTGCGGTTGTCCGCCTCAGGTTGCCTCCCTCCCTGAACATCCATCCGCTGCTCCACGCTTTCCTTCTCAAGCCTGTCTCGTCCTGCCCTCTTAGCCCTCCGGCCGATCCCCCTCCTCCCGCCCGGGTCGTTGATGGCTTCCCAGCCTACACGGTGCGTCGGCTTCTGGACGTGCGCCGCCGCGGGAGGGGTTTCCAGTACCTGGTCGACTGGGAGGGGTACGGTCCGGAGGAGCGCTCCTGGGTTCCGCGCAGCAGCATTTTGGATCGGTCCCTCCTCCGGGACTTCTACCGATCCAGCCCTGCACCAGCCCTGCACCAGCCCTGCACCAGCCCTGCACCAGCCCTGCACCAGCCCTGCACCAGCCCTGCTCCAGCCCTGCTCCACTTCATCTGCCTCCAACAGTTAATAAAACATTTTTACTTTTGATTTGGCCGTAGTGTCCGTTTTTGGGTCCCTCCACGTGAAGCCGTAACAGAAAAACCCAGTGGTTCCACAGACGAGGGCCCTCAGTCATGAGGGATGCTCTCTGCAACATCTGCACAGAGCCAGGGGCCCCTGCACCACCTGGAGCTCCATTGTTCCACTGAAGGAAAAAGCAGCCCAGCTCATGATGGCGCCCCCTCCCTGTGGCGCGTAGAAAACATCTCAGGTGGATCTGTTTGTCGTGTCAGTAACACTAGAAACCATCAGGACCATCAGGGTTACATTTTGTCTCATCAGAATCAAACTTTCTTCCACCTTTCAGTGTCCCATGTTTTTGTCTCTTGTAAAGTCCAGGCTTCAGTTCTGTGGCATTCAAGGAGACGAGGCCTTTGAAGACGTTTCTTTTTGAAGCCCTTCAGTGTCAGATGTGTCTGATGTTATTGGGCTGCAGTCAACAGCAGTAACGGCCTTAATTTGGGTCGAGGATCGTCCAGTTTCTTGATGGACGGCCGATCAGGCCCTCCGGCTCAGTGCACACTTTTTTTTTACGGTGGACTTTTTACTTACTTACTTTTTACTATTTGACAGACATATATATATGTGGCAAACCAACCTGACATGGTGGTGGGGGATAAAGAGCAAAGGAAGGCCGGAGTGGTTGATGTGGCGATACTAGGTGATGGCAACATCAGGAGAAAGGAACACAAGAAACTAGAGAAATACCAAGGGCTCAGAGAACAGCTGGAGAAGGTCTGGAAAGTGAAGGCCAGATAGGAGCCCGTGGTGGTCGGAGAACTCGGGGCAGTGACCTCCAAACTGGAGGAGTGGCTACAGCAGAGCCCTGTAGGAACATCAGACATCCCAGTCCAGGATACTGCGCAGGACCCTCAAGCTCCCTGGCCTCTGATGAGACCTGAGCTTAGAGAGATGGATGAGACCACCCGCAGAGGGTGAGAAGGGAATTTTTTATATAGTCCTTTAATCAATTGAGAAATAGATTGATAAATTGATTGACAAAAAATCAGGACAATTCTTTTTCAAGATTTCAATCTTTAATAGTTATCAAAAATCTGTCTGAAATACCTCTTTACTGTAACAGGATAATTTTAACATGAACATGAATACTTTTACTTAAGTAGATTTTTATATGTGATACCTTTATTTGAGTAATTTGTTTCATCCTTTATCTTTTCTTTTACTTAAGTAATAAAATTCACCACTGGAGAATATCAAAAAACAATAAGGCATTTTCTGTCCTAATGTACATGTAATGACTAGAAAATTGGATCAATGCTCAAAAGTAGTTTTAATAAGCACAAAAATACAAATCCAGTCAAAAATAGGGAAATGACAGAAACATACTAAATTATGGATACGAAGGTTAGCCTATTACAAAAATACTTGAATATTGGACGTGAAGGTCATGTTCCTATTCTATTGTGACAACAGGAAGCTGAAAGGATTTTAAAGCTATAATGCAATAAGGTCAAAGGTGAAAATGAATCCAAAATGATTTTTTAAAGTTAATCAAAACATCATTCCTCCAGCAAATCTCAAATGCAGCTTCAAAGTAAGGAAACAATGAATCATTTGATTGTTGGTAGTGGAGCGTGAGCGGCTGCTGTCATCACAGGTAAGACACACCACTTTTTGTGTTGTCTTTACCTTGCTGCTTATCCTTGTCCCCAATAAGTAAGAACTCAAAATCAAGAATTTGATTGTCGTCTTGCATGTTAATTCAATTCTCCAAATGATGATTATGCTGCATGACTCCTTGACTCAACCCTTGCATTTATAATATAAGTTTTATTATATGGCTTCTGACAAACTGCTCTCAAGGAAGACATTTGTGCACTTTTACCTCTAGGTATCTGCTGTTCAGTGCTGAATTTCATCTAAACGTCTAACATGAATCGAGACCTCAAGGGCTCAAAATCTTAAGCTCTCATCATAAATTACCAAGTATTATAGTACCATCTTTTTCATTTAACACTATCAATGACATGAACTAAATTTGCACAGGATGTGATAGACCTCATGTAACTGTGTAAAGTAAAACTTTCAGTGAAAGTGAGCAGTGTTGTTTGAACAAATACTATTAGCTTAGAAATTGTCACACCCTGTCACAACAAACAAGCCTGGGGAATTGTTTCTATTTCCACAGAACAGCTTTGTTTAGGTGGAAATTCTTCTTCCTAGGAAACACTTAGTAAAACTGAATGCGTGCAATGTGACCTTGTCATTTCTTTGCACTTGTAATCAGTGGCAATTAAAATGACATACTTTCTTTCACATCACTTCTAAAAAGGTTTTACAAGTGCCATTTTAAATATATATTTTTTTATCTTGTGAATGTTTTATATACATAGTGACAATAGCATTGGTAAGTTGTCAGAGGAAGTGAGACTTGGTAGCTGTTTCTATCCAGTTGTGTCTGTGACAGATAAAGCCCAGGGCAGGAGTTCTGCTCTGCACAGGCGCAGCACTGTAACTCAGGAATAATTCGGTCTGTAACTAATCCTGTCTCTCACTGGCCTCGCCCTCGCACTGAGGACACAGTTTGTTCAAAGGCTAAGAACTAAAGCTTTTGCGCTGTTCCTAGTTCACTGAGAGGGTAACAAAAGATGAGATTCATTAATTCATTCTGACTTACTGATATGGTAAGAGTCAAAACAACAAACTTACACCCATCTATGTGTGCAGTGCTTGCCATAATCTGCAATAACGTGAATGGTGCTGTTAGTTCAGTGAACAGAAGACACAACAGAGGCTGTAACGTTTCTATGTAATTTTTCTTCTTTATCTCAGAAGCACTTAATTATAGCAGATGCAATTGGCAGTCACTGTCAGAATGTGATTGTCTTTGATGTCCAGTTTCCAAATAGCTCAGAGTGCAGAGGAGAAAGAGTGACAGGCTGCCAGCTGCTTCTGCCGGCTGCACTGGATCTATGAAACCTGTTGCAGCAAGTTTAGATTTCTGTATATCTTATTGCTGGGTTAAACTGGAAAAGTGCCAGACTCACACACACGCACACACACATACCTGTGCTCACACACACACACACACACGCACACACACAGAATGAAGACGACACTTAAGCTGCCAAATTCTGAAACTAGCCCATCAAACATTACTGTACACATTTCGATAGAGGGGTTCAATGTACTGCACTGCCAGAGTCAGAGACTTGATGAAATATACCTGAACTTAAGGAACTATTTTAAAATCTCACTCAGGTAAGTGCACTTTTTACTTGCAACAAAATACTGCAGAAATATTGAAAGTGTATGGTATGTTTGCTTTTATCAACACTTGTCAAATTGCAACTGCAGTGTTTGGGTCACAGACATTTACTATCAACATCAGTTGTAGACGTTCTAATTTATTATCTATTTTTCTCTCTTTTTCTTTTTAATACATTGTACTTTTTATTATTACTAATTGTGATTTACTTGTGATGATGCTGTGGCTGAAATCAATTTCCTGAATGAATTTATAAAAACATAACATCTGTCTTTTTTTTTTTTGCAATTCAAGGGATTTATTATGACTGTATTTATGTATGTGTATGTATGTGATTTTGCGAACCAACTTAAATGACTGTTTGATTGTATGTCTGTCATGTTAATGTCATTACTGTGTTCATAACAAACCTGAAAATTGCAACAAAAACAACAACAAAAACAAAGGGTATAAATAAAGTAAACTGAACTGATTGGGCAATATTTATAGGGGGAGAAGAGTGGGAGAAGCATTCAACAAATTGTTGGAGCTGGGAATGATCTCATGATGCTGATACTGGTACATCTGGTCGGCAGTTGATATAGAAAACAGATTTGTGTACACTGCTCATTGAAATGTATGAAAGCAAAGCACATTTGCATACAGTGCCGCTAAATGTAATATCGTCATTTATACAATCTTGGTGAAAGACCTAAACAGCAAAAGTCTGGTGTCACACCTTGGGCTAATGATCAAGTGAAAACATGCAGAACTATCCAGTACTTACATAATTTATTATCAAGCAGGCAGGTTTATACAGAATTACCTGCAAGTTTAAAAAAAAAAAAAGAAGCAAAAATTGTTTTGAATGGACACATCATTTTAGTTGATTATTTACTATTACCCACAATGCAGGGGGTTACATATAAAGCCATTATTTGACACAAAATTAGAGCTTCATCAGTACATATTTTCCACAGTATATGCTTATTTTTATGCAATTGCATTTGTTGTGTATGTTCTGGGGTTTATGTCCCATGAGTGTCGATCAAGCAGATGAGAACACTTGTTGCTATAAAATGAAAGCAAAGGACTTGCTCTCAGATTTCTCCTCCACAGTTGGTTCCTCTCATTGTGTCACTGTGCTGTGTGGATCAGCACTTTTTGGCTTCATGTGACCAAACAGACACGCTTTGTTGGCACTTTTAATGAGACTTCTCCCCGTCACAGTTTCTGTTACTGCTGCAAGGGCCACGTGTCAGGCACCTTTACGCAGTACACAGTCTTTTTTGCTTAATACATATTTTTTCTTGTTAAAGTGATTCTGTGACCAACAGTTTTTGGACATTAATTCAGATGAATTGTTTAATTTGATCAAATTGTTTAATTAATCAAATGGTTTCACTCCCCCTCTCTCCCCCATACATAATCATTTATATTCAAATAAAAATACACAAAACATGTCATTAAACTTTGGTGTTATATAATTTCCCTTTTGGGATTTTTTTTGTTGTTTTTTTTTCAGGAAGCTATCCCCAAACATCAAAAGCTACTCTTTGGGGACATCCTGACAGAAGATGGCACAGTCTCTGGTACTATATTTTATCAAAGAAAAATCAATTTGTATAATATACTTAATCCAATTAGGGATATGGTAATACATATCAATTTAGGCTTTTCATCCCAGTGACGACTGCTTTTTTTTCTATAATTCCAAAGCAGTTCTATGTGAAACTCCACCCACTCCTCCTATTGGTCTACCACTGTCATGCTCTGAGTGACAGGTGCATTTAACCAATCACAGTGAAGTATAAACTTTCAGAAGCAGCAGATGGCTTTTGTTGTCTCTTTAAATATAGAAATGTAAAAGATTCTAACTGCATGAATTGAATGAAAAAAAATAAAAAAATGTGTACTATATCTCTTGAAAAAAATTATATTGTTTTTTTTCTGACATATGGCCCTCTGCTCAGTAAAAAACAAAACAAAACAAAAACAAAAATAATCCTGTACATTCTTCCTTAATTAATCTTGATAAATGTTTGTGTGTATATTTTACTTTATTGACCAGTGTCCTACCTGGTCTATACCTTCACAAATACTTGTGCTTCACACAGACAGAGGACCTGAGTGCTGGTGTTCGTTCCCAGAACAGCCTGAGTGGCATGAGCAGGAGGCCCAGTGTTGATGGGACAGCGTCAGGGCACTTCCACCCATATGTGCCCGTCTTTAGCGACGGGACCAGTGCTTGTGCCAGTGTCCCACTGTGCTCCCCTCCTGTCCACTCTGGACCCGACCTGTGCAGTCCTCACAACAACTCCTGGGGCAGGAACCACACTATACAGGTAAGATTATGAACCATAGCGACTTGTGCTGTGTTTGAAAACCAAAAGGAATTTTATTTTTTCAATTAAATTTGTTAAATTAATATTAGAAAGAAAACACACAGAACAAACTGAATAAAAATCAAAAGGAAAGTAGCAGAAAAGAATGAACAAGAAAATAAAATGTCAGTCAGGCATGTGTCGCCCGATGTATGAGTACTGTTACGGGAGAATTGCAGTTGTGGATTTCTTTAAAACAAGTTAAACAATAAAAATGCAGAGAGAATGAGTCTGATCAATGAGTTGTTTATTCACTGGTACCAGAGTGAATAGACGCCTGTCCCTTTACAGAGTAATCTCTCCCTGCACGACGCGTACAACACATTCAGAGTATAAGCGCTTTATACTCAGAGATAACACATCATGAGGACACAACATACAATAATAGTCAAAGCATAGTACATGAAAACAAGGAGGAAGGTTAACTTATGACATAGATGACATTTATCTAAATAAGCGAACTGGGTCAGATGGGCTCCGGCCAGGCGGAACAAACACCAGATACGACTAAGTTAAAGTTAAAGTTAACCTTAGCAATGTAGAATGAGTGAAACCCCAATTTCGGCTATTACAGTCCCATCTGCAGTGTCTGGTGAATTTGTCCATGTGTAAGTTCAAAGCAAAAGTCAATTTTTCCATGTTGTAAAAGTCCAAAATTCGGTCCATTCCTGTCATCCATTCTCTTGTTTTTTTTTTTTTGTGTGTTTTTTTTTTGCAGATGCCAAAAGTACATTCTACAAGTATCCATCAATCGTTTCTATTGTTGGAGTTTTACATCCAAGATACATTGTTTTAAAGTCAAATGGAATCAGTGTTGAAGTTATTACACAATAGGAATTTTAAAAGCAAGAACAAATGTTAATAGCAAAGGCTGTATGAATGGCCCTCTTATAATTGATTACCTGCTCTCCTTGTCCATGGATTAATCTCTCTCTTTTACCTCCTTTTCCCCCAGGCAAGTTCAATTCTGAGAATTATTTTTTACATTTTACTGTGTTCACACAGGGCTTTTACCCAGAGGCACCAGCAGTTACGACTGAAACGTCATGCTTTATCTCTCGTGACTGTCCATCATTAAACAATCACTTAGAGGTAAGAGCTGTAGCTGATGCACTCAGCCTTAGACTGTTTTAAAAGAGACAGATGATGCTTTCATCAGTGTATCATTTACAATTTTTTCATTGTAAATCCTAATGTTGACTTAAAATGACTTGGAAACAGAAACAGGTTCATTGACTTCCTGTTCAAATTTGTAGAAGTGATAAGTCCCACCTCTTCATAGTTTCACAGTAACTGGGAGTGGCATTTACATGTTTTTTATTGTTAAAACGTTTTAGAACTCTACATGTGCCACTTGGAGTCTTAATTTTTCAAATAAGTACAGGGATGTGGGCGGTAGGATGATAGGGGATGGGTGAAAACAGGAGCCTCAGTTGCAGGACAATACAGGATTATTCATGAATCAACCAAAATACAACTCAGAGGAAACAATGATGAGGAAACTATTGTGACAACATTGAAGGGTTATTATGGTTAATTATGCATAATATGTCATGTTTAAAAGGATGTCATCTGGAGAATCCTCACAGACATATATTTTTGCCTGTTTGTTATAATTTGTTCAATAATCCTTGATAATCACACAGAAACAACTTTGGCTATTATCTGGTCTGTGTGTAGTCTGTTTAACATGATTAATATGTTTCTTTAGGTTTCATTCTCTAAGACTAACCAGTGTAACTCCAAATATTCTCTGCAAAAATTTTCATCAACGTGTCCAGAAAGCCTTTCACAGTTCCCCAAACCCATCTACTCGTACAGGTAAGAGAAAGTCCTGTTTGTAGTGACTTCTGCAGTTTCTCTGTATGGTAAATCTGTCTGCAAATCTCCAGCATCCTGATCTTTTTGGCTCTGAAGAACAGCAAAACTGGAAGCCTGCCAGTCAGTGAGATCTATAGCTTCATGACAGAACACTTCCCATATTTTAAGGTAATGCCACTTATAGCTCACACATTTTATAATCCCATTAATTCAACATTTAGTTCATTTAATTATTTTTATTCCTTCACCTGCATACTTTAATTAGACCTTTCTCCCAGAAACTATGGTTTATGGGAAATCTGCACATTTATAAATCAATTAGATACTTTAATGATGCACCTGCAGCTGAACCCCTGTTTGACCTTAAGATTGTCACAAAAATTCCACTTTTCACTTTATGGAAAGAACTCCAAGTTTTTTTATTCAATGAACTATTCTTATGGCTGCTATCCAAACAGCTGCCTATAATATTAAATACCAGCTGCAGGGGCTAGAAAAGTATGAGAAAAGGAGATTGTAGCCTAGAACCTTAAATAATAACATTCATCTAAATTATTATTTTTTCCCAGACAGCTCCTGATGGTTGGAAAAACTCAGTGCGTCACAACCTGTCCCTGAACAAGTGCTTTGAGAAGGTGGAGAACAAAAATGGAAACTCATCTCGTAAAGGTTGTCTGTGGGCCCTCAATCCGGCCAAAGTGAACAAGATGCAGGAAGAGCTTCACAAGTGGCGGCGCAAGGACCCAGGGACAGTGCGCAGGAGCATGGCCAAACCAGGTGACGCCCCAAGACATAACTGGTGTTACTAACTATGCTGATTTGATTTATTAATAAAAGTATTTGTTTGTAACAGAAGATCTAGACCATCTGCTTGGGGAGAAGCCAAATAAATTCCGATCATTGGCAATGTGTAATACTATGTCAACTAGACCCCGCATGTTCTCTTCTGCGTCATGTTATGAGCAGCCCAGGCTCCCATGCTCTTCCTCACAACATTACCCAAAGTCCCTCTACATATCCCACTCTGCCCCTCATCCTGACCCCTCATACCCCCGATACTCTCCCTACAGCCAGCATGTGTTAGCCCCCCGCTGCCTGAACTCACCCGGGGCAGGGAAGATGCCCCCGGCCTACAGTGTGGCACCCCATGAGGAACACAGTCGTAGGAGCATGCATGAGCTGCTCATGGATGGAGACGCTGGCTGTGACATTGACACTCTCAATCCCAGCCTGATGGACCTGCAGCTGCAAGGTCAGAACATTATCAAATGTAGGATGAAAAGATAATGTTTTAAAAAAAGATTCCTACAGTGGGAAAACACCTATTGTACTGTATGCGTTCATAAAATGTTACACTACTTAATGAATAATTATAATTATAATATAATTATTAATGAATAATGCAATTCTTAGTCCGATATTTTATATATATATATATCCGATATTATGGATAAGCACTTTCTTGATTTCATACCTATTTGTATTTGTCATTTGTGTGTGAAGGTAGCTTATGGGAGCAGTTGAAGGAGGACAGCGCCCGAGTTGTCCCCTCTTTGAGCCCATCGACACTGGAGTCTGTAACTGAGCAGAACGGCTACCCACAGCCAACTGACTCTCCCACCTTCGAGGCGATGACTAGCCCCAACAAGGCCATTTATGCAGAAGCTGTGGGGACAGGACCAGAACTATCTGAATGGAGTCTATTCTGAAATGGATAGTTTTGTTGGCTGATTGAACTCCTCTGTCTTCTTAATGTGAACCAAGACTTCTATTTCCTTCTCATTTCCTTAACAATGTTTGGACCCCCTTCCCCCTTGCATGTTTCTAAGATCATGATTTATACAGCTGTTCACACAAAGAGTAATATTGACTGTTCTTCCCTGTTCCCCTGAAGCATCTGTCTGTCATTGTCAGTCAATTACAGTCAACAAGTTCTCAACCAAATGCCTTTCAATTAATTCTTATAAATAAGCTGCCATATCTTCCTTCAATCTACTATTTCAGTTATGTGCAGCAATGTGTATCAGCCACCTCAGCCTTTTTATTACTCTTAACCTCCAGTGAAGCACCTGACGAGGTCTGGTCGAGGATCCAGCATTTATGAGCCAGAGAATAGATACTGGGAATTAAAATGCATGGAAAGATTGTTTAGTGAGATGCTTGTTTTATAAAATGTAATTAGTAATACAATAATAACCAACACAACAAGTGCATTTCTGTACAAGAAAAAGAGCTACAAGTTTTGGACTCTATTAAATATACGACGAGCTGTCATGGCATGATTGATACAGAAGATGGCAGTAAAGAGTGAGAAAGAAGAAAAAAGAAAGACGACACATCAAACCTGGACCTGTTTACTTTCTAAAACTATTCTATACAATTAAATTTAGACCCTATTGTGTCTCTATAGTAGTCAACACATGTGTAATATGATTACACAATGTATTTTCCACAATATATTTGAGGGAAGTATTAATTCACATGTGCATGCAGTTTATTTTCTCAATGAATAAGAACCGTGTCAACATTTTGAAAAATCCCTTTTTTATTGCATTGATGGAGATCAAAACTTTCCTTTTTTTTTTTTTTTTTTTTTACACGAAACATTTATTGGTAAAGTATGCACAGTGTCCAGTACTACAGAGTACATTATACATTAGTATATTACATATCAAAACTGGAATGAGCTGGCTTATGTATGTTGTCTGACACTAAAAAAATGTCTATTTATTGAAAAATACTTCTGACTTATTTATACTATAAAGATTCACACTGACACAGGACATATTTCTGTTTAACTGAACGTGCTGGTTGACGTATTTGTTACAAAAATCATGAATACCACATCTGTATATGAAATGTTTTGTTAAAATGTTCAATACATCCCACTTGATTTAACAGCCTTTTGTGCTTTGTGCTTTGTGTCTTTTTCTCTTCTTCTTCAAATGTTGCACAAAAACTAAAATGAAAGTTATTAGTTATGAGCCTGTTCCATTTTAACACACTGGGCTCAACTATAAGTACAGACAGGACATGTGTGCGCTGCCCACACACTCTGCTACACTCACACACACACACGCACATACGCACACACACACACACACACACACACACACGCACGCACGCACGCACACACACACACGCACACACACAGATGACAGCAGAATTCAATGTTCCTGCAAAGACAGTGAGGCAGAGGGACAGATCTGGTTGGCCAGGCAGCTGAACAAAAATAAATGTACTCTCATGAGACATAGTTTTCTTCACTTTATCTCTGCCTTGTCCTTACATGGGTCTGGAATGTAGAAACCGGTCGTGAAGTTAATATACATAGTGCAGTTTATCCTATGGGCTTCCGCTGTAAGAATAGTCTGCCTTGTTGTGCATCACCAGCTTGTTGTCCACAAAGTAGAAACTGTCAGACTGTGTCTCGTACGGGTGCAGGATCATCTCACGCACTTTGGGACAGAGGGCACAATATTTAGCATTTGAGAAAAATAAATCCTCAGTTTTATGTTTTCTAAAATGTGACTCAAAACTTACTGATTTCCTCTGACAGTGCTGGAAACTCGTATATGTGCTCGCATGTGTTTTTGCTGCTGGGCATGCAGAAACCAAACTCAAAGTCGAAGCTCTTGAGCAGCTGATCGCGGAAATAGTGCCTCTCGATCATGCGAAAGTTGTTGATGGGCGCGTCTCCTACTGTGAACTCCACTCTGGGAAAACGGAAGTAAATTAATCGAAACAAAGTGATTTTGACATAGTATAATGTAATGCCCAGCTCCGCCTGTGTTTCGATGTTATCACAGACAATACCTTTCCATCTACAGTGAATATTTCATCACATTTATCTGAGCTTTGAACTGGCATAATTGACATGAAGATTCAATTATGTAGTATGTGTGTATGTATGTAGGGATATCAAGATTGTTCGTTTAATTGATAATTGTGATTATTCAGGTCACAATATCATTTAGTAAGAACTAAAAAATAAGAATCGTTAAAACTGTCAGAAGCAGTAATGAGTTATTTCAGTTCAATCTATTCTCAAAAAAAAAAAAAAAAAGCCAAACTATTTATAAAGTTCTTTTTATCTGGTTGTTTATGTGCCAATATCATTATCATTATAAATCATTATATGTCATTAATAACTTTGATTTCATAAATCTAAAGCTTTGATTCTTGCAGCTGTATTTAAACCATTTGACCACATGGTGTCACATGCAATATTCACTCCATGACAAATGAAAAAAAAAAAAAAAAAAAATACAAAAAGTGTGACATGACTCAAATGTGGTCTATTTCATGTCAAATGCAGAAATACATCTGTCCTATCACTGCACATGTACCATATGCAAATGAGGCTTTGGTGGACTGACAGAAACTGCCCGTCAATGAGTGGGAGTTGAGAACATGGACAGCAGCAGTACTGTCTGACTCACACCTAAAGCCATAAACCCTCCATCTTTGAGGGGTCTAATAGAACAGATCCTTATGACTTTATTTAGAGAGATAAATACAGTCATATTTAATCTGCTTTCTACCTGTGGCCCACTGAGGCAAATGTTGTTGGGATTTTGGGCGCTACGTAAATAAATTGAACTGAATTGAAACCTACGTCGCTCCGACTTGCCGCAGTTGTAGAAAGGCTGGGGTGAACTGGTACCGCACAAAACGACCTGCGTTGGGGTCACACTGCTTCCTACCCCCTGCTAGAGACAACAGGATACGTAATTATTATCGAGTATTTTGCTTAAGTTTATTATGATTGTAATATGGAATAGACTAGAAGGTCAAACACAATGCAAACAGCAGGACACAAACATATAATTGTGTGTATATTTACCTGGTGTTGGGGGTTTTGTAATCTCAAACAGGACCGTCCCAGTTTCCATGTCCCGGATCTTGAACCGGGTGAAGTCTATCATGTGGACATTTTCTTCAGGGGAGCAAAGGTAATCTAAAAAGAAATAGAAGACAGAGATAGTTATAACAGTTATTGAAACAACGATGGTGTTTAAAGAAGATGTGGCCCTTTTTCTCACCCTACAATAAACACCTACCTTCCTGGAATTGAGAAGGTTATCTAAATATTGAGGCGATTCGGAAGTAAATATTTGATCCATCCCCTAATAGAGAGCTAAACCTTAAAGTTACATTATTTTTTTCCCCACCTTGTAGAAACTACATTCCAAATCTCTACTAAAAACAGCTAATATTTTTTGTTAATTTCTCATTTATTTCCAAATGTTTATCTTTATTTTATTTATTTCTTACTTAACGATGCACTATTTAATTTATAGTATAGTATAGTATAGTCATTTTTCAAGTGGAGGATCTGCCAGCGGTGTGTCACCATGGGGATGTTATTGTTTTGCTTGGAATGTTCCGCAATTGGGCATTAAGCGTATCTATTTAGTACCGGGTAAGTGGATTTAATGCTGAAAAACCCTCGAAAAACATGCCGTCTTACTGTGAGCGGTGACATCTCTCTAAAGATCTGACTTGTAACTTGTTAAACTCCATGGAGATAAGTTTAATGCCTTACTGTGGAACATTCCAGGCAGAGCAATAACAACATGGAGACAAGCAGGTGACGTATCCTCTACCAGAAAAAAGTTAAAGTACATGTTTAACAACCTCGATATTTAAACCTTGCCTCTGGACATATTTAGTAAATACTTTAATATACGTTTATAATTAAATACTTTAATAAAAACATGATCAGATGAACTCCACACACAAGCAGTGCTGTGCATGTGCATGTGAGACACTTCCCTCCCAATGGTCCAGGATTAGATCTAAGAGGCTTACTGTGCTTCACCATCACATGGATTGGCTGGTTCGGGAATGAACGCTCACACATGCACGCTCCTACAATATTATTAGGGTTGTGCTTAGGGCACTTATTATTGGCACAATATCTTACGCAAGACCTAAGTGATCTTCTTAATGGCAGCAGACCCTAATATGGACAAGCTGGAAACTTTTAATTACAGAATAAAAACAAACAAACAGCTGTTTATTATTAGAGTAAAGCTGTCTGCACGTGTTTCTTAGAGCAGGAGAACAGATGGACAGACTTTGGCCACCTGCTTGTGGATATTTATAGCTATTCTTTCATTGAGGGTGCTATACCTAACACTGATAGAAAAATATAAATAATAATACTTTTTTTTTTTTTAAGTTCAAATGCCAACTAGCAAGCCACATGAATTTAATAACTGCATCTGAAAACAATAAAAGGATAATAAGCCAGACCAAAACCTCTGTTGTCTTTTTGGTGGTGGACTTGGCACTGAAAATACAATTTTTACTAAAGTAATTTAGTCTGCTTCAATCACAGTTAAACACACAAACACTGAGGACAGCACAAGTCAGAAACACAGAAGGGCCTTAGAGCACATACAAGTATTCATAAAATGTACTTACTATATATATATTTAGTCCTACTCAAGGGTGAACCCACTGGTTATTTATTGGTAAAATCAGGGTATTACCAAACTTTCTTTAAGAGCATTTAACATCTGACTTTGAATTTTTTGTTATATTATTTCTTCAAAAACAAAATAAGCAGATTTCATTTGCAGACAGATTTACCAGCGATCTGAACATTCTGAAAGTTTGGTTTAATGTAAAAAGAACATTGACAGCTGATGTGAAATCTAGAAAGGTTAAGCGACAGACATCTGCACCAGAGCATGTCATCATGTCAAAACTACTACTATTATTAGAATATCAGAATATTATTTCCTTAAATAAAGATTGTGCACTAGATCCATGAACCATTTCTAGCATTATTGACATAAATTCACTTGAAATAATTACTGGTGGTACAGTATTTGAAGAGTACAGTATGTAAAGTAGTAAGTACAAGTAGTAAACATCCTTGATTCTTGATGATTCTCAATTGGGAATCAATAAAGAGTTAATGTTGTCCTTAGCGAGCAGTTACTTGGGTAAAATTAGCACTTACACTTGAGTCATGCTCTAGTGTTCAAATGGGGCTGTCTGGTGGCAAAGAGGCATTCATAGAGAGAAAGGAGGCAGCCATTTTTAGAGGCCTAATCCGAATAAGATTAACCTAGAGGGAGAGGCTGAGCACAACAGCTGACTTTACATGTTACTGTTGACACTAAATGAATGGTGCTGCATGGTCCGAGCTACCGATATGTTTCACCTCAGAAAACTTGTAGCCAGAGGCCGCGAGTGACATTAGCATTGATGATGTACGGTGCACCTGTGTCTGACAGGCTGTTTCATGTCTGACATTGAACGGCTCCTGTAGGCAAACTGGCTCGCTCTGCGGTTCATCCAGAGGTAAACACTCCAGAGATTCTACTCTTTATTGGTCTGGGCAAAGACGGTTTATTAACATGGCATCTGCAACTACATCATGAACCAAGCCTTGATATGGAAATATGGATTTTATTATTTAAGGTAGACGACAGAATAAAATAAAAGCAATGAACATGTCATCAATTTAGTCTTGAACAAAATACTCAGGAAATAACGCATTTGATTAACACTACTAATTTTTCTTGCTGAAACCACTACTACAACTAAAATATATACAGTATCTAAGTACTATTACCACAACTGTAAATAGAAAGGATTGATACCAAATACCAGCATGATTCTAGGATCAAGTATTGGTTCCAGGATATCGGTTTAGAGTAAGACTATTAACTGCCTGTTAGCCCAAACATCTCACATATATATATATATATATGTGTGTGTGTGTATATATATATATATATATATATATATATATATATATATGACTTACTTGCACACGGGGACCCGGGTTCGAATCCCCAGGAGCGAGCGGTACAATGGGCAATTACCATCATCCAGTGTGGGTCCTTAGGCAAGACCCTTAACGCTACTGCCTACCTCATACAATGATGAGTGACAATGAAACGCATGAGATGCCGGCTCAGACGTCGCCCGGCCTGCGTCAGGTGCAGGGGAACCAGTGCACCTTGATGACAAATGGGCTACTGGAACAAGGCACAGATGGGCGAGATGCGAGAACAAGGCTCTGTTGGAATGCTACTACTCAAGTAACCCTAGTCAGAGGGGTTACATGCAAAGAATGTGGGAAAAATGGTTACTTGAAACCCACGATCAAAGCTCACGGCGAAACAACTAGTAGCCCAGTGTTCCAACATCCACAAACGGCAACTGCTATCACAACTTGAAATTGACGAGGTACAACACAAATGCTATGACAAGGGGAGCCAGGGCGCCAGGTCAGAGGGAGATAACATCAACTCCCTACCAGATATTGGGGCACGAAGCCCCAACAACCGTGATAACGCTGAGCGAGGCAGCGACTGACCTGAAAGATAGGATTGTGGCGAGAATGAAGTCAAGGCAACCCCGACGTCGATTACAACGGCTGAGTGAAGTACCATCAGAAAGTTTCCTAGAGGATGTGAATGCAGCATTGAGAGCGATCCCTACCATGACCATCACTGAAACCAATGAGCTGATATACACTTCAGCATCAGTGATCCTAGAAATGCTTGGCTATAAGAGCAACCATGGGAGCCATGAGAGACAATACCCACCATGGAAAAGACGGTTAGAGGCTAAAATCAAGATGGCGCGGAGAGAAGTGAGTCAGCTGACTGAGGCTGAGAGAGGTGCAATGAAAAAGCAAGTACCTAAGAAGTACAGCCAGATGCCCATACCTGAAGCACTCGAAACTGCCAAGCAAAGGCTCCAAGCCTTGGCCAGCCGCCTAAAGAGATACACGAAAGATAATGAAGCCAGACGAATAAACAGGCTGTTCGCAACTCAACCTCCGAAAGTGTACTCTCAATGGCAGGGTAATAACAACAGAGCAGACCCACCAAGGCTGGAAACTGAGGGATACTGGAAGAGTATCTGGGAAAAGGAGGCATCACACAACAGCGATGCAAAGTGGCTCGTGGCTCTGAGAGAGGACCACAGCAACCTCCCAGAACAGAATCCAGTCACCATCACAGTGGCAGATATCCAAGAAAGAGTCTCAGGCATGAAAAACTGGACAGCCCCCGGCCCAGACATGATCCACGCATACTGGCTAAAGAAACTCACTGCTCTCCATGAACGCCTAGCAGCACAAATGAACCAGCTGCTGAGGGACGGGACTCACCCTGAATGGCTAACCGAAGGGCGCACGATCCTGATCATGAAGGATCCCTCCAAGGGTACAGTCCCATCCAACTATCGGCCAATAACCTGTCTCTCCACAACATGGAAGCTCATGTCAGGCATCCTCGCGGCTAAGATAAGTGGGCACATGGACCAATACATGAGCAAAGCACAGAAGGGCATAGGCAAAGACACCAGAGGAGCCAAACACCAACTCCTGGTTGACAGAACAGTCGCCCAAGACTGCAAAGCCCGACACACCAACCTGTGCACTGCCTGGATTGATTACAAGAAAGCCTACGACTCAATGCCACACACATGGATCACTGAGTGCTTGGAGATGTACAATATCAATAGGACACTAAGGGCCTTCATAGCAAGCTCAATGAAGCTGTGGAAGACCACCCTGGAGGCAAATGGTAAGCCACTTGCACAAGTGACCATCAGATGTGGCATATACCAAGGAGATGCACTGTCCCCACTGCTGTTCTGTATAGGTCTGAACCCTCAGCCAGATAATCAACAAGACTGGCTATGGATACCGACTCAGGAATGGGGCCACCGTCAGTCACCTCCTCTACATGGATGACATCAAGCTGTATGCTAGAGTGAGCGAGACATCGACTCACTGATCCACACGACCAGGATCTACAGCACTGATATCGGGATGTCATTCGGGCTGGAAAAAGTGCAGTCGGATGGTAACAAAGAGAGGGAAGGTAGTCCACACAGAAGGGGTCTCACTCCCAGAGGGAACAATAGCAGACATTGAGAATGGGTACAAATACCTTGGAATACCACAGGCAAATGGCAACCTCGAAGGGGCAACGAGGAAAGCAGCAACTGCCAAATACCTCCAGCGAGTAAGGCAAGTCCTAAGAAGCCAGCTCAATGGCAAGAACAAGTCCCGGGCGATAAACAGCTACGCCCTGCCAGTGATCAGATACCCTGCAGGCATAATAAGATGGCCAAAGGAAGAGATACAGACCACAGACGTTAAGACACGAAAGCTCCTGACCATGCATGGAGGGTTCCATCCCAAATCCAGCACCCTGAGACTGTACACTAGCCGTAGGGAAGGAGGCCGTGGACTAGTGAGCGTGAGAGCCACTATCCAGGATGAAACATCCAAGATCCACAAGTACATCAAGGATAAGGCCCCAGATGATGATGTGCTCAGTGAATGTCTCAGGCAATGGGGAACAGAAGGTGAGGTGCCGGAGGAGGGACCATCATGGGAGGACAAGCCCCTACATGGGATGTACCACCGGAACATAACTGAAGTGGCTGATATCAAGAAATCCTACCAGTGGCTAGAGCGGGCCGGACTAAAGGACAGCACAGAGGCACTCATCATGGCTGCACAGGAACAGGCCCTGAGCACCAGAGCGATAGAGGCCCAGATCTACCACACCAGACAAGACCCACGGTGTAGGCTGTGCAAAGAAGCTCCTGAGACAGTCCAACACATAACTGCAGGGTGTAAGATGCTGGCAGGGAAAGCATACATGGAACGCCACAACCAAGTGGCTGGTATAGTGTACAGAAACATCTGTGCGGAGTACGGACTGGAAACCCCAAGGTCAAAGTGGGAAACACCTCCAAAGGTGGTAGAGAATGACCGAGCGAAGATCCTGTGGGACTTCCAGATACAGACTGACAGAATGGTAATGGCAAACCAACCAGACATCGTGGTGGTGGATAAAGAGCAGAGGAAGGCCGTTGTGGTTGATGTGGCGATACCAAGTGATGGCAACATCAGGAGAAAGGAACATGAGAAACTGGAGAAATACCAAGGGCTCAGAGAAGAGCTGGAGAAGGCCTGGAAGGTGAAGGCCAAGGTGGTGCCCGTGGTGATCGGAGCACTTGGGGCAGTGACCCCCAAACTGGAGGAGTGGTTACAACAGATCCCTGGAGGAACATCAGACATCTCAGTCCAGAAGAGCGCAGTGCTAGGAACAGCTAAGATACTGCGCCGAACCCTCAAGCTCCCTGGCCTCTGGTAGAGGACCCGAGCTCAGAGATGGATGTGACCACCCGCGGAGGGTGAGCAGGGAATTTTTTTTTTTTTTTTATATATATATATATAACAGAATATATAACAGTTACATCACATTTCAATCAGTTGTTTTAAAGTCAAACCCAAAGTACTGGTGTTGATATCAGAACAGAAAAAATTGGATTGGTGCATCTCTGCTTGATAGTCATTTTCTTTTATATCCATAAATAAGAAAGCTTAAATAAACTGCTTTTGGATGCATGTGATAATAGACTATGTCAGACAGTGGGCTGATGTCTTTAACATGGATAGTTGAACTCATTTGCTGGGGTGGGAAGTAATAATTAATCACATAATTTGGTAGATTTTTGGTTATTTATACTTTTTGAGTTTATTGTTAAGCCTGAACTTTTAATTGAGTGTACTTCTAACCACACAATTGTACATCATCACATTTTAAATTTAAAAGTATTAATCATCCAAAAGCACAAAAGTCTATGCTTTCAACAAGCTCACATAACATAACTACATCGCCTGCTCTGATTGGCCAAGGCTCAGAGAATACAAATTAGGGTTTCAAACAACTTAATTCAGCTCCAATCATGTTTTGCATACAAGACTAAAATTCAACCAAAACGTTGTTAAAAAAGTACTATCAGCCTATTTCGAGTATTTATTTATTTTTTTCATAAGCACTTATTACTTAAATACCATTGGAGGTGAGACCTGTACCTTTATTTAAGTGCACATCATTTGTCAACTTTTCAGGCATACTTAAAACGTAATAGTCACTGTCTGTACAGAGCAGACAGGGGGCGCTTTCACAGCACTTTGTTATGAAAATTGGAAAGCGATCTAACCTCTATTCCCTCCAGCACAAATACCTGTAACCCAAATGTGATGCATTAATGCCTCTTCTTACTTAGCATTCTAAACAGTCAAAATGTATTTAACATTTCTAAGAAAAAAAAACTGACTCAAAAATGATTGGAAGATAATAAATTATTCTCTATACAGAAAAGTAATACAAAAAAATAATAATAGCGACAAGATTATTTTCTCTTGTTTATAAAGGCTGTTTTTTGTATTTTTGTTTGAACACCAGAATAGTATTATTAAAACTAAAATGTGTCGTAGTAGTAAAAATACACTGTATCAATTGTGATGTATTGGCCAAATATTATTGACTATTTTAAAAAAAATGCAAACAAGAGGAAGCTAAATGACTCATGAGTCTTGCTTGATAATTGATGCGCTACCACAAACTGGTCCTTTGTCAAACTATTTTTGAAAGAGTCCTTTGTGAACACTGTGCAAACGATTAAGAAACACAAGTTCATTCTAATTACAGTATCTTTATCATTGGCAGACAGAAACTGTCACTGATATGGTCAAATATCAAGTACAAGTGTAAAATTAATTGAATCAGTGTTAGTAACTTGATTGTAAGTTGCAAAATATGCAACATAGTAGTTACTTTAGAAATCATTTACATTTGTATGGCATAAAACATGTTGATATATCTGACAACTGCTGTGATAGTTTTTAGATTTGTGATTATTGTTTAAAAGCAATTATTTGTTAACTGTGACCATTCAAATGGCAATTTGGGGTTTATCAGCTCTATTCTAAGCCTCACTCGGCGGCTTTATGTAACTTTTTATTCTTTCACTAAGATATACCTTACTTTAATGGATCTTTGTCAGATAATCAGCCTATTAAGTGTTGGTATAATACATTAAATGTTCCGAAATCTTTCATTCAAAAGCTTTCATGCCATTCAGCACTATCTTTAACATAACCAAAGCTTCCTCATTTTAAATAATATCTCCCTACAATATCCCACGTGCATAAACACCGTTGGATCCTGACTTCTGCTGGGCCAAGTCATAAATCGTGTGATGCAAGCAGAATTTCATACTTTCTCCTTGTGTGACAAAACACTGTGCATTACTTCTCAGATCTGAACCACTTTATCCACCTCACCCCTAAAAACAGAGACAAGTCATGCTCACTGCAGGGTCAGTTTGTCATATTGGACTGCTGCTTTCCCAGATGATTTTGACTTTTCTTTTTACTTGTCCACACTTGAGGGATAATTAATTACCTGAGGTGTGGTGTACTCTGTTACAGGCATCCCTACATAATCCCAGATTACATGTCAGCACAGAGCGAAGATTACTGGACCATCAGGACTGATTTAGGCATTATCACACTGATGCTCTCCTGTTGTTGCTGTTGCTTTTCAGCCTGAGCGGACACAAAGTTTTGGGTGGGATAAAGTTTGTTTCCCGAGCTTAAAGGTGTTTTTTCACTTGTTGCATCTTCTTTTGAATAGGGCAGTTTTATATACTACTCTTTGTTACTTAAACAGATTGAGTGACTCATCCTATTTGAGGAAATGGTTAAAGGTTAATGCTAAATAATAGAATGCTGCCTATTTGCATGTGGTGATTGATTATTTATACTCCACCTAGCCAGAGGTGAGATCAGATGAAAGGTCGAAGAGTACACTAGTATATTCTGAAATAATCTATTTGCGTGTGTCGTGTCTTGATTCTCTTAACTCTTAACAGAACTAACTCTGTACTTGTGAGTGTGAGTGGATTGCAGAGGGCATAAATTGGCTGCGTCGCTGTCCATGGTACCAAGACCCAAAAAAAGCCCAAACAACAGGCCAAGGCAAAATGCTTCGAAATGGACTCGGGCAGAATGACAGGTGTCACCTCATCACTGACACATCCACATAACAGCAGGTATACACTTACTCTTAGTGATCTTTTGCAAGCCCAGCACATCTTCCGGTGTTATGACAGCGTTTCTGCGCAGCTCCTCCTCGGTTCTTACAGGGATCCCCATGTCTGTCGAGTTACAGCCTTGCTGCACTTTCATGTCCAGCGAGGAGGGCTGTTTCACCTGTGTGGATCCTGTTCACAGCGCTGGCTCTCCGTTGCTCTGCGTCCCTATAGCCGCAGGAGCCGATGGACGTGCGTCGGTGGCTTTTGGATGGCTCGGTTTGGGCCAACACAGTCTGAGCTAACAGGCTACTCCGTGCTATCACAAGAAAAACTCATTCTCCGAACCTCCTCCCTTTCTCGGTCCGGTAAAAGATCAAAATCAGCCCTTAGCTCCCTCCCCCTTTACCCAAGGCTCATCTCACAAGCTATTTAATCCAAATCCCACGGCTTTACAGCGGGCACCAGTGCGTGGCTCACCGTCTGCGCATGTCGTCATCACGCGCACACGGATGGGACCTGAACCGCTGAAGTAAAATATACTCCGTCCAATGCACTATATACGGGTTGTTTCCAGAATACAAAAATAATGGCAATGTGAAGTACACTAATGATGAGTGCATGACTATTGATCACGTGCATGTTAACCTGGTCTATCTTGAAACACAGGCCTTTTAGTCACTGAATATATTTGCCCACAACAAAGACAAAGTACAAATGAAGACAATAGTTTTTAATCGTTTTATTCAAATATTTGCTTTAGATGCCAGCATCCCTGAGAAAGTGTTGCACATTATATAGACAGTAGTCCCATTAATGAGCTGAAACTGTTGAGGAAAGGGAGAGTCATGTGATCGCTCAGTGCTCACCGACCACTTATTTACAAAACGACTTGTACTGCCACACAAAGAAGACAGCGCCTCCTGCTGTATGATGTACAACAACGCGTGCGCAGAATAGAGAGCTGTCCATGGTAGTGAAAACTGCCTTGTTGAGGGAGCTGAGTTTACAGATTGTAAACAGGCTTAGGCATCAGTACAAATATAGAAGCTATAAAATAAATGAATAAAATAAATCTTTGGGCTGTAAATATAAACAAACAGCAATTGTTTAATAAAAATCTACTGAATATTTTATAAATAAATAATAAATTTGTTGAGATGTGGAGACAAGTTTGTTTTTACTGGCAGTTCATTTTCTATCTGTCACTGTTAGAACCACTATAAATGAAATTAGATGAAGAACTTCCAAAGAGGGGCACACTGTACAGTGTACTGTCACGTTTCCTCTAAGCGGTCATCTCAAAGCAGCCGCGGCGGTGTGTCTGCATGTCCCTGACCCTGCGGATGGACTGGATCTGAGGGTGGTGTGCTCCCCAGTCATTCCAGTGCTTGTATGGACCCATTTCAAACACATACTGGTACCCACGGTAACCTGGGTACTGGTAGCCAACCCACCTGTAGGACAGAAAGGTTAGGTCAGCAATTATTAAGCAAAAATAAATAAATAAATAAATATATTATAATAATAAAATAAAAATAAAAATATAGAGTTATAACACATTTGTGAGCTGGATCACAACACAATGAGAACAAAAAAGAATCAGTAAAGCCAATGAAACTCTAGGAATTTAAGTTAAATCTTCAGACAAGATGACATGATGAAAGACATGAGGCTCAGTATGCACTTATGCAGTGGTGGAAAGTAACAAAGTACAAAAGTAAAAGTACTGTACTTAAGTAAAGATTTTAGTTAGTTACATTTTAGAGTTTAAATGTAAACTAAAGGACATTTTAATAACTTGTTCTGAGGAATTATCTGAATTTTTGTGAAAGCAAATAGCAAATAAGAATTTGTTCTTAATGCTTTGCTTGGTGAAAAAAGGTAAAATAAAATAAAAATCAGTGCTTTACTGAAGACATTTTTACTGTG
Source organism: Rhinogobius similis (assembly GCA_019453435.1). Taxonomy (NCBI): domain Eukaryota; kingdom Metazoa; phylum Chordata; class Actinopteri; order Gobiiformes; family Gobiidae; genus Rhinogobius; species Rhinogobius similis. Next base: position 13,810,900 of record CM033625.1, on the reverse strand, counting down.
GATACTTTTTACTCGATGGGCAGGCAACGGCTATTAAGATTTTGGGTGCTACAAAAATAAATTGAGTTGAACTTTTATTTCACTTTGTGTATTTTATTTTTTATTTTTTAATTTATTTAAGGAAAAATTTAAACACATTTTAAATGTGTTTTTTGTTGTTTGAGCACAGGAATCTACACTTTCTACTTCACAAAATTTTTGACCTGGACTGTAAAGAAGAAAGTTCTTTACCTATGGTTTGAGGAGTCATTTTTAGTATGAGTATGGTGACATTCTGCAATAAGCGTTCAAGAGACTTTGAGCAAACAAAATTATATATGCATGAAATTCACTAGAAAAATTAAAACTGCAAGCAGTCATAAAGGAGCTGCGTTTCTCCCCTGGAGTGACATGTGATTCTAAATTGAAGCCTTCACATTAGAGATATGGTTCCATCCAATTATAACTTAACAGGGTGCGCTAGAGAGCCATTCTAAAATATAGAAGTCTTTAGAATGCACAAACGCTTTAATGGGTCCATCTACATCTTACAGTGTTTGCAAAAGTTATAAGGATTTTTATTCTGTCAAAATGGCTGCCTCATTTAGAGGTTGTTACGACCACGCCATGAGACATATACAAATTCTCGTAACAAATTTTGATCCCAGACATATCCAGATGAATTTGCCTCAGTTGGGAGGCCATTGGATGAAACCCCTTGAATAAGTTTGTTAAAGTATGAGGGCTAGATTATGGAGAAATGCAAATTTTGAGTCAAAATGGCCGCCTTCCAGCTGAAGATAGTGTGTGGTGCCAAGAGACTCAAGGCCACATACACAATGTGTGTATTTGGGTGCTGTCTCCTCTGTGGCTGGTTCAGAACTCTGCAGCGAGGCTCTTGACTGGCACAAATAGACGGGCTCACATTTCCCCTAATATTAAAGCTCTTCATTGGCTGCTCGTCTCCTATCGGATACACACAAATTTTAGTACTGACTTTCAGAGCCCTGCATAGTCGGGCTCCTTCTTATGTCAGTGATTTGATCAAACCCCACACCTCCTCTTGACTTGCACACTGAGGTCTGTGGATCAAAAACTGTTGATGACTCCTAGCACTTGTTTTCGGACCAGAGGAGACCAGTTCTTCCAGTCTGTTGCTCCCAGAATTTGAAAAGATCTTCTGTTCTCCCTACGCTCACTGGACTCTGTTGATTCTTTCAAAAACAAACTCAAAACTTGAATTTTTGCTCAAGCGTTTTAATTACAGCAGATTGATGGACTGTTTTTTCTGTCATGTTGCTGTATGTATTGCCTGTATTGTGTGTTTTATTTTTATGTATTTTAACTCTTTTTTGTTGTGAAGCACTTTGTGATTTCCTTGTCTTTGAAAGGTGCTATATAAATAAACTTTGCTTGCTTGATACTATTGACAAAGACAAGCACAATTCTTTATCAAAATCACCCAATTCAAGGATTTTCTCAAAATCTGTGTGAAATACTTTTACTTTTTTTTAAAGAATAGAGTAAGAATTGAGAACTGAGATTGAGTACGACTTCCACCACAGCACTTATGTGAGTTGTTCTGGATGCTAATGTCTTATGTCATGTTTTATATCATGCTATATACTCACGTTCCTCCTGTAACTTGAATGCTGGCTACTCTATCCTGGAATCCATAAGACCACAGACTTGGAATATCTTCATCACACACTTCCATCTTACGGCCCTCAAAGTTAGGGCACTCAAACAGGCAGATTTTGTGGTCTTGGGGATCCTGAAGAATCAAATGAATTTGTCTTGTTTAATCTAAAAATGTTACAGTAAATTAATAACAGGCCATGACATATTTGACTCACCATGCGCATTGGCCTGACGGACATGAAGCGGTCGCACCTGTGGCTGTTGGACCAGGTGTCCCAGCGCGGGTACTCTCCCTTCTCCAGAATAAACATCTCACCGTTCATGTTTTGCTGTTCATAGCCAACCCAGCTGAAAGGACATTTGCACATTTTATTTATATCATTTATATATCATTTTACATTTTGTTCATGTAAACTGCAATATTAATCTAAAATGGCCCAGTAATAGAAACAAATCCATTGACTTTCTGTTCAAAATTGCAAAAGCGATTAGTTTGCTCTCTTTTTTTACCCACGTTTTTTGTCCATGTTTGTCAATATTAATGGGGGGAATGTTCATTAGATGGTCAGTGACTTACGGGCCACATTCTACCCTGATAGATCCAACTCGATCCAGTCCCTTCTCACACAGGTTACGACACTCTCCAAACACGTCCAGCCTACGACCCTGAAAGTTCTCAAACTCATAGAAGTATATCTGCCAAAGAAAAAGAGAGACGAAGTTAGTTGCATGTTTCACTGTTCTGTCACTCCTCCGCAAGTGTTTAACAAATCACTTAACCAAAACAATAACTCACCTTGTAATTGCGCATACCAATAGCAGAATGGCTGCCTATGCTACCTTGAGCCCCTGAATGAGACATTGTGAGATCTATAAGAAAGAACAAACACAGAATCTTACTTAAGATTTTAGAAATAAGACTCAAAACTTTAAATTTTTTTTTAAATTAAACATTATGTAATTAAACTCCACTTTCAACAGATGTGGGCACCTGTTTATCTAATTTGAAAATGCTGTAATCTACGGTATAATAAATGTAAGCAACTGAACTGTCAAAGCCTTTTGGACAACAACTTTTCATCACAATTGAAAGCCAGTGCCATGATGTGATCTTTTGCATACACTCACCTGGCTGCTTATAATATTAATTCTAAACAGAGTAGAGCAGACTGAGAAATATACCCATAAAATTACCAAAAAGGTTTAGTAAAAATGTTTATATTTTCTTATTAACTTATTATTTAAATAAATGACTTACGAGGTGCAGGGTCAAATGGAGAAAGCGATGGACACGGGCATAGTCAGAGGGGATATATATATACATTCACATCCACCTTGATTCTATAGAGCCACATTTGACTCTTCTCATTGGTGGAGATAGTTTTGGAGCATGGTGCAGGGTCAAAGGTCATGGGGCTAATCTGTGGACTTGTGCTGACAGAGCCACATGTTTTGTTCTCCTGCTACACTGTGAATGGGCATAGTCATCATCAGCAAAAAGTTGACAGCCAATTGAAAACACAGTTGATTTATACAGACAAGGATTTTTCCTTCTTATTTAGTTTCTGTTGTTTACTTAGGAAAAAAAGTTTACTGCTCAGGAATAAAGTTACATGACTATTGCTTCACAGTACCTGAAAGACCAAATGCCTTCTCATCAATGCGATCACATTTTTGCATTTTTGTTGTACACAGTATCAATGTGAAAAAAAAGAAAAAAAAAAGAAAAGAAAATGCATATTTTGTCATCAGATAAAAAATGTACTCAGTGGAACTGAACAGACATTTTATTAACAAGTGTTGTAGTCTTGCTTGGTTATGTTTGTATCTTATCTGCATGGTCTTTATATGCATGCACCTCCCATTCATGCCATGCGTTTAAGAGAGAATCACAATTGTCTTTTGTTTCCTCTTGTGTGTTCATGACAGTGTGCGCATGACTGCGCATGTGTTCACAGGAGTGACAGAACAGTGAAACATGCAAACATGGGCTGTAGAGGCAGACTGTCCAGCGAGAGGTGCACACTCAGTAACTCTGTGAGTGCTTTGATCACCGCTACATTTTTAAATACACACATTTTTAATTGGTGTATGGCTACAAAAGCCTTCTTTCTTGCTTATTCTTGCTATTTTTTTTTACATAAATCCAAAAATGAAGTTATGTGTTATGTGACACATGAGTCTATTCAGTGTTTGCTTGCTGGCACTGGGCACTGTGCCCTCCAATGGGCAAAACCACAGCAGACTAAAGCCCAGTAGCTCAGTGTTGAACAATGAGTGAGGCAGTAATGTGCTGACTCCTGTCCTGACCCATAAGGTGGCAGCTTTCACCAGCAGCATGTATAAATAGGTCTAGATAGACTGAAGCCGGGACGACGTTTTGTGGAGCCCCTTTCAGAGCTGTACTGCTATTCTTTGGGGTCAATCAGGCAAGCCTTCTGTCTCTGTGCTTGTATTACATAAACCATTGTTACTTTTCAGCTGTGGTTTCCACTTAACATATTGTACATGTCAGTGCATCCTGTCTTATACTTATTTTCTTTATGGCAAATGGCGACTTTTTGGCATAGTTGTCTATATTATGACATGACATTGTTTAATGTGCAGATCACTGCACTTTATCTGCTCACTTTTGTTCTTCCTGACCTCAAAGGCATCTTTTGCTGTGTGCAGTGAAGGTGAAACTGTGGCAGAATGACTCTGAATAACCCCAAACCACTGGGACCATGGAAGGTGAGTCTGAAGTATAATGATCAGATTGATGGTCCTCTAATGTGCCTGCTCTGATGACAATACTGTCTGTACACACCTCAGTGTGCGTGTGTGGCATGTGCATGCTACATGTGTGCATTTGTGTCCTCTGCAGATCACGGTCTATGACCAGGAGAACTTCCAGGGGAAGCGTGTGGAGTTCACCTCCGCCTGTCAGAACATCATGGAGTCTGGTGTGGACAATGTCCGCTCCTTGAAAGTGGAGTGTGGAGCGTAAGTCTAATGAACCTAATCATGCTACTAATTTTATGGACATCCTAAAGTAAGTGCATCATACATTGTGTGTCTGTGTGAACAGCTGGGCTGGATATGAGCACTCTAGCTTCTGTGGCCAGCAGTTTGTTTTGGAGAGAGGAGAGTACCCGCACTGGGAGTCATGGAGTGGCAGCAACGCCTACCACATCGAGAGGTTGATGTCCTTCCGCCCCATCTGTTCTGCTGTGAGTCTGCAGAGCCTTCTGTTTCAGGACAAGCTGACATTTGCCAGCGTCACTTTTTCACATCAAGATCACATACTAATGTTTTGTAGGCTAAATAATCAAAATAAAAAATGTTTTGTCTAACAAAAATGATTATAATGGGTTTACTGTGTTACTTTCAGAGCCACAAGGAATCCAAGATTGTGTTATTTGAGAAGGAAAACTTCATGGGACGCCAGTGGGATGTAAGTGATGACTACCCCTCTCTGCAGGCAATGGGCTGGGGCAACAATGAGATTGGATCTATGCAAGTTCAGTGTGGAGCGTAAGTCATCTTTTTATATCCATATCATGTAGCTGTTATCCAAAGACCTTGCTAACTAACTTTGCTCTTGGTTAGCTGGGTGTGCTATCAGTATCCTGGTTACCGTGGTTACCAGTACATCATGGAGTGTGATCATCATGGCGGCGAGTACAAACATTACAGAGAGTGGGGCTCACATGCGCAGACGTTCCAGGTGCAGTCGCTGCGTCGGATTCAACAATGAGCCCTATAAGCTTCGCTCCTTACCTTGTATTTTGTCTCCTTCCTCTTCTCCTTCTTCCTATTTCTTCATTCCAAGCACCAAGAATGCTGCTTTCTGGTGCTTAAAATTGTTTACAGAGCTTGTTTTATTCTGGTGCCAAATTAAAGTAAACAACAGATGATTGGTTTAAAAGAGTGCTGTTGTCTGGTGTCCCATGGCTATAATCTGGAAATTATTGCTTTATAATTTATACCAGGGCTATTCAACTTTATTTTCATGAGAGCCAGATTTTTAGAGGATCATGGCCTTTGGGTCACAACATGCTTTGGTGTCGTATAAAACATCAACAATAGATTTGTTTTATCAACAATAAAACAATTTACATTATTAGAAAAAAATACAAACACTTTAGTAAATTGCTCTATTGCACAGGACTGACTCAGAATCCAGGAGGTCCAAACCACATCTAAAGCAGAATAAATGAGGACTAAACCAGGACCAAAAAAGTATAAACTAGGTGTAAACGCCAGTTCAGTTCGGCGGGATTCGGCTGCCTTTCCTTTTTTACCACAGACACTAGATGGCAGTCGTTAGTTAGAGAATCCCCTTTATAATCAGGGAGTCAGGGCCACCTGGGGTGTGTGTGTGTGCGCCAGGTAGGCCAACAGTTTTGACAGTGTTGACTCACCCACTGGTCGCCAACGACTAACCGGTGGTGCGGTGTGGTTGGCCGTGTCTGACGCGTGCTGCCACAGATAACGGTCTTGGCTCTTCCCTTATCTCACTCACTCACTCACTCACTCACTCACTCTCTCACACACACACACTCTCACACACACACACACTCTCTCACACACACACACACTCTCTCACACACACACACACTCTCACACACACACACTCTCACACACTCTCTCACACACACACACACACACACACACACACACACACACACACACACACACACACACACACACACACACACACACACACACACACACACACACACACACACACACACACACACACACACACACACACACACACACACACACACACACACACACACACACACACACACACACACACACACACACACACACACACACACACACACACACACACACACACACACACACACACACACACACACACACACACACACACACACACACACACACACACACACACACACACACACACACACACACACACACACACACACACACACACACACACACACACACACACACACACACACACACACACACACACACACACACACATTCTTGTAAAGTAAGTCTAATGAGGACCTACAGAAAAACTGTTACAAATGGGGACCCCACTTTTCTGAAGTAAACAGAGGCACCAAAACCACTCTCCAATTTTTTGGGTCCTAGGAGCCCAGAAAAAGTGAACCAAAATGTCCAAAGTTTTCTTCTTTGAGATTTTGTCTTGTCGTTGGTGATTTTTGGGGACATGCCCATTATGTAGTACCAGGTACAACCACCAGATGGCGATAGTAATTTTTGAGCTTTACACGTATATACATATATTTTCACATTAATTATTATATATTATATATATTTTTTACCCTTATGCTTTTTACTAATGTCTTTCATTGTAGGCACTAATAACGATCTCTGACGGCAGCAGGTTTATACAGACTTTTGTGTAGAAGCCACAGGAAGAAGTTAGTTATAACCAGTGGAGCCTTGACATCGAAAAACAGTTGAACTAGAAGTTTTACTGTAGTTTGAAAGGCTTTTGTATTGGATATTGGATATTTTTAACATTTTCAATTATAAATATAAAATCAACACTCAGGTAATGAAAAATGTTTAAAGCCTCTATTATGTCAGTTAAGAAAACTTGAGCATTTTAACTAAAGTAAATGATGTTTCATATGCTTCAAGTGTCAAAATAAAATGGAATAAATAATGTACCAACAATAAAAAAAGCTTCACTTTATGTTGGAATGATTTTTGATTTAAAATGTAAGTACTTTTGTCTTATTAATCTTTCTGTACGATAATTCTGGCATGAACAACATTAAAACAAGATAATAGTTTACTAATACATTGCCAAATAAAAGTTATGATTACTAAACAAACACTGGTACACAATAGGGGATACGAACAATCTGAGAAAACATTTGAGTAAAACAAAAGAGTGAGAACAACTGTTGAAGAACATCTGAAGTATCATAGAACTCCTGACTTAATAACTACTTGATAATGTGGTTGCGCCACACATTATTCCTTTACATTTTTCCTCTACTTTTGTTACTCCTACATCCAAGATAAGATAAGATAAGATAGAGATCCTTTATTTGTCCCACAATGGGGGAAATTCCACTGTTGCAACACACAGTTTAGAACAGGAATGAAAGAAATAGGCATGCAATAAAAATAGGATAAATAAACATGGTAATAAAAATACAATATAAAGTATAAAGTGCACACTCTTATTTACAGTAAAAATGGCAAATAAAGTGGTTTAAGTGTATGTTATATACAGTAAGTGACTATAGGGAGGTAAAGTGTATTAATAGTATGTTAAATTATATTGCACATGATTATAGCGGGTGAATGACACAAGGAGGAAAAAAAACAAAAACAAAAAAACAATTTAAACTAGAGAAAACTAGAAAACTTTTTTTTTTTAGCTTAACATTTATCATAATAATTGTGTTATCCATGTTGTGTTTGGGGGCTTTAAAATACCTTACGCTCACATTATGACCCAAGTACCATTTTTATCAAGCTTACAACTTTCTCGTCTCAATACATCAATTCTATTTTTGACATACAATTTGACTCCCTGCCATGTCCTTGTTTGAAGTGCTCCAGAAGACATGTGGATACACTGGGTGCACTGTGCATGGATAGCCATGCAGAGGATAGCCAGCTATGTGGTTTGTGACCATGAAACACATGAAACACACTATTTAAATTACATGACTTAAGTCTTAAAGTCTATATGACTTTTTTTTTTCTAATTATGTGGAGGAATTTTGACAAATTAAAGTTTGATATGACAGGGAGTAGAGCTGAGTTCTAAAACAGAATCCTCTGTGATGTCATCAATCAGCAATGTGCCATATAGGTGCCAATACAGGGATAAGTGTTTCTGACAGTTTAAACGATTATTCAATAAAATAAAGATGTGGAAAGTCACTTACAAGTGAATGCATAAATGCAATATTTTTGTACATACGCATGCTTTATAAAAAAGACCCCAGTTTTGTTTATCACAGTGGAGTCAGACCACCATTTTGTAATCTGTAGTGCTCAAAACTGATGCAGACATAGACATTGTGAGGACCTCAAAAATCTGAATCTGTGTATCACACTGAAGTCAGAACATCATTTTGGTAATCTGTGGTGCTCCAAACCATTACAGACATAGACATTGTGAGGACCTTAAAAGTCTGGATGTGTGTATCACCGTTTTGTAATCTGCTGTACTCTAAACCGTTCCAGACATAGACATTGTGAGGACCTTAAAAGTCTGGATGTGTGTATCACACTGGAGACAGGCCACCATTGTGTAATCTGTAGTGCTGAAAACCGTTCCAGCCATAGACGTTGTGAGGACCTCAAAAGTCTGGATGTGTGTATCACACTGGAGACAGTCCACCATTGTGTAATCTGTAGTGCTGAAAACCGTTCCAGCCATAGACGTTGTGAGGACCTCAAAAGTCTGGATGTGTGTATCACACTGGAGTCAGAACACCATTTTGGTAATCTGTTGTGCTCCAAACCATTACAGACATAGACATTGTGAGGACCTTAAAAGTCTGGATGTGTGTATCACCGTTTTGTAATCTGCTGTACTCTAAACCGTTCCAGACATAGACATTGTGAGGACCTTAAAAGTCTGGATGTGTGTATCACACTGGAGTCAGAACACCATTTTGGTAATCTGTTGTGCTCCAAACCATTACAGACATAGACGTTGTGAGGACCTCAAAAGTCTGGATGTGTGTATCACACTGGAGTCAGTTGTTTTGTGCTCAGACTCTGTGGACAAGGGCGTGTGAAGATCCCAAATTCTAATCTGAGTTTCACAATGGAATGAGGCCAACAACAGACAGCTTTACATTAATTTACAGGATAGTTAAGTGTGACATCATGGGTTCCACTGACACAATCAGCAGAAACCTCCTGATTGATTAAAGACATAATGGCACAGAAACATGTTCACACTTAATATCAGAGGGTAGAACTATTAGCATTTTGAATTTTATTTTTAGCTCCAGATTTTAAAAATTACAAAAATGTATAATTTTACCTACGTCTAAAATGATCTCTAGAGGAAAACCAGACTTAACCGATTACTTTTGTACAGTTCTGATGATGTTTATATTAAAGAGGGCATTCAAAATGTAGATGTTTTTTCTACACGTTCTGTAGACATTCTTGTTAATTATTGCTGATCATCAAACCTATACTGTAGTTTACATTAACAGCATTATTTAATATGGTGGTGGCATATTTGTCATGTGACTCATAAAGAACAATTGGATAAACACACATGAAACGTACTGTTTATATTTGTCACTATATTTATTTGCCATGTTTGTATCAATAAATTAAAAATCATGGCTTATGTTAGCTATTATTGAATTTAGTTTTGCAGTCTATAAAAATTGTCATCCTTGTTTTGGCCATCTTAAACTGTCTGCACACTACAGGAGGTTTGGAACGATTTTGCCCCTCCATGAATTAATGGGGGGCGTGGCCTGAGCAGCAATTCTTGTGAGAGATTATTAGTTGTGGCTCTGGGCTCTCCTCATGTCTGTGGGTCAGTGCGGCTCTATTTATCAAACCTCAACATGTTACACCAGGATCTATCCAGCAGCCAGTGCAGCATCAGCTGCAGCTGCACTGCTCCATTTACAGTTAAACAGGGAACATCGTCCACAGTCGTCCTATTTGGTCTTTAGTTCTTTATCATTTCAAAACTAACTCTAGGACTCAAGTGTTGCCTCTATCTGTCTGTATTTGTCTCTCTCTCTCTCTCTCGCTCTCTCTCTCTCTGTCTCTCTCTCTCACACTCTCTCTGTCTCACTCTCAATGTCACTCTTTCTCTCTCTGTCTCTCTCGCACTCTATCTCTTTCGCACTCTCTCTCTCTCTCACTCCCTCTCTGTCTCTCTCGCTCTCTCTCTCACACTCTCTCTCTCTCTGTCTCACTCTCAATGTCACCCTTTCTCTCTCTGTCTCTCTCGCACTCTTTCTCTCTCTCACTCCCTCTCTGTCTCTCTCTCTCTCTCTCTCTCACTCTCAATATCACCCTTTCTCTCTCTGTCTCTATCTCTCGAACTCTTTCTCTCTCTCACTCCCTCTCTGTCTCTCTCACTCTCTCTCTGTCTCACTCTCAATGTCACCCTTTCTCTCTCTGTCTCTCTCGCACTCTTTCTCTCTCTCACTCCCTCTCTGTCTCTCTCACTCTCTCTCTGTCTCACTCTCAATGTCACCCTTTCTCTCTCTGTCTCTCTCTGTCTCTCTCTCTCTCTCACTCTCTCTGTCTCTTTCTCTCACTCCCTCTCTGTCTCTCTCTTCTCTCTGTCACCCTCTCTTTGTCTCTCTGTCCCTCTCCTTCTCTGTGTCTCTCTGTCTCTCTCTTCTCTCTGTCACCCTCTCTTTGTCTCTCTGTCCCTCTCCTTCTCTGTGTCTCTCTGTCTCTCTCTGTCTCCCTTGGTCTTTGTCCTTAAGACTTACTTAAAATCTTGTGGTAATTAAAAACTACTTTATTAAGCTGCTGTAGCTTGTAGCTGTTAGATGTAGGCCTAATGTTTGTGGCGACACAACAGTTTAAGTCGCTACATAATTACTTACTCTTCCTGAATCTACATAATATTATTAATACAATACTTAAGTAAAAACTTTGTAAGTAACATGTCAAAATATATAATAATTTAATAAATGTCATATTTAATTTAATCATTGTTTTTAAATCTATACTTAGTGAGGGTAAAAATTCGAGAGTTGAAAAATATAGTAAAATAAACTGCAGTACCAACAGAATCCATGTGGGGGCGCTGTCCTGTGGGGACCTGATGATACACACTACAAGAACAGGGTGTCTTATGAGGACTGCAGTACCTCAGTGTGTCCACTAGGTTCGCATGCACACACACAAAGTCTGGTTAAGGACTTTCTGGGGACTTTTTAGAAAAAGGGTGGGGGACATACTTTGGGCTGTTTCCTGTCGTTTAAAAGCATTGTGCCTCTGGGGACCTCAAATGAGGTCCTCACAAGGTTTTAGGTCCCCACATGACTGTGTGTAAACAAACGCAAGTCCCCACATGTGATGCTTTACAAACAAACACACACACACACACACACACACACACACACACACACACACACACACACACACACACACACACACACACACACACACACACACACACACACACACACACACACACACACACACACACACACACACACACACACACACACACACACACACACACACACACACACACACACACACACACCAGGTGGCCCTGACTCTCTGATTATAAAGGGGATTCTCTAACTAACGACTGCCATCTAGTGTCTGTAGTAAAAAAGGAAAGGCAGCCGAATCCCGCCGAACTGAACTGGCGTTTACACTAGGGATAACCCAGAATTGAACCAGTAAACAAGAAATTTAGATGATTTAATATTTAGAACATTTGTCATGGGCTGGATTTGACCATTTGGGGAGCCCGATTTGGCCCCTGAATTGAGACACAAATCCTTGTTTAGTATGTTTGTTCTGTCAGTTTGTATCGGATAAGAGAAAAAAGCATTACCTCCTGTCTTAATTTCTCGCACAGCAAGTTGTGTGAGTTGGATGAATAGAAGAAATTTATTTACCACCAGCATGTGACCTGGACATTAACAGTCAACACTGTGATCGTTGAAGGGTGTTTTATGAACTCTATGGACTCTAGGACAGCTCTATAAACACAGACTGAGATGAGATGTGCTTGGTATGACGAACGGAAATTCCCTAACATATTCTACCAAAGAGGAAAAGCCCATGAATTCATGTTGCACTAATTGCAAACTATTAACAGCATTTAACAGCAAAAAACAAAAACAAAACAAAATTGTGATGTTTTAATATAAGCTAAACATTGTTCATTTAAACTACTTTTCTCCTGTGACCCATCGAGGCAACTGTTGTGATTTTGGATGTTACAAAAATAAATTGAATTGACTTTTTGACACAATGATTTCAAGACAGTGACAAAAGCCTAATCAATTAAACTGACCATTTCCACATTTATATAGGCCTATACAAATGTTCATGAAAGAAAAAAAAAAGCAGTTGCTACATTTCTGTCAGGTGGAGATGACAGGTAACATGATGTTATCAACAATAAGGTTCAACAATAAGATCAACAATATTAACATCTTTGAGCAGCCCTACTTGTAAACTGAATTGTTGCTTTTTTATGTCAAAGTAGGCCTACTTCAATTAGGATTTTTGATGAACAAGGTAAATTAAGGTAAGGTAAATACTGTACCTAGTTACAGATGCCTGCCTTTAGCTACAATGTATATGATTTTCTAGAAAAAGGTTAGCCCATAAATACACATTTGCATTTTGCAATTTATATATAAATCATAAACATAATTACATTTCACTGAGCAGTATATGTATGTACATTATTTGGTGTATACAATATATATGCAGTATTAATATAAAATAGTCATTCACTTTAATGCAATATACTATATAGTGCTATATAACAGTGGTTCGCAACCTTTTTTGTCTCGAGTACCCCCTAAGCTTTGTTTAACATTCCTTGTACTCCTTGACTTGAGTTTCGGGCAAATAAATGGGTTTAGTAGTCACATATAATCAACTATTACTATGGTCTATGGTCCAAATACTCCAAAATATGCAAAAATTACAACTAATTACTCTCGGTTATTCACACAAATTCATTCAAGTACATTTCATCTTCATTTAAAATTGGAACCATTCCAAATAACCCCTGGTAATTCTTAATTTACCCTTTGGAGTCCTCGTACCCCTGGTTTGTTGTGTGCGGTCTATGTGGGAAACACTGTGACGATTTAAGCGACGCAAATATTACGTCACCACGTAGTCCCGCCCACTCCGAGGAAAACGGAAGTAGATGGAAACAGCACAGGCCTGGCTGTGCTGAAAATCCTTGCGAAGCAAATAAAGAAAACCTTTTCTTTTGGTGTTCGGTGTTGGAGTTTATACACCGGATGATAATCGGATTGTAGATACGTGATAATGGCGCACGTTTCCTTGGCTTTCCCTCCAGCGCTGACACTGCCTCTCTGTTTTCTGCTCTTTCTTTTTGTCTCCTGTGGTGACGCCAGGGTCCGAAGAAGTCCACCGACGACACAGTCTGGAGAAACTTATGGAAAATACTACAATTATGTGGAACTCACCGATCTCCTACATTCTTTATCTCAGAAATATCCTTTAATAACCAATCTGTCCAGCATAGGCCAGTCTGTGCAGGGCAGAGAGCTCTGGGTGATGCGTATTACCAAGGACCCAAACACGGACACACCGGGGCTGCCCAGGTTTAAATACGTGGGAAACATGCACGGCGACGAAACTGTGTCCAGACAGGTGTTAGTCTATCTGATCCAATACCTTTTGGTCAACTATGGCGAGGATCAGCGTGTGACTGAGCTGGTGAATACAACTGACATTTACATCATGCCCAGCATGAACCCCGATGGCTTTGAGAAGTCCAAAGAAGGAGACTGCATGGGGGAAAATGGGGGCCGAAATAATGCCAGAGATTTTGATCTTAATAGAAGTTTTCCTGATCAGTACGCAAAGATAGAAGTTATACCAGAGGACGTCCCTGAAGTTGTGGCTATGATGAGATGGATCCAAGAGAAAAAGTGAGTGCTTTATCAGAATCAGAAATCTGTTTATTGCCATTGTCAGTTACCAAAATTCACAAACTTGGAAACTATATGAAAGTCCATCTCCGTGTCATGTCGGCCTATCGTGTACATGAGTAGGGGTCAATAAACATGTCATATTATTATAGTAACTCCTAGAATGTGTCTATACTATAAAACAACGTTGTGCCATTAATTGCATAACAACAGCTCAAGCATTATCATGTGTTAGGCTACTGTTTGACTTGCTGTGACACTTTACTCGTATTTTTCTTCAATCAGACAATGTCTGGCTTTACATTACTGATCAATTAACCATATATCTTAAAATACAATGTTAATAGTTTTCTGCTGAAATCTGATGTTCTGATGTTGAAAATGAGACTAACCACAAAATTGTTGCATCACTCACACACACAGATGTACAATTCAGGAAGACAATAATTCTAGTCTCCACTGCTTTGACAACTTCAATATTAAATTATGTGAGCATAAGCAAAATGTACAACTTTGACATTATGAAAACAGTATTTGGTTCCTAGCCTTCAATCCACTCTGTCCTGTTCTTGCCATCTTCAGGTTTGTTCTGTCAGCAAACCTTCATGGAGGCACAGTGGTTGCCAGTTACCCATTCGATGACTCTGTCTCCCACAAGTCAAGGGGGTTCTACAGCACAGCAGCAGATGATGCCCTGTTTCGCTACTTGGCCTTGGTCTATTCCTCCAACCACCCTGTCATGAAAACTGGACACCCCAACTGTCCTGACACACAATATGAAACCTTTAAGGATGGCATCACCAATGGGGCCCAGTGGTATGATGTGCCAGGTAAGATGTCATTAGTTCTGCTGTACATAGTAAACTGGTACAGGAACCAGATATTTTGTAATTCTATTCAGAACTTAACCTCAAACTTCCAAGTTAATTTCTGTGTTAATACTGTAGCGTAAGCGGTTACTGTGTCCGCTCACTGAAAGTCTTTCTGTAACTTCACACTCCACCTATCGTTCTTATTCTTTTCTAGGTTATTACTAATGATATTGATCCCTTTGACAAGAAACCGGAGTTGTTTTTTTTGTGTAGTGCAGTAGAGCAGTCACTACCTTTAGATGCACAATGAGTACGCTCTTTAACAACTTCTCCTGCGGTGCAATTAAAGGCTGTGAGTGCTCTGTGCGGTGGTTAGTTTTAGAACCTGTCTCATTTCCATAATTTTTTCTCCAACGCAGTTCTGCTAAGACCCACTTTCTAAACCTGTCCCAAAGCCCTAAACCTAACCAAATAATCTGTTCCTAAACCTAAACCTAAACCCAATCATAACCTCAACCATAGTCTGATTAAGGAATAATAAATCAAAACAAAACAAAACACCAAAACATTTACTGGCCTAGCATCAATTCAAAGTGGCTTTTGTTTAGCATAACTGTGTTTAATTGAGTGACTTACTTTAGTGGTTGTTTGGTCAAGAGTTTCCTCAAGGCGTGTCTCTAACTCCGGCATAGACAGGATATGTTAAGTCATTGTTGTCAAGTAGATATGTTTTGTTACTGACCACACCAGGGAGCTGTGTGGTCTACTTAAGAACAAATTCCCTACCAAATACAAAAATTGAATTTACAATATTTGTCAACTTTGGGTGGTTTTTAGTCAATATAGTTTTCCAGTTTTGTCAAACAGGACTAAACATATGCCATATTATCCACCACCCATTCTCCAAATAAGTTTAAAATGCATTGTTCCCATTGTGACATGCTGTTCAAACAATACAGCAAGCTGTTTTTTTTGGCAAGGGCTGTCTCTTCACTTTTACATTTGTGTTAGAAATAGACTTGGAAGATACATCAAAAAGTAAAATATTGAATATATTGTCTATAATTAAGACTATTGAAAATCTTCCAAACAAGAGAATAAAGCAGCATTTCTGTACTTTTGTGGTGTATAGTCCATTCGTATTTTGAGATACTTGAACCGAGACATTTACAGTCACATTTTTTCACATTTCTGATTCTTTGTGAAATTATCTTCTAAATGTCATTCTCAAGATCCTTCCAGAAGATAGAGATATTCCTTTACTTACGGATGTATGGGTGTATACTCTTGAACCCTATTTACACTGTGGCTGCATAGTTGAAAACAGGTCCCTTCTTAGTGGGTGCGTGTGACAATAGTGGGCAGCCATGACAACCTTTAACCTGTGAGACACAAGCTGCCTGCTGGCAGTTCCCAGCAGACTGTCTGCTCCCCTAGGTCTGTCTTTAAGATCTTGGATTATAATAGTTTGGTTAGCAAACAAGTGCAAACACCAGGGCCTATTGCCACATTAAATACGGTGAAAGAATGTTTGTAATTTCACGTATTATTTCTATATACACTGACAACTAAAGCCAATCTCAGGCATAAATGTTTTGGTATTAGTCTGATCATGTATAGCCATTAAAGTGTTTGTTTGTATTGTGAATTAAAATAAAGGAAATTGCATATATTATTATGTGCTCTATTTACCCAGGGGGGATGCAAGATTACAACTACCTCTTTGGAAACTGTATTGAAATCACTGTGGAATTAAGTTGCTGCAAGCATCCCAAGGTGGAGGAACTTCCAAAAGAATGGTCGATGAACAGGGAGTCTCTCTTAGCCTACATGGAAAAGGTACACTGTAATGTAATTGTAAATATAAAGTGACAGACCTTTCTGTTGTCCATGTAGTCATGTAGTTATCTTTTTCTTCCTAGGTTCACATAGGAGTTTGTGGCTTTGTCAAAGAAGCAGTTGGAGGTGCAGCACTTACCAATGCGAGCATCGTTGTAGAAGGCATTTACCATAATCTGACAAGTGGAATGTACGGAGATTACTATCGTTTATTGCTCCCAGGAACATACAATATCACAGCTACGGCACCCGGGTGAGCAGTGACAACTGTTATACATTATTTTTTATTTCAAAACATGCATAAAGTGGAAAATAATGAAATATTTAGAGGGAATACCCATTTATTTATAGAATTATACTTTGTAGTTTGATTTTGTGTCATAAGAGCCCATGAAAGACATTTTAACACAGACTAAAACCCTAAAACTGTAATGTTTCCGTGAACAGGTACATATCCATGACGGTCCAAAATGTACAGGTGTCAGAGGGCAAGGCCACAGAACTAAACTTCACCTTGGCACCTATCAGTGGCTCTGCAGCTTTGACTACATCATCCCCACCAATGACCAGCAATGCACACATTTTCAACATCACCATGAGCTCCACAAAATCTACTGAAAATAAAACTGATTTTTCTATGGATAACAAGAACACGCCTCCTGTATTACCAACTCACCAGCCAATTCAGCCTCAAGACTTTCGGCATCACAACTTTGCAGACATGGAGCTATTTTTACGCAAATACAGCAGCGAGTTCCCCTCTATCACCCATCTCTATTCTGTTGGCCATTCAGTAGAAGACCGAGAGCTGTATGTGATGGTCATCTCAGATAATCCTGAAGTTCATGAGCATGGTATGTTTCCTTTTTATATTGTTTTTATACCTCTTCCTTTACCCACAATTCACTTTCTCTACTCTTGAAGATTAATATACCAAACTTTTTTTCATGGTTCATGGTTCAAGGTGAGCCAGAGTTTAAGTATGTGGCCAACATGCATGGCAATGAGGTTGTGGGCCGTGAGTTAATGCTTAACCTCATTGAGTACTTGTGCCAGAACTATGGCACTGATCCAGAGGTCACATATTTGGTCAATAATACCCGCATTCACATCATGCCTTCAATGAATCCTGATGGCTACGAGGTCTCCACAGAAGGTAAAAGAAACCACTGCAATGCAAGACGATAAAATAAATTTGAAAAAAGAAGAATTGTACCAATAATTACTTTGTTTCAACTGTGTACACACATATCTTACAGGTGATGTCCAAGGTTATAATGGTCGCAACAACAGCAACGACTTTGACTTGAACCGCAACTTTCCAGACCAGTTTGTCACCATCACAGACCCCAGGCAGCCAGAAACAATTGCTGTTATGAATTGGCTGAAAAGAATTCCTTTTGTCCTGTCAGCAAATCTTCATGGAGGTATGTATTTATTAATCTTAACATGAGAGCCGCCTTTTACATTTTTAAATTTCTGACTCTGTTTATTGTTTCCTTTTGCAATCTAGGTTCCTTGGTTGTTAATTATCCCTTTGACAATAACAAAGAAATGGTAACTCAGTATAGTCCGGCTCCGGACGATGACGTCTTTCTGCAGTTGTCCAGAGCCTATTCACAGGTAATTTGAAACTGTAGATAAAAGAACTGGTAATGTGCATGCGTATTGATTTTAAAAGGAAGATTAAGATTTAAAGATTGATGAGGAAGATGTTTTTAATACTCGACTACAGTGGTATTTAATTGTGTGTCTGGAATATTTTTGTACAGGAGAACCCTTTGATGCACAATGGTCACCCTTGTCCGAACCTCTACAAAGAGTATTTCACAGATGGCATTACTAATGGCGCCAATTGGTACAATGTCCCTGGTAAACAATCCCACCCATTGTCATTCTAGGTTGTTTATAGCTTCGATCTGTTATCTTTTGTCATGTGTGCATGTTTAAGTCATGCACACATGACTTAAACATGTGCTGATAAGCACTGCACATTGTGTACTCATGAAATATAAGAACAGGTAGTTTATACCTGTTCAAAGGACACTGCTACATGTAAAACTCATTTTAGAATATTTTTTCAAACCTCTGATTTTTGTAGGCGTAAAATGCATTGAACATAGTTTAATAAACATCTATATTTCAGGTGGCATGCAAGACTGGAATTACTTTAACACCAACTGTTTTGAGGTAACGATTGAGCTAGGCTGTGTGAAGTACCCCTGGGCTCAGGACCTACCTGGATACTGGGAGCAGAACCGTCGAGCCTTGCTAAAGTTCATACATCAAGTAAAAAACCCAAACCGTTGCATCAATTCCTCTAGATTTTAAAAGTCCTGTGGCTACATATTCTTATATATTATATGTTGTCAGGTGCACACTGGTGTGAAGGGCACAGTGTCCGACATAAGTGATGGCACAGGGATCCCTAATGCCACTATCAGCGTTCAGAGCATAGACCACAATATCACCACTGCCCGAACTGGTGACTACTGGAGACTCCTGGCCCCTGGAACATACTCTATTTCTGCATCTGCTCATGGGCAAGGACTTTTCACCTGAAAATCAAACAAAACTCTGTAGATCTTTATTTAACATTCATTTATTTTTAGGTATAAACCAATGAAAACCTATGCTACAGTTTCCAAAGATGGAGTAGAGGTGGTGGACTTCAGATTGGGACGCCTCCACTCTGACATAAATAAACCGGCTCACAGTGGCCCCCAACCCACTCAAAATCCATCTGAGAAAGAATTTCAGAGTTTAATCAAAGAGCTGTCTCTGGGACAGGGTCTGGACCAGCTGGTGAAAAATACAGCCACAGAAAGCAGTTTCCGATACCGCCATTACAAAGAGATGTCTGCATTTATGAGAGGCCTTACTCTTAATTTCCCTAAAATTACATCTCTACGAAGGTATGCAAAAATCCTCTGTAACTATAAACTAATTTGTTTTTTCCATGTCAAAATACTGTTCTTTTTATGTCTAGTCTTGGCCAAAGTGTAGAGATTCGGACCATTTGGGCTCTCGAAATTTCCAATCGACCCGGTGAGGCAGAACCATCTGAACCCAAAGTACGTTTTGTAGCAGGAATCCATGGTAACGCCCCTGTTGGAACCGAGCTGCTACTTGAATTTGCTGCCCTTCTGTGCATCAACTACGGCAAGAATCCAATCATCACAAGAGTAAGTTTCAGCTTTTCATTGGACATAATTCAACTTGAATTAATGTTCTGTAATATTTGTCTCATTCTGTAGCTCATCAATGACACCCGAATTGTGATTGTGCCTTCAATTAATCCGGATGGGCGCGAACAAGCTGTCGAAAAACAATGCACCTCTACCCAAGGTCTGACAAATGCTCAAGGCAAAGACCTGGACTCTGATTTTTTTGGTATATTTATAATAATACATTTATTCATATTAATATCGGATGTTTTGAATCCTTCATTGTGAAATTTGCATTTCAACTCTTTAGGAAATGCCTCTCAGCGTGTTGTAGAAGCCCAGCCTGAGACCAGAGCAATGATGGATCTAATTCAAGAAAGAGGTTTCACGATGTCTGTAGCCCTTGATGGAGGCTCACTTGTTGCTACTTATCCCTATGATAAGCCTGTCCAGACAGGTAACACTTCATTTCTAGAATATGCATTGAAAAATTAAAAGAAAGAAAAAAAAAGTTTGATTGATAAATATCTGGTGACTTTTTATTTCTTTTAGTTGAAAATGAAGGCACTCTGAAATATCTGGCAAATGTTTATGCCAGCAATCATCCAAAGATGCACCTTGGCAACTCTGGATGCCCTCATAATGGGCAATGTATGCAACTTCCACACATACTATCAAGTCAGTGAGTAAAA
Source organism: Rhinogobius similis (assembly GCA_019453435.1). Lineage (NCBI taxonomy): Eukaryota > Metazoa > Chordata > Actinopteri > Gobiiformes > Gobiidae > Rhinogobius > Rhinogobius similis. The sequence continues at coordinate 13,790,147 of CM033625.1, read as the reverse complement.
ATACTCATTTTATTTATTTATTTTTCAGCAAGTAATATTCCTGATGGAGTCATGAGAGCAGCAGAGAGACAGAGTCACATGGGTAGTATGAAGGTTTGTATAATTTTAAATTACATACTGAAAAAAATGGTCTACAATCCCTTGGTTTTGGTTTAATTCAAACTATGTCTTACATTTTCTTTTCTCCAAAAGGACTTTAGTATGGACTTTGGCCACTGTCCTGAAATTACAGTGTACACGGGCTGCTGTTTATTCCCTCCTCCTGAGCAGCTGGCCACACTCTGGGCAGAAAACAAGAAAGCCCTTCTCAGTATGCTGGTGGAAGTAAGCCTAAAGATTTAAGTCTAACATAGTATAACAACTTAGTATTTACTAGACAATTACTACAAGCCTTTATTTATAACAGGTCCACAAAGGGGTGAGAGGTGTTGTGCGAGATAAGAGTGGAAAGCCTATTGTTGGTGCCATCATAGTACTTAATGGTGGGGTAAGAGTCTTTACAGGAGAAGGAGGCTACTTCCATGCACTTCTGGAACCAGGCAGCCATAGCATTGAAGCTGTTGCAGAAGGCTACCAGCAACAACGTCAGGAGGTAAACGAGGCAAAAATATTTATATTTTCAGTTGTATGTGTTAAATATTCAGTAATTCAGTCAGTAATTGATAGGCCCAGTTGGATAACAAAATAAAAATGCCACCACTTGACATTAATTAGTTCAGAAAGAATTTGCTTTTTTTTTTTAAAGACTGAAATTCTAAAAATACTTAGTGTATTTCTAACCAAACGAAGAGGATTCTGTATTGTCCATGTCTATGAAGGGTGTAGGTCGAAGTATACAAAATTTTTCTGTAATTTCCAACTTTTCATCAGGCTGCTCTAAAATATGAAGAGTTGGATAGGCGAGTTCTTCGAAAAGGTGTTCCTTAATTGTGCGCCCTAGTTTAAGGCTGTAAGGAGCAATCTTTCCACAAGAGCGAAGGAGAAGAGGGTCTACCACAGAATGATAGGTGTTCTGGTACTCTGGTACAGTGAATCCATGGATCAGAAGAGGCTGTGTCATGGTGGTCCTGGGGCGGCTGTGTTTCTTGTGCACGTCTGTGCTGGGCAAACAGAACACCGGAAGGACTGCTGCATTCTTTATATACCTGTCCTCCAAGGGACTTTGAGATTCTGCTTCACTTTCAGTGTCAAAAGTATATTTGGATGCCAACATATAATTTCTCCTTTTAGTTGTTTCTCCATACTTTTTAGGACACCGGATTGTATGTCTTAGGCCATAGGGACCCATGTCATATTCCTGAAATTGAATTCGCAATCAATTAATTTGCATTAATAGGTTCACAATGATGAGGACACTTACCCTTTTTTCAGAAAGCCTTATGTGTGCGGAAACCTGTGTCAAGCGGACACACCTGCAGCTAATTGGCTTGTTATCTTAGCTTTGCCATTGACATTAAAACTGATGAAGGCTCTGTTGCCCTGTAGGATTTTCCACTCTATAGGCTTCCTTTAATCTATGGATGTTATTTTAATGTCTTCTATATTGTTTTTCAGGTGGTGGTGTCGTCATATGAAGCAGCGAACTGCATTATTATTGAGTTTGACATGGATAATAGCATATTTGGGCTGCCAAGAGAGTTTGTGGTTGCCAGTGCAGGTAAACGTTTGTCTTGATTAGCACACGTTTTCTGTAGATTTTTGTGTTATTAAAATACATAATAGAAATTATACTTTATATTTATGAACTTTTTCATCATTCTAATATAAAAACTTAATGGTAATTGAATTACCAATAAAATGAGCTGATAAGTCTTTTGTCTCTCCCGCAGCTGCGTCCATGACTGCATTAGTGGTAACAGCATGCATCATCTGGTGTGTATGTGCTGCCAAATCCAATCGTCAAAAAGACGGGTTCCACCGTTTGCGTCAACATCGAGATGATTATGAGGATGAAATCCGGCTCACGTCAATGGGCTCCAAAAAATCACTGCTCTCTCACGAGTTTCAAGATGAGAGTGAAAGTGATGAGGAAACACTGTATGCCAACAAAATCTGACATCGTTTTGAAAGCAATGCAAAACTCTTTTATTATAATTTTAAATTGAAGCCCTTGTAACAAGGAACTGATTTATGGTGATGGTGAGAGATGCTGTTTCAGCATCACCACATATGACAAGTGCTCACATTTCTACTCTGTTCACTGGAGATTTCCTCTTTAACTGGTTTGCCTCCTGATTGTTATCAGAGGCTTGGAGCGCATAAAGAAGTTTGTTTCCAAATCAATTGATCAAGGTAACATAACTGGATGTTGCTGGATTACAGTAGACTGCTCCGCATTATTTTATTTTTGGGAATTAACCTCCTAGAAGCAGCAAGCAGCTATATCACTTAAAATGTTAAATGTTTCTTTTTATTCCATACTGTGCCTTGGCTTTTGTAAAAATTCAACCTGATTGGGGCTGTTGTATGTAGTAAAAAACAAAAGTTCCTTAAAAGGGGTATCCTCAGGTGGTTGAATCAGTGAAAATAACGTTCAGTCTATTACTTTTGATTGCATGGTTTCTATGCAGATGGATTGCTGACCATGGTGAGGATTTTCCCAAATCCCAGAATGAGAAAAATGTGAATGTATCTAAGTTTCAACTGTCCAATTTGAGTGCAATCTCATTTATAATGTACGTGTTTGAATGCCAGTGTGTCACTGTGAAGCCTGGAGTTAAAGTTTTAGGCTTGTATTTATATACAGCTGAACTGAATATAAGAAAGTTTGTGTTCATTTGTTTTACATGTCTAATGTGTGACTGTTAATGGCCTTGTGTGAAGCACAGAATGATAGTGTGATGTGAATATTTTTATATGAACTGCTAAAGGCAGGTGTACAAAATCTTTGTTGCAATTAATTACGTCAAAGAAACTTTTTGTGGTCAACATGGTATGTTATTAGAGACTCAATAAAGATTTGGGTCGTGGTTAACAGTTGTAGTTTTAATGTAGTTCCGCTAGATGTCACGGTGTGATATTTTTAGTCGTTGTCACGTGACACACCCAGGAAGTTGGTGACGTCGCAGAAAAACAAAGATGGCGGGGACAGGCAGCAGCGGCTACTGGGAAGGTAAGTTCGCACAAAATGTATGTGCGACTCTCTTCTGTCCTGACATCAGATGGTTTATGTTGTGTGACCTGATCAGTGATTTGTCTGTCGATTTTGTTACGCTTGTACGGTTGTGCGTCTGAGGGCAGCAGAGGTACAGCTGGTTAACACATGACACACTGTTCAAGTTATTGAGCTGTTATCTCCTTTACGTGGCTTAGCAAGTCATATACAGCCATATTGAATATAATTACACCATTTCCAGGTTTGTTTAGTGTGCCATTCTTGCCCATTTCCTCAGATAAATTTGACACGTTGAATAAGACAAGTTAAACATAACGTATCATTTGACAGTTGATTGACTCCAGTGTTTGTCTTTTACAGATCTCCGAAAACAGGCTAGACAAGTGGAAAACGAACTCGACCTAAAGTTGGTCTCCTTCAGCAAACTGTGCACCAGCTACAGCAGCTCCAGAGATGGACGTGGATCAGACACGTGAGGTTTACTCTGTACAAACACTAACGCAGAGGCTTTCAGATTTGTGTTATGTCATTACAACCTTATGTTCTAGTTTCTGTAGAGATTAGGGTTGCAACAAGTTAATTGATTAATCGCAACTAATCGATTATAGAAATGGTTGTCAACTAACTAGCTGAATAATCGAGTAATCGTTAACTGGTCTATACACTACTTCTTAAACATTGTATGTACGGAAAAACGCACAGGAACCATGTAAATTGTGTGTTTTAGATGAAAATCCTTGTTCATCTACAAATATTCTCCACCAGGATGTCATCAAATGCCTTCACTTCAGCGTTGTAGGGGGTAAAATTGAGTAAAACTCTAATATTTAAGTTTTTTTTGCATTCTAAACACAACAAATTGATTAATATAAGGAATAATCACTAGACAAATCAATTACAAAAATATTTAGCCTAGCCTCCACCCACACACACACATACACACATACAAGCACGCTCACACGCACGCTTACACACTCTCAAAATGCAAGAGAACGAATACAGATAAGCCAAGCCAGTTGAAGAAGCACCATCAGAGGAGCTGTCAGCACAAAGGAGCAGAGAGTCATGAGCCAGGGCCCAGCAGCCACAGCTGACCACCGCTCCCAGTACAGAGGGCTCCACAGAGGAAACACTGGAGAACATCATTTATAAATAAGAGAGATGATTACGAAATAAATAAAGAATTGGGTAGAAATATTATAAAACTCGGAAAATAAATATATATGAAACTGTAAGCCTAAAATAAGTAGGTACAATAAATAGATAGAATAAATAAAGGATATAAGTAAGATTTAACTATTCATTCATTCATTCATTTTCTACCGCTTATTCCCGTTAGGGGTCACAGGTGACTGGAGCCTATCCCAGTGACTTTGGGCCTTAGGCGGGGTACACCCTGGACAGTGGCCAACTCGTCGCAGGGCTGAAGATTTAACTAATTAAATAATAAATATTAATCAAAAGCTAAGCTAAAAAGGCTTGAGCCTGCTTCTAAAAAATTATATTATATAATATTGTTACAGAAAAATATCACAATAAACAATACTATTGAAACTACTTTGATACAGATACAATAAAACAGAATAATCGCATTAGACTTATTTCTAAATTAAGTATATATAATTAAAACATGAATAATTAATATTCGACCGTCCACAACTCAAAAGTTACTTTACTTAAAAAAAAAAAATTCACCACTTTGCAAAAAAAATATATACACACAATAATTATTGAGCCCCAACAAATATTGCTCCAGCTATAATTTATTTAACAATAAGTTCAAGATAGGATCATTATCGTGACAGGCCTATTGATAAAAATATTGTTCTTTTTCAGACACTGGCGTTTGTTACACTCTTTGCTTTTGCTTCATGTTATTTAACGACTTTTCTCAATATAGGTCCGACACAACCCCTCTGCTCAACAATTCGACCCAGGACAGGATGTTCGAAACAATGTCAGTGGAGCTCGAACAGCTGCTTTCAAAAGTAAGTTTTCTGCTCTTGGACACTGGTGCATAACAGCTGTAGACTTGCACACTAAGCTGGAGAGATACAACGCTGCATTTTCCATTGATTCAGTAGATTTACAGTACTTTATTTTGACTGTGATGACTCATTAAAGGTGTTTTCCCAACTTTTTTCAGTTCCTGGTACTTTTGTAGTTCCTGACCCTATTTGAAGTGCTTTTGCACAGAGTAGGAACTATCACCTGGGGCCACACTTTGGGGACTCCTGCTCAGGGGCATGTACTTTCCAGTCTGACCAGGAACCTTTTTGATAAAACAAGTACATTTACAACATTTCTGACTTAGACAAACTGTTTTCATGCAAAATAGAAATAATTTGAACACACAAATACAATTCTTTATACAATACAATTCTTATTGTGTGGTTTGAGTTTGTTAATGCATCACAGTTTCATGTACATGGATTAAAGTGCTCAGAAGAAGTAGGATGAGAAAAAAAGTTTGTGTTCCTAACTTTATTGAATATTTAAATGTCCTATAGTTATAGTGAGTTAGATCCACTTTCTGCCGCTGTGGTGTGAATGCAAGGAAGTGGGTCATGGGTGGTTCCTCTGACTAAATAGGGACTTAGGATAATGGGGACTTATTATGTCATGTTATGTGTGAAAACGTCTATATTTGTTGTATGTTGCAGCTAACAGCAGTGAATGATAAAATGGCAGAATACACAAACACACCTGGTTCGTCGTCTCTTAATGCTGCACTTATGCACACTCTACAGAGACATAGAGACATCCTGCAGGTTTGTTCATCAACGCTGTTTATTACCTGTTTAATAAGTTTAATGGGTTTAACTAACACTTTTATTCATGCTCTGTGCTCTCTTTTTTTCAGGATTACACACATGAGTTTCACAAAACCAAAGGCAACTTTCTGGCCATCAGAGAAAGGGAAGATCTGCTAGGGTCTGTACGGAAAGATATCGAGTAAGTTAACTTTCTGTCTATTCTTTGTCGCATAAGTCTTTCCTCTTTTTGTGTAACATGGGACATGATTAATTTTAGAGGATTTTGTTTATTTTTGGAAAAAGTTAACCTCTTTCAAGTTAGTATAGTTATTGTCTGGTATTTGGTTATAGTCAGATCCACAAAACACAAGAATGAGTTTATAAGCACTGATTGGATTGGATTCATTTAGCTGTAGTCCCTTTGCAGCTAGAGGGCAGTAGAGATCTAAGAATTTGTGTTCTTTTGCCTTATCGAACCCATTTTTAGTATGAGAAAAATGAATGCCACTGTAAAAACCATTGAGTAACTTTGATTATATATGTCCATTTTTAAAAGCAGAATAAATCGAGGATAACTTCCATTATTCACGGATGAATACGACTGTGTGGTTAAACATCAATTCCATGGTTTAAAGTTGATTATACAATAAGCTCAATTACATTATTGAAAGAGGTTTGGGACACAGATGGGGTCCTAGTTTGTGCTCTTCTGAAAAGCTTTGCAATTGACTTCAATGAACCTACTAGAGTCTCAGTGCCTCAAGACTAATTAACCATACAGTGATCCCTTACTTTCACTCTGCTCTTCAAAAACAGAGGATGATAAGTTATTTATGATTTCACAAAGGGTTTGGTATACAGGTTTGGGTGGAAATTAAATGATAATGATGATGATCTATAAACTACATTTTATTATTATATTATATTTTATTATTTACGCTGGTTGTCTTTTCAAAGACTATAACGGTTTGAGGTTTGTTAATGTATAACTGGCATTATTATGCAATATAAAATGCATGTTGTATATAAGAAAAAAACATTTTCCAAACATTTTCCCCTGACTGTACATTTTCGTTTTAAAGACATGCCTGTCTGCTTTTTTCAGGACGTACAAAAGTGGGTCGGGTGTCAACAACAGACGAACAGAGTTGTTTCTCAAAGAACATGAGCACCTCAGAAAGTAAGTATCTCGTCTCATTCTTTGACAAGTTTTCCTAATGGGATTTTATAGCTTTGGCATGATCTGTTTTATCGAGATCCGTTTTGGCAGCTACATCCGCTCTCAGCAGTTCTAAATGTTATATAGCTGCCAGTTTTGGGGGTTGCTTGCCTTGTTCTGGCAAAGAAACGGCTTCAGCTTCTCAGAAGTCAAGGCTGAGATAACTCATCTTGATTGCAAGCGCAGTCTTATGAAGAACGCTGAATATCTCTATACTTCAGAGACGGTTTTTGATACTGGGGCATTTTATCATCAGTTCCAATAATACAACTTTCTTTTGGAAAATATTTTTGAGGCCATTGTAATGATGACCGGACCAGGATGCATGCGAAGTGTGAGAAATCTCGTGAGTGAGATGTTTTGTCAGCAGTGAGTTAACACTTCCTTGCATTTTACTTGGATCTTGTTTGATTGATTTGATGATTCATTGTTACAACATTACTGCCTTGTAGCTTTTTGTTAAAAAAAAACAGCAGACGGACAAACAACATTTTTTTTTTACATTAGCATCAAGTGAAGTATATACTGTATGTAGTTATGTAATTCTGTGGTTCTGCAGTAAAAGTTTCTGCTCATTTTGGCATTCTCTCACTTGGCTGTAATGGTGGGTTATGAATAAACCAAGTCCATTAGAGTAGGTTCATATTGGAACAGCGTGTTCCCTGTGCCACTGGTCACTGGAGGAGGGACTTGACTTAGAAGATTCAAACTACCAGTACTACACTTTACACAATCTGTACATACTAGCATGGTTGGAATAAAATCTGTGTTTTAAGTGAAACTGGGGAGACCCCTTTTCCTTTCTGGTATAATCTTGGGCATTTTGTCTGATATGTTAATGTAATCAGTGAAGAAGAGCTTTGGGCCCTGTGCTGCTACTATAGTAAAGAAAACCTTTGCACATCTGTGTTAAGTGCATCTCCAGCAAAGTCATATTTTATATAAACTAAGGTTTATTGTTCTACCCTCTTAATATTCTTATTAACATTGTATTGTTTTGTTACTGTTTTTGTATTTGGACATATGCATGTAGATTATGCTTTTTCTGGGTATTTTTTATATGATAAAAAATATATATTTTTATATTTTACATTTTGCACATTGCAAACTGCAATATTGATTTAAAGCGGCTTAATTATTTAAATGGATTCATTGATATGCCTCTTCATTGTGAAAATTTTACTCTAGCAAGCAGCAGATTTTCATTAACTTGTGTTGTGTATTGTTGAAAAATGGGTGCACAACATTTTTACAACGCAGGATTGCTCCAACATGAATCAATGTTATAACACTGTTATAGCACTGCTAAAAACTAAAATAAATAGATAAAAATATAAATAAATATAGATAAAAGTAGTTTTTGCATAACAAATCCCCTAAATGGTAACATAGCTGAATGTTTGAGGTTGATTGAAAACTGCAGTACAGAGATGTTACAGTCAGTGTTCGAGTGCAGCAGTGAGAAGTGAATGAGCGGCAGGCTTTGATTTGTGACCACTGTTCTTCTTGGCTTTGCAGTTTGTGGCGGATGCCAGTGGTGCCAAAGCCATTTTCTTTGGCAAAGTAATAAATGTTGCAGTTTGACATATTTGTAACCTTGTGTTTGCCTAAAGCACAACCAGGAAATGTATAGGTATCATAAAGTACTAAATTACCAACTTAATGATAGCCTCACTATCATTTTGATTACTCAGCGTAGTATTTATTTTTTTGTCTCGTGTTGAGACAAAAAGATGGACAAAAAGAAAAATACAACTGAGTCTTTTGATTGTCTAACTGTCAAAAGCATTACTGACCAGAGGGACAGATGAGTCTCACTAATACACACAGACACACATAAGGATAGATTGTTTGTAGATTCCTGTTTGCATGCTACAAAAATGCTGCAATGTCATGGGAATTTTTTAATATTTAAAACTACCCCATTCCCACTTTTTGTGCACATTTTTAGCCATGATTCTGTTTACCACTATTGTCTACCCGCTTTCATTACATTATAATTTGCAAACCTATTTCAGCACTCGATTCACTTCACTCCTCTCCACTTGTTCACAGCTCTGCATTTTATTTTGATCAATTCAGATCCAGGTTCTACATTAAGCTTTAAATTACTTCAGATTCATCTCCATTAGTGACAATACAAGAAACCTTTAAAGGGCTGTTTAAAGTCATTAGCAAAGCAAATGGCATACATGAAGATGAATGTTCTTGCCTAGAAATGTTGTTCCCTTGGTACATATTTGGTCAATACCCAACCACAAGTGTAAGAAGATCAGCTCTCGGCTCTAAATTCTTTAGCGTAGTGTTTAATCCTGTTTCATTTGCTTAATATTCTGAATACATTTTAATTATTTAAAATATTGATTGTTTTCAAATATGCACATGCGATATTCACTTATTTGACTTTCACTTATGTGCACATTGAGAAGCACCTTATTAGTTTGAATCCAATCCCTCAACGCTTTCTTTTAGATTTCTTTATGTTAATGCAAAGATAAAATTATATTGTTTTTTTCTTTTTTTTTTTTTGTTAACTGTCATTCATAGTTTATTGATACTGTATGTAGGGCTATGTCCCAGCTATTTATTAAACAATTGAAATAAAATACGTGTTGATTCTGCAAATAGCCATTAACTATGGAATGGTTATCTGCAACCTTTTTTTATTTTTTTAAACATCGCTCTAGCTTCAATAGTCTGCATGTTACCATGGGTTTTTCCGGGTTCTCTGGCTTCCTCCAGCTTCCTCCCAACGTCCAAAGACATCCATGTGTAGGTGAATAGGCAACTCTAAATTGTCTCTAGTGAATGAATATGAGAGTGAATGCTTGTCTGTCCATGTCTATGTCTCTGTGTTAGCCCTGCAGCGGGCTGGCCCCTGTTCTGGGTGTAGCCTAAGGCCCAAAGTCACCAGAATAGGCTCCAGTCACCCGTGACCCCCAAGTGGTCGAAAATAAATTAATGTGTTGTTCCCATCTGAAAACATGTAATGTGTGGAACATGTAAAAGCTCTCAACTCATTTGTGTTATTTTTCCTCCTCTTTAGTTCAGAGAGATTGATGGACGACACAATAAGGTAAAACTGTCTCACATACATCCACTTCTTTGTTCTGTTTGTTTGGAGCAGCCATAATCCTTTAGTTTTAAGAATTCTACTGCTCTGGGTCCAAATCAGAAATATGGCTCAGCTAATGGTGCTGCAGTCTTCCTGACAGCGGAGAACATGATACTTATCTATAGGAGCCGCCATTACCTCACCCACATTTACTTTGACTCAGACTTTGTCATAATATTGATTGTTATGTACTTGCACATTGGTATTAGTTTAACTTCTGTTTGTACTTTCGGAACAGCTTTTTCAATGTCAACTGAAGCACAGATGCAGGAGGTCCATTGTGATCACTTCTTACAATTCTCATCAACCATAACGTTATCATGACCTACAATAGTATGGAACAAACTGAGTGTGTGGACATTTCAGCTTGCAGTCATTAATTATGATCATCTTTATTATTTTTTTCTCAAAGTGGGGATAAGGAACCTGTAATTTCATCTGTATGCTGTGTTTGTACTGTTTTGTTGCTTATCGCAGTGCATTGTCTTTCAGTATTGCCATGGCAACCAAGGAGAACATGACATCCCAGAGGGGCGTGCTGAAGTCCATACAGAGCAAGGTCAACACTCTTGCCAGTATCCTTTATTATTGTACAACTATTGTGTGCTGATTTGAATGAGTTGAGATTTTTACCATGGACATTTGAAAAAGCTAAAAAAAAACAGTTGTTACACTATACAATACAATGCACAATATTGTACATGTTACCTCTGGGTGTTTTACTGCTTAACCCTTAAAACTCAGACCGGTTCCCGACCATCAACAACCTCATCCAGCGAATCAACTTGCGCAAGAGGCGAGACTCTCTGATCCTGGGCGCTGTCATCGGCGTGTGCACCATCATCCTGCTGCTCTACGCTTTCCACTGAAACCCACGTCTAAGAAAGACCAGAGACTGTTTTACTGTGGACCGCTAGAGGGACTTTACATAGTTCTTGAAAATTCCTGGAGACTTAACATGTGGACATTTGGCCAGGATAAACCACTGAGCTTGGGTGGTTCCGACTTCATCTGCCAACATGAGACTTGAGACCAAATCTGCACCTAGGACTAGATTTTAACCAGTTTATGAGGCTGTGAAGAGGAGGGATGGAAGGATTTTTACTGATCCTTTTTAATTGGGTAAATGAGGATGTATTGCGCGTGTAAAATGTGAATTAATAAATTATTCATAACTGTGTGACACTATCACTATATACTGTTTATTTTTCAAAATACATGAAACAGTTCATGTGTTAAGACCTTTTTTGTCTGTGACTGTATCTTAGTATAAGAGACAGAAGGGCAGCCTTTTACTTTCTGTTATTGTTAAAAATCCCCTTATTTTCACATTTTGGAAACACAAAATACCTAATTTACTACATAACAAGCCAGTTAAAATGTCCACTCTTTGATATTGTTTTCTATAAAAGGATTATCCATTTGCATCAGAATGTTTATGGTTTATTGGGTGGTTTTCCATTTTAGTGACAATAAAACCAATTTGCACAAGAGAAAGCTACTACTTTGGTCTGAATCCCATTTATTGTGGCTTACCGGCAGAGTGGCTGTGTTGACAATGACAAACTATTAGAGTTTGCCCAAAAGCAGCCTGTAAATTCAATGGCAGGCTTTACTAGGAACAATCCTATACAATGCCACTAAAGCTTTGCATTGAGATTAATGTTTCTGAAACTGATTCATGCTAGTTGTAGAAAGCCCATATGCAACACTTAACGCTTTATTTTTCTCAAATCAGACGGACAAAACTTGAAACCTTTGCATGGCAATGTTTATTCCAGACATGCACAAATGTACAGCACAGATGAGATCAGGGACATACAGTGTTTTAGAAGAAGACGATGGAAAGAATTGAACTGTTCAATAAAAAGATTTAAAAAAAAGCAGAGCTAAAGATTTTGACCACCGATTTGTCTTTAATCCTTTGAGATTACATATATATCGCATAGTCTTTGGATGTTGCTGTTTTTAGATGTCACATATATATGTACAGGGATACCTGGGTTGGGTAAATACAGGGAAATGCTTTGCCAGTGACAGTTTTCATTTGCTGCGTAGTTAAATGGTGTCAAACCTTACTGAGCTGGTGTTTCTTAATATTTCCAATACCGTACATGTTAATACATTACAAAATAGTGGGGTCACTTTTTTGTTGGACTCGAAGTAAATATTTTATATACATAATATTCTACCGTTGATGTGTGCCTAGAAGCCCTTGAAGACATAGTAAAGTATATTATATATAGGCTATAATTTAGTCATGACAAAAGGGAGATGACTAGAATGGGGAATGTATGAAGCAAGTTAGAAGTGATTTCTATCTGGCTCACATTGGTTTACACTTACAGTGATAAAATGTGCTTTTAGCAGAAGCCTGATACTGTCAATAGGCCACAGCAGTTCAGTTATAAGTGGATTCAAATACAGACAGTCGTGCTTGTATTATTGCAAACATTTAAATGCTTATTGTTACACAGTGAAACTGTATAGTTGGCTCATTTACAAAAAAACTGAACTCAGCATGCGTTCACATTGCATAGAGTAGACTATATCGCCCAAATAAATACATCTCAGTCTATAAATAGCAAACATTCAGTGATTGACAAGAGTATTTTCTTGTCTCTTGGCTTAACATAATGTTTTTTTGCAAAAAGGTAGACTTATAGTATGTGGAATGATGAATCATTTTACAAAGTACAGTATAAAAAGGAAATTGAATAGGCAGCAGTCACCCCATCCAGTAAAAGGAGGTCTATATCATGCATCGCCAATAAGAAGTCATTCATTGACAGCTTGACATTATTTACACAAATAAATCACACTGTGTCCCTGTGCAAACCTTTAGCCTTTCTGACCCCGTTAGAATTAACTGAACAAATGCCTGTAGTACATCGCATTCAAACATGCAGTTGAATGGCACATAGCTTATAAATTCACATGAAAACACATCCTTAGACCTCCTCTCTCACATTTACACCCTTATTTTTCACTCAATGCCACTCCGTACCACCTCACATTCATGTTAAAAAACACTTGAAGGCTATATAGATGTATTATTGTATTTTACTGTAAATACACAAGTTTTGACGATAAGTATTTGCATCAGTCCAGCATTGGAAACCAGAACCCATTTGGATACATCCCAAATGTAAAAAAAGTCCTTGTACATTTGCACCCATGAAGAGAATTTTTCTCATTTCATCCACCTTGTTTTAGTTCTCTTGTATTTTCAAGCATACAGTATATTGTTGTAATACAACACATGCATTTCATTTTCTCACAGATTGTTTTTGCTTATTTGCTGCAGTACCAAGGCTGAAATTATGCATAATTATGCAAAAACAAGCCGTGGTAAAAGGAAGAGGCCAAAACCAGAGTCTAGGGTTGAAACCTTCTATTGTAAAGTCCGGCATAAAGAAACCTTGAGATAGTAAATCATAGTAACAAAATATGTGATTTTTCTATAAAGTATAAACAAACTATTATTATTAATTTGTATCTCAATGTCATTCATTTTGGCAAGCATATATCTCCATAGGATTGATACAAGTAATTGTAAGATAACTGTAGTTTGATGAGTTGTTTTTTTGCAATGGTCATTACAATACACTAAAAAAAGTTGAACATTTGTTACCCTTGTTGCTTCCACACTACTTCCTCCATTTCACTAGAAAAGAGCAGAGAAGACAAAAGGCACACGTTAAGGTCAGATTGAGACAGTGACAGGTTAAATCTCAGTGCTGCAGTCCGCGCCGCAGTGCTAAATCAATCTACACACACACGGCTGAAAATGTGCTGAGCCTGGACACACACACTCTGCTCGTGGGCCGCGATCATATATCACTCTGTAATGGTAATGCAGTAGGCCTCCGAGTGGAGCAGGCTTGTTTAAGTCCATGGTGTGAAAGAATGTGTACAATTGTTCTGATGTAGTGAAGAAGTGAAAACATTTCAAAAAGTTAAAATGTTTTTTTTATTTTTATTACAGTTCTTCAAGTTGTTTCGGAGTGTGTGTGTGTGTGTGTGTGTGTGTAATATTCAATTTCAATTCTATTCTATTTATTTTTTATAGTAACAGTTGCTTTGATGGGCCACAGGTAGAAGTAGCAGTTTAAATAAACACTATTCAAGAGAATTTAGCAAATGGATTACTGTCCCAGAGAATGGTGAGAAATAGGAGGTAAAGATAGAGTGATAACAATATTGGGAGTGGTAATAAGTCATAATATTGCACTTTCTACTCAAGTAATTATTTTAACATTACAACATTAAAACATTTACTAAAGAATGTATCTCAGACAATATTTTTAACTATATAGATAACTGAATTGACAATATCATGCACAACAAAGTTCAATGCTCTGAATAGACCAGCCTCAAACCTTCTTGAAATGATGTTGCTACACATGAATATTAACTCCTTAGGTCACAATTAGAGGAAACATGCAGTTACCTGAGACAAAGACTATGATGCCGAGGAGGCCCAGACTGATGGACACGATGCTGAGGAGGCGAGCCAGACGTCCCAGTCTCCGAGCACCGTCGACGTCCCCGTTCTGCAGACTGTTCCTGGACTGAACACAACACAAAGCACCGCCATCAGAACATGATATGAAATGACACATAAGGTATGAGCATCGTGGTGGAAGATGAATCTTAGAGCAAAGCATTATTATATACACTATAACTATGATTGTGCTTTATTGATTTACTTTTTATTTCTCATTATTTAATTTTAAAAGGTGACATGTTATGCTTTTCTGGGGAACCAAAACACAAGTAGATCTGGCATTTCAACAGCACATGTAATTACTTGTGCTGTTGGGTGCACGGTGGCAGAGCGGCTAGAGCTTCTGCCTCCCAATAAGGAGATTGTGGGTTCGAATCCCTGACCACCCTGACATCACACGATCTCTCTGGGTGGAGTCTGCATGTCCTCTCCGTGTTACTGTGGGTTCTCTCCAAGTTCTCCGGCTTCCTCCCACCGTCCAAAGACATGACTGTGTAGATTTATTGGAAAACTCTAAATTGTCCCTAGTGAATGAATGTGAGAATGAATGGTTGTCTGTCCTTGTCTCTGTCAGCCCTGTGACGAGTTGGCCACTGTCCAGGGTGTACCCCTCCAGTCACCCGCGACCCCGGGAACGGGAATAAGCGGTAGAAAATAAATTAATGTAATTACATGTTTTTACTTTTGAATAAGTTTCTATGTGACATTTTAGAACTCTACATGTGTCACTCGGAGTCTTAATTAAATAATCACGTACAGGGATGTGGGCGGGTAGGTGGTAAGATAAGGAAGTAATGGGTAGGTGAAAACAGGAATTTCTGTAAGGATTACTCAAACATGCATGAATTAGTCAAAGTACAACTTTGAGTAAACTAATGATGAGGAAACACTTGATTTTTTTCTGTGCTTGATTATTACTGTCATATATATTTTTTTTAAACAGAACGTTTAAAAGTCTTTGCAGTGGCCCACATGTGTTGCTCTCTTATCTAATGCATTCCTAAATGTTCACTTTGAGGAGTTTATAACTCCTGTTCACAACTCTCTGAGGCCAGAGGGAGTTTTGTTGTCATGGTAAAGCTAATAACAACTAGCAAGCTAACATGCTAACAGCGCATGCTATAATTAGATGCAAAGAATGCACAATGGACTGATTTTCACCCAAATAGGTGCTTTTAAACATATCTTTAAATATATCTGTACTGTGGTAAAGCATACTTTACTTTAATAAATGAAAGGGCCCATTAAAAACTCATTAGAATGTATATTTCATAATATGTCCCTTTTAACAAATGACTGCAATTTATTGTCTTGCATTAAAGTGACATGTAACAACTAGAATGATCTAAGTATGACATTAAGCTTGTCCTTATACAAGGAAAAGTTTAATGCCAACCTGTGGAAAATTCCCCCACCAGAAAAGTTACATAGTGCACCTTGTATTTTTGATTAAAAAAAACAGGTTAAACGTAGGAAGTATGGCAATATTGATAGGTTTACAAGATTAAAACAACAAACAAAAAATTATTAAAACAACAGCATTTCCATAAAATTGTATGTGTAAAACCTGTTGACCTGTTTTAAGACCTTTACAAACATTCTGAAACACATTTTTTTTTTAATTAGTTTTGCAATTCATATTTCTGTCTCTTCAATGTACAATGCTAATTTATTTTTCTATGTTACATTTGAGGTTATCAAAAGCTCACATACATTAGCTGCTATACAATAAGAGTGACTTGCTCCTTAAACTAAAATGTGAACAATAATTTATCTTTGTAAGAAGCTGTTAGTGAGAAAACTGGAGAGATAGAGATGTGACACTGTGGGCCATTGGAGCCACTTGAATGCGCCGTGTAGCTTTGACAGAACTATATTTCACTTTGATGCTGAATATATAGCTTACCTCGCTGTAGGTGCAGGGACAGCGTGACTTGTTTGAGTGATGATATATGGCCATTTTCACTTTTGTTCTCTGCTCTTCTATCCACAAATCACAATCACTGCTGCTTCCTATAGGCTCTAAATTATGTTCACATTTGTTACTGGGACGGAATGAGCCATGAGTTAGTATGAAAACCATAGAAAAAACTGGGATCAGTAATAATATATGTATTTTTTTCCTTTGGTATGGTACATGTCTGTATGATCAAGAATTGCCCGTTGTACAGTAAACAGTTTTCTATTGACGCAACTGTTCCCCTC
This sequence comes from Rhinogobius similis, assembly GCA_019453435.1. Classification (NCBI taxonomy): domain Eukaryota; kingdom Metazoa; phylum Chordata; class Actinopteri; order Gobiiformes; family Gobiidae; genus Rhinogobius; species Rhinogobius similis. The sequence goes on along the minus strand of CM033625.1, from coordinate 13,773,227 downwards.
CATTGTGTTGTGTGTGCTAAAAATTGAGCTAAACTGCTGCGTGAGCACTCGTTAATGATTGGAGGATTGTTTGTGTCCAGAGGTTCCTAACCCTCTGAAGCCCATGTGTCTCTGATTATTTGTCAGTCACTCTGTCTGACTTAAAGGAAAGGCACTACAGGCAAGACCATTTTTTTGTTTTTGTTTTTTGGTCACTTTGGTCTCTTAACATGTAGGCTTTCATGTGGAAACAACAAACCAGTCCAATTGGCTCCTACAGATGTTTTAGTATTTAATTTAATTTGCTTCATCCATAGATTTCTCTGGGACACTGTAACTTTAACGGCCATTTTCTTAAAATGTATTTTTCTCCCCTATTAACATAAAGATCAGCCCTTAAAGTTGCACCTACACGCACTAAACTTTACAATCATGTACTTAACAAGATTTTTAAGGGAACATACAAAGGGATTTGTTGATATCTAATCCCAAGCCTGATTTATTAATGTGTTCAAATCTGATTTTTTAGAACCATTTTCAGTTAGATCTAGTTTACTTGAAAACTAAATAAGATATCCAAAATTCCCCTACATTAAAAAACGGAACTAATATGTATATTCAAAATGAACCAAAAAATGTACACCTGGTTCTGTCAGTTTTTCAGATACAAATGTCCCAAATATGTGCAATTTTGGACATTTCTAAATTAAAACATTACTAACCTTAAACTTCTATACTAATACATTTTTCTTACATTTATGTTAGTAAACTATAGGAGATTTTAAGAAAATTGCACATGGAAATAAATACAAAGGCATTCAGTGGCCTGCAATATGGCACAGGAGCTGTCCATGGTGCTGAAATGGGAAAATAAGCTTATGTTTCATTGTATCATGTTTCAGGAAAACCAGGATCAACAATTGGTGCCTTACAGTGACGCATGCACTTGTATTGAAGCAGAAATTCTTGAGATTAGAGTGTTATGTGCAGTGAGTGACAAAGTCCAATAACCCAACAACCAAGAGTCAATCAAAACATAAAACACTACAGCTTCTGCATTGCGTCCTTGGTCACATCACATAGCCATAAGATATCTATATCCAATACCCAATTTGAATATTGGACATTACATTATATTATATTATACTTTTTTTTTATTTTATTTGTGTATTTATGGCAGTGTGCATTACACTGGTGATACGTGACTAAAACTGAATAATTTGGTGATCCTCAATATTAATCAATATTAATGTTTAAAGAAGACACAAATTCAAAATAGGGATCTATCCATGTGTAACCGTAAATTGGAGAATTTCGGAAAGGACATACTTCTCACTTGAAGGGCTGCGATGTGAAGCAGTGGGACAAACTGGAGTCCCAGGGGAAGAAATGCTATTGATCTGGACTCACATCACAGAGAAAAGGCCATCTTAGCACCTTGAATCGATGCATACAGTTCCTCTTTCAGGAAACACACACTCTTTAGCTGACACACACGTGAGATCTAAGGCAAAACTTCTTTGTAAACATAGCATTGTTCAAATGGATCACTAAAGCTTATCACAGCGCTTTTTTTTTGTCAAAATTAAAATTCCATGATCATGAGCGTTCAAAACCTCAGCAAAAAAGAAACAGTTTATCCCTAAAATTGGTGTCAGGTTCTTATTCTCAGACGACAGATACTTGTGTGTGCTTGCATAAGTTATCTTTAATAGGCGGACAACTATTTATTAATATTTTTGTATAAAATAGTTATAAAAACATCCTTTTAGGTATTTCAGGGCAGTCTCCTTAAAATATTATGACTATAAAACCCTCTGATATGGTCTCAAGCCCAGTCGGGTAACACAAGAGTGTCCATAAAAAATGCAAACTTCTAAATGTAGTTTTATAAGCAGGTCTGTCAGTGCCATGATGGCTCTGCTCTTGTTCTCAACACGATGAAATGCATGCGCCGCTACAGCTCATGAATTTTAATTGTATATGTGTCTCGCGCTCTTGGCTCGTGAGCTGGAAATGGGGCTGAAATAAACAAGCTAAGTGCTGGCACCACAAAAAACATGTGGTTCCATTTCGTTCATTGCAAGATGTCATTTCCCAGCACACTTTATCAAAACCTCCCAGGTGCTTTTATACAACAGATGTCACAATTAGTTTGTTCCTATATAAAGACTAGTCTAAATTTGGTCTGAATAGTTTCTAAACAGGAGACTTCATCATAGATGAATTTGAGACCTGAGACCAGCGATGATCAGAGCATGAGAATGATTAAACGATTCAACTCAAATCTTATTGTGCAGTCAATGCAATCAAGTTTTTATTTTTTCCCTTCCACCCCTTACATATGCAGAAAATTTGACAATTATATATAATTGAACATTGGTTTATGTTTTTCTGGTTTAATTCTTTGATTTCCTCTCCCTGTATGATCAGTATTAAAACGCACAAGCATATAGACACACATACACTTGCCAATTGCAGCGTCCATATTTCACAAGCAAATCTGCAGCGCGAGCAATAACGTGCTTGTAGTTTGGGCCCTGCATGCCATTACTGGGATAGGCCAGTCTGGGCTGTAAAAACCTATTAGCTCTGCTTCTCCAATCCCCGTAATTGACTGCACAGCTTGTGCGTTTGCCAGCCGCAGCCTTCCTCACCACAAGGGCTTTTTCCGGAGGTCTGTGGCCCACTCAAGCAGGCTGTTGTGGGGCTGCAAGTGGACTGAGGAGATAGTGATGGATGATTCTGGTTAGACTTTGGGGATTGTGGCACAAAATACTGAGTCTTTGTAACAAGGTTAAACAGCACCTTAATGTGTGCACTTTATGTACGGTACAGTGTAAACTGTAGCTTCTCCACATCAGGTCTTTTCAGGAGAGTGATGTGATATAATTCAAAGCTATAATTTCAACAACACTGTATAACCTGGAATCCAAAAGACTAATAACGTGTTTAAAGGCGGAACCATTCATACAACTATTACTATTACTATACTGACTAACACAACACAACAACACTATTTTGTTTCCCTTGATTGACTACAAACCCTTAAATCAGTTTGTCTTCTGAGTAAATTAAAATACTAAACTGTAAGGATTTCATATCTATTTTCCCAAAATTGGTTTTAGAACCGAATTTTCCTTTGAATCATATTAATAATTTGTATTTTAATGCTTGTTTATTTATTGCACTTGTATTTGTAATGAGAAAAGCTTTGTCATACTAGTAATTGTACTGTACATTAACACAAAGCAGATATGTCCATTTATTCACATTATAATTACTTTGCTTATTCATTTGATCCTTTCATTAGATTAGATTAGTAGTAGTCTTAACACAGGTATTAAGTGATATTTCTGCACACATTTTACAGTCCATTTATTTGACACTAGAGCATGATGCAATACTTGAACCTCAAGCATTTACAGGTATGTTTTAGCACATTCTGACAGATTGCTATAATCGTCTGAATACAATCATTGGAATAATGATATTTGAGATGCATTTTGGTCCATATTGTCCACCCTCAAAGACAACAATGCGCCGTAGGTGGTTTACATTTAGTTGTAGGACTCATTACATTCAATCACTTTATTCTTCTGTATTTATTGTTATCCTTCTTTATACAGTAAATCCAAAAACAGTTTCGGCAGTGAGCTGTTCATATTTGATGTTGTTACTTCCTGACAGGTGATAAGTGATGACATTTCTGAAGATGGCTCACAGGAAGCAGCCAGAACATGTCAAGTAGGTAATTATATCTCCTAAATGTATTGTCTTTGACAAGAACCAAATCCTTTTTATACACGTTTCCAAGTACAGGTTTCCTAATTTTTTTTTTTTTTAAATACATAATTGACAACTGATCACTCTGCCCTTCACCCGTGAATCTTCCATTTTATTTTTATTTTTTTTTATTTAACCTTTATTAAATAGGAAAACACCCATTGAGATTGAGATCTCTTTTTTAAGGGGGACCTGGCCAAGTGTTCAGCAGCACACGTCAAAATGCCATAATTAGAAAGTGCTATAGTTTCACAGTGCATCTCTGATTTCTTTCACAAACAAATCCACACCCTCAACATTAAATGCTCTAATATTGCTTCTAAACTGGTCTGAACTGGTTGGACCATAATCCAAACAAGGGCTACAGCAATTCATTGAAACAACCATGACTAATTAACTACTAAAATAATCATTGACTATTTTAAATTTTCTGTTAACTGGACAGACATTTTGTGATATCTTTCAATAACACATTTCATTCACAAATATCTTCTATCTAGAAGCTTTTTATTTGTTTAAAAATGTATTCTAAAATAAATATGCAAAAGAAATGATCATTTGACTAGTCAGCTATTAAAAATTAGAATCACCAACTAACTCTACTAAAATAATGGTTAGTTTTAGCCCTGTTCCAAACACACAGACAAACCTGTATGTCAAAGCCAGTCGTGACCAAACAGGATTAAACATGGCATGACACATGCAGCTTCTCCCTCATCACTATTCCACATACAACATACTATTTATTGCAATGTCATACAGACTGCTGGGGCAGGGGTTGACTCATTTTTCCCAGGTTGCAGTCGGACTCTCTACTTATCATTTTCCTACCACTTGCATTAACTTCCTTTATGCTGCGGGATATTAGCACTTAGCAAGCCTTCATAGTGCTACTTCAGGTTTATGTGTTGTAAGCCTTTTGTATTCACTCATCTGGGCACTTATCTGATGTGACTGATTCGATTTGTCTGTAATCCAGTGATAGGAACTACTTTATAGCTATTTGCTGTCTCTCTCACACCCTTCAGGCCTGGTAGTCAATGGTGTTTTTAACTCGATCCTTCCCTGTAACCTAAGGAAAGAAATGGGGAGAGAGTAGATGGGGGAGACACAGCCGTATAAATGCTCCAATTTGCCCTCTGCTCAGGAACTAAATTGACTTCTCTAGCCTTCTATCGAGTTAGTAGGCAGCTCTGGTTTCCCCCTCTTTCAATCTTCTTCTTTCTGCCCTCTGTCAAACACCTATTCTCTCCCTCACATACACTTGTGAATGTCAGTGGGTTCAGTCAGGGTTGGTCTGGATAGTCCCTTTGGTGTAGAGCCCAGTGGAGTGAGATTACAGAACTAATGGCTTTTTTCTGCTGCATTGTCTTGCCAGAAGAAGATCTCAAATGTTGGCAGCTGTATGTCTAAATTATATTATTTCAACTACAAAACAACTACAACAGTAAAACAATGAATTTCAACGCAATGATATGTAGTTTCACACTTTATCTTGGAAACGAGGAAAACAAACATCTTGCCAATTAAATAAATACAAAAGTTCAGTTACATGCCAATGTTCTGTTTGAGTCTGTCCCAATTACCAAGAATCTGGCACAATCATGCCAGTTTAAATGCCAAATGTATAAACTATTATGAAAATATATGCAACAAATGCTTGGCTGTGGCAACCCTGGGAAGGAAAGCTGAACTAAAAGAAATGATACAGAAACACAAAACGTGTACAGTATGTACATTTTGGTTACTGCTGTAGCAAGTTTAATTTAAGGCTAAATTGGAATAAAAATATAGAAAAATAAAGTAAGGATCAATACATAACATTAAAAGTGTGGTTGACAGCAATGTCCGCAAGTAACTTTTCACTTATGGCATTGATTTCAAGGAGAAAAAGAACTTCTCAGATGTAACTAAATATTCAGTGTGTCAAATTACATTTGTGATGTAAACCATACCTTTGTCATTTGGTTATTTGATTTTCTGGGGCTCTTTTCCAATTTAAAATAATTCATATGGTGTATATTTGTTCATTAAAAAAAGACAATTTACTAAAAATCAGAACCCAAATACATATTTTATCAGTGGAAACAAAGTCACCATCCTGGCTATGTTTTTGAGTTGTGGACATTGTGAAGAAACTGTATCACTTCTTAAAGTCTACATGACAGGTTAGACTACACCTTTGACCAAAATGTAGTGAATATGATTGTATTTAAGATTTTACTAAATATTTTGCCTACTTGTCCCCAGTTTGACAATTTTCATAACTTTTATAATGTTACTTCCTGGAACACAAATATGACATAGATGCAGGTAATTCTACAACTTTTACCTAGCAACCATTTTGAAAACAAGGGCCAAAATGTTAATTACACAATAGTTATGATTTGTCAAATAATAATACCTGATAACAGCTTTATTTTGTTGAATGACTGAATTAATGATTGTTTAAACTGTCAGAAAAATGTGTCAGTAGAGTGTTAACTGTTTATTTTCAGCTGTACATCACATTTTGATGTGACATAACTAGGTGGAGGGATTCCATTTTAGAAGTCAGCACTACTTTCTGTAATTTAAAACTTAAATTTATCAAAATTTCTTCTAAAACTGCTTCTTCAATTATGCTAAATATTTTCCGCAAGTGCCCTCCTACCAAACTAATCCATAATTGAATATAATGAGAACCTGTCATATATACTTAAAGTCAATCTGAGGCGAAGCAAATTAAACATTGGTACAATGAAACTCTTCAGAAGATTGAGGAATTGCACACAGACATTGAGCACTGTGTACAAATTGCCGCTCACAGTTAGGCATAATCTATTTTGAACATTTTTATCAGCTAGATCTGATTGCATGTAAAAGTAAAGAGCTGTTAGCACTTACCATGATGGAGTAGACCAGTGCCACAATGCTGATGGGCCACACCGGGCAGAAGCAGGAGCAGATGACCAGGATGAGGTAGTCCTTGGGTTTGGGGGCCTCTTGGACGGTGGCATTTCCAGTTGAGGAGCGGCTTAAACTGGCCCTCGACGGAGACAGGGGTGCGGCTGCGGTCAGGTGTCCAGTCGAACCGGACCTCATAGGAACGCTGTGTCCATTTTGATCTGTGTCCAAGCCCTTGTCACCACTCGCACTGAAAGAGGTGGACATCTTCATCCCATTGCCTCCTGGTTCTGTGGTCACAGCCAGTAGTTTCTCTGTCTCCTGGGCGTCTGCAGGCTGGGTGTTCCCTCCACTTTCTCCCAAGTTGGTCTTCTGATATTCTGTGTCTGTGTTGATGGCCATGTTTAAGTCTAAAGAAGTTATATCATCGAAGAAATGAAGCCTGGGGTATTCTGGTTGGTCTAATATGTCTTATATTTGTAAAACTCACAAAGGCAGCCTATAGTATTTAGTCTTCTAAGAGCCTATCAAGCGAAGAAATGAAATGCTTAAATCAAAAAGCATCGTAAAGACATACATCATACTTGCATCTATCTTCTTCACATCCCTGTTTAAATGATCCCAGCTGAACTCTTAACTGAGAGTGATGCCTCGTACCTTTGTCTTAAATGCGCTGGTGTCCGTCTGAAACAAGAAGTCTTTTCGGAGCAAAGATGGGTGAAGGTGAAACGGACCATAGGTGAGACACTTTCTCCACTCCACTGTCTCCAGCCCACTGCAGCAACACACGACTGTACTCAACTTGGGACCAGTGTCAATGCGCGCTGTGGACGACGCACAGCGCTTCCGCTCACGACGCACAAAAGTAAAATAATAACGAGGCTGGATGCAAATGAGCAACGTGTCAGCAACATAGGTTTAGTCGCGTAAGAAAAGCATAATTGTACTGTCTTTCAACTTAAATAGCAACATTAAACAAACTCTGCTTCTTTTTATCCTAGAAAAGTCTCTGTTTCTCGTCCCACTTATTTGAAGGGTGTCCCACTTTTTCATTGATATCACATGGCAAATATTTGAATTATTCCAATTGATACAAAATATGAATAATAATAAAATAAATCGTCAAATTTTGTGCGTTTTGGCTTTTTGGGATGGACAATTATGAACTAATATTATTCTAATCACTTTGCTTTATGGTTGATAAAAACTGAAAAATATGTTGGGTAATAGCATTATTGTGGTGTAATGGCACGTATTATCTATAAATCAAGCACGTATTAGCTATAAATCAATCAAATCAATTTAGTATGAATAAAAATATTCTGATTGTATTACGTAAATTCGTTAAATCCGTCCCACCGCCCAGTCCAGCCCACTCTTATTGTGGAAGTGTCTGTCTCATCAGTGACAGCCTCTTGCTGCCTCTTGCTGACTTGATGCGGCTCTTGCGGGCCAGTCTGGCACGCTGCCCGCTCTCCTCTCCTCCTCATCCCTCACTCCGTCTTCCGCTCTCATAAGCACCAGTGGTTTACAGAGAAAAACACGTGGCAGTATGGTGCTATGCGGAGGGTTATCATAGGATTGTTTAGACACCAATAAATAAGCCTTTGGCATCTTTAAACAGGAGCTTTATTAGAGCCAAAACGAATACTGCCTTTTCTATTACCAAAGCAAGCCTTTGCTGAACCCTCATATGAGCGCAGAAACGCAAATGCTGAACACTCTGTTCTGAATGGAGACTCCGGGGTTGCCAAACGCCGTCAGTAGGTTTTCCTCAGCTTTGAGCCTCTCCATTGATTTGCCTCACCATTAGACTGGTGCATTAGCGTCAACCTATTCCCAGAATGACTGCTCGCTCAGTGACCTACTGCTGCGTATTGATGGGGGAGGGCTGAGAGGGAACAATGGGGATTCCCGTGAAGTTTTCATGTGATGTAACACACTGACAACGAAAATAAATGAATAAATAAAAACAACTGAGCATTTTCAGAAGCGTGGTTTTAGAACTCATCTGGTCTAACAGAGGAGAAGGGAAGGTGAGGATACAACGAGCATCGTTTATTTTTATTTGTCCCCAGACAATTAAATATTCATACTCTTGGAGTTATTAAATGCTGCGTAGGCATTTTCTTCAAAGGGCAGATTTTAAAGCGCTTCATAAAAACATGGAATTGTGCCCACAGCCCCGCCTAGTGGAAGTAAGGGGTGCTTACAAGGGGAATATTCAACTGAAAACAAGATTTAATTTTATTGTGGAGTTGCTCACTGGTGTGATCAGCGCTGGATGAAGTACTTAATTGTATTACTTATAAAAACACATATACAGTAGGAAAAATACTTAAGTAAGTAAAAGTCTCACATAAAATAAATCGACTTTAGTAAAAGAGTTAAATATACTGGATTTTGATAAAAAATAGTGCTGATTGTTGGTCAGCCGAAGCATAACAGAAACATAAAAAGCCATAAAATATGTTCTACTTTTTGGTTCAGTAAAAAAAAAAAAAAAAGTGAGTAGAAAGTACTGATTCCTACTTCAATATAGTGCTATCCAAAAATGTACCCAAAGTACAGACACCTAAAAAGTTTACTCAAGTACAGTACTTTGTTAGTTTCTACCACTGATGACTAGAGCATGTCTCTGTCATATTGCTGTGTCGTGAACAAGAATAAAGCAGCCTCTCATGAAGAAATATTTCTCTAAATGACATTGAGCACAAGACCATAAAATATTTAGATTTTTTTAATAGAGTATAGAATTTAAAACATTCCCTTGTACTTCTGCCTGTCCTCCTGGTTCTTCTCTTCCATGCGCATGTTCAACACAGCCAGTTCCCTCTTCACAGACTTCTTCATGCCAGGATCGAACTCCAACACTCTGTTGAAGTCCTGTCGGGCCTCCGCCTCATTCCACACCTCCTTATGAGCTTTTCCTCTCAGGTAATACGCCTTCGCCACACCTGCAGGAGAACATGTACAAACCAACATTACATCATGTGCGTCTTTGTGTGGACATTTTTTAGATGTTCTGTTCTTGAATAACAGAATGCTAATATACCACAGTGATAGAAGGTAATACAGAAAAGGTTTTGAGAAGGAAAGAAACTGGATGGCCAGGCTGGACCACGTGTAATCACTGTAGTGCCATCATTCTATCTGACTGTGTGGCCATGATAACCTTGCCTGAGTATAAGCCAATAAATGCTCAAAGTCAAACTCAAGAGTAAATGTTATTGGATGAGAGCACACACTTGACAGGCCCCCTGAAGACAGCAACACACAGCAGATTTTATTTGAACTTTTACAGACACTTTTAAAATGCCTGCAATGCTTCATTATAAAGCATGGGTATTTACTGGCCACCTTTGCTCCCTCCTGTCCTCCTCCTTCTCCTCCTCTTCCTCCTCCTCCTCTTCTTCCTCCTCCTCCTCCTCCTCCCCCTCTTCCTCCTCCTCCTCCTCTTCCTCCTCCTCCTCCCTGCAGCTCTCTGTGCCCTGATGGCCCTGTCACTGTGGAGAACCTGACCTCTGCAACACTGACACTCTCCACTCCAAACTCCAAACTCATCTGTTTAAAGTGAGACACTGCAGGTGAAGGTGAAAACAATCCTACATTTTGACATCACAAATTGAATATCTTCTGAAGGAATGTTTAAATAAAAATAAGGCATTTTATTTGTAAAAATGGCAGAAATTGCACATATTTAGAACATTTACATCTGAGAAATGGTTAGGGTTTAAATTTCTTGCTTCATTTTGTTGATTACAGATTTGAATTTGGATGTTATTTGGTGTTGTAACTTTAACCTTAATTTTAGGTAAAACCTAAATAAATTAGATATTGAATTTGATAAAAAAAAAACAAAAACTCTTCAGTACCTTTAGTCAGATCTTCTTTAGTAAAAGATCGTAAAGTTTGATCTCTGTAGGTGCTAAAGGCTGATTTTAATGTCTCTTTGAAAAATATCATGCTCTATGAATCTGCGGATGCAAGATGATTAAATTAAATAATAAAAGATCTGTAGGTACAAATGTGACAATTCTGTTCTTTCTACGTGAAAGTTCACATGTTGAGAGAGCAAACTGACCAAAAAGAAAAAACAAAAGAAGAAAAACAAAAAAAACAAAACACTGCCAGTGTCTCTCTTAACTGACCTATTCACTTGTTGACCACATTTTTCTTGTAGTTGTTGTAATGCGTGTGCAAAGAAAAGCGCTTAATACATTAAGTGAAATGTGTTATTAAAAATGTAATGTTCTTCTATGTTTCCAAACCTGGCTTTAAACAATCTAAGAGTAACACTTTATTTTAGAGCACTTTTATAACTGTATTCTAATTTACCGTCATGTGGGTGATTACATTTTATGTCCATTTGTATTAATTCAACCACTTATTCTGCAGCTAATTAAATATTTACTAACATGTTCTTGTAATAAACTCGTTATTACTGGTTATTCATATGATTCGTTTTTTTCTTTCTTTCTTTTTTTTTTTTTTTTTTAAATATGTGATTAAGCCTTAATGAGCAAAAACAAAATTTCTTGTGGTACTAGCCCTTAACAACCCAAATTATAAAAACCTATACAATCCTTATTCGTGTACAAAAATGACACATCATAAAAACCATTCTAATATGCAGTAATAAAGAGTTAATTATAGGAAAATGTTAGTAATTAGCAGCCGAATATGGTTTTGCTGAAGAAGACATTAATAAGGGCAGAAGAAATACTCAGTAACACTGTATTACTTACAAGTATGCAAAGTAACAACTAGTCAGATGTTAATAAGTGTACCCTAAAATAAAATGTTGCCTAGACAAGATAATCAAGTTTTAAATTGAAGAGTACTCAAGATAAATGGACAGAATTGTTATGGAGAATTGTGATTATGATACTGTTTTGTATTTTATTTGACCTCAATAATGTTATCTAGCTTACATTACTAGCGCTGTGTATTATTGCTTTACCCGGATGCTGGTTTATGATGTCACTAGTGTGCTCGATGACCTCGTAGTACTCCTCCATACGCAGCAGACACTGGCAATAGTTCAGGGTTAAAGTGTTGGACATCTTCTCCAACTTCAGCCAGGGCACCTCCCATGCTTTCTCCTACAACCAAACACAATCCTCACACATTGCACACTACTTCATATCACGTTATGAGACGCTGTGTGTGTGCATGTACCTTAGTCTGTACGTTTTTCAGACAGATAATAGCTTCTTTGTACTTCTGAGCTGCCTCTGGATAGTGGCCCTGCTTGTAGAGCTTATTGCCCTGGCCATGTAGAACCGGCACCACCTTCAGCCTCTCCTCGTCGTTCAGAGCCCATGACTCCCTGTTGTACTCGTTTGGATGATGGACCTGTCAGACACACAAATGGCATTTAGTTATGATAATGGAATAGAATATTGGATATATGAAGTAATGATAAAGAATGTGTTGTTTTCATACCCGGATCAACTCAAAAACAAAATACAGTGGTTTTGGCTCCTTCATGAGCTCGTCCAGATCGTCGTAGCCAAGGCTATGGTAAGCAAACATATTGGCCATTCCACAAGTGTGCATCTGCCACTCCACTGGGTCTTTGCCTTCTGCGATCCGTCTCATACTCTTGGCCACAAGTGGATAAACGCCAGTGTGCTGGGAATAAACGATAACTGCAATAAAGTGGTGACATGAAACTTTGACGAATCAGGAGATTGTGGTTTTGATCCTAAAACCAACTTGACCTGATGCTAAGCAGGGTTGGGCTTGGTTAATACTTGGATGAGATACTGCTGGGAATACAGGTGCCACTGGGCAGTGGTGCTACTGTCATTGTGTCCTTGGGCAAAATATTTCCCCCACATACGCTGGGATATGAATGAGACTGGGTTTGTAAGAATGAATGCGGGACAACGAATAGAATATATCAGCAATTAACATGGTGTGTGCATGTCTATCATGTATGTTTATTAACATGCATTTGTCCTCAACAAATTTTTAAAAAACACAATAAATTGGTAATTTTATGTTACATTAGCATTGTCTGCACAGAATTAACATCTCTTTGTTTAACCACTATTTATGACGGACAGTATTGTTTTTATTTTCCAAATATTATTTGCTGAAGCACATTTCTAGTTTGTGAATTTTATTCACTGATAATCATGATGACACTTTTTTCTGATTGTAATGCATGGGTCTTACTTATAGTATTGTGTAACTGTCACAGAAGTCTTTGAATAACATAAAGTTGTCCCTCTCATGTTGAAAGGCTAATTATGATTTATGACTAAATATGAGTTTCCATGGTACTGTGTGTCAGCAATGTAAGAGTAAGCAGAGAAGAAATACTCTGAGCTCCATCAAATCTAATCAGAGATGGGGAGGAAGGAGAGAGAGAGAGAGAAAGGGAGCGGAGAAGAGAGAGAGGAGAACTGAGTCAGCAGCTTTCAGAGCCGATTACACAGAAGTGAGACTGCTGCAGATTAATGAAATGCACCATCTGCCACTGAAAACAAACATAACACTACTGAAGACGTGGCTGGTCTTTTAAGGTTAATGTGGGTCATAGCAGTGGTAACTGTTAGAAGAAGCATAGAATTAGTGTCAGATGTGGAAATACATAGAATCACTTATACTTTCACTTCACACAATAACTAATCAAAATGTTTCTGATTTGCAGTGATTTGACAACATAAATGAGCAACATTTTATAACAACTACACTTTATTAGCCTTAATTAAGCATGGACAATGACTTAATTCATACTGAACAAATAGTTTATCAAGAAAACCTTCTACCCTTAATTATAAGTTGTTACTGAGCCTGAATCATTCTTAATAAACAATCTGTTCATAATGGATGAAGTTGTTCATGCTTTATTAAGACTAATTAAGGTGTAGACATTATAAAATGGTACATACATGACGTAGGCCAAAAGCTTCTCACTTACAATCGTATCACACCAGAACTCAGCCACCTCTCCGATCCTCATAGACGCTAGCAGTGTCTCCCAGATGTCCATTTTAAACATGTTTCCGATCACTATCTCCATCGGCGTTCCCACCACTTTACTGTCATCTATCACTGTACGCTCATCATCACACAACTGGGTTCGGAAATGGAAGGTCACCTGGGCAAAAGAAGAAGGTCACTGCTTTGAGGACGCTCAGGTCATTTATTAAAACAAATTATAGTAGCAGAGTTCTTGTTGTTGTTGTTGCATTTTGATGGCTCTTTCAAAAACATGCCATGGACTCTGGTCCGCACAATAGGGACCAACACTTTGCAATAATTATAGTACAAAATATATTAAAAAAACAGAGTTGTTGGTTATGATAATGCAGCTCAATCTACACGGTTCTCTCTCTGATTATTTACTGTATTTATGGTAGGGACAGCTACATATCTGATTAACATTCTTAAAGTAATCCAATCTCACACAGTGCCTGCAGTTTGTGCTAATTTGCATCAGTGGTCCCTAGTTGGATTTAAGTTAAAAAAGCTATTCACATGTTGCTACACTGTTATTTCATTTCTGGCTCTGGGTTGCTGCTGCCATCTTCTGGACATTGATCATTGCTGCACACGTATAAATAAACAAATGAATAAATACATACATAGGTGCAGTGAATGAATTTAAGTATCAGACATTTTAGGTCATCTTTACCTTGGTCCCTGTGCTGAATTTGGGAATGTCTCCTGTTCCTCCATGCAGAATAGTCTTCTTGATCCCCTCAGAAGAGCCGAGTAGCAGTGCATCTTGCATGTCCGACATGTCAGCTCAGGTTCAGACCAGAACACAAAGCATATGTGTGTGCAGGGCACTGGGTCTGTATGAAGAGGGCAGATGACACAAGCATGTTTTCACTTTGGGATTATCTCAGGCATGGATAATCAGATTATCATCATTGCAGGTGCACCAGCAACATCTACAAATGAGAAGAACATTTGTAGCAGAGTAAGTCAAATAGAAGTGACAGTATTCTCATATGTTACAAGACAGTATCTCAGTATTTCAAAAGTCCATGGACATGTTTGAAGACACACTTTATAGTGTGGTCTACAGTGGTCCAGAAACCCAATTAAAAGTAGTTTGCAGTTGGGAATGCTGAGATTTATGACTGAAACATGGTTTTCATTCAAAGAATGATCAAATGTATACTTTGGTGGTTTACAATTAGTAAATTATAGAACAAATTATTATGACAGTTAAGTTTCTAAATTCTAGAAACAACAAATAACAAATATAATGTTGCCCTATCACTTCACTGTTAAATGGAGACCCTGTGTGAGACAGACAGAGAGAGCTAGAAACACAAATAATCCCATATACGCAAAAGACATTGTTTCCATTCCAGAGGAAATTTCCTGGATTTATGTGGATGTGGTGATCTGAACAATGCACCCAATACGGAGAAACTGTGGAGCAGACAATTACTGTATGGACTCTATGACCTGGTTTATTAAACATCTGTCTCCCATCTGCAAGGCACTGTGTGTTAAGACATGCATAACTCCTGTTGAGTCTGTAAGCACTTTGAGGGGCTATTACTACAGAAATTACCCAACGTTAATGCATATTTCCACAATAGAAAATCTAATTACACAATAGAAAACTCAATCATTTTGAGTTGGCTATATAACCCTATAACAGAAGAAGATGTTTGAGCTTATCTTTTAAGCATTTCATTAATTCAAATAAATACAACTGATACAGAAATCAACAACTTGAACAAGGACAAGAACATTTGTGCACCCTCTAGTGGCAATGCTGAGAAGGTATGAGAAATGGCTCTCATGACTCAATATTACTTACAAACTTTAATACTACTACTACTACTACTACTACTATTACTAATAACAATAATAATTTTAAAACAGACAATAATGCATGAATCCAAATGTAATCCTTAATGATTTATTAATGTTGTAAGGGTTAAGGGATGGTCTATTTTATGTTATTTAGGCCTATATTATTCTTATTTTATATACAATTTTCGCTTGTCTATATAGCATTATAAAATAATGCTACACATGGGCATATGGTCTGGCACTTGTCAGGGTCATGTTGCCATAGTGACAGCCTTTACATCTTCATCCAACTTAATAATCTTTCATTCATTCAAGCCACTAACATGGAAGAAAACATTCAGAGGATGCATTTATATTTTGGACATTTTTGCCAGTAGCATAAATGCGGTGACAATGGGCTTTCCTGCACCTTGCCTCCTTCTGCGATGACTCATATAACATGCGTCACAAACACCTACAACACTGTGGCTGTTCTGCATTAGCACATGTTAGCATTAGTTAGTATGGGGAAACCAGTCTACTGTGCTTGTCCATTCATTCACACATCACACACACAGAACACCCCCTCTTTATCCTATCTGTGGACACCCATAGCTGATGCATTAGTTCCACTTTGAGCAAATCATAGTCTATTTTGGGAAAGTACAGTCATGGATTTTCTAGGGAGGGGCTAGTCCCTGTATAAAAAGGACATTCATTCACATACATAACACATGGGGGGAGACTTTCTTCCATGACGCACAGACTACACGCACATAACATAATATTTATGAATGTGTAAACCTTTTGTGCGCTAATGGTGCTGCTGCTGTGGGAATGAGGCACTGGACATAGAGTTAGGGAGGGAGAGGTAGAGAAAGAGCTAATGTAATGGAGATGGGAGAGCTGAGAGCATGTGCAGAGTTTCACTGACCTGTTCTCCAAAAAGTCAAATCCAATTCAGTAGCCAGTAGCCATATATTTATTTGTATATTAAAAACAGGCTTTTACTTTCCTTATTTCTTACATAATTAAAAACTCCGGAATTAAAAAATCTCCCCACTGCCCTTTAGTCCAAAAACAATATGTGAAGAGGATGAACTCCTGCAAAGCACCCAGGCAGGATCCTGAGGCACTGTGCGGATGAACTAGTCTAGTCCCCACAGACAGTTTCAAAGCTTCCCTCAGCATCTCCCTGTTTCAAGTCGTCCACCATTGTTTCTGTCCCCAAGAGGCCCCGAATCACTGGTTCATCACCTCTCCGCTCTTGGACCCCTGCAGTTAGCCAACAGAGCCAACAAGTCTGTAGACGACATCATCCTACAGCACCTGAGCATCCAGGGAACCTATACGCCAAGATCCTGTTTGTGGACTTTTTCCCTACTCCAGGACAGGCTCGCACAGCTCAACATGTCCGACTCATCATCGCTGACTTCCTGTTGGACTGGAAAATCATCAGCACAGGAGCTCCACAGGGCAGTGTACTTTCTGCTCTTCTCTTCTTCCTGTAAAACTGATCAGGTTTGCGGACGACACCACTCTTATTGGTCTCACCTCGATTGTATCATAAGGTATGTTTTACTTGTCATTTACACCATATTGTGTTTGTGAATTTTGTTCACTCACAATAGCTATAAAACTTTGATTCTGAGCACTTACATTCACATTGCAAAATAATGTGCATAGTCACTGTACAATGTTTTTTCTTAAAGGAAAAAATATTATGCATTTTTTGTATTGTTATTAGCCTTTAAACATCCACTTGAGTACCTTAAATCTGCCATGACATGTTTTGAAACAAAAACAAAGAGTTTATTATGGACTGAATGAACATTTAGTGAGTGTATGGCGCCTAGTGCTTACACAATTAGATATGTAATCACTTTAAGGGACAGCGTGACAAGTGATGTCCAAGCTAATGGCAGCAGTGAACGTGTTTAGACGGCAGAAAAGCTCAGAATGAGTCTGGCGAGGATTTAAGGATTTAAAACAGCCGAAGTTTCTGGCATATCTAAAATCGGAAAAAATGTCACAGATCAAGGGAGTTCAACAGGAAGTGTTTTTAACGGTCAGAGGGGAGATGATTTTCTACTCAGCATTCCTCAAAACAGCGTGAATGCAGCTAAATGCAACTCCATATGTTTTTGATGACAGAACATTATTAGAACATGGTTAAAATCTCAAAAACATCACTTTAGCATAATCTGTGTCCTTTAAAGAAGATAAGTAAATAAAAAATAAATAAATGGATATCACAGCCACTCTGTCCTCAGCCACACATACTTCTGGGTCTCACACATTCAAACACCTGTGCAACTCACAGTAAAACTGCAGTTTGCTTTTGCCATAGCTGAAACATAAACAGTATTTCTTTTATTCCTACTGAACTTCACAGGATGTATGTAGTTTGTCATTACCTGATGTTTTTGTTTCAACAGTATCATTCTCAGTTGTTTCATAAGGATGGATTGTCCAGATCCCATGTTACTCAACCTTTGGCACACTTTGCATGTGTTACTTCACAAAGTTAGTAGTCAAATACTCCACAAACTGATTATAATTTAATTACTGTAATGCAGGCTAGATATTTTTTCCTTCAGACATGAAACAATTCCAGTTTGATCCAATTGACTGATTAATTCTATCTCTATCTAAATCTCCTTTAATCATTCCGTGAAGCTCTGGCATGTAGACTATTGGCAATCGGCCCTTCCTGAAAAGGCCAGAGGTCAGCCACAGACAGGACTTTTGACTCTGCAGTACCGTCTCTGACCACTAGAGGGCCACATAACTGCTCACTGTCAGCCTAGCAGGGTGTGCGTGCACGTTCACTTAGCTGTAGCTGCCCTGACTTGCAGAATTGTCAAGAACAGGCTGCACTTGGTGAAGTCATGCGTGTGTAAGACGACAGCCTCAGAACTGTCTGGAATGATACACTGTCTTGAATTCCTGAGGTGTGGATAGGTTATAAAAAGCTCTTACAGTAAACTGTGCACAAGGAACAGTTTGGCTATCTATTATCTACACATCATACAAACATTACTGTGCAAAGTTTATACCAAGTTGGACACAGCTGCCTTGGGATTAATTGATAGAAGCGCTGCTGCCAATCTACACAACCACTTTGCTCCTACTACGCACATCACATGCATAGGCTGTGGATAACGTAAATTGCCCAAAGACACAACAGCAGTAGACCCAATGCACACTTTGGACCTGAGAATGAACAGCTAACCTTTGGGTTACTAAGCAACACTCAAACCACTGCGCCACAACCGCTCCAACTTCTCTCATCTTGAAATTACAGTTTAAAGCTTTTCTTATGTCCACTGCTTAGAGCAATTTATTTTCTTCAATACCTACACCTGAAATATAGACCTACTTCTGCTGTGTTTGTTTATTGTCTACAACAAACCATACAATAAATTTCCCTAAATGTAACAAAATATAACCACCTATTAATTTGTATTACTGTGGATTAAATTTCACAATAAGCATCTACTTTTCTGGCTCTTTGGGTCCGAGCTCCTCCCCTGATCGGGCCTCTGCTGTCCCACTTTGTGCCTGGCCTCGACCTTTAGCTACATACCAGAACACATAGCAGCCAGGGCAAAGTGCACAGGGCCAGCGCAGTTATCACACACGGTCAGAAATGGAAGCTCTCAGCCAAACATGCTCCTCATGACTGTGGTGTGCAAGTGATAATAAGTTAATGAGGATAATAATAGCCTACAAGAGCTGTTGAGTGAATGAAAAAAAAAACTAACTAACTGGTGCGATTAATCAATATGTCTTTTCCACAGTCACCAGCAGAGCCTGCAGACACTAATCCAAGCTTTCAATGTGTGACTTTAGGTGTAATGTTTGAAGCTGCTTATACTTCTAAAGTGTTATTTTTCTCTGATTGTTCATAATAACTGCCACTCCCATGCACCTGTGTATTATTGGAGATGTCAGGCGCCATTAGCTGTAGGCCTTTGATGAGCCACTTACAGGGACGAGTCATATCCTCCCACTAGCACCGTGAGCTAATTGAGTTAATTGACCTACCGCCCCTTGAGAATAAACACACCTAATCCTATTGTTTCTTTAGACAACAGCTCACTCCCTATTAGCTTATCACTTCAGAGACAGGGTTCGTAGGAAAATATAATGTAGCCAATGCACAGAATGTCAATGTTAAACTAAGCCTGGGGGCAAATGCAGCCCTAACTCATAGCTAATGGTAAAACTAAGATACAATATGAATGTTATGGTGTGATTACTTTCTTTCTTATTGCTTTCTTTCACATTGGACTTCAATTAAATAGACTGTGCGTTCCTAGGACCTACATAATTCATTTGAAACAGCATGTCTTTCATTAGCATCTGTTTGCAGTTTGAACAGAGATTTCCGCACACGACAATTCTGATCGTCAGACATGTGACCGTGCAGTATTGACCTTTTCATCATGCAGGGCCAGTGAGGATATGAGCAGAGGAAGTGGGATATTGAATGTGATTGAAGTGCAGCCAACACAGAGCTGGCCTATGGGACACTCCTGCTCTCCCCATGGGCCTGTTGCTGTAATCTGCTGCTGGATGGTCCAAGTCCAGGGATTAAACGGATGCTATTCGGCGGCCATCCCGTCTGACCCCAATGCACTTAACCTGGCGCGCTCTTAAGGCTATTTGCCTACCTGTTTAGGAGCAGGAAAGTATAACCAGGGCCATCTAGGGTCAGGGGCAAATGTAAAACTGGTGTGGCAATGGAATGTGTGGAATAATAGTAATATATATAAAATTAAAAATATTGATGTAGCCTGTTATATATGTATATATATATATATATATATATATATATATATATATATATATATATATATATATATATATATATATATATATATTTGTAGTACTAGCAGTAGAATTAGCAGTATTAAAAGTATTGATGTAGCCTGTAATATCTACAGATAGATAGATAGATAGATAGATAGATAGATAGATAGATAGATAGATAGATAGATAGATGGATAGATAGATAGATATTACAGGCTACATCAATACTTTTAATACTGCTAATTCTACTGCTAACTCTATTGCTAGTACTACAAATAGTCCTGCCTTGAAATGAACAGTTAAAGAATGATTCAGACTACTTAATGCCCTAATCATAACTTCAAACGCAAACCCCTTGAAATGACTATTTGGTTTTTTTTTTTTATTAATTAAGTGTTTGTTTATGGATTATGGCTAATTAAGGTGTAGTTATTATTATGAAGTGGTACCAAAATATTTAGCCAGGAAGAACATTTTCTTTCTTGTTTTGACCTCACTGACAAGGATCCAAAACATAAATGCAAGAGCCATTTAAGCAACGTGCGGCCTCTCGTTACGGTATATGTCTTTAAAAGGAGAGCGTGCTGCTGCTCCAGTCTCAAACCACACAATGTGAATAATGCATCGATCTCTGCTTTACAGTATCACAGTCCACTGGCAGACTGCGCATGGCTGCACACAAACTCAGTGAACTTCCAAATCCCGCAAACAGTCCCGGGAGAGATGAGCCACTCACAAAAAAAAAAAGAAAAAAAGAAATACTTGAGACGGCGTTTCCTTAGCGGGGAAAGAGCAGAAACAGTGGGGCGTTTGAGTGGGCCTGGTGGCAGAAGGACGGCTGGTGCACTAATGTGGACCATGTGGACATGGAGCGCCTCCTCTGGCCCACGCCCCCATCTGCAACTACGCACAATTTCCTCAAGTATGTGTAACATGCATGCGAGCAGACTCACTCATGTCGTTTTCATTGAGCTTGAACAATGCTGCACATAAGTTTGGCCTTGCCCATTTACTCCAGGTCCAACATGTGGAGAACAGATTTATGCATACTTTTCTTAATCTGGAAAAAATAAAAATCTGCTCAAGTATCTTTCACTGTTTTGACTAAAGGGATACATGGTGTCACATGTCCTCACACCTCAAAGAGATTGTAGGTTTGATTCTCACACCAACAAACCAACAATTATCCTGAGAGAAACTGGCATATCCTCCTCTGTTTCCATAGGTGCCCCAGGTATACTTTCTAACTGTCCAAAGACATTCACATGTTATTCAAGTCCAGAGTTAAGGAATGTGAGAGAATGTGCCCCACCCATGACCCCTGTCTCCATGAAGACAAGCAGGTTCACCACCAGGCTACGTTACAGGTCAGATCTGTGGAGGTGTTTCCCAAGCTATTTTGAAGCAATAAAACGCAAGTAATTAAATAAATGCAAGATATACAAGATAAATGTTATACTGTGGAACACAGGCAAAGCAATAACATCTCCATGGAGACAAACTAGTGGCATAAAAGTTGCACCTTTAAGTCATCCAAATAATAAAAGCAGTCACTAACACCACGTATAAAATACGACCACACAAAAAGCATTATCTACTGCAACAACTCTTTATACAAATAAAATATGAAATCCAAAAAAATATCATGGTATATTGTACAACATTTTGCAGTGTTTGCATTTCTATTAGGTGCTAATAAGCAACATTAACTTGGGAAATCCTAGATGTTCACTAGTCTTACTTGGTCTCACTCTTACAAGGGATTAAGTTGTCAGGTTACATTGAACTTCGAGCGCCCTTCGGGCCAGACAAAACCGTCTTAAGGTGCAAGCTGTATGGTTATTTATAACTGTGTTGGGTAAGCATTCTCCCTCTGTGGCTCCTCGACATGTATGGGCCTCTCTTTTCAGCTAACTGCATAGGGTTTTCAAGTATGTGTCTGTGTAAGGGCCAGATGAAAAACGGACATGTGTGTTTGGAGACTGTTGGAGACTTGGTGAAGAAGTACATAATGAGCCTTTGCTGGGGAGACAGACAGGAACACACTTTGTGTTGAAGTCTATACATCCCATCGTCTCATCCATCTCCACCTTCTCTTCCCATCTCTTCTCAGCCCATCTCTTCTCAGCCCACCTATGTAGAAGAGCAGACTATTTCGGGAGATGGTGCTGGCCAAGTATTAGCTGCAATGTGTAAAACCATCTGAGACGGGATGCACAGTGGATTTGGTAATGCACTGAAGTGACGGCAACTACAATGTTCCTGTCTCTTAATACTTGCTAGTAGGGTGTCAAAAAATGTCCACAGTCCATACCTCACTCTGATAGTTTACATCCAGCTGTCACTCACTGCCAGGCTAAAGGTGTCTGTGCACAGAAATGCATTAAACACAAAAGGACTGAATCATGATGACAGTCTTATCAAAATAGCATTGTTTCAGGATCAGATCACAATTTGATTTTTATCACCAAAAATAAAAAATAAAATACACCATGTTTGTTCAATACACCGGGAACAATCCACAAGGGCTGTGTCAATTATCTTTGGAGTAAATATCATCAAATACATCTCTGTCTTTCTTTTAAACCAATTATCCATAAAATGGGATACTGAAAAACTACAGCACATGTCTAACTTTTGGCTTCTCTACAATGAAAAATCACAACTAGCTCTAAAGACAGATATTGACTGTGTGGACAAATGGCTTTATTCATTGGTAATTCATCATGGCAGCGTAGCAACAAGACACTGCAGAAGATCACCGTTTCAATTTCAAAAACTGAGACAGACAAGACTGCATAATGCAATTTAAAAAATATTTCAACAATCTTTTTTGTGATAAAGGATATTTTCTTGCTTTGTATATTGTCCAGGTGGTTGGCTTGTGTTATGACCCCTGAAATTGTCGGTGATTTACCTGGCAAGCGGAAAAGTAACTTAACTCTCTCAATGTGCCACTGATTCTGAAATTGCATAAGCATAAGCACTCTTGTCATACCTAATAAATCAGCGTGACGTGGAGGGTGTGGAGTGTATTGACATGTCGAGATGACAGTACACCTGGGACCTCATTAAACTCTAAAAATGACACTACTTATTCTACAATACTGACAATATCATTTTAAACGCCACCAAAGGCAACAGCATGCATGTACATTTTTTGGCTGTATGAACAAATATAGTATATTTATAATTTCTTTCTTTCCTTGTAGAGTTTTTTTTTTTACCCATTCTTCTACACCTCTGCGGCCAACCAGTCAGCAGCAGTTGATGACAGTGCACTGCGCCTAAACAAGATCTCCAGCCAGGGTCATGGTCAGAGCACCTTCATGTGGAGTGCCTCGCTGGGGTGTTAGCTCGTGGTGCAGGTTTATGATTTGTGGGGAAAACTGGAGGACACTGAATCACTCATTACACAGGAGTGACATACAAACCCAACAAAGGCCTTACATTGTCCAGGAAGTCAAATAATAACATAATGCTGCCATGGCATTCATATTACTGCAATAACTGACCACCGTTAACGTTTTCCCCAGGTCCAGCTCAACATGGTATAATGAAAACTAGAGAAATAAGGATAATGCTGCTGTGGCAATTGTGGCAGCCATCTTATGACTGCAAGAGGAGCAAAAATATTACTCTGGCATGTATTTTATGCAGAGTTACAGTATGTTTGCATGTCAATACACCACATGGACACAACATAACCATATTATTATTATGTTTATTTCACACTGATAAAATAAGACTTGCTTTGCTCACATCAGCATGTTTTATTTGTTTAGGACAGTACAAGTCAATGAAAATGCAACATCGGAATTAGCCATAGGCTAGTTTTCATCCGTTGTCCTGCATTCACTCTCATTTATTACATCGAACATGTTTTTAGTGGTAGGGGAAACCGGAGCACCCGGAGCAAACCTATGCAGACACGGGAGGACATGCAAACTCCACACAGACAGGCCCCGCGCCACCCGGGAGTCGAATCCAGGAACTTCTTGCTGTGAACCAAGAGCGCAATCCGTGGAACGTCCATATATATATATATATATATATATATATATATATATATATATATATATATATATATATATATATATATATATATATATATATATATATATAGATAGATAGATAGATAGATAGATAGATAGATAGATAGATAGATAGAGAGACTCTTAAGCTGGCTGATGATCAAAGTTTTGTATCACACCAACCTAAGATTTGAGATATGGTCAAACAAAAGAACTTTGATATGTTGAAGGAATCTTTTGAATTAGAGAAACAGAAATTTTACAGGTACTTACAAAAAAAAAAAAAAAAATTGACAGAGAATGGGAAAATGTACTTCACAATGGAGGACCACAAAATCACATGTTTGGGGGGAATTCTTTTGGATAAACGTGTCACGTTTTTTTCACCATGTCAAATTGCACAGTATTCAACGGGAGGTACTGGTTGTTGGAAATGCTGTGGTTGTCACGTGGCTCATCACTTCCATGTTTTTGGGACTGTGCTATTATTCATAAATACTGGACTGAGATGAACAAAACATTGCTGTCCATCTTTAACACAAATATTCCATTTGACTTTAAAATAATGTATCTCGGATATAAGGCTTCAGTGAAGGATGATTGATGGATACCTGTGGAGTGCACTTTTAGCTGCAGCAAAAAAGGCAATAACAAAAAAAATGGATGACTGAGACAGAGCCAACTATCAAGGACTGGACTGAAAGGCATTTAAAATAAAATTGTAATGAAAAGTGCAACTCCAATTTTGCATGAGGATTCATTTTACAACCACAATATGGCTACTGGAACTTGATGTAGGTTACTAATGGTTACCATACATTCTCCAAGCATTATGTTTCAGTGGTCAAGCCTTTTGTGGATTTCAGCCTCCTGTTGAAGGCAACCATTTGAGGACTTTACAACCGTTTGAGGACTTTGAGGAGATCACAAAATTGTTTAAAATTGTCCTAATTTTTATTCATTCTGAAACCATGGATAAAATAGGCTGGTAAAAACTAACCCAACATCAGTCATAGTTGTTTTTCATAATATGCTATACTGAAACAAGTGGAACGCCCATTATAAATAAGTAAAAATACCAATTCCCCTTGGCTTATATACAGTAGTTTACTCTAGTTGTATGCAGAGTGCCAAGCCTAAATCTGATTGACAGTCGACCCAAGGTGTGGATGTCCCTCGGGCCACAGGTCCTCGTCAGGCTGGAGCAGTGTGCTAAGGCGCTGCATGTGTCCACCGCGTCACACACCATTGAGTCAGGTGCACTGTGAAGGAGGGAGTGCCAGCTGCTGTCGAGGCAAGGATAATCTGCCTAAGCTGCTTTCACATGATTTCACCCACAGGGAAGAATTTAAGAGGCGCTTGTAAACCTCTTCAGCGCTGGCCTTGGAGACTCCCACTCCGATCTAAGAGACTGGAGAATACAAGGGAGTTTCATTGAGGTAGGGGGCTAGAGTTACAGGCCAGATCATCATCATATGGTATGATGTCGTCTTTTAACTGTTAATATGCAGATATCTTGACCAGGTTCAATGTCTTCTCTGACAGCAAAAACAAACCAAGGTTAATTCTGTTTTTTCACCACAGTATTAACAATTTGTGGCATTCATTTATCATACAGTCTTGTGGTTCAAGATTTGTTTTATTTATTTATTTATTGATAAAACAACAACAACAACAACAACAACAACAACAACAACAACAACAACAACAACAACAACAACAACACAGTCAATAGTAGTTAGACGCTGCCCTCCACCTGGATTTATGACAAATGCTAGAACATTGTGTATTCCAAATGTATTCCACCTCCTCTGTATTGATGTCTCCTATTATCACTGCTTACTAATTTATTGGCTGTTCCTAAAAGTACAGCAGACAGACTGAAGCGATAAGGAACTTAGCTTGGACATGAGATACAAAGTGCGATTGACTTAAACAGGGCAGGGATATGCAGTCTGACCTTCTGCGAGAGCTGGATGGACCTGAACAGTAAAAGATAATCTACTAACAGCCTGGGTCAAAGTCGGCGGCCTAATGCGTTTTCATGCTGTGGGGTGGTGACTACTGTTACACGTTCCAAAGGGCACGAGCAACTCAGCCATGGCCTTTGCTTCTGAGGAAATTATGTATCTTCTGACTGCAGTATAATTAAAATGAAGAACACATAGCCTATATGTTTAAGTCTATATTTTTTACGTTACAAACAAAAAATGCAGCTGGATAACTAGTTATTCACCTAGCATTATACTGGTCAGGGTTACATTTAGAATTTGGAAATGAATAACAAAATTTCAAGTAACATTTAGGCCTGTCACGATTATCACTATATCGACTCAGTTCAGTCGTTCAGTAAATAATAGTTGGAACGATCTTTTTGTATATTTTCTTTGCACAAGTGTAAATCTTTTATTAAGTGTTTCATTCGGATTTGCATTTGTTACAGCTCATGTTTTTTCAAAGATATTGTACATTCAGTGGCATAAAGTAGTTTCCATTTTGTATGTACTAGCATTATATTTCACTTCTAAATGTGTCAGATAAGGAAAAAGACGTTCGAAGAGCAAAAAATAATATGATTGATGGTGTGTGGGCTTAGCTGACCCTGCTATTCATTTTTTGATACAAACTGATTTGCATTCACAGCCACAGTCTTCTCTGCACAGGTAGAGGCTCTCTAGGTGCTCACCACATCTGGCTCAGAAGACGTAAAGAGCAGAGTGGACACACGTGCATGTACGGCAGATAAACACCATCATCAAAGTGACTGCAGGTGCTTCTTAATGCTCTCCCAAGTCCCTGAGAACACATGTAAAGGTCTACAATGTGTGACCCTTACATGCACTTCGATAATGCAAAGGACTGGCAGTGCTACAGTGCTACTCAAGGGGATGTACAGGAAGGACAGAGAGGACTAAGTCTGCCGGTCGCGGGGGCGGAGGGGCGAAGCATAGGTCTGCCAAGTACAAGGGCTGAACAGTAAAGAACAGGGGACAAGTCAAGAACATAAGCAGATTGAGGATCAGACAGAGATAAGGTGAAACATAGGCCTACAGTGGGGCTGTACCGGAGCACACGAGTTGTCCATGGTCTCAATATGGTGGAGCACAGGCATCTGGTTTAGTTCAGGCGTGGAACATTCCTTTCCTGTGTCAGGCTCCGACTGGCAGCTTTTTAAAGAGACACCTTTGAGCCTGTATCCTGCTCTGGACACTTGAAGTCTGCTTTACGAGAGAGCTCAGGTCACACACCGCCTGTCTGTTTATGGAGCGTGTCACTCTCAGAGCAGAACTTAAACAATGTAAAATAAGCTCTATACTGTAGGGCATCGGAATCATTTTAATTAGACGTCATACCACTGTTAAATACACCTCCACTATATATATAGTGAGTTATTGTCATATGTGCCACTTTTTGGTGCTCATCTTAATACTGTTGAGCAATGTTCAGCATCAAGTATAGTCTATATATTCTATAATAAGAAAACGGTCAAAAGTGAAGTCAATAAAAAAGTAAATAAACTTCCAGCGTCATCCTCCAAACAAGAGTAAAAGGTTATATTTCTGCTCTTTTGTGCTTAATTACAACAGTGTTTGTGTGCAAAATGTATTTTCAGCTAACACTTGTTGAATGCATTACTTTTCATGCTTAATGTTTCAGACTAAAATAAATACAAAAAACAAAACATTTCTACTGTCATTTACTTTTTGTTTAATACATTCCCCTAAGACATTTACCGACATGCTTTAAAACATTTCAGATGGTGTGCAAATTTATGATCTTTACCTGGAGAACCATAAAATATGAGATCTAAATCTTTGTCAACATCACCCAGCCCTAAAGAGGTCTGACTTGCAAATATATTTAAGATGACACAATCAGGTGAAAGTCTTCAACGCGTCACATCACCTTATCGTACCTCATCTGAATACATGCACCAACATCGCTCTCATTCATTAAAGTGTGAATGGAGGTGATGAGCTGACGTTCCATGATGCAATGCTTTTCGTTACATAATGCAGCAGGTGTCATGGTGTGAGGGCCAGCACATGATCAAGCTGCACACGTAACTGGGTCTCTGTGCACGGAGGTCAGCGGTGGACAAATCGTACGGTCCAGAGGGACATAGAAGTATAGAGCTGACCACAACAGTTCTTCAGCTGGCAGCTTTAGTTGTAACATGAAGACATAAAGCTTGCCAGTGAAGAACTACTGTGGGTCGGCCATTGGATTAAAAAAAAAAAAAAAAATCACGCTCATGTTCATGTATCACCAAAGCGTCATCCTGTCGAGCAAGAAGAAAACTGATTAGGCATCATACAGTACGAAAGCAATCTTGAGAGCATTAGAAACAATAAACAATTATTTACATTTATTTATGTGTTTAGTTGATCAGCATAAATTTGAATTTAAACACTTTACATAAAAAAAAAATAAAAATAAATAGTTACTAACAACTACTAGTTGCTAATGAACAACAGATCCATTGTGTCAAACAATGTTGTACCGGAAAACCTGAAAATTGTTACAGGAATGGCATCTATAAAGAAGGAAGAAGGAACTATGGTTCACGCTATTCGTTCTTAAAATACACGTTCTTAAAATGATTACGTCTAGAAGTTGTGTTGTTTTAACAGAACTCTATTGTTCATTTCAATCATAAACAGACACACAATACAATATCTGTGTAAAGACAGTAGAGAAAATTAACATGTATTGTGTATAGCAGATATTAAACATGCAGGTTGGATATAACTGTCCTGTTAGTAAAGGACAGTAGTATTTTTTTAATTAATTAAAATGTTTGCTCCACAATTATCAAGAACTTGCATAACATTCGGCTTTAGCACAAGTAAATTGAAGTGGGAGAAGTGAGAGGAGACAGTCTTTACCCAATTATAGTCATTTACTGAATTTGTTCAATTGTGCTAGTCTGTTAGCATATACATTTTCATTATTTTACTAACCGGAAACTACAACATAGCAGCCTACAAGCCAACATAGCCTACAACATAATCAATAGCCACACAAGTCAGTTGACCTCGATGTTTCTTTGCACTGATCTGTTTGCTCACTTTTATTAGCAATTAAATTCTTAAACTCTTATTTTATTAATGTAAAATATATACATATTTAAAGAGTAAAAGTAATTTATTCCATTAGATGTAGTCTGTCCGTCTTTGTGTGAAATACTATAGTAAATGACCAACATTTGCTCACACACACAGATGTTGATGCAAATTTAGTTCTGACTCAACCTGGGGAATCACACAGACGATACGAGGAAACCATGTTGTTGTCATTCAGATTTGAGTTATCTGGCCTACGTCAGCCCACTGAGCTCTTTCTGCTTTATTTCCTTTTCTAGCTAATTGAACACAGAAACTATTTACAAGTACAATCAACTCTTGATAGAAAACAGTTTTTGTTCTGTGGAATAGTTGCATTTTTATAGATTATATTCATGCATTAATGTAAGAATGTTTTGCATCATTTTGAATTGAGTCATCTACTCCCGCAACTCTCAACGTATTACTTTAGAGAAAACCTCAACAAATTTCTATACCACAATCATTCATTTTCAACTTGCCATAACTATGGCACCTCAGTTCTGACGCCTGACATAAGAAATATGTAGGGGTAAAAAAACAGTTGAAACAAAACAGCATCTCCTTTGGCGAGTGTTAAGCCCTTGAATTTGGTCTTGCCTGGCTCTTTTTCAGCTGGCCTCACTTCAACTATTGCATTCTGTCAGTCTGATAAAAAAATAAAAAAAATCCTTTTCCTAGCAACATATTCCTTCACAGTTCAAGGACAGGACACTGGGCATGTGTGTGCTGTGATTTCGGGGGCGCAGTGAACCCAACAACCCCCTGGAACCAACACCAACACTCTCCTTCCTCTGAGCAACAGCTGACATCAAAACTCCAGGCTATCCATAGAAATCCGTTATGTGGGTGTGATATTGCTGCTAAAATCCAGGCCAAAGGGATCTATTGTATGAACTCATTGACTACATTTGTATAGGCTACCTGATAGCTAAGCAGGTCTTTGTTAGCAGTAAGCAGAGACATTTTTTTAATGCCACACAAAAGCATGACTTAAAGAGTGTAGAAGAGAGAGAAAACAGTTAACTCCCCTCAGATGCATGTACACACTGATAATACAAGCATAAAAAGGATGAGAGGCTGGCATGGGGGTCAAAAGGTCAACAGCAAATTCTTTCAAGGATGTATAGAATAGGCTGTACCACACATGATGGCATGATGGTTAAGTGAGCATATAAGCAAGCGGAATGGTTTTACTGCAGGTGCAGAGTGAAAAAAATGTCATATCAAGACGTAAAGTTAGGATAAAACTATTCAAATATGTTAGGTAAATGCTTACAAAATTACTGAGTAGATTATTTAGACAGTAGCTACAAGTGCAGCGAACTTTCTGTGCAGCAAAGGCCAAGATGCAAACCTAATACGCAAAGGTGGCAAAAACCAAACATTTGTAAAACATTAAACCACTACGCCACTGGCAAACACATATTATTACTATTAAAGTGTTTTAAGTTTTGAGGTCATAAGTTCCTTATGTTTGTTGCTCATACAAACCACCTGGAGCGGCGTGTTAAGAGCACACCAATACTGTGTCAGACCAGAGTGCTGCTTAAAGAAATGTCATTTTAACCTTGATTGTGTCTTGGTTGTTTCTGGTGCTGACGTCATGTTCGGCACACGCTGCATGCACCACACCGAGCCTGTCCCAGAGAGAACACAGTGTACCAAGAGTAATTTATTACACAGAGCTGTCGATTCCCAGGATAATTACAGGCTATGCAACAAGCAACAGGCTGAAAATGGCTTACAAACATGTAAACACACATACAAACTGTACGTTTGTTTGTATTAAGATTTTAATGCATCTTTTCTTGTTCTGTAAACCACTTTGAATTACTTTGTGAACAAATTGTGCTCTACAAATAAACTTACCTTGACATAATTTTTTTTTTTTAATTTGAGGCCTTTCCTCACTCAACACATCAATTCACAAGCACTTACAACAGGATATAGAAAGGAAAACTCTTAAGTAGTTGATGCCAATTTGGAGCCACATACTGATTCTTAAGCTACCATTTGCCCTGTTCATCGAAATATATGGTTTTCAATCAGAATCTTTCTGATTGCATAAATATTTTAGTATTTGAACTATAAACCAATGTAATTATTTTTTCCCCCCACTTTCTTGCTTTTTGGGACTGACAGTGGCATTGGGCAGGCTTTATGCCAGATGCCCTTTCTGTCATAACTATACATTCATAGTATTTATGACATCCTTGATTCTAGCGCACGTCTTGATTTTACAATTCCACATGCAGTTTGGTCAATCCCTTTTCAAACACTGAGAAAATATATTAAATTCATTTATCAGAACAGAAATGTTGTCAAGATTATAAGTTTTGATTGTGTACAAAATGCACAGTCATTCTGCAGCCTTTGACCTGCTAAGCAACAGCTGATCATGCATACTGTAGGCTAAAGTCCCAAAGATTGCAAAATGCAATAGAAACTGCATTATGGTCTCTAGAGTTTTCTGGTATTCTGACTAATGTGAATGAAATCTGAAGTATGACTGTGAAAATCCACAGCGGATGGAGGAGGGATTAAACCTAAGAATACAGGCCAACAACGCATTTATACAGGCAGCACAGCAATAAAAAGGAAAGCCCTGTGACTCATCCAGGAAATGTAAATACGGGTCCAAAATCAATTATGAAAATTCAATCCAGGGACAATACTAGTCTAGCACTGGTACAGTTCCACTTTAAGAGCCCTAAATGAGAGCAGGAAACATGTACAATATGCTGGAAATATGTGGGGAAAGTACAAAAGCACTCACTGTGAAGCTAGACTGTTGTTGAATAGAAAAAAAAATGGTTACATATATGCAACAATTGATCTCATAGTTGGTATGGTGTTGTTTGATAAGAAATAGGAGAAGAATACATTTAAATTGCACATAAAAACATTTTGTCGGGAGCAAAAGAAACGCCCAAAATGCTTTAGCTTGAATGTCAATTCTTTAAAAATGTGCCTCTGCAAACTACAGGTCATTACTTCTGCCACTTGTGTACAGGAACAATTTACTACTGCTACTTCAGCAATTGCATTATCTTGGAATTGGACAACTATACCAAAGCCTGGGATACATCCAGCATGGTATGTGCTATAATTATAATCTCCCTCGCATCGTCTGAAACCACGCTTTAAAGTCAACATTGGATCAATACATTTGTCGGTGCATTCTCCTTCATCCCTGAATAGGATTAGTGAGAAGAAAAGAGATGCATTTCAAAAGACATACAATAAACTGACAACATTACCCACTGACACATAAGCAAAAACAGTGTGGGTGATTCTGCTAAGACTAGCACTCTGTCAGACGTGCTTTATCATTCCTAGTGCTGCCCAATCCCAAACTGACATCTGAAATGACAAGACAAGATTGGGTTGACCATTTGTGTGTATTGTGACTGGAAATGCGTGTGATCTAGATGCTACAGTATGCATAAAATAAAGAAAATTAGTTAAAGTGCTGACAGGAAACCTAAAACGCAAGCAATATGCAAACATTATTTCTGAAGTCCTAGAATGCCCTCTAATAGTGTTGTCACAGTACTAAAATTTATGATAAAAAAAAAAAAACTATCAAGCAATGTCTACCTTTGTCCTGTTGAAATCTGTTCAAATGAGTATCTATTCTCAGTGGCAATGTTCAAAAATCTGATTATCTGATTTCTAAAAGATTATTTAAATGACTTGCAAACTGCAAAATGTGATGCAAGTAATCTGAGGGAATATGATCAGAAAGAAATCAGATGATTTTGATGTTAATATAGACTTTTAATAAAAAAATGTCTGATAATAATCAGATGATAATTAGGTTTTGAGTATGTTTATAACCTGCGTTTTATTATCTATTAATATTGGGGTAAGAAGCTTACTCTCTAAATAATATATTTTTGGAAATTTGTGCATTTATATTGCCTACTCTTCATTATTTAGATCGCACCTTGTAATGACTTATTCAGTACTTGACCCAACGGACTGCAGTATATAAGAACTGAAGCATGTTAGAAAGTGTACGAGCAGTGCTGCCTTCTTGATCATGACAGTCAAATCAAAATCCGATCAATCTTTGGCTCAACTGTTCCAGTTATCAAAAATGGCGTTATGCTCATTGAAACAGGAAGACAGGCAGGAAATGCTCAGCAGGGAATCAAGGAAGAGGATGTGATTTCTAAGCGAGGCGCGTCATCAAAAGGATTCTCATACAGAGCATCTGGAGACAGGAATGCATGGGAACTGTATGCAGAGGCAAGTGTGGATGCTCACACAGTGAGGTGGAAGGGGTGTGATGATGATGTCATGAGGAGACAAGCACATAAGCAAAAAAAAAAACAAACGACAAACACAGAGACACACGAAATAGGAGTTTTATATGCAAGGCTTCAAATTTCAAAGCCATGACAGTCAGCACAAATGTATACAGTTTGTACTAGGGATGGTCCGATATGGACGTTTTCAGTTTATACTGATATCTGATTTTTCTTTTTCAGCTGTGGCCAACAACTGCTTTGCCGATACCAATATCAAGGTTAATACATATACAAAAAAAACCCAATTTATTTGTATGGTTCCTGTGTGTAGAATTTAGAGCAAACTCTAATCTCTCTGTGTGAGCTCATAAACTGTGTGGGGGAATGTCCACTGACCTGAAATGTTTGCACGATAGAAACTTTAAGAATAAATTGCAGTTGTTTCTCATTTTCCCCAAGACTGTAATTAAACAGCAAAATCCAATAGATTTGCTTAATCTGGCTGTCATGGGCTCATATGTGTGAATTTGCATGTGAAAGAGGTGTCTGTCTCCATGTTACTGTGTGCCCATGCATAGGCCCCGGCTAATAAAAATCCACTTTAATGTCCACTGAGCGTCTCTCTGTATACGTATCCTTTGTCGCCTCCCCTCTCTCTTAGCAGCAGTTTAGCCTAGCTTGCCGAACGACAGGAAATGCCTGTAGGGTAAATGAATAAGAACTGGCAGCTGCCCATGCGTGGTAGGAATACGAAGATTCTCCTGCTCCTCAGTATCATCCCTGCACCACAGAACTCATACAAAGGCAAGCCATGTGCACCTTCCCCATGACTCCACAAAATGAAGGACATCCAAACCAAAAAGTAATCAAATAAAAAATCAAATCAAATGTAAACATTTATTTAAAGAAAATGTCACTTTGACCTTTGACCCAACTTGTGTTTTGCAAGGTAGGAAGGAAGTTGAACAGTAACAAATGTATGTTTTTTTACCGTCTGGTATTTATAAAGCAATACAAATCTGGCCTTTACAGTACATGTTTTGAATTTATAGCTTCCACAACCAGAAGATCAGGTTGGAGTTGTCACGTCTCATAGAATTTTCAGTGAGCCTAACAACAAAAAAGGGGCTATATCCATTTGAGTAAGGGTATTCTAACACTACAGTGTGACTGTTGTATGTAATGTCGTTCCACAGCTCTTTTTGTTTACTTTACTTTTATTTTTCTCTACTCTATGAACGTTTTTCAACAAAGATGGACGATTTTGCCAGCTAAATTAATGCTGTTTGGATCCAACCTCTATAGCCTAACCAATGTGGCAACTAAACTTAATGGCATGTATGTATGTAGAACTAAGTAAGCTTGAAAAACAGTTATATGTACACGCAATTCCTGCCGTTCTGACTCCAGCTGTACCCAGATGGCCCAGAGGGCAGTGTGCTAAGCTAACAGAGACACATATCCACTACATTTACACAGATACTGTTACAGATTCAGCTAAACATCCTATGAGATACAAACACAACAACTGCAATTCTCCCATGAGTAATGACAGGTTCCCACATGACTAGCTGAAGGCAAAAACATAGTGCTATCTGTCAAAGTTATTTGCATTTTGACATTTAAGCCACTTTTTGGTTTTTCTTGCCAACTGGCAATAACTGGTTTTGTGTCACTGACAAAATTCTGTATAGCTGTATATATAGCCTAAATTAGATACTAGATTTGATATATAATTTGTAAACAATGGGTGTTAAGGATGCATTAATATGGTTCTGTTAGGAATATAAGTCATTAAGGGTGAAACTTAACAGTCTTTTTTTTTTTACTCTAGAAGATATTTCCGCCTCTATTAAACATATCAAGGCTTTATATGGTCACATCTCCTTCTATCCTCTCAATCGAAGTAGTTTTGTCAGGGTTAACTAAAACCAGAACAGTATGACTTTTATCAGTACATTTTGTGACCTCTATTTTTCTGTATTGCATCCCCTTATTTAACATAAATCCCTTCTTCCTCCTTTTTCCTTTTATTTTAATATGGTGTCTCTCTCCCTTCCTCTTCCGCTCGGCTCATCCTGTCTCCGCTCTGTGTCTTTAGGTTGGTCAGTTCAACGAGGCCGACTCACATTCCTGGGATGCCTGCTACATATGGTCTACATTCCAGCTGCAAAGAGGCCCACTGCTGCACCTCCCATTCCAGAGCACTATGGCATACTAAATAATGAACCCAAATCATGTGTAACTTTGCAAAAGTCAATTGCAGGTTACTGTCAGTCAAAAGAATACCTAATGCAGAATATAGTACTTGAAATGATTGGTCGAAATGCAATTTTAATATTGAATGAAAAAAACAAACAACATTTACCTATGAACTACAAAATGTTTAGGCTTCTCTTTTTATATGCATACTTTTACGCATCATTAAGCAGTTGCACAGTAATATACATTATGGAACGATCTGTTTAAAAACTTAAAAGCCAATCATGCAGACACAAATCTTTATATTCCAACTGGCCACTCAAATCCTTACCATGTAATGGAGCCAGACCTCAATCAGCAAACAAAAAATTGTTCCATAACTTAACACCTTGGTATTTCTGTGCCTATATATGTCCAATGCCTTCGAGAACTTTTTCCTGTCAGGCTGCAGCTATAAGTGGGCAGGCACACAGTACATACATAGAGCAACATGTGTTATACATATGAGAGTGTGGGGCAAGACTGGTTAACAGAGTCTGCTCCGTTGCAAGCTTTCTGAACCTATGTTACATTTAAAATATACCAACGTTTGAAGAAATCACTATGAGAACAGTAAGACAACTGCCAACTGTACACCTATTGGCAACCACACCTTCCAAAAGACGACTTAACCGTGCTCAAACACACACCCTTCAAACTGCGTAATACAACTATAACATTTACGCACATGCAAATTCCACAATACTGAACAAACGTTGCTGAGGTCACGGCGAGAATGCGTGATAAGGAGGTCAAAGTTAGCAGCACGGAGCATCTACAGGGGCCATTGGGGTGTGGCCAGCAAATGTGCAACCTCACTGCAGCTACCGCATTTCCACCGCAGATCCACCCCTCTCTGATTGACCATCAATAACAGTCAATATATAGCCCTGCTCAGTCACTAGAAGAAACAGCAAGCAAAACCAAATTAAAATGAGAGAACAGATAAAACATGGTGCTTTTTAAGGGCCTGAGATGGGGATATGTTGTCAAAGAAAGAAGAAGAAATGTGCAGTAATACCAAAATAATTACATATACAATTACAGTGCAGTGAATAGAAAATCCAGCCTTGCTGCTTTTTTATGCTACGTGTGTCGATACGTTGGGAGGGGCACAGTGGCCGGCCTACTTGACATGTACAGATACTGGTTTAAATATCACACTACATACCGCTTTACATTAAACGAAATGGGTGACCCAAATCAGAACAGATCATAACCCTAGACACGTATGCAAATTTGATAAAAGATAGGGCTAGTGGTTAGAAATAAAAACTAAATTATTGAGTAAATGGCCTACTAATAATCTGGGCATGTCCACTGTCCTGCAGCATCATGTATAATTCACAATTCATTAACAAGAAGGACATCAGTACAGTCAGCCATGCAGAAAAAAGTGGTCATTGATTAGGTAAAATGAGGCAAATCAGCTTGCCAGGATTTTGGTTGTTTCTGGGCCCAAGACATTATAAAAAAAATGTAATATGCCTATTTCACATGAGCAATTGGAGCGCCTCTTGGATATCTGACATAAAAGCCAAATACGAGCAATGCCCTGTGCCTCAATTTGAAACATGCACATAATAACAAATATGGAGAGTTACATCAAAAGGTGACATGACTTCACTATCCGCATCATAATGTCTTGTCTAATTTAACCCATATTATATTATGGAAGCCTGACGTGACACTACATAATCCTCTTTGGAGCAGAGCAAAGAGGAGTTAATTTGTTCATTTCAAAGGTTAGACACCGTAACTAGGTAATAGTTTGATATACACACTGAAACCCAAAAAAAGTACTCATGCAGTGACTAGGACTTGCTGTAATTTAATAGCATTCCACAGGTTGACTCAGAAGTCCAAGCCTCGCCTCTTACCTCTGCTTCGCTATACTTCTTTGTGCGTAATGTCAAGATGGTCGTTAGACAGGACAGTTGGTCACACGTGTCTGCTGAGGGCACCTGGAGATGTAGAAGGAGAAGATTGAGACACGGCAGAGAGCGGAGGGGAGGGGGGCAATTCTTCACATCCATGTTGCGCTACAAAGGGTGGGGCCTTTAGGAATTCAGTCTGTTTCCCTCTTGACTTAATGCTTATCTTAATTAGAATATGCAGGGTCAGTGCGCGCGTGCACTCAATTATTATTACGGCATTGAATTTCTCAACACTTCTTAACCAACTAAACCAACTGTAGCAGAGCATGGCCTTGTTGGGCAGTAAATATCTACGTTTGATGGAGACACGCCCGCCCAGTCCACATTTGAGTAGAAAATCTGAATCAAATTTGAACTTAGGCCAAGCTTAAACGTTATTATAATCTTGACTTCACTAACACAAGATCAGAAATAAACAAGAAATTGCGAAATGTTAATGTCATTACGACTAAAGTTTGTAAAAGGCATTTGCGTCGCTCTTACTTTGAGTGCAGTAAACCCAGCGCTTCCATGGATGGATTTGTGAAGTCTGTGAAGCTTTAAATGTGCGCAGATAGAAGACTCCTGGCTCTGATCGGACTGTTCCCCACGCCCTGTTCGCCTGTAGCATTCAGCACAGCAGCTGTCTACTGAAAAGTTGCCACGTTCATTTCGGGTTTAACTATGCAATAGACCAAGCAAACAGTCGACGTAGGCTTTCCTCAGTGTAAATTGTAGTGGTATATGTGGTTAGGGGTTTAAAGGAACCTCGCTAAGACCAAATGGTCATATACATTTGTTATGTAATGTCTGCCCCACAGAAATGACATAGCAAACTCGAAAAGGCAGAAATTACATAGAAAAACAGAAGCGAGGGTAGATGGCGCACGACTGTGTTAATACAGAGGAACAGAAGATCTTCTAAACCCCCAGCCACACCTAAAATCTCAATCATTTTTCTGACACTTGCAGAGGTTTCGACGAGACGCGAGGTCCTTAAGTTCCCCGTGACATGCAGTCTGTCGCGCATTGATGTCCTCAGTTTGCGTTTTAAACCCATATAAAACACAAGAAGTTGTCCAGTTTGAGTTTCCGTGCGGTCCCACCCCACGGTGCTCGGTGCTCGTCGGGGAAACCTCCCTGGTCCCTTTCCCTGCTCCAACTCCTCGCTTCAAACCGGCTTCCCACTCCGATCAGCTGGCAGAGCTGTGGCGTCATTACGCACGGCCCACCAATCAGACACGGAGCGGAAAAGTAGCAGCTGACGCCCACTGTGGGTCCCAGAACTGTCAGCCAACCATAACTCAGAGCACGGCGAAAACTCAGACATGTGGACCAATGACAGCACGTCCGCCCATGGAGGGCGTTTCCTTCTCAACCTATGAACAGCAGGGAAGTTCAACGTGTGATGTGCTGGGAACTTTTTCACACCTAAAGAGCGATGAAACTGAAATCAAAAATATAAAAATGAAACAGTGATTCGAGTGATATTTGAGTAACGTTGTTTTTTGATTGACAAATGATACTTCATGTCATGAAATATGAGTCAAATTGTAATGTATCTCCCTTTCCTCTCTCTGCCCCTGCCACAAGATCTAACCAAGTTATGATTTAACCAAAGTAGGAAAACAAGGGCAAAATCTTTTTGCGTCATGAATGAGCTACACTAAACCTGATCTTCTTTGTTTATTAACGCCAGTATTATTTGATATAATGTGTGTCCTATCCCGTGTTACTTGAGTTAGTCAATGGAAAATGTAACTGCAAACTGGAAAATTTAGTTTGCACAACCACAGAGATATGCCTGCTAAAGTGTGTAATTTTTTAGGTAAGAATGGTGTGCAAGAAAGTTGTTGGGTAAGTTGTTAAGTAACACTTAAAAGGCTTGTATCATGTAAGTGTAGCCTACTGATTTAATGTAAAAACTGTTCTACATGTCGCAAGAACAATTTTATTGTTTTAATACAAGCAAATACGCATTCCTGTGGTTGAGAGTGGAATTGGAATCTTCTACTACCAAATAAGTGAGTACAGATCTTGTGGATGGTAGACCTTCAATTGGAGGCCTGGCCTGCTTGTTGAGGTCACAGTACTGCCACATTTGGAAGAGAGGGTGCTTGTTTTTTATCCTCACTCTACACTTTTTTGTTTAATTTTGTACAAACATTGAATAGATACACCCCATAGTGGGGTGTAAATTGAGGTGTATGTTGTTTATACTTTCAGTCATATAGGCCTAATGTCTTTAAAACATCAACAACAACAACAAACAAACAAATAAAGGTTCTCTTATTGTATAAACATGAATTTAATATAATTCAAATAATCTTCATCAAACATTATAGACTTATAATGTTGTATGTTATAATGTTGTGATGTCTCCTGAAGCCTTCATATTTCCTATCTGTAATCAACTCAAAATGTGTCCGCCCAGCCCATAAGCAGAGTTAGCAAGTGTTGGGGCCCTGGGGCCACCAGAGGGCCCCCAAGAGTGCATACATTTTTATTGCAAATAATGTTTAGAATGTTTTGTTGGGAAGCATCGTACAGCACTCAGGTGTTTTCAGCATATATCTAAAACAATTCATTGTTTTCTGCTGAATATTTATATAGTGGTAACAAGAAATTACGGCATATTTATACTGCGGTAGGAACAAGGGTCTATCACTTCTTGACACTGCAGTCACAAGGGATTGCTGCATAATTTATATTGTGGTAATAAGGTCTTACAACATTTCGACATTGCTGCAACAATTGGTTACAGGATATTTATATTACGGTAACAAGAGTTCATCGCATTTTGAGGTGAAGTGATGACAGCATTGTTTTAATTTTAGTTCATCGGAGCACCTACTCGGAAAAAGGAAACGACTAGCTTCGGCTTGCTGCCTCGGCTTCTCTCTTACGTCCCCCGTCGATTTCCGTTTCCACTCCACGTGGTTAAATACAAGCGCTTGTGGTCTCAGCAAGGAATGCTGGGAAAAAATAACGTATTCAAAGCATAGCTAAGTGAAATGAACGCAATGTTCAGTGTTGTGTTTGGCTTGAATTATTATTATTTTTCCATTACATATTGTGTAAGGGAGACACAAGTGTATTTCTGATGTAAACATTGCTTGTACAGACCATGACAGTATAATATGACACTTAGGAGAAGAGTCACCATGTTGGCCCTTCACCTCATTTCAAAAGATTAAAGCTTATAAATGCACAGATGAAAGAAATAACCACTTTAGGGGTTGTGTTGAGCTACAAATAGTAAGGTTAAAAGCTCACGAAAGTCAGTTTTGCATAATACATGATCTTTAATTACCAACTGTTGAGCTTGGCTACACGGCACTGGGAAAATGTATGGCATCTAAAATCTCTTGGCTGCGTCATATCACATGCAGACAAGTACACAGATCAAAGGCAGAGGCATTGCCAAGCCATTTGTTGTTGCGTTTTTAACAAGCAGGAACACAGTGCCGCCTCAGCAGTGACACAGCTTTTCTCCCATGTCTCATGTTCTGTTCATGCACAATGTACCATCGGCAGACAGGCATCACTCAGGAAACCAGCAGAGAAACAGACATTACCAACAGTGTCTCTAATGAGTGTTGGAAAATCTGCATAGGCTGTCTCTGCATGAATGTTTGGAACAGTAACACAGGACTGGTTCTTCCTGTACTGGGCAGGGAGGAAAAAAATATATTATACTATATTTTGATACGGTTTCATGCAAAATATATACAATGATGTTTTATAACTACTGATGATGACGTTTTTTTTAATACCATAATGTTTTATACCATTAATTAAAATCTTATTCATGAAAATGTACAAAGCTCTTGATTCCCTGTCCAAAATCAGAGCTAAATAAAACATTGAACAGCGTAGAACATGGTCAAATCCTGGAGAAACCAAGGAGTAAACCTGGACTAATACAGTATCAAACCCAAAATCTAGACACAAAAAAGAGGCTCTTTTACTGTTTAACATGTAATATTAAATTTATATTATTATCATGATAACAAATTAAGTATTTGCAAAAATGCAGTGCAGATTCTTTCTAACACCTTTTTTTCTTGCCATCGATTTTTGTTGTTACACTCATCTCTGCCATCATCTGAGAAACCTTTTTCTTAACTGCAAAGAGGATTTCTTCAGACTAAAAGTAGTTTAAAGGTATTTTCTGCCATAGACATGTAAAGTTGTGGTTCTCAAGACACATTGTTATTATTTATTTATTAAGTTAAAGAAAGACTTTTATTTTTGTCTTTTTACAGTACAGAGGATAATAACATACATTAACTTAGTTTTATTTGTTTATCTTTTATAAAGCTGGAGCCACTTAACTTAATTAAAACAGTTATAACCATCAGGTATGAGGCCACCATTTGCATAATTTTATATTATGAATGGAAATGCTGATAGGATCAAAATATCATTGTGAGCTTAAGGTTTAAGCTTTAAGATTAAAGCATAAATTGAGACTATTGGGGAGGACCGCCTTAAAATGCAGCTCTTGTTAGGCCTGCCACGATAAGTGCAATATATTGCTACTGAAAAATATCACGATTAACAATAATACGGAAACTATGCCACTGACACAATAACTATCCCAATAAACCCTTTTATAAACATACAATATTGACAAAAAACATGATTAGCCAGAAATAAACAGCAATTTGGTATCTATAAAGAAATGATGAGAAATGTTACTTATTCCACCCCCTTCAGCTCAAATATTATTGTATTACAGAAATACAACTATGATTTCCCCACTATTGCAAAGAAAATGTGTGTGTGCGTGTGTGTGTGTGTGTATATATATATATATATATATATATATATATATATATATATATATATATATATATATATATATATATATATATATATATATATATATATATAATATATCTCTTGTAGAGGTGTTTCCATACAATACCATCTTCTACAGCATTCTTTGAGGATGATCCAAAAAAAAAAAAAAAAAAAGGTTTATAAAAAGCAACAAGTGATAGACTTGGGTGGTTTAACTCCTGCTCTGACCAAACTGCCATTATGTCCTTGGACAATTCCCTTCACTCCAATGTTTGCATAAACTGATGAATGTGTGTGTCTGAGGGTAAACATCAAACTGATATTAACCCTATAAGCCTCACTCCTGCGTGCCCCATAACGAAACTGCCTCAAACAAAAAGTCTGTTATAAAGTTTGTAAATGTTAGTTTAAGTTAGTATTCTGTGCTTGTTTCAATGCTGAGGACCACCATAGTCACTGACAAACACTTGCACTAAATGTGTTTGAATACATTAAATCACTGGTACAAATTCTTACGTTTGCTGGGAACAAATACTCATTCTTGTCAAGTTTTATCGAGCACATTTGGACTCTTACTCCAACCATTGTGAGTCTTTGTGCTTGATGTAAGACGGTGAATTGGACATAAGTCAGTGGGGATTTAGGGGACCTCTCTGTCACTTTAAGACGTGGCTTTGGTTAAAAAGAAACTGATTAGTAGTGCTGGCAGTCGGTGTATGGAGCAGTGAGGAGAGCCAGGCCAATGAGGAGCCCTGCTGGGTGGAGGTTACAAAAGCAACCTGAACTCAATGACTCAGCAAAGTTGGGTGCGTGAGAGATGACACTTTGCAACGATTTAAAGGGCCAGTGTGCTGCTGAAGGAAGCTGAAAAATGCACTTTAAAATCAGGCCAAGTGTTCACTCCCTCCCCTCTTGGGCTAATCATGAAAGAATGTAGCTCATGTTGTTCGGAAGTGTTGTCAGTGAAGCCTTTGCTGTCCATTCACAACTGCTTTGTCTACTTGTGTTCTCATTTGGTATTTAGAGTTTACGGGTTACAAGTTCCCAGTATTGCTAGAAAATATTTCTTCTAGTTGTAACTTGTAAGTATCTGTTTTGTCTTTTTTTCTCACATATTTGCTATTACCATGTGGTTAAAAACCTTTCCTGACTGACCACAGGCCAATGAGTTGTAATCATTCATGTAACTTGAGCCTACATAAATACGTTTTTTGTTTTTTTTTATCTTAGACATTTATCCTAGTAGTAAAGTTTGTGATTGGCCTATTCTATAGCAAACAGATGTTGATGTAATCCCTCATTCGTCCAGGAGTAGTCCATGACTTTCAGATGGAAGTCAAAAGGACTCAAAAACAGTGACTATTTTGAAAACCTTCTCTATCATCAAATAGACTTGATCAAGTATGTTGGTGTCTAAAGTAAAATTATATATATAAAAAAAGAATAGTACAAGCTAAGTGAACACACTGACTGGGGTGAGAAATATCTGTCTAGCAGGAGTTACAATGCAATCACAGGTTTATATACCGGCATTAGACTAGCCAGCAGACACTTAGGT
The DNA here is from genome assembly GCA_019453435.1 of Rhinogobius similis. Lineage (NCBI taxonomy): Eukaryota > Metazoa > Chordata > Actinopteri > Gobiiformes > Gobiidae > Rhinogobius > Rhinogobius similis. Next base: position 13,729,061 of record CM033625.1, on the reverse strand, counting down.
TAGGTCAACTACAGAATTTAAAAGTAATGTATAATGTATCAATTTCAAATGCCAGGAGAACCTGAAGGAAACCCACCCCGACACAATCGTGGCAAATGTGAGGTACGTCAATTCAGAGCAAAGAACTTCAACAACAGAGCTCCCCCTGCAGCTCTATTGTGAAAATACACAGCCAGTAAAAAGACGCAAAAGCTTCTTTTTTGGGTTGCTTTTTCCCTTCCTTTTTATTGAAATAAGTAAGTACGACCACATACAAAAACATTAAATTTCACCAAATATAAAAAGGAGAGCATAGGTTTCTCAGGAGAGTAGTCTTTGGGTCGGCATCAGAAAATGTTGCATGGCTGGTTTTTCGTGCAGAGACAGTAGGGGGAGACAGCGGGGCTTCAAACTCCCCGAAAATGCATTTATAACCACCATACGGACTTACAAAGACGTTTAATAAGGTAAAAATGTTACTTAGTTCTGCTTTAAAGTCCTGCTTGAACTACTATCAAACCTAAATTGTAAGTTTAATGGTCCGCAAAGAGTGATAGGTAACAATTTTCTCCTTATTATATAAAAAAGAAAACCCTGTAATTTAGGCCTCTACATACAAGTTCTAAAATCCATGCTATTCTTTTATTAGTTAAGCAGTTCACATCAGTCTCATCTCAAATATGAATGTTTAAAATGTGCACTTTAATAGAATTCTAATAATAAACATAAATCACAAATCTAATGGTGACATCAGTGCTCATTATTAGATATTAAGCTACATTTTTCAGTCCTACTTGATGCAACGTAACCACTGCCGCAACATTCCACGTTTGCTGGTTCTTGCCGAGAAATCACTCATACTTTGGACTTTGAACTCTTTTAATCTACTTTATCACAACTAAAACGAATGTCTGCACTTCTAATGAAGATTTTTCAAATATTACACTAAACTATTTTATTGACTTGCAACATAAGATTAGAGACTAGAAGTATATAACTGTAGAGTAATTTTCTATAATCTAAAACGTATGATATGAAATGAAGCAAGAGAGAAAAATTATTCAAGAATGCCTCTTCAGGTATGTAGTTGCTCTAATGTGGTCATATAGTGTGGACTCAAACTATTATATAATTGTTGGTGGCCTCTGACCTCGTGATAGTAGGCCAATGTGCACTGGTTGAATTGTTCTTCCACGAGGTCTATCTTTTGGCACACAGATATGATTAGCCTCGCTGATGGAAAAGGAACATATTATTCCTAGACAGTCTGATCCGGATTCCATTCTTTCCAGACAGATGCCTTTTTTTTTTTTGTGATTATTGGAACATCTAATGAATGGAAGCTCAAATGCTTGTCGCTCTTCCTAAAAAGCAAAAAAGCCCCAAAAAATATCAGAGTGGAGCCGTTGAAACTAATTGCCCGTGACAGGCTTGTCGGGCTGTGGCCCCAGAGAGGGTGACATCACTGCTATAGCGAGACTTTGAGATGGAACATGTTAGTGACCAGTGGGAGATATTTGAGCTGACGGCACTCTATCCGACACTTTCTTCTTATCGCTGAGTGTTGGGACTTGCCTTTAAGCTACCAGGTAAAATATTAATACTCGACACCTTAAAGGACCAAAACAAAGCCATTTCCTACTTGGATGACTTTCTCTGCATGTCTCTGTGTCATGCAACCACAGTCCAACTTTCCCATAGCCAATGAGAGCAGCTCTAGTGCATACAATCAAACAGAAAAAAGCAGTGAACGATGACTAAACCAATGTAGTCTTTTGCAGCGACCAGCCATAAAGTCACATCCACGAGTGTCAGTCAGAATGAGCTCCTCCAGCGATTGTGGCTGTATGTGACTCCACGACTGGCACTCCTCTTGTGTGACGTGTTCTCTCATGGATCAATAAGCTCTTACATAACTCTGGTTTGGACTGGAGGCCAGATTCCAGCTGACTGGAACATGTGACGGGGCTTGGAGAGCGTTGACCCACATTTTCCCTTCCTCTTGAGATTTGTCCCTCCCTCAGCCCTCTGTCTCTTCTCTCCATGGTCCAGCAGAGGCCCGAGCCCCTCTCAAGCCCTTCACACCCACCACAGAGAAGGAGACACAGGTTTGTGAGGGCCACATGCCCAGACATGGACTCAGTCAGTCGCCGATTGTCTCTTATGAGAGTTTGAGCATAAACACAATTACCGGTTAATAAAATAGCAAAAAAGGAAGTAAGTAAGAAAAGACAATATAGTATTTCAATATGATATGATTCAAAGTAGACAAAATGTATTCCAATAGGTTATTAAAAACATGAAATGAACAAGAAACAATACTGATATAATTTGCATACAAATATAATATATCTTCTTAAATGTAACTTTACTGTCACCACCACTGTTTAAAAAATGCCTTACTTGAAGGGGGTTCTCATGCTTATCAATGAATGTCTGTCAAGTCCACAATGGTCTCTTCAGATTTTAAGCATTTGATGGTGGCCTAATGGTTACAAGTGAATATTTCCGTTAACAACAAAAGCTTGTGTAACCAGCATGCGCTGTATTTTGGTGCACTTAGGCATAAACAGTGCACGGTGCATCACTTTGATGATTCAAAAGGCAGAAGTCTAAGAGAGATGGTTTCCTTCCACATTAACCTGCCTGACACTGCATTACAGTAAGCCGATTAGTCTCCATAGGTGTCCTATTTAAGTCTTTGTTTCACCAAAAACCACTTCACACAAGTCATTTTTGTATTTATGAAAACCCTTGTCAAAGCATGATTTATTTAATTATTTATCTTTACTGAAATCCAATGTACTGCAGTGACTTTCAGTTTGGACATGTAGCAGCACTGATTCCCATACGTCTTTTAAAACAAAAATCAATTCGCTTTAGCATTAATGTTTGCATTTTGGCATATATTCCAAACCCAGCCACTAGGGGAGAAAACACTCAGCTCATATTGCCATAGCTTTAAATACATTTTCAAACCTTAGCAACCGTATGTAGCCTGCTCTCTTAATGTAAAAAAAAAAAAAGTACGTAATCACGACTGATGCAACATCCAAGTGTTTCTCCTTCTCAGTAAATGGACAAGCCATGGCTCATGTTCAGCTCAGTCCCTCCAGATTTCCCACACTGAGCTGCAGAGCTACACTAGCTGTAATTCATGATTGGTGCAGGTGCTGGGCTGTAGGTAGTGACCATTCAGATCAGAGAAGACGCAAAGGTTCAAACACACTAGATTTCAGCACTGCAAAAGAGAGACTCATGTGAGGCTCATTGTGCTTTCTGATTGAATAATTGTCTTGAGAACCAAAACGCCAAATTATGACATAAAGAACATAAACAAAGAAATGGGACACCATGTCTAATGTTTTGTAATTAAATATAGCTCTTGCTGATAACTAATCAGCATTAATTATCAGCAAAAGCTATATTTGATTTGAACCGGTTTACCCCATATTTGGCAACATGATAGGTCATGTTTATGAAATTTCAAAATCAAATTCTGTTTCTTGAAAGGGGCACTTGCTGGTGGAAGTTATGAAACATTCTCTTCTCTGTGGAAGCAAAATAAAACTAAGCGATCTCCATGATGTGGATCAGGCAAAGCAACTAACAATTTATAAGAAAGTCAGGTGACAGGGCCTCACTGAGAAAACTTACACAGAGCACCTTTAACTCTGATATCAAAGTAACACGTTTTGCAATATTTTAAACACAAATATCTATTTACACAAAGGCTGTAATTGTAACACTTTCTTTGTTCAGACTTAAATCTGCCCATACAAAGCCTTTAATCAAACACAGAAATCCTAATGTGAAAATGTTTTATATTCAGGCTATACACACACTAAGCCATATGTCTTTAGAGACTCTTTCTGAAACAGCGAGATCAGATGCTAAAAGAGGAAAATATGGAAAATAAATCTTTTTTTCATACATGTATATAGCATATGTAGCATATACAGTGCTCTAACAACAACAAATACTGTGTGATTCTGGCCTTGTTGGTCTACAAATCCCTCACAGAACAAATCTAAAAGTGTGGAAGCTTCCTCCAGGCAGTGTCTTGATGATGGTTAGATTATGGTTTATAAATCTGATGGTTGTGTTTATATTTTAACCACATTGTCCTTAGTTTTGTTCACAAAGTTTACTTTTTTTCTGGCCTGAAGGCTTTATTTGACAGGAGAGAGAGAAGGTAGAGACATTTGGCAAATGATTGAGGGCTGGAATCAAACCCACAACGCAGCGGTGGCAGCAACCACACGAGCACACTAAGTTTATGTTTTCAAACATTCTGAATTGTTTTGAATCTTGTGTGAATAGTTTTGCAATTTGTATGAAAGATCTGCAGCATTTATGATGATTCTCTTGTTGCCTGATAGTGCTCAGTATACAGTAAGCTTCTACAGTAATTAGATGATTGTGGAATGCATTCACTCAAGGAAGTAGCAGTGACTCACCAGAAGCATGTTTCCTGCTTCTATAAATAGACAGTCATGCACTATAGCTTAAACACAAGACGGTGGTGATCATAGTATATATTTTTTCCCCAAACATCAGTGCCCGTCTGACTCATTACAAGTGGAAAAGACAGAAGTGCACTTCCTCAGTCCAACCTCATGTGCTTTGTGATTTATTTAACTTCAAGATAACATTTTCTAAAGAATAACATGGCCACTTTGTCATTGCTTGTGCTGCAGTTGTGATTCTGCTGTTAACCCAATTTGGAAAAGAAGACTGAAAGCTGAACTGTGTAAAAGTTAAATGTTGTGTGTAACTAAGAGTTGTTTGGCAACAATTATGATGAAATGAACAGTCAAAACACTTAAATATATCATATAAACATAGTGTATAGTGTAGGTTTTGAGTCTGAAAGAAAGGTATTTAGTTACAGAATATCAAATACTTGCACTAACATTTTTTGATACATAACATTACAGAGTCCAATCAGAGTTTCTGAATACTTAGATTACTTTCACATTAATTCTGTGCAGTTCAAGCCTAAATTGCATAATCATGACAACAAATGAATAAGGAACTGTAACTGATCTATTTAACTTGGTAAAACATACTAAACAATAGAAAAATAAACTTCTGCTGTTGATTTACAGTGTCTGAAGTAAAACTCTGCTTGGCACAGTTTGTTCAGCCTCTGACTGTCATGTGACATGGACTAACCTTTGTAACACTTCCCTGAGTGCAAAAGGACAATGACCTCACCACTGAAAATGTACTTTAAATCTGTACTGAAATATACATTAAATAGCTCATATGAAGTACAGTTTTACTTTTTAGACTTGGCCAGAGTGCTGCCTTGTGGCTCTGTTGTAAAGTTGCAGCACATATACAGGGCAGTGCTGTGGATTGGGTTGCCAGATTTCTCTTCCTGCTCGTCCCTATTTCCCACAGTACTGAAAGGCGAATACCCAATGCCCACAAATATGCCCATAATTGTATTGTTGCTATTCAGTATCTACTATGTCAATGTCACATCACATACGTCACTGCCTTACTGCACGGGGCTGTCCTCATTTATCAGTTATGAGATGCACGCATTTATACCAGTTTTTGTGCTTTATAATCTATGCCCTTTTAGTATTAGCAACCAGAGTAGCTCATAACAGACCAGCCAAACTGCCACATTGCATTAGATCTACTAGTGTTTGCTGACTCTAATTTAGCCTGAAAGAGAGGTGGTTCCCCTGAGCACAGAGACATGCTAACACGTGTGGCATGGGAACAGTCACATGCATGCTAGTGTAGCCATTCTGTTGTTTGAGTTCTTCTTTTTTAGCACATGAGCTTCACTGTGTTCTCAGAGCGAGAGGCCACACCCTGCAGAACCCATGCAATGTGACAGTGGAGGAATCTGCTGCCGGCTCGCCACAAATACTTGGAGCTTGACTCAAAATACTTGAACATCACATGTTGCACTAATGACCGGAAAATATGCAGAAAGAGGCTGGCTTGTTGAAAAGTCTTTTTTTTTCTTCTTTTTTTTCTTTGCATATTGTTGAGTAATTGGTATGCTGTATATTTTAAGAGAAACTCTTGATGTAATAGTAAAATGGTTTCATTGAGGTAACACATGCAAACACGAGCCACAGAAAATCCTAAAGATAAAGTAAACGTCAAAAGTAAAAAAGAGGTTCAGAATGAAATGGTTTCTTTCTGGTTAAGGTATAGTATTTTCTTCATTATTGATGATCTTGAATATATTACCAGTGGACTATATATATATATATATATATATATATATATATATATATATATATAGTCCACCATATATATATGTATTTTCTGTTACATGGAGTATAACTTTGCATGCACTTCTGCAGTAGATGGAATGTGTCTGACTCTGAAGTAAATTGTAGCCCTGATTAGCACAGCTTGTTCAGTCCCTTTCATGCGGCCCTGGCTAACCTTTGTAACACTTCAGAGTGCAAAAGGGCAATGACTTTACCACAGAAAGGTAGTTTAAATGTGTAGTCAAATATACATATAAATAGATCTCATCTCACTCGAGCACCAACACGTGAGCTGACTGAGAGCAAATCTGCCACATAAACTGATATCTGCTGAACGAGCACCTAAATATAAGTGGAGTTTCCAAGCCAAAATAAGAAGGAGCTGCGTCACCGTGTGACCGTCGTGCGTAAGGAGTTTGCAGGAATATTTCACACTGCTGCCCTCTACTGGCCATTCACACTCAGGACCATTATTGGATGTAGGGCTCTAACTAATAAAATTATTTTGCTTCTTCATTGATTTTTACATAAATTATATTCAATTATTGATGAATCATTAGATCACAAAGGGACTGTGAATATGAGATTTTTTATTACATTTTGCCCAGATGAAGCTAAAGCAATGACACTTGAGGACATCACCGAGTATACTTACTGACAGATTAAAAAAATTATAAATAAATAGTAATAATCAAAAACAGTAAATACAGGGTTTACGTGTTTCCTGTGTCTTTTTCATTTAATTCCTGCTCTGTCTGAGTCATAAAACGTCTTTCAACACAAGGCATTTTGAAGTCTGTGTAAACCAGATTTTTAGTTGACCATGTGACATTGTTCTGTTGAGATTAATCTATTAATTTGTTTCAACCCTTCTACAGGCATGTGATGGGACATGGGAGGTTTCTAAATAGTATAACTGTAACAGTTTGAGTTTTTATTGAGCTTTATTTGAACTGAATAACTATAATCTATAAGAAGAACAATAATCCAATACTGTTGTTTCTACACCATTTATGATAATAATAGGCTTTCAATAATAAAATTAGAATTGTATTTGACACACAACAGTTGTGCTTTCTTCTTTTCTGCCACATGATGGCACTCACGCTCTGAGTTTAGAGTTAAGACTGAAATTATAGCAGAAAAGGTTAAATGGAACTGATTGAAATCGTATGGCCGTGCACCGATTATGAAGTCTCCTCTAAGGTCAAAACCACCATGCAATTTGGAATAGCAGAAGGCACAGGGGAACGTTAAGCGGATCCCTAAACCATGTTTGTTTTTTTAATCATGATTATGGTGACAGTAGATATATTTTTATTATGTTATATTTGTATAAACAAGCGATACACGGAGAGTGTGTCCTCTGTCAACAAATGCTGCACCCACAGTCTTTGAAGCCTTGTGCAATTTTGTGTGACGCTCAGTTAATTAAATATCAATCAGGCAAATTACATCTGGACTGGAGCCAGTGAGGGAGTGGATAGGTCAGGATTGAATAAGCAAAATGGGAAAGGGCAGTTCCACTCTAACAATTTAATTGGCCCATACGGAGGCCAGCATTTATTGCGAGAATCATTATCTGTAACTATTGAACATAAATTAGATGAACATCAACAGAGATGAGGAGAAGATGGGTGCTAGTCCTCGGAACAATAGCTGAATTCATTATTTATTCATCTTTGTAGGCCTTTTCTCTTTATAGATTATATGTTACTGAAACATATCTTAGCAAGTATGAAGCTTAAAGCACATTTTTGACATTGGCCAACTTACAACTCTCATTTAACCCATGTTGTTAAGGATGTTGGGGAGTAGCAGATTAGCTGCAGAGCTGTATTGTTGATTGATGGTCACAAATACTATTTTTTATTTTATTTTGAGGCTAAATATTATTTTTCCATCATTTGATGACTAACTAGAATTGTTTCTTATTTTCTCGTTGTGAAGAATTAAAAAAAATTATTCCCATTTACTTTTGATGTCAGTTAAAATGAAACAACAACCAAAGACTGGACTCCAATTATAACTGACATTGACTAAGTTTGAAAATTGAAGTATTTAACAGACATTGGACTAAATGGGACATAAACGCATGACAATTTATGTTTATGTATTTTTATTTTCTTTTTTCAATTTATTTTGCTATTATTGCCTGTTTTGTTCTCCTTCTGTGTCATGTTTTGCTTAAACAATTTCAAAGCTTAAAAAAATCAAATGTTTTATAATCACCTCCATTCCGGAATTTAGAAAATTCTGATGATTTAGCATTTTAAAGAGTCAATACAGCACAATTGACAATGACACTGTCTCATTGGCCGTAGCGTGGGAACAAAAACTCGGCTTACTGTATATTCTCGTTTTACCATCTGTTCTTAGTGAATGCTATGAGCTAATTAGAATCTGACTCAAAAGGTGTGGTCTGTTTATTAGCTTATAGGACTCCCACTTCCCAAACATTGTGATCTTGTCTAAATGTATCTTGGACTTGACGTTTGTGTGTGATCTGGGTGTTGGCAGAGTGCTGCAGGCTCACACCCGGACTGTGGCTCTGAGTGCACCGTGTGATCCAGCTGTCGGAGTGGATAAGGCTCAGAGCTGGGCCAGCACTGGGCAGAGGAGGAGCAGAGCCGCGGGCACCACGCTATAAAAAGGAACGGTGCCAAGCTGAATGTTTGATTAGGATTTGGTAGACCTTATTATGTTGGCTGTAATATGTTAAAATTGGAATAATTGAAAATAATAATAATAATTGAAAATATGATATGATGATATGATTAAACTCCCTTTATTTAAAATGACAAAACTCATCTTTAACATTGAGTAAGCGAAATCTAAAAGTTTACAGTTTATATGATAACTCCAAAACCCCAATGCTTTTAAAAGATATATAACTTTTGACTTTCACAAACACTTTTTTGTTGCTGTTTTTTTTTTTTTTATACAAGAAATGGCTAAGTCAATTACAATGCACCTTAACATTTTAACAAATTAGTAAAATTAGCATTATTACCAATCACATAATAGAATAACACTGCTAAAAAAAATGTATCTTTAATACGAAATCAGGAAATCACAAATAGCTGAGACAGAAAATGCATTCACACTGTTACAGACTGAAGTGCAAAGACTAACATCGAACAGTAACAACGTTTTCCCCTCATTATAATTGCGACAATTAGACTAATTAAATTAATAAATGGACTGGATAATCTCTTGGTATCACACAATTTCTATTCATCCTGTTAGTAGAGTTCCTCCCCACTGCACGCAAATATAAAGCACATAATAAAACGTTTTAAACAGGCAATTGCACGTCACATCAGACACAGCATAATTGTTGCGCTTTCTTGGCTCTCGGCTGTAAATGTAGTTTGTAATTGTAATGTTGTTATTGTCTTAAAAATGATTCAATTTCTGTCTCCATAATTTGTGAATAAAAAAACAAACAAACAATCTCATAAACATACTGAACAGAAATAACACGTCTTTAGTGCTTACCTAACATAAACAATAAGAACATCAAAACAACTAATTGCAATCATGAAGTCCTTTACATTTGCTTCTATTCAATCTTCATCACCGTGTGTAGGACCTCTGCCAGTTGTAAATAGCATGAATGGTATGAGAACAGGCCGGCACCCGCTTGCACGTGCTAATACTACGGTTGCGGAATGACCTGCCTCCGCTGACCCCACCTAACCCTCTCCTCCTCGCGGCCAACTGCTTCGCTCTCTCCTCTGCGGCAAAGAAGTCTGTGCTGGCCCTGAAGAATTCTAGCATGGTTTTGTGACTCCAGTTGGCCTCCTGCTTGTCTGGTCCACAGTTATTCGTAGTGCCGTCCTGGTGTGTATTGTGAGACGCGGTGCAGAAGCTGCAGTGACCGCCACGATTGGTCAAAAGCAGGAAAAAATGCGGATTTGACTCAAAAAGTTCCAGCGGTATGGTGGACTTGGCGTCGCCTCGGATAGGGTCGTCTTTCGCGCATATGCTCAATACTGGGATAGCTACCTCGTCGACGTCTCTCAAAGGTTCATTGTGTTCCCAATATGTGTCCCATGAAAGACTGCTTCCTGTAGGTGGCGCTATTGTTGGGTTGTGACAAAACAAAGCCTCCTCTATGCCTCTTAAGGAGGACCTGGAAAACAGATGTTCGGTTTGGATGTTTTGGCCCAGTGCACTGCGGTACCTGCACACAAAAGAAGCATCCCATCAAAACAAAGAACTGAAACTAGCCGGTCAATTCAATGTTGATTTGATTCACTCCATGTGGATCACGATGTCTCTAGGAAATCAATAATGGGAGAAAGGGGGCATCATCTGTTGCTACAGTAACTTGCTTCTTTCCTTAATTGTTTGTGCTTGTCTAATCAAGTAGGCACTCGTATGCTTCAACACTTCGATAGAGCTTTTTAATGTGATGGGAAATGAAAAATGGAAAAAACAAAATAACAAAAACGACTTCTTACTTAAATTCAAATGAGGTTTACACAAATATTAAAACAACAAAGAATAATTTCACATCCTCTCAACGGTCACACCAAACGAAGTAATAATTAGAAGAATATGAAAATAAATAAAAGATGTTAAACCATGTCCAGTCACAGAATCATGCGTACCCACAACAACATGATGGACTGATTTAGCAAACTTAGTAAAGCATGAACAAAGATTTAATTCATATTGAACAAATAGTTTATTAAGGATGATTAAGACTTAGTGACTATTCATTAATTAAGCCTTATTAAGGTGTGTATTAATTATAAATTACTCTTTTAACCTTTCTATAATCCACTTTTTCATTAGCAGCAGGTCGTGTCCTTGGCATGTGTTTCTCATTTCTAATTTTAGGCTTACCTGCAGAGGCCGGTCTTCTGGTACAGTGCTATGCCCCACTGGAGTGGCCACCACAACCCTTTCTCAAACCAGCTCTGGCACCGGAACACTGGGGACAGACACACGGCTGCCGTCACGTAGCTGGACGACCCACACTCTCCCAGGTAGGACAGCAGCAGCCCGGCCCCTGTGCTCTCACTCACTGCATACAGACGTCCTGCGGGCTGCCGGTAGCGGATGTAGTGCACTGCCTCCCGGAGGTCGGAGGGGTCACCGAACTGCTGCAGTTTAACCGAGGTAAGAGGAGTCCCATTGTGGCCGCGACGATTGAAAACCACTGGGAGGTAGCCATGGAACAGGGCAGTTTCACATAACTGTAGGGAAAAGAGGAAAGCACCACATAAAAAATGTGCATGTATACTTCTGGGATTTTTAGATAACAATTAATTTCATAGGGTGCACGGTGGCAGAGCGGCTAGAGCGTCTGCCTCCCAATAAGGAGATCGTGGGTTCGAATCCCGGACCAGACCAACATCGTGGTATTGAATTCCGAACCACCCTAACATCACACGCTCTCTCTGGGTGGAGTCTGCATGTCCTCCCCGTGTTACCGTGGGTTCTCTCCGGGTTCTCCGGCTTCCTCCCACCGACAACTGTTAATTGAGAACTCTAAATTGTCCCTAGTGAATGAATGTGGTTGTCTGTCCTTGTCTCTGTCTCTCTGTGTCAGCCCTGCGACGAGTTGGCCACTGTCCAGGGTGTACCCCGCCTAAGGCCCAAAGTCACTGGGATAGGCTCCAGTCACCCGCGACCCCTAACGGGAATAAGCGGTAGAAAATGAATGAATGAATGAATTAATTTCATAGAGAACTTTTTATAGAACAAATAATTGTGTGATTTCAAGATTTAGGACTTCGGAAATTTGGGAAGAAATAATTTGTGAAGAGTATAGTAAAACTTTACTTGAGTTTTCATTATAGAAGTTTAAATAGCACTGCATAATCCATAAAAACATTTACAGGATCTCTGACTGCGCTCCATAAAGGCTACTGCAAAGGTCTCCATAACACCAGCCACAAACAACTGAACAATGAGTTCTTTTAGAACTAAAGGCAGCCACTTCCCATGACAGTGATGTTGGCAGAGAGTGATGCCAGTGGAAAATGCTTGGTAATGCCTTTAATTATATGGAATAAGAATTAATTTTAGATGAAGGACAAAGAGGACACATTTCTGTGTGGGTGGCATCATCATACCTCCTGTTTGGTCAGGTGATTTAGCTTTAGCTTTAGCCAACTTAATCCAAGAGTAAAATAAAAAATATTTCATTATTTATTTATTTTTAAATCATAGCTGTTATGTTTTTATTTTTTACATTATTATTTAGATCACAGTTGAAAAATATCCTAGTATTTAAGTATATAAGCTAAAGTGTACGTTGTACATCATGGCGGGTTTACTATACTTTTACTTATTTCTTTACAGGCTTATGGCTGTATTGTGTGACTGTAGACTAGTGTTAGATAGCTTCACTCTATAGTTATTTAAGAAGAACATTTGAATGTATAATTTACGTTCAATATTGTATTATTTGTAGAAGTATTAGCAAGATATTTATAGTAGAATTGAAATGTGCAGGTTTTTCATTAAACTGTATTCTACATTTGATTTATAAGCAAGTAGTTTGCAGAAATAACCTATTTGGACTGTTTTGTCATTTGGGCTTGCAATATTTCATGATGACAGCATATGCACCACAACAAGCTGCAAGAGTGAAGTCAGTCGTCTCTTCTGAAAAAAGATCACTGGGAGGAAATACTCGGACACAATTCCTTCTCTGTGGGATGTGACTGTCTAGTTGTGGCAGTTTTATCTTCGACTGATTACTGCAGTAAGCCCCATGTTATACAAGAGGGCTGCGTCAGACTGCAGTGGCATTTATTACTGCTCGCTTAAACGATTTAAAGATAAATAGTAAAAGCAATGTGCAAATACAACAGTGTCTAAGCTATAAATATCAAAGGAGTATTTACTTTGGACTTGTGGTAAATGGCTCATCATGCGACACAAGTGGCAAATGGATTTTGTGCATGACAGGCGGGTGGCTAAGGTTCCCTATCTCCTCAAAATGCAATTAAGATCGTATCACAAACCATGTTAACCCTCTGACAGCATTGTCAGTCATGGGTGTTTACTTAAGGGATCGAAAGAAAATTGAAATGTGATCGGGAGTGCTTGGATCCTGCAGACCTATATGGAATTTAGCTGCAATCCATTTCATTATAAAAAACACTACATCCATTTATATGCTTAAAGTGTGTAAACTATAGATGATGGAGCAGACGCCCAGTGATGTTTAGCTCAGTGTTAAATTAGATTAACAGCCTGTGAAATGATTTGGTTATGGCTCCCTGTGCAGACATTACCCACCACAGGAGTACGATCCACTGCAGTAACTGGCACAATGTGATTGGCAAATATACATAAAGCACTTTGAGGGTGGCAAATAAAACAGCGATACTTAATTGTGTCAACAATAATGTTCAAGAGATTTCAGATAGGCCATACCTCAAAATAGAAATGGTGCAAAAATTTGTATAAAGCTTTGCCAACTTTATGACTGTTTTAATTTGGGATCCTGGGGTGAGTCATGGTGTTTAGCATTTATACATTCAGAAAGTGTGCCTTAGATTTTAAAATGGAAAAGTGAAACAGCTGGAAAAGTGGAAAAGGCCAAGATGAAGCAAAATCACACTTTTAGTCCATGTGTCTGTGAGACACTCACTTGTTTTTGTGATCGAACTTGTGACTTGTTCACCAAATCAAATGTAACCATGTAAAAAGAATGCTGCAGCGGTCCAACACTTTTTATCAGCTCAGTGACAAATTCCACAAGCTCAGAGTCTAGACTTGGGTTTTTAATTTCAGAAAGGTGATTCCAAATTACCACTCAGTGCAAATACGGGAGAAAAACGTTGAAAGAATGTGAGGATTCATCAGGAGGTCAGGTATTAAGGCATGGCATTTCACTGTATTAAGAAGCAGATCTGACATGAATGTCTGGATGTGAATAAGTTAGTATAGGTGAAAACAAAAATTTCCGAAGCACTGATGCAGTACAATGCAAAAGTTTAATTTACATAATGTTTCTCCGTCAAAGTATAATTAAGAATTTGGCACAGTTTAAATTAAATTTCCTCCAAAAAAAAAGGATATATTGCTGATGATATTCTTGTAGACCAGGGAGTTTATTATATATTATGTTATTGGCACTCTTGGTCTGAACATTATACCTGTACACAATTGACATAAATTGTACGTTGTGATTTATTTAACCCTAAATCTAGCAGGGACACACATAACCAACAGCAGAAGCTATGCTAAATATTTGACTGAGTGTGAGTAGAACTAGGTCACATAATGGTGGTAAATTGAGGCCATAAATTGCCTGCATGGGCCGTGTGAGGCTGACAGGTGATCTGCACGTGAAGCATGGCTCCTGCGTGCTTCTTTTCAGAAACTATTTCACACAGCCGTAATCACAGGTCTGTGCACATACACTAGTTCCTTGAGTTTTATCACCTGCCACTGGTTGTTGTGAGCTTGACCTCACAGGAAAGATAGGCAAAGCAAAACATGAAGATTCCCTTTTAACTATTACATGTTGTCTGTACACAGGCATACTGAGTCTGTGCTAATCTTTACAACAACAAGGTGTGCATGAAGATGGGGTTTAATTTTGTATTTTGTGAATTCAAATCCCAATTGTTCTTGTTGTTCCTCTAAGTAAACAGAACCTAAAATGGAATGGACCAAGAATCAACATTGTACAATATTCTGCCTTATTTGGATATCTCATGTCTCCTGCACATACAATCTTTGTGTACCAAAATAATTGGAACCAATCTAGTATCTATATATAGATTTTTATATGGAGTGGTTGGCTCACAACAGAGTGGTTGGCTGTTCTTGTGGCTCCCTGGCTGGCACACTGAGCAGTTTTTAAAACTTTGTTGATTTTTTAGCTCAGTTCTTAACATTTTAGGATTTTAACCAACCAACCAGAAATGAGGCACTGTTAGATTGTGTGAAATGAGCTGTTTGTTTTTCTTGTAACTATGGAGACCATGCAAGGTGCTAGATGTGGACCTCTGAAACATAGACTTTTTACATCTAATGCAGTAGAAAGACATTCAAGAGTAAATACTTGAAGGGAATAACCATCTCATCGAGGCAGAGGTCATTCCTGTTGTGTCTGCAGAGTTCTCCTGCTCCACCTGGATCTGACATTGATGCCCGGGCTGCTAGACACAGAGGGCTGTTACTCACCTCAAACCTAATCTGCTGACTCTAACAATCCTCCTTTGACTGAGACACAAAGGCACTTGAGGAGCACAGTGAAAATGTTTCTGTAGCTGAATTTGATTTTCCTTCGGGATCAATAAATCTTTCTAACTGTCTAGCTGTATATCTATATAAAAAATAAACTACAATACACAGACAACCACAATAGACTATTTGTCCTCTGTATTTGCCTGTTAGATGTTGAGCTGGTGCAGAAAATATGAAACAAAATATCAAATAGACCATCTCATTTATATATTCATGAGATTCTGAAATGTGCTGCGTATCAAATGCTAACTCGCACAGACAGCATTCACTGCTATTTTCCCTGAATTGCTCTCCTTAGCTTTTCCCTATGCCCACGCAAACTCTAGCTCATTTCATCTTTATATCCCTCCTTTACACCAAAGACCTGGATGTTCAGCTCATGTGAATGTCACTGGAGACTGGAAATTTCCTAATTGGTGGATATATCCCAAGTGGTGTTTCTGTCTTTAGAACGCCCAAGTGGAATCTCGCAGACACTGGTGGTGATGGGAAATGTAGCATTTAAATTGAGCATTTCGTTACTGTTATGTAATATGTCAAGTCACAGAGATCCTAAACCAAAGTAGCAGCTCCATGCCTGGATAAATGGAGTCATACAAAGTAGAAACAATGCCAACTACTGTTATATCAATGCACACTATAGACAGATCATTGTTTTAGCAACACAAGAATAGAAATATGTCAAAATAAATGATAATAACTATACACCTTTTTTTCTATTGGTATACTTCTAATATAAACCTCACATCAGTTATGACGAAAAATGAAAACACATGACAGTGCCTCAAATGGATTAGTGTTTGTCTACCAATGCAAAGTTAGGACAGTTTGAATCACACTTGGACTGGTGCACTGTTGTTGTTGGGCAAGACACTTCACCCACCGTATGAGTGTGGAGTGTGTCAAATGGTGGGATAGATAGTCTGCCCCAGGGCAGTTGTGGCTCCTGAAGTAGATTACCAACACTGACTGATTGAAGGGCTGAATGCAGGACTGTGCTTGTTCAGCAGCTTGAGAGGTTTATAGCTTTTAAAATTCAACACAAATGTAAAGCATTATTGTTATTATTAAAAATGGGAAATTCAAGCCAAGATAGGGCTGTAACTAACAATAATTTTAGTATTTATCTAGTCAGCGAATTTTCATTTGTCCAAAATTATTTCTATTGTACGTCGAGACTTTTATCGAACAATTTTATAAAAAATTGTTTTGTGAATTGTCCAAAAAAGACATTGTTTAATTTTTTTTTTTTTTTTTATGTTTTTATTGCTGATTTATTACTGAAAACTTTTCTTAAACATGACCCGGAGGAGAAGCCTCCTACTGTTTCTTTTCCATGGACACGTTGGTGCTTTGGCAATAATACACGGTATAGAAAAAAACATCTCCATGGAGAATGTTCAGAAGTATAGTTTTAAGTTTAACTGTATGTTTTCATGGAATCATACAGGTGACACCCCACAGTTACATACTGTGGCTTTAATAATCCCTCTGTCTTTATGTGTTTTAAAGTCTTGCAGCCCTACTACTGGATATGGCTTGAATCACAGAGCTTATGTTTAAGAGTTCAAAGGCCAAGATGAATTACTATAGATCTGAAAGCTGCTTACAGTTCTGCTTTAATATTGTGCAACCTGACTTTCCTTTTTTGTGAGCTGTTGGCTGAGAGTGAGCTGAGCTGCTGAGCCCAAATCAAACTGAGATTAAATGAACTGTGCTCAGCTAGCTTCCTTTTGAGTTGAGCGACTGGTTTAATTTAAGAGGTGTTCTATTCCCTGCAGCCTAACATCCCTCAGTCAAGTACACAGGAGGTGAAAACACAGCCATACAAATACCTCATGCAGCATGTTAATCTGTACTGCATGGCAACATCTTACATATTTGTTGGACTAAATAATGGCTGACATTTTTGACAAATTGTCTGACAAAAGACTCAATGGGCAATTAGGTGTTTTGTAAGTGGGGCCGTGTGAGGAGAGATACTTAAATGTTGTACAATAGATTAGGTTGCATGTTTTTGTAACAACATATTAAACAAAGCACTATTCAATTCTTGTTTTTTTTTATATCAATATTTACTTTTTACAAAACTTAACACAATTCAATTCAAATAGTTTTTTTTATTGCAGAATGGAGGCACTGACAGCATACATACTACATGTAAATGCCTTTAAATCTTTGTAACAACAACATACAATTGTATTTGAGCTTCAGAAAAAGTATATTTGTGGTCAAAGGAACAGCTCATGTGGGCATTTCTTTAAGTATTTGTCCAGTAAAACCTAAACAATAGGATTTTGCATTCATCATAACTGAGTGCTTGACACATAATAAGATTGTTTATATAGAAATAATGTAAAATGCAATAGTAAATATCATTAAACCAGAGTCTGATATCACTCTCATGTATCTGAATGAATGAATACATTTGCTAAAAGCATCTTGATATTCTGAGGTTTATCTCTCCACTGAAAACACATTATGTTCCACTTCGCTTTGCCTCTGTTCCCGAATTTAGAATGTTTTTGTTTAAAGTACACATTTTTTAGTCTCTTATATCTTCCAATCTCAGTGATCTACAAATATAATTGGTCTTCGTAGCAAAAACAAACTTTCCCATTCCACCTTGTTGCTGTTGCCATGTGGATATTTACAGTGCAGCTCGCCCACTCAACTCACCTTTTGCACATTTCTCGTGATCTTCCCGAACGAATTGGGCACGATGAGCAGCACTGGGTTGGAAGAGTGGCTGGATGTCCTGCGCCTCCTCTGGTACGATGGCACGGCCCAGTCTAACGCCACCAAACCCTCGTCGCTCAGCTGCAGATGATCCCGCACGAAATGCACCGCGCAGTGGTACGGCCAGCACGCCTCGTACACGCTCTGGAGTACGGCGCTCGCCCTCCACGTCCAGCCCGCGCACGGACAAAAGTCACTAAAACTTCTGCAGTGTTTCACCAGGTAGTTGGCCAAAGCGGAGGGCTTGCATATGAACGTCACGGAGTCTGATTTAATGTCGGATTTGATGTGCGTAAAGCCGTCGGATTCAGAGTCCTCCTCCTGTTTCTCCAGTTTCTTCATCAGCGCAGAACCTGGCCAGATGAAGACCACCAGGATCACAATGAACACAACTACAAGCCATTCCAGCATTGGCACAAAATGACAAAGAACTCAACAACTTAACGTGCTCGGTTCCGCCACTTAAGTTGGCTGCACATTTCATTCACTTCCAAAATAACGCTTCAAGGCGTGTTTAACCCTCTTTTTAAACTCCTGCATTCCGTCTCCGTCCGCATCCCAAACCTTCAGTCACACCACCTTTGAACGATGCTGCTGTGCCTGGTCTAAACAGACTGCGCTCCGGCGAAGCACCTCTTGGCGCTCAGCTTTGTGATTAAGGACAGATGCGCGCACACGCACCGCTGCCTCAGCTGGCGACGCCTCCCGGATCCAGCCCCAGTCAAAAACAGGTAGTGAGGCGCGCACGTGCTGCCAGTCGTGGCTCTGTTATTAGATGCGGGCGACTTTAGTGAATAAAAAAATGAAAGAATTGCTGTAGTTTCTGCAGACTCGCTGGAAGAGCTACCATTTGTGCGCGCGACGGGGGTTTGTCCTGTGAATGAACCAAATGCGACATTGTTTTTGGATCTGATCTGCTTTTGGGGACAAGAGGAGAAAGTTGGCAAATGGATCGTATAAACAGTAACACACAAAAGCCTTTTAGGATGAATTAAGGCCACTGAATAGAAGATGGGGCTTTCATGTTCCGTTTTGCAATTGTTGATCATTTGGGAATTGTGGATTGCGTACATATTTTTGGTGAAAACGTTGATTTGTCAACACCTTATGAAATTAAACTGCATTTTATAATATTTCAAATCTTATGATCAATTACATTAATTGTAATATGTAAAGAATACAAAAAGAGTCTCAGTGGTTTTTGCCAGACTAATCCCGTCACTCTTAGCAGCAGACAAAAAGGAACTGTTTGTCAGTGTTTAGAAAAATGGCCAACACTCAATATCTCCTTCTTTCTTAAGTATAAGCTTATATGACTATACTTCATATGCTTCAGTGTCTAACTTGTTCCCTCCAGACAACAGGTTACAAATTGACAATACTGAGTATGATTTGAAAATGCTTTCTTTGGAAAGGCAGTTCATAGGAAGCTTCTGTTCGAGCCTTCGGGGCAGTAATTTATTGAAACTAAACAATAAATAAACAATAAAGTATTGCTTCACACCATTCCTTAAAGTTACTGAGTGATAAATAAAAACAAATATACTTTCAGCCATGTTCTTTTTAGATGGCGTACTTCAGAAATCAGACCATGCACCACTTCATCAGTCATTAACACTGACGTTAAAACATTAACTCTACTAAGAGTATCAATAGATCATTTCCAATGACTTGAAGATAATTAGTCGTTACCAGGAATGGGTCGAGACACAATTCCCACAAAATAAGTCACAACATGAGATTGGGGCCAAGAGAACAAGATAGGACAAGATTTTGTTATCTTATCAAGAGGTCTAACTCACCAGCGCTTAATACTTTTTGTCTTAGCCAAAAGTAAACACAAGGAAAACCTAAATCCCAAGCTAATTTTCCACATGTGTGAACAATCTTGCTCTATCTTGCAAGATATTGTGGCACGAGTTGTTACAGATAAGAAAGCTACATCACTGGCATCTTGTGAAAAGGTTAAAGAAAATTTGCTCTCAAAAATGCTAACCTCTGATGCAAAATGGAAAAGGTCATTGCTTCTATCCCTGACAAAGACTGCAGATTAGTGCAGGGCTGGAGATAAGGTGAAGGTTGCAGGGATTCAGGATATCACTGGACACATCGTTCATTGACCCAAGATGGCTCCTAAAACATGCCATGAGGTTTGAGTGTACGATTATTATCTGATATTATTGTTTGAAGGGATTATCAATCAATACGTTTTCAATTCAATCCTGGTTATATGCAGCTTGAAGTAAAAGTTTCAAAATGTGTTTAAGTTGTTACATGACCCAAAATACACAATTTTATGAGTACTTCACCCATATAATACATTGTAACATATGCTCATACTGTTGCTCAGTTCAAATACCTTTTGACATCAATCCATGATGAGTTTTTACATTTCAACTAAAAGGATGGAAACAAATGGGCAGAAATTACACAGCTATTTAGCACAGACTACCATCCTAAAATGTGCAAAAAGTATAGTAATAAGCCATTTACTTTTATCTTATCCCAGTTCTGGGAATGACTACAAGGGCTTGTCAAAGAATGCTGTTTTGATCATGAATAATGGATTTTTGATTTGCCTGCTAGTTCATCTCAGTTGAGGAGAGTTGGAGAGACACTGCACTCGCATTAGTTGTTATCTTATGAGCTCACACTGTTCTCTTTTATGTGTGTCTATTGTATGACAGTCCGCGGAGCAATCACAATGATATCAGGTATCTAAAAAGCTCTGCAGAGTGGCCATCAGATACTACATGTAACATTTTCCACTGCGTGAATGGGAGCATACACCCATAAAATACATTATGGTGTATTGTAGCGGCCAAACTTGCCCTGTGCAAGGTCCGCTATGGATGCAGCGTGTGTGGCGTCTCGGACGCGTGTCTTCCACAGAATAAAGTTCAAAAAATGCTGTGTTCCACTGGTTTATTGGCATTACCTTTCAGCCATCCACAAATACACAGATATCGAGAACTCATATGACACGGTCGGACACGGTCGGACACGGTCGGACACGATCGGACACGATCGGACACGATCGGACACGATCGGACACGATCGGACACGATCGGACACGATCGGACACGATCGGACACGATCGGACACGATCGGACACGATCGGACACGATCGGACACGATAGGACACGATAGGACACGATAGGACACGATAGGACACGATAGGACACGATAGGACACGATAGGACACGATAGGACACGATAGGACACGATAGGACACGATAGGACACGATAGGACACGATAGGACACGATAGGACACGATAGGACACGATAGGACACGATAGGACACGATAGGACACGATAGGACACGATAGGACACGATAGGACACGATAGGACACGATAGGACACGATAGGACACGATAGGACACGATAGGACACGATAGGACACGGTCAAAAGACTGTTTGCCTCCACACTGCAACACCTGACAGCACCTTTCTCCCCCTTTATATAGGGCAGGTAATTGCAGGACAAAAATACAGTGCGCCACCCAGTGGCAGGAGGAACAATAGACAATATGGCTCCAACACACCGGCCCCTTAATTGTGAAAGCCAGGAGCGAAACAATTACATAAAATGCAGTTTACACTTGGAGCCATTAATTAACTTAGCTGGTCTATAAACATTTCAACATATTTTGCTAGGAACACAGTTTACACATTTATCAAATCCGCATATCCAAAAATCAATATTCATTATTCAAAACAATTCAATATTTAATTCCATCCTGTTAAGCAGTTAATCTGTAAAACATTTTCCACCTTTTTCTTTTGAAGGCCTTGTACTGTTTGAGTTGAAACAGCTTTTGGGCTTGACAAACAAGCAGATACAAAACAAACGACACAATGGCAATAGAACATTCTTCAAAATGAGAGTCAGTCAAGACACCATTAAAGTGCATGGGCTCGTCAAACCACAGAGGAGGCTGCACAACAATGTCCCTTACTCTGTTCACTGCAAAGGAGAAGTCACTCATGCCTGATGTATCCTTTGATGAGCCGCTCCTCACCGGCTCCAGCAGCTGAAGCATTTCCTCAACAGGCCACTCAACGGCCTCAGGAACAGGAACCACAGTCTTCTCCTGCTCCTCTGTGTCACCGACCATCTCAGTCAGAGGCTGGTCAGCAGCCTCTGACTGCAAAGTACTGTCCCGTTTGATCTTCAGGGGTGCTTCTTGTGTCTCAATGGCAGGGACCTCAGTGTCCTGCTGAAGTTCCTGGGATTCAGTTGAGAGAACAGGTGGAGATTCAATGTGAGAAGAATCCATTTCAGTGGTGGTGCCGGTCCTTGTTGCCTTGAAAGGACCCACCAATGTGGCACATATCTTTGGCTCCTCCCAGTTAATTTCATCCCAATAATCATTTGACCCAGTTTCCTCTTTAAGCAAAACAGGAACAGTTTCAGTCTGATTCAAAGGACACAATCTAGAAACCGGTGTCAATGCAAGTGTGCTTGATTTGGGCTCCTCTGGCTGTAACTTGGACTTATCAGTTTTATGCTTATGTTTCTTTGAGGCATTCAATACTGCTAGCTTTGCATTTACCTCAACTAGCTTAGCTTTAAGTTCCAGTTCTTCTAATTTTCTTCTTATAGCACTCTGCTTCGCTTCAAGCACATGCATCTCCTCCAAATATGAAGCTTTAACCAAAAGTGCAGCCTTTTCTGCTTTAATTTTAATCAGAGATGACGCAACAGAAGCCTTTGTATTCCTCACATTAACCTGACTGGCTTTATGTGTCCTTTCACAGCTTGTTTTTCCATTTTTGTCAGTTTTCTGTTCATACCCAAGGTGCACATTTTTTTACAGTGTTCATATTTACAGTGTACCCACATCCATGAGCGCTGCGTGCCCAAACGTCACAATTTTGTCCGTGCGCCATTTGATTGCGCGTGGATACTTTTAGCATACCAGGTGGATGGTCTGCCTTTCCACGTGTAGCCTTCTCAAATCGCGTGGCGTGGCTCCACGGCGACCGCTCCGCGCTGCTCGGCCTCCGCTGCAGACAAAGTTCCCGCGCAGAGCCGTCTCTCGCCCCCGCTGACGATCAAGAGGACGCCGGTGCTCTCCCCATACTCTCCGGTGCCTTCCGTCCCCTTCCTCCTTCTTTCTCCCGCCAACAGTCCGCCGGTTCGCCGCACACCTGTTGTGACGAGTCACCGCTACGGTAGTTGGAGGGCCCACTCCACTCCAGGAAACCGCGCTGTGCCAAACACAGCCGACGCAATCTTTACGCCCAGACGGCACCTGAGGCAGTCTTTTGACAATGTAGCGGCCAAACTTGCCCTGTGCAAGGTCCGCTATGGATGCAGCGTGTGTGGCGTCTCGGACGCGTGTCTTCCACAGAATAAAGTTCAAAAAATGCTGTGTTCCACTGGTTTATTGGCATTACCTTTCAGCCATCCACAAATACACAGATATCGAGAACTCATATGACACGGTCGGACACGATAGGACACGGTCGGACACGGTCAAAAGACTGTTTGCCTCCACACTGCAACACCTGACAGCACCTTTCTCCCCCTTTATATAGGGCAGGTAATTGCAGGACAAAAATACAGTGCGCCACCCAGTGGCAGGAGGAACAATAGACAATATGGCTCCAACAGTGTATGCTTGAGCCATTTCCTATTTTTGTAGCACATTAATCTGTAGTGTGGAGCGTGAAAGATAATGTTCAACATTTTGACCAAACAAAAAAAGCAAAAGCCTTGGATACATTTCCCAAGGTTTGCACCAGTTGGGAATGGATCACTTGTCTTACGCTGCCCATAGGCAACCAATTATGACACACAGAACATTTCTGTCAGAAGCAGCATTAACATATTGATAAGTGGCCCCCAATATTAGGCCATGATTTAATTAAAAGCCACATTTGTTGTTCCTCCAATGGGTTTATTGTGCATTTGTTGAAAGTTCCTTTAAAATATCAATAAAACCAAGCATTACCAGACAAATCTTTCTGTAGAAAACACAAAGAAGGTTTATGGCTATCTTCTAGAAGTAGAAGGTAAAAGCAGATCTAAGGCACATGCCACTGCTGTGCTGGTCTGACTAAGGACCATTGCTGCTGACAACGCCAACTTTCAATTATATGTGGCACTGTGGTTCTTGGGTTTCATTTTTATATGTCACATGTGTTACACTTTTATATGTCACCTGACAGGAAGCAGAAATAGAGCAGACTAAATGCTTCTGAGGATGTGGTCATACGTTGGTTTGCAGTGCAAGAAAAGTGGTGATGCAGCCCATGATCTTATAATTATGGATCTAGTGCTGTATTGAATGATACAAAATGTGGAAAGATTCACTCACAAAAGCAGTGGGTAAAGCTTGTTCTGTTAAAATTTGCCCATCTGCTGCTTTCAATCGGTCCATTTTGGCCCATTTCAGCTCTTAAATAATATATACAACTTCCAAGGCAGTAATTGTTGGGAGTAAAACTGTCCCCTTGTCTCACAACACGTGCAGTAGTACACACATCTGTGCAGCCGCACACGTCATCAGTGAGACTGGACCTACGTCACTGGGTTCAGAGGCAGAGCACAGCGGTCCAGCCTGTCAGTGCCAGTATACACAACCCCCACGTGTTTGTGATTACAGCAAACTAAATAACACTGATTCTGGTAAAGAGCATGAGGGTGTGGTGTGAGTGACGTTACAGACTGTCTCTGAAATATAGGGAGGAGAGTGAGTGCAGAGACAGTGTAGGACCAGCTAACATTGCAGCTTTTGACTGTGTCGCTATAACTGCAGCTGGTTTGCATTTCAGCCGAAGAGACAAATAAGATTTAAGTTTTTCTTATGGTTGTCAAATTAGATAAGGGATATATTATCGTTCTTCATGAGGCAGAATCAATAGGCCTACTGTCATTTCATGCCACTGATGTCATGCAGGACACTCAGGCAGTCAGCACCATTGTGAATTTATCTGACAGCTTTTTACAGGCTTTTCTCTGACTCGTGATCTCTGAAAGCACAAAGTCACTGCACTATTATTATATTAGTGTAGCACTATAACTACACACAGAAAACATCAGACACTCCATTAGACCTGTAAGCTATGCCTCACTGAATTATGAACAATAATACCTTTTTCATATTTAAAAAAATGTACAAAGAAATATTTTGTTATTGAAATCAGGCTGCTTCAGGCCTTATTTTACGTGCATTGTAAAATGTGTTTGTTTGTTGTGGACTGCAGTCATCAAAGAGCCGCTGCTGTAGGCGTTGGCTGTGCTTTGGCTCAGTGCGTGCCTTCTTCTGTCAGCACTCCTGCATTCTGCAGGTCAGAGCACTACAGCTCATCAGCAGGAGAGGGTCAGACAGGGCCATAGTTCATCCTTTTACAGAAGCATGGCCAGAGCTGTGTTATAGCTAAGCAGATAGAGATACAACCAGAGACTCAATGATAGCACCCACATGTGTAAAACATATAAATGATGAACTGGAGATCAAATGAAAGAGAAGACGGTTTGTGTTTTAGGGCTTTTTGTATGTGTTTCCTGATTTATTTGATATCATGTGATTCTTGTGGGTGATTTGGTTTTGAGCAGCACCCCCTGTTCCAAAGAAAGGAGACCAATAAATGAGGATAACGGTTCTACTGCTGCAATGTACATGGGCTGGAATATATGAATGGCTTAAAATTTGATTTGTTTAGTTATCAAAATAGATGATACAAGGTAGAAATGAGGTAAGAATTACAGTGTTCCTATTGTATGTACACTTTAGCTTGATAATAATTGTATTTTCTTCTTGCTTACAAAATATTTGTATTTAATGGGATCTTAATTTAACCAGCAATTATATTCCTCAGTGTAGACATGTGTAGGGCTATTAATTATTAAAACATCAATTGCTTTTGTCAAGGTCAAGTACAAAGCTCTTCTCTGCTGCCTGTGGGTGACAGTTGAAAAACAAACACTCCCAGGACAAAGTGTGTTCGCTGTCCTATAGCTTTATCCTTTGAATGTAGAATCAACAAGATGAAAGGCACTCTATATGCAACCACTAAAGTCCAATCCCCGAGCTGCTGGTTGGGTTTCTTTATGGATGAACAGACTGTAAAAGAGCTTGTGTGTTTTCTCAAATAGACACAAAGAAAAAACACAATGCTTGAAGAATTACTTAAAAGTATATGGCAACTTTGTAAAGCAAAATCTCAACAGTTTAATGCAGCATTAGGTAATCAGAATAATTTCTTTCAATGATTTTAAGTAATAAGTAATTGATTGACATAATCTGTGATGCATTTGATCTATTTAGTATGCTGTTGTGAACATTTGTGGCATCTACTTTACTTTATTTGTGCCTTCTCCAGTTACCAAACACAACAGCGTCTAGGTCATGGTGAAAACAAGGCAGTAATTGAACTATACACTATAGGATATATATTGGCTCATGGACCACATTAGCTCAGTTAAAACCATGTGAGTATCTTGTGGCCGGGGACCTTGAAGGACGTGTCAGTGAACGCCTCATTACTTTCAGTTTTAAGTGAAAGAACACTTTATGAAGTGCACTTGTACGTTCTCTGTTTCCTCAGGTCAGAACATTCACAGATGGCACTATGGCACATTTTCCTCTTTCTATCTTTAATTACATAGTTGGTAGAGTATTGAAAATAAGACGAAGGATTACTTAATGTTAGCTTTATTATATGTGTTTTGAAATAAGAGCTGCATTTAATTAATTCAAGTGTGACCTTTTTCTGCGCAAGAACTTTTGTTTCATAATTCACTGTTTGAACAATGATGATAATTTGTGTCAGCCTTGAAATAGAAGCGATTGCATCAACTGTGAATGTCAGGAAGGAAGTTGTGCCATGTGGAGGAATAGTACACAAAAAGTGGCCTTTAAAAGCTGCAGACAACATGGGCCAAACCCATCACTCCACTGATAGGATCAGCCAACAACAATGTAATAATTATTCTATCAAAGAACAGGAGGTTGATACTCTGTTTAAACAATAGCATTGTCCCGGTTTCAAGAAGCTCAGAGGAGGATAATGACATAACATTTGGACCGAGATGAAATAATGACAAGCCGCACTACTTATGCGCACTGACTTTTCTGGTGTGGGGTCTGTCATTTTTGCCAAGAACATCAATCTAGCATTTATTTCATTAAAGATTTGTGTGTGTGTGCATGTGTGTGTGTGTGTGCGTGTGTGTGTGTGTGTGTGTGTGTGTGTATTTGTGTGTGTATGTGCATGTGCGCGTGTGTGTGTGTGTGCGTGTGTGTGTGTGCGTGTGTGTGTGTGTGTGTGTGTGTGTGTGTGTGTGTGTGTGTGTGAATAAAAAATAAGAAGAACCGTTCAAGCAAACTAAAATCCCCTTTCTGAAGCCCTTTTCATGGATGATATTTTTCTCATAGTCATAAAATAACTGAGCCTCGCTGTTCAGCATAATTTGCATTAAAATTTAACCTGGTCCCAAGGCTCCTTTGTGAAATATGGCAGCAGCTACATTTAATGCCTCATCACTGGTCGACCAAATGTGTACGCCCTGACGCCGTCTCCTTTTTACAGTTGTGCAATCATTTATGTCTATAAAACCTTCAGACACAGCCTAAACAGTAGCATTTGGAAACATTACGGTAGCAGTGGCACAAATTGAAATTTAGTGCTTGTTTCTGTAAAATAGAAAGGCTTGTTTGAATGGTTGTGTAAATATGTGTCTTCTGGTAAAGCCTAGATATGAATGACATAAACAGTAAGCCTCCCATATAAACAGAAAAGAAACATATGCCCATATTTGATGAAATTTGCCGTAGGTATCTGATATGTATTTTTATGAAAAGGATTTTTTTCCATACAAGACAAACCGTCATTTCCTTTATTTCCCTATTTGGAATCTCAGTCATAGGAAGCAATGATTTTAAACCAAAAGTGGGTCATGAAATTGTGCACAATGAAGGGATCAAGACACTTCAGCGTGTTTTTGTATTCTTTTCAATAGCCCTGATTGCTGTAAAAAATTAGAGATCATAGCAATTCAGAGCTTTCATTCAATTGCCATTTTAAAGAAGTGTGACTGATTGGTTTCCAGAAGAAAATGAATGAACAGTGTGACCTCATTTAGACTGATAGAAAAGAGAATCTGGTCATGTTTAGAGAATCCATTGAGGGAATGGATCCCAAACACAATGGATTCATGTTAGATTTTGATTTAATCTTATTGAACAAAATAACTTACTGCTGTTGAAGATATAAATTCTCTGCAAATGTACTTATGTGTGGAATGGTTAAATTGTTGTACCATGTATTATGTATACTCACATCTCATGAGCTTGTTTTCCTTTGCATTCTTTCAGTGCTCGCACTGTTTAGTTGAAGTATATTCATGAGATTTAAGAATCACATCTGGACGGCTGAAAAATACAATGAATCATTTTTACTTTCAGGGAAGCTTTTTAAATATTCATGATGAGCTGGTCATTTGAGAAGTATTGTTTTTGTCGTCACCTGATACAAATGCATGATGTAACATAACGCTTTTGCCAGAAAATACAAACTCAACCTCAACCTTATGAAATGCTAATGTGCTGTACAACAATATATTACATAAAAATGTTGTAATTCATTTCAGAAGAAGCCGCAAAACGTCTAAAATATAACACAAATACAGAATAATACAAAGAAGAAATGAAGCTATTTCTATGGGTTTGACAGCAGCCACGTTGCATTGAAAGTGTAGTGAGTGCAAAAATACAATGAAATAACGGACTTTATTTTCAATCACCAATAACTAAAACACAAGGCAATGGTTAAAATCTGTATGTACATCTACAGTAAATATCTCAATATTCACCAGATAAAAATGGAATGCAAATGAAGCCCCATGCAGTCTTGGCAGTGACTGTATGTTTGTGGGAGACATAAAGCACAGTAAGAGGCTGTGGAGCAGACAATAAGAGCAGTATTGGCTGGAGGCAATGTCCCAGACTTCCTCTGCCCGCTGCATGAGCGCTGTGATAAGAGACCCAGAGTTAAGGAGGTGTAAGACGGAGCAGGCCAGGCATAGAAACATGACTTCATGCTTCAGGAGCTGTTCTAAAAATGTCAAGGCATATACTTTAAACAGTGAAATGAACTGGATACAAACACACATCACAACATTTTTAACATAAACAACTGTTAGAACTGAATTTGGCCATCAGGAGACATGGTTCAGTATGCTTTAAGGAGCTGGAATTGTCCTTTTGATGTTTCATATACACATTGAATGTAAAAACTGACATCCAGTCTTCAGTGTAGTTCATAAAAAGCAAAGAGAGTCAATGGCCAACTTGATACTTGATGCACACAGATGTTCAGTGCTGTTTACTTAGGCAGAGTATGAGAAAGCATAGGAAGCACTTTGTCCTGCCATCAGCCGTCTGCTGGAGCTTTTAAGAGCCTGGATGTGGGGCTGTGTAACTTCATTAGTGTCCCCTGAGGACGGGCCACATCTCTGTCTCAGCCCAGCGGACAATTAGACACACACCTCACACCTGTCACTGCAGCCTGGCAAACCTGAGGCGCTTGGAGCCTCCCACTGTGTAATCAGCTGCCTATTCAAGCCATAAGGAGGTGGTATATATGGACCTGCTCTCATACTGAAGGCTTACATTTCATGCATGAGAATATATAAATCATTAAAGAATTACTGTATTGTGTATTGTATTCATTGTAAACCTCAATAATAATAACTAAATGAATTGGCAATACAACAGGTCCATTACAAAACTACACCATCTCTTCACTGTAGAAAGCACCAGATTTTCATTAACTTGTTTATATAATTGAAAAAAGTATTTTACTACTATACTATAAAGTATTACTTTTTTTAACCCTTAATGTGTGACCTGGAGTCTGAATATTTTGAATAATAATAATAATACAGAGCTGTGGGGAGATGGCTAACAGACGGCAGCAGTTGCTCAGTTGATATAGTGATTGTGTTCTGATCTGAAGGATAGTGGTTCAAATCCCGCTCCTGACATGAACAGCCTTGGTTGAGCGGTCAGATCCACTGACTCGCAGGTTGTTGCAATTCCAGCTGAATACTGCTGCTGTGTCCTTGGGCAAGACACTTAACCTGCCTTGAGTGTCTGCGTACACTGGTGTGTGAACATGTGTGTGAATGGGTGAATGGTTCCTTGATGTCAAGCACTTTAAGTGCCTTGAAAGGTAGAAAAGTGTCATATAAATGTGACCATTTACAATACATTTTCTGCGCATTCAAGTCTTGAGGCCAAACAACATGCAGGACTCAGTCATAATAATAATCTGAATAAGCAAGAGTGGAAAGGGAACACTGTCATAATGGTTTGAAGCGCAGAGATTTTGAATAACATTTCCCCTTTAATAAAAACCTTTAAAATAATTATGAATCCACAATTTTCAGTAATTATGAATCTTACAAATAGGCTACATCTCACTTGTACAGCCTATTTTACACATTTTTTTGTTATTATTATTATTTTTTTTTTTACAAAGATTCAGTTACATTCATCTTTTAATTATTTCTATTTAAAAAAAAGAAAATCCCGTTTAATGAATTTAGTCTTTACTTTTAACAGAAATTTGACTTATTGTTGATAAATGTTTAATGTTTCATTGATAAAACAAGTGCAGTCGGTGGCACCTTCCAAGAATAAGAATGAACAGAGCAAAAGTTTCTGAATGAGATTGGGATCCAGTTGTCCTCTAGTAACATCTAGTGGTCACAATATGTCATTGCATGACATTGTATGTCATATTGTGCTGTCTCTGGTCTTTTCTTACTGCACTCTACATGAAATAATAACCTATAAGCAGTCTACGGTTAACTGTCCGAAGAGTCACAGAATAGTGTTGCCATGACAATAAAAAAAGAAATTAAAACTCAATTTTGATAATAAAGAAAAGGCTGGATATTTGATACCAATTTTGCACAATGATGATTAAAAACAAACTTTTTACACAATAACATTTTACACAATAATAGAAAAGAACTACTATCACTAATTGTGATATAGATCAAAACTATTTAAAACTATTCAGTCTTAATTTATGCGTTATGTGTTATGTGTTTTTCAGTATTGACACCTGTTCTAATGAATATCTAGTTTTGATTCTAATTTCATCATCAAATATTATTAGTTTCACTTTTTTCGCAGCCCCAATATCAGTCATTTAGCAAACATAACCGAGGATTATCCATAACAAGTTACTGAACGCGACATATAGCTGTGAATATCACAAATAATTGCATTTTACAAGATAGCTAATATGTTAAAATAAGATAAACAGATGAAGCCATCTAAACTGCTAGTATTTCTGTGATGTTTGGACACATCTCCAGGTTTGTTCACTTGAAATCTCAGCATGCCAGTGAAAACACGTGTGTTCCATTTGCATAAAAAGCATTTGGATGTCTGTCTGGGACTTGCATGTTGTCATCCTGGGAGTGTTCACTCTCACATGCATCACTACAAATGCAAGACTACACTCATGCTATTCTGCTCTCATGTAAGAAGTGGGCACGCCAATGCAGCCATCCCAGCACACACAGCACAAGCACAAACACAGATGCACTGAAGCACGAGAGGAGAACTAGGACACTAAATTAGACCATAAGGGAGCTCGGAATTTATAGTCAGTTCTGTTGTCTTGGTATTAACATGGGACGACATCCTCTTGCATGGATTCACTGTATGTATTTGGCGATGTGAAGATGTTCAGCACTCGAGCGTATGAGTCAAATCAAAATCAAATCAATTTATTTTTATAATGCCCAAAATCACAACAACAGTTGCCTCGATGGGCCACAAGTAAAAGCAGTTCAGATAACTGTCCCAGAATGCCCCTGTCCTTTGACCCTCCTTCGCGGCGAGGAAAAACTACAAAAAACCCCATGGGAAAAAGTAGAAACCTCGGGGAGAACCACAGTGAAGGAGAGATCCTACTCCCACGGACGGACAGGCTGCAGATTAACTAGGAATGACGCATCCACTTGGACTGTGGAGCCAGAACCACTCAAAGAGGGAGGTGGCTTTAAAGAGTTCCTCAGGCGGACGAGGAGCAGTCCACCAGTGTAGAGATCCCTCCAGCAGGAGATGAGGAACAGTTCATCTAAAGTAGAAGGAGTTCGTCCAGGCAGACGAGGTGTGGCTAATCCAGCTGTCCAGGCGGGTGGCGCATAGATCGTCCAGACAGGTGGGGGTGGGGGGGTCGTCACTGGAGCAGCCGCCGCAGTGTCTGAAACAGTCTCCACTCCCCGGGGGAAGTGGAGAGAAAGAGAAACATGTGAACAGCAATGAACAGACTACAGTTGAAGTAATATTAAATATTGTTGATAGATAAAGTAGGAAGAACCAGAGGATAGTGTTCAAGCTGCCATACTTCCCAGCAGAATTGCTCCAAGGGCAGCGTGGCTAAAACTGTAGGTTTTTATTTCTGTTCCTAACTGGCCTGACCATAAGCTATTTCAAAGAGGAACGATTTGAGCCTGGTCTTAAATGTAGAGACTGTGTCGGCCTCTTTTACATGAACAGGGAGCTGGTTCCATAACATAGGAGCTTGGTAGCTAAATGCTCGACCTCCTACTGTGCTTTTTAGAGACTCTGGGGACTAACAATAGTCCAGCATTTTGAGAACGAAGAGCTCTTGTTTGGATGATGCGCTACTATTGCATCTTTGAGGTAGGATGGGGCCATATTGTTTAAAGCTTTATAAGTCAGGAGGAGGATTTTAAATTTGATTCTAAACTCAACAGGAAGCCAGTGAAGAGACTCCAACACTGGTGAAATATGATCTCTTTTCTAGTACCTGTTAATAATCTTGCTGCTGCATTTTTGAACCAGTTGAAAGCTTCTTATAGAGCTTTTAGGACACGCTGTAAGCAGACCGTTACAATAGTCTAATCTGGATGTGACAAATGCATGGATGAGTTTTTTCGGCATCGTCTCTGGGCAGGATTTTTCTAATTTTGGCTATGTTACGCAAATGAAAGTAGGCTGTTTTACAGGCTTGATTTATATGAGCTTTGAACAAGAGATCTTGGTCAAATAGGACCCCAAGGTTTCTTACAGTAGAGCTGGGGGCTACAGTGATATTGTCCAGAGAAACTATCTGGTCAGATAAGGAGTCTCGCAGGTGCTTAGGGCCCAGCAGAATGACCTCGGTTTTTTCAGGGTTAAGGAGCAGATAATTAAGAGTCATCCAAGTTTTTATGTCTTTCACGCAGGCACTAAGTCTGTCTACTTGATGGGTCTGATCAGGTTTCATTGATAAATAAAGCTGAGTGTCATCTGCATAGCAGTGGAAGTTAATGCCATGCTTTCTGATGATCATACCTAAGGGCAGCATATAAAGAGTGAACAGAACTGGACCGAGTACTGAACCCTGCGGCTACAATCGTAGGTTACTTTAGAACATGGGGAAGATCTCTGGTTTACATTAACAAACTGGTACCTATCAGATAGATAGGATTTAAACCAGCTAAGGGCGGTTCCACTGACACCTACATCACATTCTAACCTCTGCAGTAGAATGTTGTGGTCAGAACCAGGATTGAGACCTGTCCATCATCAGCAGCTAGTAACAGATCTTTTGTGACTTTAACTAGTGCAGTTTCAGTGCTGTGGTATGCACGAACCCTGACTGAAAAACTTCAAATAAATTATTGTCCTGCAGGTGGCGACAAAGCTGTTTAATCACAATTCTTTCAAGGATTTTAGAGACAAAGGGCAGATTAGAAATAGGTCTATAGTTTGCCAGTATGTCGGGGTCTAGATTAGGCTTTTCAAAAGTGGTTTAACCACTGCATATTTGAAGGACTGAGGGACATAACCGCTTTCTAGTGAAGTATTTATTATATTAAGAATGGGATTTATAATTAGGGGGAGAATTTCTTTGAGGAGTCTACTTGGGATTGGGTCTAAAATACAAGTTGATGTTTTGGAGGACATAATGACTGAAGTTATCTCTGCCTGATCAACAGCAGTGAACCTATCTAGTATTACTGAAGGATTTGTATGGGACACTAGCTTTGCAGTCTGGGCTTGCTCAGTACTGATAGTGGGAGTAATTGCATTTAGTTTATCTCTAATAGTTGTGATTTTGCTGTTAAAGAATAGAAGGAAGTCATTGCAGCTTAGAGTAACTGGTATTGAGGGTTCTACTGCGCTGTGACAGTTTGTCAGCCTGGCTACAGTGCTGAAGAGAAATCTAGAGTTATTTTTATTTACTTCTATTAAATTTGAATAATATCTGGTTTGAGCCTTACGCAGAGCCTGCTTATAAGACAGAAGGCAAGTTTTCCATTCTTTCAGGGATTCTTCTGTGTGGGAGCGGCGTAAGGATCTCTCTAGTTTTCTTACCCTTTGTTTGTGAGAACGATGTTCTTCATTGTACCAGGGGGAGGCTCGTTTTGGCCTGATTACTTTCTGTTTAAGTGGAGCTGCAACATCAAGAGCAGATTTTAGAGAGTTGACCATTGAGTCAACAGAGTTATCAATAGCACTGGGACTGGCGCTGTTAACGACAGGATCACATGACATAATATTAAATATTGGTTCTATTATTTCTCTGAACTTTAAAATAGATTTTTCAGATATTGTCCTTTTCATTATAGTTTTAGTCTGAGGAGCTGGATAGTCCTTAAGAATAAACTGAAAGGTAATTAGGAAGTGATCTGACATTATTGGGTTTTGGGGGAAGACATTAAGGTCACTAATCTCTATTCCATAAGTTAGAACCAGGTCCAGAGTGTGCTGGTGACTGTGGGTTGGTTCATTTACATTTTGAGTGAAACCAATGCTGTCTAATAAAGCGCTAAAGGCATTACTGAGGCAATTATTTTCATTCACATGAATGTTGAAATCCCCAACCACCACGATATTTTCCCAGTCTAATACTAAATTTGATAGTAAGTCAAAGAATTCTGTTAAGAACAGCGAGTAAGGACCAGGAGGTCGATGGGTTATTATGAACAGAACAGCTTTTTGGTTTCTCCAGTTTGGGCAGGTGATTGATAGGATAAGGCTTTCAAATGAGGAAGACTCATTATTAGTTTTGTTAATTTTAGGACTCAGGAGTAAACTAGAATGTGAAATTACTGCCACCCCACCTCCCCGGCCTGAGCTCCTGGCAGCTTGAAAGTTAACATGACTCTGTGGGGTGGCCTCATTTAATCTGACATAATCATCTTGTTGAAGCCAAGTTTCAGTTAAAGCTAAAAGATCAATATTATAATCGTTAATTAATTCATTAACTAAAAAGTGATTTGGAGGAAATTGACCTAATGTTTAGCAATCCACATTTTACATGCTTATTTATTAGTTTATTTGTATCATGTGTAGGGATTATTTGTATTAAGTTATTTGGTCTGACACCTAAATTATCTGTATTTGGATCTGACTTATTGGCGTTATTTACACGAGGGACACGCACAGTCTCTATTTGCTTTGACTCTGAACACTTGATCTGTGACAGCGCGGGCGAGAGCGACAGAGAAGAGACTCTGCACCCGGGACTCATATTTAGAGCGTCACTTTAGGCGACTAAGGCTATCGGCCAAATTCGAACTAAAAGTGATGTACCCTCCGAAGTCGGATGGATGCCATCCCTGCGTATGAGCCCGGGCTTTCCCCAGAACGCACTCCAATTGTCAACAAAGACTACGTTGTTTTGGGGGCACCAACTAGACAACCAGCAGTTGAATGCTGAAAAGCGGCTGTACATTTCAGCATTGACCGACATTGGGGAGGGGACCAGAAAATATTACGGTGTCTGACATCGACTTCGCCAATTCACACACCGCTCCAACCTGCAATTTGAGCACTTCTGATTGTCTCCGCCGGGTGTCATTACCACCTCCGTGAATCACGATACGACGGAACCTCTGACTACTCTGTTTTAAAAGCCTAAGGTTTCTTCGATGTCACCCATTCTGGCCCCGGATAACACCTAACTGAGGCTGCTGGCAGCTTCACGTCTCTGACTATGGAACTTCCAATCACCAGAGTGTCACGTTCGTGGCGTGCGGTGATCGCCGAGTGGGGCAAACCTATTGCAGACGGAAGCTTATGGTGCACTAAAGGCTGGCGTTTAGCGCATCGATCCCTCCGAACTGTCACAAATCTATCCCTGTCTTGTTCCTGGTCTGGTCCCGGCTGCGCGGGAGGCGCTGGGGGGCTGGTCTTATCCTGAGGCTTAGCCTTGCTACCGCTAACACTGCTAACCATGCTAACACTGCTACCTGCGGCGCGGTCCGGTAAAACCTGATGCTCACGACCTGGCTATAGCTAGACTTTAGCTCCTCCACAATGCGGATCCGCTTCTAACTCTGTAACCCTGGCTTCCAAAGCTACCACCACGCTACACTTCACGCAACTCTCCCTGTCGTCAGTGAAGGAAGCAGGGTTCTGACTCAACATATGACAACTTGAACAGGTAAGGGCGAAAGAGGCGGAGGATGGGCCAGCCATGGCGCTAGTCGGCTAGGCTAGCTCCGGTTGATGCTAGCGGGCAGGGGGGGGATTTAATCCACGAAGTACTGAACAAAGTGAGCTAAATGAGGCTCCGGGTTGTTTAGGGAGCAATTAAACTTTCAATTATGTGTAGGAGGGTAAGATAGTTTTTGTATAATTCGTGGATTAACAATAAAGTGTGGAGAACGATCAACTCGCAAACGCAGAATAGACTCACCGGTGTGACGTCACCGGAAATAGAGTAATATCAGCGGACGAAAAACATGGTCTGAATCCAGCTGCTGACAATAGGTGATTAAGTACTTTAACATTTTACAGGTTTTCATTACTTTTTTGTATTTGGTTTTTTTTTAGATTTTTGTAACATGAAATGGGAAGAGAAAGAGAAGTGAGACATTAAGCAAATGGTCAAGGCCAGGAAGCAAAACCACAAGAAGAACCACAGCGTAAGCCCCAAGGGTGTACATTTAAATACATTTCTGTAATATTATGCTCATAATTTGTACAACACAGATATATTGCGAAAGCATCTGTTTGGGTGAAAATTAGGCCATGCGTCTGAATATAGAGCGTTTTATTCTCAGCAAAGCAGGAAGTGCGCTGGTTGTATGCTGCAAGTTTTACTGTGATGGCAAGACAAATGATAATTATAAACTCATCATGGTGAATAATTAGGACACTCTGAAAACTGTGCTTTTTCTTTGAAACACCAAGGAATTTGTTAGATGTCAGCTCTGACAGCGCAAACTCTTGATGTGTCACTGAGCAAGACACTTCAACCACCGACCTTCTATATGAATGTATCTTACTGCTGAATGTATCTTAAGGCGAAGGCTGTTGTTATGGATGGGCCAATTGTC
Organism: Rhinogobius similis; assembly: GCA_019453435.1. Lineage (NCBI taxonomy): Eukaryota > Metazoa > Chordata > Actinopteri > Gobiiformes > Gobiidae > Rhinogobius > Rhinogobius similis. The sequence goes on along the minus strand of CM033625.1, from coordinate 13,691,532 downwards.
TGGAAAATGGATTGTAATTCACAATAAACCCTTTAACCATGATTCATTTAGCAGAAATATTTAGGCATCAAGAACATTTTATAAAATGTTAAGAACATTTTACAAAATGTTCAATGTTCTAGTAAGTAACAAGTAACAAAACACAAGTCCCATTTGGTCCAAAGTCTGTCAAAAAGGTCCTTCTCCAAATTAAGCCAAAACTACCAAAGGGATCTGTTTATTGTGTTCATGGCATTGTTTTGAGGACCTGATACGTAGTTCTGAAGTCCAGTGGGTACCAATGGCAAGAACAAATTGCGGTGCTCTACAGAGGCTATGCACTGAAATTATTTTATTAAAATGCTCCACAACATTCTGATTTATGGACAGCACAACAGATCAAATGTGTTTCAGACTAATTTGGCCTGTAGAGCTTTTAGTTTGCTCAACTTAACTTCACATAATTCATTCTATAATCACTATATGCAGCACACAGTAAATGTGGCTCAAGATGAATTTGTGTTAATTGATGTTTTTAATATTTTCATCTCAATATCTAATAAAAACAAAGACAAGCTAGTGCAGCATAGATTCTTTTGTAGGTGTAAACAGCTAGACACTTAAAATACAGCATAGGCCTAAACACGACACACAACCTCCAGCATCTCCCATCTTTGTGCACCATCACTTCATCTCAACCAATCAGCAAACAGCTCACTGTGATGTTTCCTTTTATTGCAGTGAGAAGGACATAACCAGGCTCAGAGTCGCAGCACGGGAGGGAGCAAACCAGAACACTCACTGTGTACAGGGGAGTGCGAATTCGCTAATTGTAACGTCAAACAGGGGAGCAGAGTCATGGCCAAACCGACCAATCAGAGGCCCAGAAATGAGGCCACTTATGACATCACAGAGCTGGCCTGGGATGAGAGAGTGGCCTGCATGAGAGAGCTTTCCAGTGAGTAGCCAGATGGAGTGCTTACTCCAGTCAAAGGCAATACAAAGGACCAGCCCACAAATACTATTAACATACTGAGAGCAGCACAGCACAAACGGATCCTGCACGTCATGCACCACATTTAGAGCCGTCACACGCACAGCTCAAAATACACTGTTACATGGTGTTCAAGATCGTGCATTGTGATATTTCTGTAAATTAGACAATCATATGTGGTTAATACAAACTCTATTAGAAGTGCTTGTAATGTAAATATTAACTGGATTTTCCAACACAATATTCTGCCTGGATGTCTCAAAATCTGCATTGCATTTTAACTCTTCCATATTTTTTCTATTTTTTTTCTATCTTTTTTGTTTTTTCTTTCTGCAAATGCACGTAAACAGCAAAAAGTCACTCAATTGTCAATTACTAACTACTAAGCGTAGTGGATAGGAATAAGAGCATATTCCAATTGTATGCAAAGCTTAACAGATACCTTAAAAACACACACATTTTTGATAATTACAGTATTCTGTTTCTTTGGTACAATATCTTAAAAGCAGAACGAACTCTCCATTAATAGCTCATATACATGAATATTACTTGTGTTTAGTCACTGTACTCTTGCTCTGATTAGGAGTACATTCAAACCCACCAATAGGTGTCGCCAAATCTCACTTCATTCACTGCTTTTCTAACTACTGTGCCTACTTTATTCAGCATTTAGCCTCTGTGGGATGCTCTAAAAGATCTTTATTAGTTTATATTATTCTTGCAAACATGTTTACTACTCTTATTTTTACATTTTTCAGCCTCTTTTCTTTCAAGCTGTCTTATATCTCCAGAGACCGTGGCCTCCTTTAATAACCCTGTGAGCATGTGTGTTACAGTCTGTTTACGCTGCACCTCAGGAACATGTGAGCATACATCATTCATGAATATTGATGGATCTGGGTACACAGTGTTTCTATTTAGTGCCATAGGTGCAAGGTAACCATCCTGGCGAAAAATGCATTGTGTAGATGTGCGCTGATCAATCGAGGGCCTGTGGGGAAGATTAGACACATCGACAATGGTTTTGGCCTTAAATCCACACAGGGAGCTGTCACAGACTAATCCCTGGAGGCACCACACTGGCCATTCACCTGTAGTTTATCTTCCATGTAAGGAATTATTAACGGAACATTTATGATCGAAATTTCAACAGACATGTTAAACATATCAAATATAGAAAAATAGTAAAAAACACAAAAAACAAAACACTAAAACTGAACGCACAAAAAGGCAAGACCAGTTTCTTTGTAGAGCACAATTCTGACACAAAGTAATCCAAAGTGCTTTAGAAACAGAAATATTTATTTATTTATTTTAGTTTATTTATTTAATGAGACAGTGTACAATATACATTACCCTTAAAAGGAGAATTGCATTGTACCAGGCTGTAGCCCTTGTGCTAATTTACACCCGTAGTCCCTGGGCAGGCCGATGTTATAGATCAGGAAAAAAAATTCCAGAAAATGGTACTGCTTTGACCAATCCAACATAAAAGTTCTCAATTATCTCAAACTGCATAAAATCATCATCACAAACATCAAACCATTCAGTCTTTCCTAGAACATCACTCAGTCCATCTCCACAGCTCACACACACATCAGTTCATATTATGGGAGCAAGTTTGATTTGAAGGAACCATTTTTTTCCCTGGCGTGAAAATGTCTGATAGTTTGAACATGTGATCAGCTCATGTGATCAGCGGACGGATGCACAAGGAAAAGCTGCATTTCCAAATGTAGACCGGCGCTTTGGAATCCTGCACTCGGTCGAGTGGATGGAGATGTTGTTTCAGAGCTCAGAGACAGGAACTTTTTAAGCGGAGAAGCAGCAGTATTGTCAAAAACCTTATACAGCAGACAAACATTTGTATACGTAATCAGGTTTTTAAAACTTAGAATGTCATGTTACAAGAACACGGCAGTGACTAAATAGGCGACTTTTCTTGTCAAGGATCTTCAGAGAGATTTTATATAATGATTCAAGTGGTCAGATTAACAGGCCCTGCATTAAAATCACAAACAGACAAAAACAGAAATAATCACACAAAAGATTTTTTCTTTGATAGCAATGTACTCTAAGTTAACACAACAAATACATGTTTTTGTTTTGTTTTTAGATTTTTTGTTTTGTGTTTGACAAAACAGATGCTTGCATTGATGGTGAATAATGGAGAAAAGCACCCACCATGAAACATACAACAAGCCCATCCTCAGCTGAGAAAGTCCTGACCAAGTCTTGCTCAAGAGCTTGAGATGGGAGGAGTCATCGTCCAATGCAGAGGACAAATTGCCTCACAGAGGTAAAGTATACCTTAAAGGGGACATGTGTAAAATCAACTTTTATGAGATATATTTGGATTGATTGATTAATTCATGTATGTTTGAGTAATCCTTTTTTGTCCTGCATTCAAAGCTTGAGTGATCAGAAAATGTCTGTTTACAACTCCCGCCTATCCCCGCCCACTCTGTACTTGTTTGGGATTTTAAAGAATGTACAGAATTGCTCCAAAGGTATCCATTCATTGTGTCCATGGCAGGAGCTTTTGAGGCACTTAGTCCAGTGGGATGCCAATTCCAAAACAATCTGTAGAGTTTTTATCTCAATATTGTGGTTTACAATGAACAGAATGTGAAATATTAATCAAAGTAAGTTTAGTATAGCATAAATAACAGATCAAAAGTATAATATGATCTTTTACAAATAGCACATTCTCAGAGCTGAAGCAAAGAGCCCTGCATGTGTGTTACAGCCAACCCCCTGTTGCACAAAGACACACAACTTGTAAAAATGGTCTGCTGTTGTTGTATTTAAAAAAAACAAATAAATACAATGTGCCTTTGGGAATTGTGGGAAACATGGCCCAACACTTGCAAGCATTTGTTGAGATGTAGTTGGATTGCCACAGGATGGAGCAAATCGCATTGCTTTATGGGAAAATCCTCATTTGCCAACAGTTTTATGACATCCTGAATAGCTTGCTTTCTTAAATATCGCTCAGTTTAGACATGTTACTGTTTTAGTCCCCATCTTTCTCCACTTTCGCTGTTAAACAATTGTACAAGTGGAGGGTGTACAAAATAATGTGAATTTTCCATTGTTGGTTATTTTTACAAACTATTACGATAGTACCAGAGCACAGAGGAGACTCCAGGGACCTTAGTGTACATTAATCCAGTTCACTCGCTCTCTCTTTCTCGCGCTGCCGCTGTAGTCCACTGCTCCTGTGGGAAGGTGTGATAAGAAACAGTCTGGAGAGCTGGGAGCGGCAGAAAAGGACAACTCTATGGCCTTGTTCTTTATTTATTATTACTGTATAACCTCTGTATATGCCTTTTAAATGTAATTCAGCTAACAAGCTAAACCATAGTGTGAAATAAAACTGTGAGGACTGTTTTTACCTCACATTTGAGTCTTGTGGCCGTTCATCACCGCCATTGTGACTCTTTCAACGCAGGAAGAGGAGCTGCTCATTTATTTCTCAAGAATATTACTTTTTTGCAATTCCTCTCAAGAACACAAAATAATAATAATAATTAAAAAATCACTGCAAATATTGTGAAACTACAATATAGATAAAAAGTAGTGGGCATGATAAATTAATATTTTAATCTCTCCCTATTTCCTTTTTATGGATTTTTTGTCCTGTAGGCATTATTGGACAGTTGGACATGTATCCTATCCACTCAGCTACCGAGCAGCAAAGTCTTTCCAAAAATATTAATCAGTATTAATGGCACACTGGGGAAGTAAAGAAGTAAAGTAAAAGAAGTAAATCAGATGGTAATTAATACTAAAACTAGCGTCAATACTCAATTGAAAAGTATCAAAAAATATTAATATTAATGAGGAAACATGTAACGTTTCGTGAGCAGTTTTAGATTGATTTTAAAACCACAACTTTTAATAAAGACATGTGACACTGGCCTCTTCTCTGACAATGTTCAAATCTAGACTCAAAACAGTTGGGTTTAGCTGTGCATATGACTGAAAGGATTTTATCTGCACTCTTGTCTTTTAAAGTAAAGTTTATAATGATTATTTATGTTGATATTTTTTTAAATTGTAATTTTATGCACCTTTTCCTGTTCTGTGTTTCCCCCTCAACTCCTCACCCATTCAGAGGATTGGCTTGGGACCAGTTACTTCCCTGAATTACGTTTTCTGGCTGCAAAAGTGTGTCTATATTAGCAAAAGCATAATTAAGAAGTACAGGTTCACCAAAATGCAGTACTTTAGACACATTTTGCCATGAATAGCGATACATTTGTATGAAAGCAGTATCTGTTAAATTAATTTGTCTGTTCGCTCTGTGCTTCCTCTCACTGACTTAAGCACACAAGGATCTGAAAACGTTCCCAGTGGTTGAGGACATTTTGGCTCTCGTATGTGTGAATGGGTTTTGTGTGAAAATAAGGCCAATTACATGTGTTTGAGATAGTGCTGTGCGTTGTGAACCAGCATGACACCAGTACAATGGTCCAGTAATGGCTACCCTGCTGTGCAATGAGGCCGTGAGGATAATGACTAAATGGACTGGGACTTTCCTCCGCTCTGCTCTCCATGCACTCACATCACTCACTCCAGATATTGGCTTAGACTCAGTATGACTGCTTTATGCCCTGGGTCTGCTCTGTGGTGTTTATTGTCATGTGTCCATGGAAGATTAATCTAAACTTTTGGTAAATACTGTATACTGTATGTATACTGTTGGGACAGGCAAAAGTCACAGCCTGGATTTAACTGAATTATTAGATTATTACTGCTACATTATGATCGACAAAAGCTTTATTTTGACAATATTAAATCAGAATCATAATTATTTTTGTTCATCCTCAAGAGGAAATTATTATTTTTTATAGACACGTTACCATGTCTATAACAAAATGCATAAACTAAAATAAAATATCAGAAGCACAGTAAGAATAAAATACTATAAAAATAATTTGAACATCTTTATTTCATCACTGTTCCTTCATGATTTAATTACCGCAGTGGTAAGCTACTTCTGTAGTCACAGCTGCCCTGTGGCAGACTGACGGAGCGAGGATGCTATTTTGAGTACATAAAAGCCCTGTGTCTTTGGTATTGTCAGGTTTATATTAGTCCAAACAGAAGATGAATGACTTGTGCATTTCTCTTTTCTTAGCGAGTTGTCAGGCTGTAACAAATGACTGCAATAAAGAAGTGTATGATGGAACTCGGCTCTGCACAAATAAGCATTTCAAAGTGTTTTATGATGGGAAACATGAGGCTCGGTGACGCTTAAATTTAATATACAGAAGATAAATATGCTGAGGATGGAGACTGTTTGCTAAAAGTTCCCCAATGAGAATGCATGGTCAACAGCATCCACTACATACAATATATAATGTAATGGTACGAGCATTGTAGGATGAAATGAAGAGGATATGGCCAGAACAGACTGCAGAATCCTAACCACAACAGTCTCCTGAGAATAGTTTCTATTTTGGTGTAAGAACATCTGCCAATGGATATGAATGAGGGAAATGGAGAAGGAACAGCCAGGCACATTTTATTTCACAATCAACCTGCAGGGCTTTCTTTCACACATAGACATGTTTTGGTTTTTTTTGCCAAAAAAAACCCACAGAAAAAACAAAACATTGTCTTTGATTTAAAGGTTCACTTTGTTACTTTTCTGGTGAGTGTCCACCTACTACTGCTTTGCCTGGGCCTCATAAGTCCGTGTGATTCGGTTCACAGACTTATGGAAGCCTCTCAAAGCGCCATACTGTTGTCATTATTCATTCACTCCACACTCTGTGGTAAGCCACTTCTGAAGCCACAGCTGTCCTGAGGCAGACTGATGGAAGCAAGGTTGCGAATCTGCACCATTGGCCCCTCTGACCACCATCAACCATTCATACCAGGCAGTCTCTTGCTTAAGGACACGACAGAAGATATTTTTTGTTCTCCATATTTTTTGTTCTCCATTTGTTTTTGACCAAAAAGGGTTAAACATTGGTGAGTTCTGTAATTTTTGTTTATCATGAGTGTCATTTCACCTTTTGGGCGCAAAATTGAAAATAAAAACTAAAATATCTATGAATTAAATACAAAACAAAACTGGTGAGTTGCACATTTTGACAAGGTAGTTCCAAAAAGTAGTACAACTATGACCGCAAAAATACCAAAAACTGTGAACTGTGAACTGAACTGTACAATATATCACACTTCAAAATGGGTTATTTTTGCATTAAACTCATTTATCTCATTTATCCCAGGGTGCACGGTGGCAGAGCGGCTAGAGCTTCTGCCTCTCAATAAGGAGATCGTGGGTTCGAATCCCAGACCACCCCAACATCGTGGTTTCGAATTCCGAACCACCCCAACATCACACGATCTCTCTGGGTGGAGTCTGCATGTCCTCCCCGTGTTACCGTGGGTTCTCTCCGGGTTCTCCGGCTCCTCCCACCGTCCAAAGACATGACTGTGCAGGTTAATTGACAACTCTAAATTGTCCATAGTGAATGAATGTGAGAGTGAATGGTTGTCTGTCCTTGTCTGTCTCTCTGTGTTAGCCCTGCGACGAGTTGGCCACTGTCCAGGGTGTACCCCGCCTAAGGCCCAAAGTCACTGGGATAGGCTCCAGTCACCCGCGACCCCTAACGGGAATAAGCGGTAGAAAATGAATGAATGAATGAATAAAATGAGACCTGAGAAATCCTCCTGCCTTCCTCTGTGACCTCTGATCCGCGAGTACGCCAATCGATAGGATCCATACAAAGCACCGGTGGCTGCGGCACAGAATAGATTTACCTAAGAGGATTGTCAGAAACTAAAACCTCTGTTTTGCAGAGATTGGGATGTGTTCTATAACCTATTTTCTAACTCACATTTACCGTTTCATTTCATTTGGCTTTTGATTAAATTACAAAATGATGCTGATCCTTCTGCTTCCTCTTTTTTTGTCATATTTACTTTGGGGGAAATGATTGTCATATACAGAATATATTGTCCTCATTGAACAAAAAAGCAGTTGGTAGTTCAGATTCTGCTCTCCTCAGTTTAAAGTGTAATTTTGGTCTTCAGCAGGTCACTTGATTGAAGAATGAATATACAATTTCATTTCCTGTTATACATTAAAACATGTTCATTACTCTATGTATTGATCTTCACACTCATAGCCCATGCTGTATTTTCATATGAGTCCACACTCTCTTTCTTCTTACACGAGATCACAAGCCAGAGCACTTTTGTCCCAAGGCCTGGTAAATGAACTTTTGCCAGATCAATGTCCCACTAGAAGAGCTCACGGCGACAAACCATCTGGGCATAGGTACCATCAAGAGGGGGCATGAGACTGATGTGCAGGATGTGGGTGAACACAACAGAGGCTGAGCGTAGTGAGGTGTGACAGAGGAGAGCGGGGGGGCAGTGGTTTAGGCTTTCACTGTGGATCTGCTCTGGGAGGGTCGCACAGGGACAACATGTGCCTCTGTCACACACGGAGAGATCAGGGCACATGTGAGGTCGGAGCGCTCAACCAGGAGGAACACATAACGCTGTGCAGCCCCTTCGCATGGAGATACATCAGACATATTCATCTTATTCCAGAAGCTGCCACAGACACCACTATTATGCCCCTCCTTCTGCTTGTATCATTTTACACATCTGCCAGTTTCAACAGCAAATCCAAGTTCTACACAGACTGCAACACCGTTTTCAAGCCACCCAGAGAAACTGTGCAGTGTTGAAATGTTGGTGGACGTTGAATATGAGATGCAAAATTGTGATTTAGCAACAAAACATTTCCTTCATTCTCCACTTCCAAGTGAATGGAATTCCCACTCAATTGGAAGTGCCAAAACAATGGAAGTACTGATCTGTATTGCAAAAGAGGCAAAAGTGGACAGGGCGGTTTAAGGTGAATACTTTACAACAACAGTGATCTTTAGTTTCAGAAATATTTATACTTGCTTAAACAGAAGTAGTAATGAATTGTGGAAAGATGTCCATACATTTGTATATTTGAACTAATACTGTTGCAAGACAAGATAGTATTTTAATGTTGTTTATTTGGTCAGGACAGTACAGTTAACATACAACGGCGGAATTAGCCAGACTAGTTGTCATCCGTTGTCCTGCATTCACTCTCATTCACACACCTATTGTACATGTTTTTAGTGGTAGGGGAAATCAGAGCACCCGGAGGACACCTACGCAGACAGAGGGAGAACGTGCAAACTCCACTCAGAAAGGCCCTGCACCACCCGCAAGTCAAACCTTCTTGCTGTGAAGCGAGACCGCTAACCACTGCGCCACCGTGCCACCTGGTATGATTGGGAATATAAAGGTCTTATATGAACAACAGCGGGAAGAAGAAGGCCAGGATGTGAGTTAGCTGGAGTTGTGGGGATGAATGGTGAGTTTAACTTTGCTTTTTAGGCTTGGTCATATAGAGTTTTGTGAGATGCTGTTTTTAGTTGACTAATCAATGTGCAGATCATGTCTTTAGTCAATCAAGACTTTTTTTTTTTATGTTGACTAGAGCCCTGAAAAAAAATTGCAATGTGTACAATAAGGATTTCAGTTTCAGTGGAGATGGTTTGATCTTTGATAGTTACAGTAAAAGTTGATGTGTTTAAACACAGAATGTTACCAAAATGTGATTAGTGTTTTCATGAATCAGCCTAATGTGTGTAAATTATAAAAATATAAATTTCCTGAAAATAATAAAGTGTTATCACTTGCAGAGAAAACAGAAAAAAAGGAAATAAAAACACACACTGTGAATCACAAACAAGTATAAAGAGACCATTAGCATAAGGTTCAAAAGCAAACAGGCACTTGGCGGATGTGGCACTCGTTTAGAGGCCCACAAGAGCTTTTCTCTCACACTCATTTGCACAAAGACACATACACACCATTGTCTCTGTCACTGTCTCGTCCAAATGATCCATATTTCTGATTTTGTTTGTTTACATCATTCAAACACATGGTCCACACATATGCAAAGTCTTCATTTCCATCATAATGTGAAGATAGTTGCAGGCAAACTCTTGATTTTGATATTGATTTTTGCACGTCTTATTGGCAAAAGAATACATTGGCACACCTATTTAAAATGCACAACACTAAACATTTTAAACAACTATTTTTTCTAGTAACTTAAGGTGAAAATTTGAGTTGACTCATGTGAGTGCTGAATATAAATGTTAACAGAAGAATATGATCCATGGAGGACTATAGCATAACACGTTAAAGGTGAACACTTCCGTGTCTCTTTGGAGATGTTATAGTTTTGTCTGGAATTTCAACAATATAGCACTAAATGTACAATTTCTTGCACTGATTCAATTACAGGTGTTTAATTGCAAAAAAACATGTATTTTTTATCATGTAACTACTGGCGTCACTGCTTGTCTCCACGGAAATAGAAAAGTTTAATGCCCTGCCATGGAACATCCCAGGGAAGCAATAACATACCCATGGAAGACAACCCTCCACCAAAGTTCCACAGTGCACATTCCAACTAAACAGCGCACCTTCTGTGGTCTCTGTCAGTCAATCTTTACAACAACATCACGCCAAAATCATCAGTATTCTCATCTTGTCACAACATAAGGCCATGGACTGTTAAATATTCATAGCCTATTGCTCCTGCTCCACATCACTCCCTGGTATTTTCATAGGAGCAGCTCATTTCACATCTCGTGCCCCACAGCGCTCGCACAGTCAACACAGGTTAGCCCGTCTGTTTGGTCAGCTTAGTTTGGCTTTGTGGAGTGCACGGATCTCGAAGCGTGCCTTATCCCTGCAGACTGGAGGTTGTGCCTTAACACACACCGGAGAGGGTCTGTCCGGGAGGGATGTGTAAGAAAAGCACCAGACATGATAGGTTCAAGTAACTGGAAGTGGGACCAATGCGCAGATAACACACTGCATTGTGAATACGAATAAAGAGGAATAATAGAGTTGGAAGTTTGTCACCTATCTACAGCACACATGCATTGGCACATACCAGTACACCTGAATTTGACATTTGTAATTTTCCACATTATTTTTGACTATTGGGTCTCACGTCACAATCACAGGCCTGATAAGCACAGTTTTCTTCAAGGATAGCGGAAGGGTTAGCAGACGTCATATCACTGCCCTGACGTAAGGCTGTGCGACTGCTCAGGAAAGATACTCATATGAACAGCATGCAATAATGAGCCCGGAGTCTAACCCAGCAGCTAAGTTTTTATTTTCTTTCTTGACGCATAACAAAGAATATTTTCTTTTTCAGTGATGGGTAAGAACTGTTCAAACAAAATCTGAATCTTTCTTTTATGTGCAATGAGAACAGGAATAGGAGTTGCATTCGGAAATACTCTCACTCAAAGAAACTTTCAGTCAGTCCAGTTTATTGTGCAAATTCACCCCCAAGTACTTGGACTCTTCCACTACGTCTGCACTGACCTGTGAATGGAGGTGGGGTCACAGCGGCGTTGGTTCCTTGGTCTTGTTGTTGAGCTGAAGGAAGTACCTCTTGCTCCAGGTGACAAAGTTGTCCTCTACAGTCCTGTCCTCCTCTCGTCACCACTGCTGATGCATCCAACCACTGCAGAGTCATCATCATCAGCAGATAACTTCTGAAGGTGGCAGGACTCAGCGCAGTAGTTGAAGTCTGTGGTGTAGAGGGTGAAGAGGAAAAGAGAGAGGACAGTCCCCTGTGGTGCCAATGACACAGTCAGACACAGCTCTGTAGCTCTGTGGTCTGCCAGTGAGATAGTACACAATCCAGGACACCGCCTTATGGTGTCAAACGCACTGGAGAAGTGAAAGAACATGACTCTTGTCCAGGTGGGTGTAGACTGTGTGGAGCAGGTAGATGAAGATGTTGCCATGCAGATGTTGTCCCATGGGTCGCAACTGTGCCACAGGCCTGTAGTCCCTGGGTTGATATGTCTTCGGAACAGGAACAAAGCACATCGTCTTCCACATAACGCCCTTAAATGCTAAATCCCCCATACTCCCAGAAAAGTTAAAATGAATCAAATGACAAATATTGCATTGAAACTATATGGGCAAATAATTACATATTTATGTGCAAAAGTTAAAATAGTATCTTTAGGGTATCTCCTGATGTACAGTATGTTTAGTGGCTCAAACTTTGTCACATTTTTGATCTTGCATTTCTTCTAATGTATTCTTTACATGCGTCCAAACCATTTGTGGATGTTCCCATCTCTGAGCAGTAAGTAGAAGTTCACGTGTCACTATAAATATATTGCATAAAAGATGTATAAGAGCATTTGTATAAACAGTGCGCAGTGATAACCTGACATAAGGCAAACACATGGTGAACACAATGTCGGCAGGTTCACAGTTCTTTTTACGAACTTCATAATGATAGACAATTTTGTTCTAGCACTTCTTCAGTACAGCTGGAAGGCTGCGTCCAGGGCAGATGTCAAAGAATGTTATTTTCACTGTGTATGCATGAAACTTGATTTACAACATGTGAGTGTTGGGGCTATTCAGGTTCGTAGGTTGAATGCAGGTTTAAAGCCACACAATGTCCTGTTCTAACCCTGCTGATGGAAAATGCCCAGTGGTCCTTTGTGATGGGATGAGTAAAACATCAGATTTATTTTCTGATTGCACTTGACTGATTGCACGGAGCCCTGTTGTGTAACCCAACTACAAAACGATTTGTGCTCTGAGTACCTCCAGCAACTAAAAAGAGGAAGCTCATAATGTGATCCGTCAAAATGGACTGCATTAGTTTATGATGTAAGGCGTATCCTTTTTCTGTTCTGTTATTATAAATCAGATGTATTAAAATAGCATGAGTGGTGTGATTTTATAAAAGAATAAAGGCCAAACAGATAAACTTGTAGGCAGCTGGTTTGAACCTGTGCAGTAGAGCATCATGGGACATGGCCATAAATCTGCATGACCAAAAGAACATTAGATATGTAGTGATAATAAATATTCAAACAATGAGAGGCAAGCCACGAGGCTCCTCCGGCTGTTTGGAATAACTTAAGGTAAAGCAGATCTATACAGTCTCCTGTCGGTCTGTGCAGTGTTACAAAAACGGACCAGGAAACGTTCATTTGTACATTGCTCCCATCCAATATGAAACTTGTCTACATTCAGAAAAACAGAGGAGCTGACGTGTGACATAGCGTCCGTCGGAGCGGCACAAAAAAGGGCCAATGTCCAGTGGGAGGGCAGAGGACAGGAGCGCGAGGGAGATTATTGACGACGTGTGAAACCCCACAGGTTCATGTTGGTTCTGCTTCAACACATGGAAGCTCAGGTGAAATGTGAGGGAAAGTTTGCTCGACAAAACTTGAAGAAAAGTTGCCATGCCACACTTTTTAAGCATTAAAGTAGGATGGGGTTTGTGTCTGAAATAGTTTGTCCTTTGAATGGGTCAAAGGCGCACTTTGCTCTATAAGACTGCCATGGCCTTGGAGGCGGACGGCGACAGAGTTTCATCCAAAAGTGCACGGTATCCGCGGGAAGCGCGCACCGGCTACGTGAAGACATGTGCCACCGCGCTGCACCAGGACGTACGCGGCCAGTCGTGGCTCAGACTCGCCGTGACATGGACTTGCTGGGGAGTGTCGTCTGCGCTGTGCGTTGCCTCCGCTCTTCTCGCTCTGCTGCTCACATTGGTCGACTGGGATGCAGACAACAGCAGCAACGGAAATAGCAGCGGCTCCAACTCTCGTGCTCATTTGGCGGCGGGCTGTGCAGTGGAGGTGCTTGTGACTGCGTGCGATTTGCTCTCCCCTCTTTTAACTCTCTTATGTGCCTTCTTTTGGGTCGGACTGTATCTCCTTCGCTGCGGGGTTCTTGTCCGTACCGCCCTGTTCCTCCTCGCTCTGTGTCACTTGGGCGAAGCTGCAGCACAGTCACTGCTGCGCGGTGCAGAGGAGCAGCTGCTGTCCCTCCCCGCCACCCTGGTGGTCCTCGGCTGCCTGGGCAGCGGGGCTCTGCTGGTCGTACGCCTGGGCCAGGGAGTGTCCCTCCTTGTCTTCATCAGCGTCATCCGGGCCGTGTCCGTGGTGTCTCTGAGCAGGGTGCGGGCCAGCTGGAGACCCTACCTGGCCTATCTGCTGGGGCTGCTGGGGGTTCTGCTTGCGCGGTATGCTGACCGGCTCCTGCCGGCCTCAGGGACCAGCGGGACGGGGTGCTGTGGCTCTGTGACCGAGGCGAAGGAGGAGGACATCCCTGTCTTCAAACGGAGACGGAGGTCCAGCTCCATAGCGGCCTCGGAGATGATCGCTCACAGTCAGAGCAACAGCAAGTCCCACCGCAGGACTTCGCTGCCATGCATTCCACGGGACCAGGTAAGACTCGTCCTGCCCGGGACATTTGCTTTTCTTGTTTGTCCTTGTGCCCAACACTCCCCACACTAGCCTATCTGCTTATGTGATGGCATTTTGCAGCTCTTTTCTCTCCTCACAATGGATCACAATGGATTACCGTCCGTAACAAGCTTTATTATGGTTGAAACCATTTTAAGTAGGCCAGCGGTGTAAGCCACATTGAGCAGATTTAGTTTGTTTCATATTTGACTTTCAATCATGAGAGTGTTGTTTGTTTGTTCATCAGCATCTATGGTCCTCTTGCTCCTGATAAGAGAATGATGCACTTATGATGCCGAGGTGCCGTGCGCGTGAGAGGACATATGTGGTGGGGTCACTCGATGTTTGGAAAGCTCTGCTTGTCCCGCGCGTTCTCAGCAACGACAGCTGTGGGACAGAGCACTCACTAAATATTGCAGCTTATAAACCTTCAACGAACTATATTATTTCAGAATTTTTTAAATGTGACGTGTGGACAACAATGAGCCTGCTACTTTTCACAATCAAACATCTCAAAGCTCATGCCACATGTATGCGATAGACCTAGTTAATATTATTCAAATTCATAGTATTTATAGACAAAGATAGATAAAGAAGCAATAGTTAAAATATTAAAAATAAACTCTCAAGGCTAAAACATGTTCTAAAACATGAATGATTTTAACTGAGTACCAGCTGGTGTGCCCTCTAGTGACAAAAAAAGATAAAAATACATAAATTACTGATGACATTGCAACAGTGATACATTGGTGAGACTAAAGGAGACATTCCCTCTTATTTCATATTGGTCTTTGGAGAATAATACAAAGCACACTAATTGAATGACACAAATGCCATGTACATTTTTCTGATAGCAGATGAATCAAAGCTTTCTATATTTCATTCTTGGTGCTAAGCAAACACTTTATCTATCTATCAGATAGGCTGTCTGAATACTTTAAATGTCATTATTATATTACATTATCTACTCCAGATTAAAAGTAAAAAGTAGAAATATCCATTTAATTCTTTCTAAATTTAGTCAGTCTTTTTGTTTTTGTTTACTTTTATTTAGATAAAGACGACTGTAATTTTAACTACACTGCTCACACATCAGTTCTGTTGCTTGCATCCCTTTTAGTTCTATTTTTTTGAAGTAACGAAGATTGTACATACTTTTGCTGTAGCGATATTGTTCTACTCAGCCCCAGTGGAGCGATGTGAGAGGCAGAAGGCTTTTGCTGCATTTTGGGTCACACTCAATTCTTTACAGCCATAAATAGCACAGGAAAGCAACAATATTTCAGAGTGTAGTTACAGCATGTCACGTCTTGAACTTGCGCAAATGCATTCTTGTAGCTCACAAACGTAGACTCTCATACAATATAGAGGTCATATTTTTAATAGGCATTCGTATAACATCATTATCATACGGAGTTTCTGTGTCAGGGAGCACGGCACAATCCTACAGGAGAGATAAGTTCACATCTATTTGAGGGAAGGAAGGCCCATATTCTCTCATTGACGCACATGCATTTCCAGTGAGACGCTCGCAACCTGTTCTGGTGGCCTCAGCTATCTTGCACAGGCTGCTGAAGCTTATTATAACCTTCAAAAGATAAGTGACTGGATTGTTTAATACATGAAGTGCACATTCTAGTAAAAGCTTTTGTCAGTGCACTATACTATACTTACAGGGAACATATTATGCAAAATCAGCTATGAGCTCATAATTTAACCATTGAATCAATTGTGTGTTTTGTTTAATGCATGTATGTTTGAGTAATCCTGTAATGTCCGGCAACTGAGGCTCGGGTGCTCAGAAACATCCTGTTTTCACCTACCCCCTGTCCCCGCCCACATCCTTGTACTTAAGCCTCCAAATGATACATGTATGGTTCTAAAATTTCATGTTTCAGAAAAGCAAACGTGAGTGGGGACAGTTCTGCCGTTTTGAACAGGACGTCAAGTGACCTGTTTTTATTATATTTTAGATACATTTTGCAGTTTACGATGAACAAAATGTAAAATGGTTATCTACTTTTGTTATAGTTCAACACTAAATACCTGCAAAAAGTGTATTATGTCTCCTTTAATAATTATTTGTTTGTTTAGTACTTTAAAGGGGCACTGTGTAACTTTCCTGTATGGGGTTTGTCACATGTTGCCTGCATGGAGATGTTATTGCTCTGTCGAGTAGGGTTGTCATGATACAAAAATGTCAAATCTGATTTCAATAGTGAGGAGAATAAAATAAATAATAATAATCTTTTCAGTAAAGGTCAAATTGTGTGCTGTGTGCTCAAACCCTTTTTTGCATCTCAAATGAAATGAATATCTGGTTTTGATACTAGCTTTTGTATTAATTAATGTCTGATACTTTTCACAATCCTAGTCTGGAATGTTCCAAAGGCAAAAGGCAATAAATAGAGACAAGTAGATGATGCTACCAAGCCAAGTCACATGTCAGATCTGTGGAGAGCTGAGCCCACTAACATTAACAATGCGTAGTCTCAAGATATTTATGAGCAATTAAGACTTTAAAAGACTGTAAATCAATGGTAATTCTTAAAATACTATACTGAGGAAGATTCCAGGCAAAGCAAGCAGAAAGGCTAGAGATTTGACATAGTGTACCTTTAATAACATGTACTTTTACTCATTTCTTCCATTTCTTTCTGGTCACAGTTGGATGATCATGTTGTTTACATTAGAGAGGCCTCTGCAGACAGCACACTGGAAACACAAGAGTCTTCATAACGCTTTATACAAACCATGCTGCACTGAGCCAGGCCAAACCCACTCAGAGCCAGGATGTAGGTCTGCGTCACTCATTTCAGTAACTCCGATTTAATTTTCCTGCCTAAATATGAAATGTTAGTGTGAACTAGAAGTAAAAACATCTCAATTTAGATAATAATTGTAAATGTTATTTTGAAGACATGCGGAATGTCTTTGAATATTGAGTATATTGTATGTTGGCTGTAAAAAGAGATTATTTAAAATTAAAAGGAAAAAAGTTATGTTGTAAACTTTCAAATAATGGTATAAAGGTGATATTTCTGCACTTTTGTGATTCATTTTTGAGGCATTTCATGTTTGCCTGACAATTAAAGGAAATATTTGACCACATTTCTGTTTCTTTGAACTGAATCTTAATAAATTCACAAATCCAATTACAATCACAAAATTTGTTCAACAGGAGAAGTAACAAATTCCATTATAGGATCTAATCTTGTGTTGTCCATTTCAGCCTATGAATATAGTCACCCAGAATCGTGTTCAGTTGGTATTCATAACTTCCAAAAATATTTTTCAATGGATTCAGTCATTGACAAAAATATCAAAGCTTGGACAGCCAGAGATGAGCTTCAGCCAGTGACAATAAACGATCAAATATCCATTAGGACTGAAAGTGTGAGACTGAGCGAAAACAAAAGCTGGAGCAATAGTCTTGTGTGTGTGAGGCTCAAGGGTGAGAGAGAGAAGGAGGGACAGAGCAGGGGGGACGCCATCCGCTGCCAAGTACTGCACAAGTGTTGATGGTGAGAGGACAACTATCTGCTCTGCTGTCTCTCACAAAACACCAGCCTGGCTCGGATCACAAGGTTCATAGGAGCGACACAATCACAAGGTTTGGAGGTGACTGTGTACAGTGTAAGACAACAATATTGACAAGGATTTACACTGATGCATTAAATTAAACGTTCACATGACAACATTTGAACTTTCATTTGTCTTTAGTTTATCCTGGTTTAACCAATGAGCATGAAGCATTGAAAATCGAAGACATTTTTGAGTATAATTTGTTGTCGATTGAACTATACTATACTATAAGGATAATTTTAACTAGATGGGTATCTGGGCGATATGCCAATAAATACATTTCACAATTTTCTTAGCGCCAGATCACAATTTCGATTTGACGTGGGAGATAGTGACAAAATTAATATCTTGAAATTTTTTGTAGTATCCCAAGAACGATAGTCATATAATTGTTATTTAACACGATGGAAATGTACAACATGTTTAAATGTATGTATTTAATTATCAGACAAATGTGAAATGTCTGTAAATTCACAAAATCACAAACGTTCAGATTTATCACCCTTATACTTTACCCCTTATATATTTTTGTTTTTAATCTGATCTTTTTGTAGCATTTTTCACTGTAAACGATATACTTGATTTTCAAATGGTGCATATCTACAAAACGACATTCACAATATTATCTACATTTTGATATATATTGCCCACTTCTAATCATGACTCACATACTCTTTATATTATCTCTAAGATGTAAGTAAAGTATCGAAGAGTACCGTGCAATCAGATTTGTTTATGTCCATGACACATGTGAAACAGAGGAGCTCATTGGTCAAATCAAATCAAACTTCACTCACCGTAGATTAACAACAATTTGCTGTGCTTCGCTCATTGATTCTGTTCAAATCTGCAATGTTGTAATTTTTTATTTATTTATTTATTTCCTCATAAGCAGCCATGTTTGTTTTGATACAGATGGACCATGGGTGTTTCTGATTGGCTGACCTGACCTGTCAATCACAGCCATCTGACCTCAAATACCCTCAGTTCTGACTTGTTCTTACTTAGCTTTCATAAACCATTTAACACATCATTAGTATTGGTATTCACAATTCTCATCCATACATTTTAGTGGTACGTACAAAAATCTACTTAAGTAAAAGTTTTGAAGTACCGGTTTTAAAATGTATCTTAAGACTAAAAAGTAAAAGAGACAGATTTGTAAAGATTTGACTTGAACTCAAAATCTTTATGGAGGAAGTCACCACCATGAATGTGCTAAAAAACTTAATAACTATATGAGAAGTACTTTCTACTTCAGTCCAGTTAAATGTTAAATGTAACAGATTAAAAAGTACAGCTACCTGGACTCAAACATAGTGAAGTAAAAACGTATTCTCTGTAAAATTACTTAAATAAATTAAAGAAAATTTAAGAAACGAAAAATTGTTCTTAAGCACTGTACTTTTAGTTTTGTACTGAATTTAGCCAATCCGCACTCATCCCAAAACATAATATAGTGACGTGAAATCTGGCTGTGCAATTATTGTTTTATAATTACATGCAGACAGTGTCTGGTCTGATTTTGTCTTAAAGTACTGTTTTTACAAAATACCCAGTGGTGGTCCTTAGTATTATTATTATTATTATTAGTAAGATGTTCTTCTATAATGATCAAAGCCAACAAATAAAAGCTAATTATATATTTTTTGTGTACTGTATGATGTGTTGCTCCAGTAAATAGACAGAGAGATGAGGCACAAGGAGACAAGAGCCAACCCAAAAGTGTGGGCTCCGACGAAAGCATCCGCAGAGAGACTGGCGCTGCAGTAATTTTAACCTGGCCTGGCCGCTATGCCTACATACACACATGCACAGTGGCTGCCCTGCCGCCTGTCCAGGTGAGGTTTGGTGGCTTTGAACAAGGAATGCCTTGTTACACAGCTCAATGGTGTGTTTTAGTTCCAAAATATAGAAGGGATCTGAGGAGGGAGGACGGCATGTACAGGGGGTATAGGAGAGAGGCACGACCTGTTTGTGCAGGTACAGTCACATATCACTCTGGATTACAGCACACTCCAAACTGTAAGCTGCTGTTTTATACTCTATAGTTCTGTTCTGCATATCTGTCATGCATGAGGGATTTTATGCTCTTTCTTAGTTTGCAACTAAAGACATGTTTGGGCTTGATATTTGTGTATGTCTCCAAAAAGTGCTATAAATTAGGATTATTAGATATTGTCTCCACCAAGTGGATTGTTGGGTATTGTCCATTGTGCAATAACGTAATATAAAACCGTATTATAGCGCAACTGGAGAAACGTATTTAAATGACTCTAATAAGATCATTTGAATAATGATGTTAGGGCTGCAAGATATGCAGCAATTTTTTGAAGTACCATCGTTTCCTCCACAAACAACCGGATATTCTGCGTTTTTACACATAAAAACAGCTAACCCTGGCCTGTTGTTTAGATAATACAAACATGTTCTGAAATGTGATTATTTGTTTGATTTGTTTTTTCAGTTCATAGACCTTTCAGTATTTTTGTCAATGCTCGTGGACATGTTTAAAATGTGAACTTTGAACAAAATCCTCTTATTACAACCTAAATTGCAAATCTAATTACAATACTGGTCAAAAAAAAATAATAATAATCACAGTTAGATAGTTTCCCAAATCATGCAGGCCTAACCTGTTAATCCGCTGAGCATAAACACTTTTGTATCAGTGTCAAATTGCCAACAATTGAAGCATTGAGACATTCACGTAGGGTAAACATCTGAAGCTGCACACGCAGATGGCACAAAACCTAAAACTGAATTTAGTTGCACTGCAAAAAGAGAGCTGAAGTCCAATGCTGGTCCCTTTCGCACTGGGAGTGAAGTGTACTGAGTCACATGTTCTTGTCCAGGTGTGAGTGCACGCTGTTCCTCGTGGTTTATACTCAGTCAACAGTCTGCAGTCAGCCTGTTTGTCTTGGACGTCTCCGACCGCCTGTTGATTACCCAATCACATCATCAGGCCTGTAATTGCATCACATACATCTGGTAGTGTTTTTCCCTTCCATTTTCCTTTATGACACGCAGTGACAATAGGCATACATAAACTCTGGTGACGTCACGGTCACAAGCCAGAGTCAGTGCGCATTAACTTTATTCATATTTTACTGTGTTCACTACTATAGCGTAGTCGCTGCTATTTTACTTGCAGGAAATTGGGGACAAAATACATTTACATTACATTTAAATTTGAAATAGTCTAGTAAAAGCACTATTAGCACTATCTGACCAGAAGCAGGAAGCAGGAAATCTACTATTACTCTTTAACCTAATTTATGTCTGATTTGATTTAGTGGTTCATAGAAATCTGCAACTAACTCCAAACTTTCATTCATGAGTTTAACGTCTTACATTTGTGGTTTGTTTATTTTTTTGTCAAAAGGTTGTATTGTTTTTGTATTTCAGCTTACAGCCATGCATCCGTTTTTCATTTTTTGTTCAGTAATACTTCAGTCATGTGTTAAGCAGTACGCATCCATGCTGCTGTCTTGATGCACTAAACAAGTCATATTTAAAACATTTAAAATTTCCCCATGACATAATTATCAAATGCTGTCCCACATTTTCCCTGCAGTTTCCCGACTTGGTTTTCTGTTGGCGTCTTTAGCCTACTCCAGCCAGGGTGTTTTTGTCTGCCTGTCTCAGTGCGTTCTCATGCACTTCACCCCATTCCCTCTCTGTCCAACTTTCAGAGGACAAATGCCAAAGGCACTCGCATTGTGTCCTCAGCTGCCATCACTCACGGTTATGTAAGACAAGGCTCAAGTCCTTGTGCTTCTGTTGTGCGTGTTTCTTGACTTGAATCTTGATACCCTTTTTCTTTGAGTTAATTATAATTGTTTTCAATGAACCAGTCTGGACCTCTCATTGTATGATCAGAGGATTATTAAATTTTAACTGAAGTGGGACTGCAAAATCATGTCTGTGTAACTGTATATAGTGTGGCATTATGTGCAGATGTTCATGTGTTTCATTCACTCTTTTATCCATTCCTCTCCCTAATTTATTAGATGTTGTAAATATCTACAACTTTTTCAGCGGGGATTAATGTTAGATAATAGCTAATTACATCACATGACAAACATATGCAAGTCTAGAAAACAAAATGATTATCTTATGGCAAATATTAAAGTTGCAAAGGATCCCCCTTGGCCCAAAAAATGTGTTTTTCAATATGTTTTTGTTGAATGTATTTAGACTGAAAAAATATGCTGTTTTTAAGATGCAATTATAATTTTAGAGATACATTATTGCACATTATAATTTATCATTATTATCATCACGTCATCATTTTTACATGATGATGTTGATTATGTTGTAAAAGGAGTGCTTGTGACAAAATCACTCTGCATATAATTTAAAAACATTTTATCAATCACAAATCCAGAATAAAGAGCCTGATAAATCACTAGATTGTGCTTTGGGATCAAAGCGTGTTGGCTGTGCAATGGCTGTCCACTTTTTCTGGCACCCAGAAATTCATGCATGAGAATACTACTGATGTGCCAAAGGGTTCGTTAGAGCTGGGAATGAGTTGGATAGATTTTTAAAAAGCATTTCCCGGTTTGAAAAACATCATGAATTTCATATTTAACATGCCACTCTTGTTTAAGCTCCTACATGACACATTAGGAGCATTCTCACTCTTAATGTAGCAGCTGAAGATGAGCAAATGCAACCCAGTATAATATTTTAGGGTGTATTTATTTAACCAAAAGACCACAGATACAACATTTTTGAATCATTTGTCAGACAATGAAAGTAAAATCTCAGTGTGTCACTTTGTTTTAGAAATTAAATTACACCCAAAAGTATTTCCTAACAGAGAATAAAAATAAAATACCCTTTTAATGCTTATGTGCTCATTTTAAGCTTTTTGTGTCAAGTATCTTATGGGGCATCCTTAACCTTGAGTTTATTCCAGGTCATGTTTGAGAATTCTGTGATAATTGGATTCATTCTAAAAATGGCAGTGTGTTTTCTCTGAGCGGTGAAGAAAGAGGGAGCACTTGGTTTTTACTTTTGCACATGAAGGATCTGGCCTTGGGCTCAAATTAGTACATTATCTAATTGTAAACATAACCAATATAAATGAAGCATTAATCCGACAGTTTGGACCAATGCAAAATGTACTGAGAGTCATTCAGTATTCAGTGTTGTCCCACCTCTCTCCATTGAGCTCGTATCTGTCCAGTCCCATTCACTGCGGTTCTGTGAATAAACCTTTATTAGATTGAGCTGTTTTTGTGCGGTCTATCGCCTGGAGACAAGACTATACTGAGAACTGTTCCATGCAGCTTCTGTCTTCATGTTGTTGTTTTCTCTCTAGGGCCCGGATGTTTACAGTGTTTTAAATGTGCTATAGCAAGAAAATGTACTACCTTGTTTAAATCATTTGGATTTTTCAAGGAGAGAGTGAATATTCTTTCAAGGATGCACTAGTGGGAATGGCGCCCAACACTGAAGTGTAGATAAACAATCATAAATAGCGATTTCCTGTGTGGTTTGCTCATGGCCAGATGCCTGAATTCTATAAATAACCTGCCTTTTTTTGAGACTAGTGCTGAATGTAGTATAAAGTATTTTAATAAGTAAAATAATACTGAATATAAGTCATGTGCAACGAGCTGAGGGACAGTCAACTTTCTATGTCATATTTTGCCACCGTTAGAAATATATTTTTCATCAAATTAAGGATGTCGGATGGATTCTCACAGACTGTGATGACGCCTGTAAGTCCTCTCTGTGTGGTCTGTCTGGGGACTCAGACTTCCTTTCACTGAGACATGTCATATGAAAGGCAAATTAGTGATTTCATTGCCCAAAGACAATGCATTCCTTCTACAGCTCACTATACTGACCATTGCAGAAGATGTGCCTCGCCTAAGGCCCCAAGTTGATACGAATAGTATCTGCAAGACGTAACATAAACAAGCCAAAAATACTGCACAGAATAAAAGGTGGTTTCTTTAGTGCATTGTGCAGTATCATGTATGCTTTGTGTATATTATAGGACATTTAATTTTCATAATCAGATGAAAAGGAGGGGCCTATTGAAAGCTGTTGAAAGAATTCATTGAAAAAAGAACATCCACATATGTTGAACCGTATCTTTTTTTTGTTGTTGGATCCACAAACTTGCCAAAATTAAACTGCTAACCGTTGTACTTATGTGTTTGATAAATGTCACCACTTTTTAAAAGGGCTGGGCGATACAGTGATAAAAATCGAGTCGCGAGCTCGTCCCTGTGACAATCTGCTATTTTTGTGAAATCGTCGTATCATGATTCACTGTTTGTCTCTTTAATGCAGCTGTCTGTTCAAACACACTTTTTCTCCTGTTGTTTAGCCTCGGTAGCCTCTGAGCAGATGACTTTATTTAGCTCTTACAGGCTAGAGCTGTACACCAAACCAAATCAACACAAAATTGCAATTTGAATGGATGCAATTAGCAAATCGCAAAGGCTGCGATTTTTGAAGTGCAATAATTTCTTCCACAAACAACAAAATATATTTCTTTGTTTTGGGCAAAAACTGCTAATACTGTAGTTTGGAATTGTACAAACAAATTGATAAAAGTGATAAAAATGGGTTCAAAAGCGGCTAAAACGTGCCATCAAGCAACAAGCGTGACTCTATGCACCAAAACGTGACCAAAAGCAAACATAATGTGACTAAAAATGACAAAGATCTGATGAAAAGTGACAAAGACGTGTTTACATTTGAACAGAATCCTATTATTAAAACATAAAACACGAATCCGATTGCAGTCGCACTGGTATGAAAAATCACAATTAGATATTTGTCCTAAATCGTGCAGCTCTATTACAGGCAATAGCAAAGTGAGTATGAATTCATGATCAGGCCCCAAGAAAATCGTGCTAATTTTTTGTCATATCATCCAGCCCTACTTTTTAATACTACAATGAACAAATGACCTTTGCTAAAGTAAATTTGTGCTGACGCAGAAGGCATTGAACTTTGTGTCAGTTTTTCATGCTTCAAGCGTATAGGCCAAGTAATTACAGAGATACTTTATAAACCTCTGTCACTGCTATAGAATTCTGAGCTCCCTCCACCTCAGTATTAAACCCTGGTCAGTTTAAAATGTTTTGACTTATCAGGTGAACACAGCCAATGTACATAGGAAGGCTTCTGCTTTCTACACTTCCCCCCAAAGCTGTATGCTTGTAATGATGAAGAGATATCTTGACAGATTATTTTGCAGGAGCCCAAAAAATGATGTCAGTCATTATTCATGAAGCTTAAATGGAAACTCAGTGTCTGGATGTGTATACCACAGTTCCCATGAGAGCTCTGTAGCCACAGATGTAGCTGTGTCTGTGCTGGAGAGTTTGTGGCTGTGACGCATGTCCCGCTCACAGATAATGTAGGCAGAGATATGACAAGGTGGCATCAGCTAATGTGGCTAACAGCACTCCACTTAGTCTTGTTCAAAATGTGTGGCATTACAAAGAGCACAAAGCAGAGGATAGGAATGTCTCAATGTGTACCCTGTAAGTGACTTTGCTAATTAACATTTTAATTCAAGGAAAAACAGACAATGTGAATTTCTATCATTGCATTTCTGGAAAATTATTTGGCCTCTATTATTCAAATTTTAGTGATGCAGCTATTTTGTATTCTTATGCAATTATACAGTATATTGGAAAGGCAAGATTATTTGTAGAACACAATTTGTACACAAAGTAATTCAAAGTGCTTTCAAGAATAAGAAAGAGCCATTACAATCACAAGGCAAACACATAAACATAACATAATAGATAATTTTCAACTTAATTTTAAAGGTGAATAGTGCAGCAGAGGCCTGTCTCACATCTCGACTGGTTTCACCTGCATAAAACTGAAACACTGATTCCCCATGTTTAGTCCTAATAAAATAATAATAAAGAAAGAAAATAAATAATAACAATTTTGAATGTGAGATCTTGCAACCTGCGTATGTGAGTGTTATCACAGAGTCCTCTGCCTAAGGATCCAACAGGGGCTAAATGCACTGCATATTTAATATTGATTACTAAAAATGATGAGAATCAGAAGAAGGTTTATTGCCATTGTCAGTGAACAAAATTCACAAACTAGGCTTTGTCGTAAGGTGCAACATGTAACAATGAATAAAAATAGTAACAAAATATATAAAAGAAGGCATGCTTAAAATTAAGAATAAAATAAAATAGACTTATATATAGACTATATTTTTACAGTTGACTAGACAGTGATTGTTAAATGCTTTTATTATATGATTGTTATTATATGTTTGTTAAATACATCTGACATTCAGCTTAGACACGTCTACTCTGTCCTTACTGTGCAGTTGAGCTTTTGAAAGCTTCCTCAGCTCTCCAGCCTATTTTCACTTATTTATAGCTACTATAAACAAGTCATCTTTGTGTGACTGCTGGGAATGCTGTGATGTCAGGATCCTTATTTAGTCTCATAATGATAGTAACACTAACTGTGATTTGACTTTTATCTGAGGAGAAGTACTCGTTGGTGGCTATAATAGTGTTATTTACATTTGGCACAGGTTCTCCACTAAACTTCCAGACAAACAAAGTGGCATCACATTTTTAATCCTTATTTCTAATCCTTATAAGCATCGTTTCTTATGGAATCTTGACTGCATTCTTCCCAACTGTTATTGAAAGCAATCATTCACAGTTCATTTTGCACCCAGCCATGTCAATATCATCAAAAACATGATCAACGTTGGAGCTGTCGTGTATTCTCTGGCGTTTCTTCGGCCTCAAAAATCTCCACAAACCCTTCACTCAGGGAACAATGACCACTCGACACAACTGCACCTGCTATGTTCTGGTTACAATTACTCATATAAAAATTATCTTGTTATGTAATCAAACCTGGCATCTCTGTAGTTTAGACATCTACAAATATGTTTACAAATGCATGCAATTATTGGATTAGTTGTTTATTTCAATTTTCTCAAATGTTAGTGCTCCTGGAAGTGCTAAAAATGTGAACTTTGAACTGAATTCTAAATTGCAAATCCATCACAATTGAAATGCTTGTAAAAAACAAAACAAAACACACATTTCCAGTTTGTTTGTTTTTCAAAATTGTTCAGTCCTATTCTGCTTTATTTAAAACACAAAAATGTATCCCTTGCTATTTTGTTTTTCTTTACATTAAACAACAATTGCAATGACGTAATATTTTTCCCTATGCACTCTGCTGCTCTCTGTCCATCGCTTCATCTGTTACTTTTTATCAGCCAACTGTACTTTAGTTAGACCAACTTTAGTTTCAGTTAGGGCTGCAACTAACAATTATTTTCCATGTCGATAAGTCTAATATTTCTTTTGCGTAATCAATTAATTGCTTAGAACAAGGAAGGCCAGAGAATATGAGATTTTTACTAAATTTCACCCAGATAAAGCTAAAGTGACAGAGCTTGAGGACATCCTGATGTTTACAGACAAAAAAGCTTTCCTGTGTCATTCTTAATTTGTCTAGATGATGAAACCTCTTCCCTCAGCACACAACATGTTCTAGAGTCTCTGTTAAGTCCAGACAACAATTATTCGACTACTAAATTAGCTCAATAACCCATAAGTTTCGATTAATTGATTGTCTTGAATTTGTATGTTGTGCTGTTCTGGATGATAATGTTAAGGTTATTGATAAAGCTAACTCAAACGCATGCACAGTCCCGTTAAAGCAGATTTCTAAAATGATCATTAGCGCCGTGATAACATGGTCGTGCCTGATGATGATCCGTGTGAGTCCGTGGGTGAGTCATCGTCCCTCTCTACTGCCCCTAACACACAGCACAGGCCACTCTGCCAAATCCATCTGGCAGCCTGGCTCTGTGGAGTGGCTAAACGCTGATTCTGAGGGTCACACTGAATGCGGCTTGTATACAAAACATTATGTCCGCTAGTTTCACAGAATTCGCTGTTTGGGGGGGACACAAAATTGAATGTTTTTTTAGAATGTGTGTGAATGGCAACAGCGAGCTACATGCGAGGGTTTGTCAAACGTATATAATGAGATGTTTTCATCAAAATGAGAGAATGTCAGTGATAATGTCCACGTACTTAGAAGGGCAACATATCCATATCAATATCTTTAGATAATATCGTGAATGTTGTTTTGAAGATTTTGAATATATTGTTTATTATAGTAAAAAATGCTACAATAAGAGCTGATAAAGAGTTAAGTTATACACTTTGAACTAAGGGTGTAAGTCGGATTGTTAAATCAAAAATTAAATCCTAATCGATAGTAAAACTAGTCTTGAAACTCGATACTCGTTTAAACAAGACTCAATACTCAAATAATCAAATAAACAAGACAAAATATGACCTGTGTCCTGAACAGTTTTAGAATGATCTTAAGAAAATAATAATAATTATTATTATTGTGGCGTTGAAATGAGTATTGGGAATGGAGTATATTCCTTGGAAATCACAGTGACATTACTTACGTATTTCAGTACTTCTATGATTTCTCATTTATCTGATAATTAAACCTCAACTAACAACTTAAAGACATGTCTTTTTAAACACATTTCTGTTGCATTGACTATAGTTGTCAGATCAGTTCTACCATTACATTTTATTTGCGTGTACTTTAAATTAGTTTCTGTCATGTTGTTCCTCTGATGCAGTTGTCAGTCAGAAGGTGATTGCTTGTTGTGGACTGCAGACTCATGACCCACAGTGCTCTGCTCCGTTCAGCCTGTCTGTGATGGTTCCATTCAAAAGTGTTTTGACATTCAAAGCTCCTTAGGTCATTTGACACATCATATTCCCAAACACTGGAACAAAGCCAATTTAGATTATGCTACTTAAAATACAAGGCAGGGTCAGGATAAGTGTGAATGTTGGATCATAACAAATGCGTGGCTTCTTTTTTCTTCTTTTTTCTCTTTTTTTGGTGAGAGTTATCTAATGTCCTATAAATGCAGAAGTGGAGCTCGCCAATAGGTTTCATAAGTGATATGATATATTTATTTTGGGACTTTGCACCAGGCTTCTTTGTGCAGCACAAATCAGTATCACATAAATATGTGATATGATAAAATGTGTAAAGTGTTCATTCATTAGATTAGACCATATTACTTCAACATAGGGTAAAGTAAGATATATTTTTACAAGAGATTTGATGATGGAATGAGGAATGTTGATGAAAGACACAATTATTGGAAGTTGATTGATCAGATGAGACTCAGGGTTTCTCTAGATTTTCGTTTTCGCATCAGATTAGGCCTGTCACGATAAAAAAAATGTAAAGTGCGATATACTATTACAGAAAATATCATGATAAACTATAATATTGAAACTACTTTCTCAGTAGTGAGTCAGCCCCCCTCGCCCTGACAGACTGTCCCATCACCACCGTGGACTCTTTCCGCTTCCTCGGCACCACCATCACTCAGGACCTCAAGTGGGAGCCGACCATCAGCTCCATCATCAGTCAGGCCCAGCAGAGGATGTACTTCCTGCGGCAGCTGAGGAAAGCCAAGCTGCCGGCGCAGATGATGGTGCAGTTCTACACGGCCATCATCGAGTCCATCCTCACCTCCTCCATCACCGTGTGGTCCATCCTTACCTCCTCCATCACTGTGTGGTCCATCCTCACCTCCTCCATCACCGTGTGGTCTATCCTCACCTCCTCCATCACTGTGTGGTCCATCCTCACCTCCTCCATCACCGTGTGGTCCATCCTCACCTCCTCCATCACCGTGTGGTCCATCCTCACCTCCTCCATCACTGTGTGGTCCATCCTCACCTCCTCCATCACCGTGTGGTCCATCCTCACCTCCTCCATCACCGTGTGGTCCATCCTCACCTCCTCCATCACCGTGTGGTACAGGAGCTACAGCCAGGGACAAACAGAGACTACAGTGCATTGTGTGCTTTGCTGAGAAGGTGCTCGGCTGCAGCCTTCCATCTGTCCTGGACCTGTACGTCTCCAGGACTCAGGGACGAGCAGGTGACCCTTCTCACCCTGGACATGGTCTATTTGAGCCCCTCCCCTCGGGCAGGAGGCTACGGTCCATCCAGACCAGTACCTCCAGCCACAAGAACAGTTTCTTTCCCTCTGCTGTTGGACTCATGAACACTTTATAACACCTGCCACTTTAACAATATATTATATAAGAACAATCTATTTGCACTGCCAATTTGCACTACTGTCTGTCCAACTGTACATTTCTGTATATAGTCTGAGTCTATCTTAGTCTACTTTATTCTATTTTATTTTATTCTTATTCTTATGCATGCCTCTTTTATATATTTTCTTATATTTTATTAATAGTTTTATGTTGCACCTTACGCCGAAGCAAGTTCCTATGTTTGTAAATTTTGATCACTGACAATGGCAATAAACCAATTCTGATTCTGATTCTGATTTAGGCTTGACTTAAAAGCAGGAAAATCCCTAATTTACAAATTATTCAAACCTATGCAGCTGAAATTTGAATATATTATATGAATATTATATGAATATATGACAGAACGGTAACCGACCAGACATGGTGGTGGTGGTGGATAAAGAGCAAAGGAAGGCTGGTGTGGTTGATGTGGCGATACCAAGTGATGGCAACATCAGGAGAAAGGAACATGAGAAATACCAAGGGCTAGGAGAAGAGCTTGAGAAGGCCTGGAAGGTGAAGGCCAACGTGGTGCCTGTGGTGATCAGAGCATTTGGGACAGTGACCCCCAAACTGAAGGAGTGGCTTCAACAGAGGAACATCAGACATCTCAGTCCAGAAAAGTACGGTGCTAGGAACAGCTAAGATACTGAACCCTCAAGCTCCCTGGCCTCTGGTAGACGACCCGAGCTCAGAGATGGATGAGACCACCCACGGAGGGTGAGGAGGGTTATTTTATTTATATATTTTCCTATTTCCTATATTTTTCAAAAGTTACAAATGATAAGAATTGAGCTCTAAAAAATATTGCTCCAGCTTTCCTTTGAACGATAAGTCGATATAGTTATTATTAGTTACTATGACAGGCCTACATTAGATTTGTCTTTTTGAACAAACTATTGGAATGGAAATAGAAGCACAGTTAGTGTAATTTTAAATGTGTCTGTATGTTTACACCTTAAGATAAATTTGAGCTTTGCTATAGATTTTAAAATCCAAATATTGGTTATCGGCCACAGCAGCAAGCAAAATGTCTGCTCAGAAAATCCACATTGGACCATCCCTAAAATGGAGTACAGGCAACAAAACAGTAAAGAGTCAGAAATGAACACAAATACATGCAAAACACACTCATAAGAATCATTACAGAGAAGAAAATAGTATATTAGGAGCTTCCTCTTACCTGTCCAGTTAACAATGATGATAAAGTGAGGCAATAACCAGAACTAGCAGCTTTAAATTAACTTTCTGGTGCAGACGTTTTGGTCCTTAATTGCTTGCACTCATGTCCTTTTTGTCTGCGTCTCTTCCACATATTTAATTGCCTGTTTAAGAACACAATGGAGATGATTAAGAGAACACAATGTATTACAAGGACAAGGGCAAAGGTTGGCTTGTTCCTGCTTTGCACATCATCAGCCCTTGAGACTGTCGAGTTCATGTAAACAAAAACGGCTCCCCCTGCTGGCCGCTCTGGGTTATAATATTGTTCTCCTCTGTTCTCCTCAAAAGCAATTTCAGACCTGAATGATGTAGCTGTCAAACATTACGTCTCTCTGAAGTGCTGTTATGTTTCCTCAGGAGGAGTCTATTTGAGACGTAATGGGCAACAGAGCACACAGACCATATAAAGGCCTGGCTTAACGAATGAGTGTGTGGTTGGCTATAAAAGGCCTCATTGGTTAGAATTACTTCCTGATATTGAAAGAAAAGCTTTGCAATTAATCACATTTTAATCACGATCGAGATTCAGTCATTTCTAATCGACTATGATCAGCTTGGGTCTATTTAATCGAGGCAATCTTTTATCAGTAAAAGCGTGTGGTTTGGAGTGGACTTTAGTCTTTGGAGAAAAACATTAGACTTTTTTTTTTTCTGTTAAATGGCAGTGATTGAAAAATATTGTTTATGTGTTAAGGACTTAGGGTTAGTGTTATGTTTGTTTTTACAGTATTAAGACTAAATTAAATCAAATTGTAAACTGAGAGTGAACAATACAAAGAGAAAAACATGTCTTTTTGTCACATTGCTCAGCCATAATTTAGATACCAAAATGATCCTGTTATACTTTTATACTGTAATCGTGCTGTAATTCTAATTGAGTGATCCCGTCAGCCTCTTTGCCTCCCTTATATATCAGTAAAACATGAATGTGCAGTATTAGGCAGATTATCTCATCTGTCAATCAAAACACAGTCAGCCCAGTCCATGACAGTCGCTCTGTCAGCTCGTCTTATTTATGACTACAGCCGACTCACTG
The DNA here is from genome assembly GCA_019453435.1 of Rhinogobius similis. NCBI lineage: Eukaryota > Metazoa > Chordata > Actinopteri > Gobiiformes > Gobiidae > Rhinogobius > Rhinogobius similis. The sequence continues at coordinate 13,659,238 of CM033625.1, read as the reverse complement.
TGACAGCGCGGCACAGCTCTGGCAACATGCAGCAACACACAGGGCCAATTACACTCACTAATATGAGACTTTTTTAAATTTAATATGGTTTCACAATGTGTGTCAAAACTATTGTAATTGTATTATGAACAAATGCAAGATTTATAGAGCAAACACTACAATTCTGACTACAGTTAATTTCTGTGTAATTGCCTCAATATTCTTTTCCATGTGAAAGCTTTCATACATATTGGCCCATAATCACAGAGGCTCGCTGTACATTTAATTTAGCTGTACTTACGTGAACTTGGTATGTATCAGGTATTTCTTTTCACACATCATTGCAATATTTCTTTACAGATTGAAGCTTGTTTCGTTGCCTTTTTATTCGTTAAACATTACAGTTCCTTTATAAACAGGTTTAATCAAATCATAATATATTTTATTCCAATATGCTTAGAGATCAAGAGATGAATAATATTAGGTTCAGTTGCAGGGTTACACCTCAGTTACGTCTGTAGGTGGGAGCTATACAATTGATAATATTGCAATTGATGTTTTGCCAATATAATGCAACATTTGTATAAATAGAATATTAAAAAATTATCAATCTCTCAAGCAATATTGAGTGATAACTCTGCCCTTATGCTATTAATTTTATGGTTGATTCACGCTTTGTGGAACACTTAATTGTGACATTTACAGGCACATTTCTGATGCGTTGAGAAAAAAGCTGAATATTGTTAACAAGATAATGCTAAATAAAAAATATAGAGATATACATTTTTATCAATATCGACCAACAGAAGTTCTCTCTCCACCTGGGACTTCAATCTTCTCTTTATTTCTTCCTGCCCGTTTTTTGTTTTTTTTTCTCTCTTGAATACCTTCTAGTGTTCGACTGGAGGCGTAAAGGGTTCTAGGGGTCACAAAGTTTGTAACTGTGCATTTATCATACAGAGAACATGTACCAAATTGGTTTGCAGTGCCCTGATTTCTGTGCTTCACCCCTGATTTTGAGTACAAGCTTTGGAGATATAAAGCCACAAAACAGCTTTAAATCAACTCAATTGCCCACCTCCACACAAATAAATACACATCGATATTCACTATTTTGCCAGAGGTTGTGGCTAGCGAAATGAAAACATATCACACGGCTCACGTTAGCTGAGTTGGAGCACGGAGGGAAGGGGGGTTGGGAAGAACGCTCGTATGTGGTTCTGCCAGGCCTGCAGCTGTAAGTAAGTGTGACGTGCTCTTCTGCTGTTCCTTATCTGCTGCGTCTGCTCTCTTCTTATTTTTACATGAGATGATGGAGCGAAAGAAGAGAGGGATGAGGAAAAGGAGGTGCAGGAAGAGATAAGAGCTTGTAGGATCAGCTGTGTAGTGTCAGCAACATGTCTGACAGTCTGTTTGTGTGTGCTTGTGTCTCCAGATGATGGGCCAGCCAGAGTGGGACTACAAGAGAGTGCTGGGCAGATCTCAGGTCAGTGCACCGCAATCATGACCATCACAGAGCATGAACGTCTTTCCATGCTTTCTTATTCAAACACAGAATGGAAATAATTCTTTGACTTCTCACATGACCCAGTTTAAGTGCTTTTGAAATGTTTTGATGATTTTCTTGTCTTGACTTTATTTTGTAGATTATAAAACCTGTTGTAAACATAAATGATAGTTTTATACCAATCAAGTAGCAGTTTGTGACACTAGGGAGACTCAGAAACTTTTTTTTATTTTTTTATTTTTTTTCTCACAACCCAAACCCTACCTCTAACTGTAACTCAAACCCTAACCTTAATTAAGCAGCTACAAGCCTGAATCATGCTTAGGAAACTGTGTTCACTATGAATTAAGTCTTTGTTTATGCTTTGTCAAGGCAAATTAAGATGTAGTTATTATAAAGTGGTTCCCATTTTAACCTCAGGTACACAGTCTTGATTCAGTGATGTGGTTAAGATGGATTTCATAGACATTTACGTAGCAATTAGATCCTTATTGAAAACCACTGAAACAGTTTAATTCATAAAGAAAATAAAGGAGACATAATTGTGCTTTTTGAGGTACTTTGTATTGTATTGAACAATAAGTAGATCCTCATTTTGCATTTTGTTTATTGTAAATCACAATATTAATTTAAAATAGAAACAGGTGCAGTGACGTGTGGGCTGTAGGTGAAAACAGGATTTTTCCTGACAATACAGGATTACTCAAACATGCATGAATCAATCAAAAATACAACTTTGAGTAAACTAACAATGAGGCAACAATGTTTCAACAAGTTTAAAAGCTCATTAAAGTTGCATAATACAGGTTTTCATGATTTTCTAATTTTGTCTTTATTTGGTTTATTAATACCTACATACCTGTAAATTATAGCTTTGCACCAATCAAGTAGCTGTTTGTAGAGAAAAGTTGAAACATTTGTTGAAAGTTACAGGAAGTAAACAAGTGACATCACACTGGCGAGACAAAGGTTATAGCATAATTTATACAAAATAAGATAATTTGCTTACCCTTTACATTTGTAAAAAAAAAAAAAAATCTGTGACATTAAATGAGTTTTGACCCAGTTTTGCTTCTTAATTTCCTATTGTGACGTCATCATTTACAACAAGAAAGTAAAACAAAAAACCTAAAAAATTGCTAAACTCACTATCTTATTATCTTACTGTCTTATATTTTCTTTTCACTTCTGTGTGATTCACATGCCATGGTAGAAAAGGTCTTCCTAAACCTCATAATAATAGATTATATGATACTGTCCGTCTATTTTCCTGTATTGCTCAGGTTAACAGACTGAATTGATTTTGGTCCCAGTTTCCTGCTGAGGCCTGATAATAGCGTTGATATGTCACTGGTCATCATGCATCACCTGGTTTCACCGGAAACACTGGAGTACAAGTCGTGGGCGTTTAGTACAACAGAAACTACTACATCTAGTACTGTATTTTATGATACTTTGACTCACTTTGATCTTTGTCCCTGGTGTATCTTAGCAACCCAACACTAGTGATATATGCAGGTCGTTCCCTCATCCCTGAAGCGCTAGTGAACATTTGCAATTGGCAGATGCGAGGGGCGGGCGAGGGAATAGAGGGGAGATAGGGAGAGAGAGAGAAAGCACAGCACGAAGGACAAGTGAGGGAGAGAGAGGCTGAGTATTTGTTGGCAGGGTCCTAAGTCCGCTTTGGAATACAACTACAAACATTTTCTAACAGCAATCTACAGTTCAATATTTTGGATTTGGTTTTGAGCAAAAGAATGCAGAGAAGGCACTCCGCAAGTACAATGGGACGCAATCCGGACAGTGCTCATCGTCCAAAGCAGGTGGAGTATTTGCTTAGGCGTTGTGTGTAAACCAACTTCCACCTGGGCTGTGTTGTGTTGTGCGCCTGCAAGCGTGTTTTTAATCTGTATGATGCAGTGTCTTTAAATAGGACAAGCGTTGTCTAAATTAAGCTGGAGTTTTTGGGTCAATTACGTATGAGAGGGATGGATTTTTATTAGCATGATTCTTTACAGAAAATAAAGAAGAAGAGATTGCAACTTTTATGATACGTTTGTCCTGGATATCCTGGAGTGGAATGGGGTATTGATCATTGTAGACTGGTGTTTTGTATATTTTTATAGTTTGATCTTGAATATGTATTGATATTGGTTGGTTAGACAGATGGATATTTTAGCAATCAATGCATAAACATCTACTATAATATCGAAAACGAACTGCAGGACCAAATATTGTTTTCTTAATCTCGCCTGTGTAAACTCAAATATTAATAATAATCTATAAAATGATGTCAACTGATTTCAGTATCCTAGACGCTGTTGACCATTAGATGTTATAATTTCTAAATTCTTTGCAATAGTTTACAAGTCAGTGTGGTGTTTGTTTGTTTTTTTAAGTCCCATGCCAGGATAGATAGAAACTATTTAAATGACATCATCTTTGCTTATGCAGTTTGTTGTGCAGAAAAGTCCAAATATATGCAACTTTAAAGCCTTAGAATAAACTTGTATGTGGTGTGCTGCTGCGTATTCGACTTGTTTCTGCTCTATTGACATGAATGTAGTGTATTTACAGTTGTTAGCTTCCACTGTAGCGGAGCTCAGCTGGCCGGCTCCACTGAACTGTTCTTTTTCACTTGAGTGGAGATGGCCTGCCTGTGGACTCAGCAGCCCCCCTGATCTCACCGCCCTGTCCATCTCTCTCTTTCTTGTTTCCTCTTTGTGTCTGTGTCTCTCGGCCTTCACCATCTGCCTTTATGCCTGATCTAGCTAGTCCCTACATAACTCCGGACAGGCTCCTCTGGGACAGAGCTGGGTGCTTGTGGAGAGTAGAGGCTGGGAGGAAGTGGATGCTGCAGCTATGAAAATGTTCTAAACAGTTCACTGTAGAGGTGGACAATGCATCAAAATGTAGGTAATATTGTGAATGTTGTTTTGAAGATAGGATTAGAATATCGAGGTTGAATATCGAGTTTATCATTTATAGCAAAGAATGCAACACAAAGAGCTGATTAAAATAAAAAATCAAGAAAGTTATATTGCAAATTTTCCAATAAGGGTAAGGGTAAGGATTAGGGCTGCAACGAATTATTATTTTGGTAATCGATTAGTCTAGCGATTATTCCTTAATAGACCCTTATAAAAATGTACTTGTACTGTACTAAGAATTTGATAATATCCTGGTGAGAATATTTGTAGATTAACAAGGATTTTAATAAAAACACACAATTGACATGATTCCTGTGTGTTTTTGTGTCATTCCTGCTCTGTCTTAGTAATAAAACCTCTTCTTTCAGCACACAGAATGTTTTGGACCAGTTAATGATTACTCAATTATTTAATTAGTGGACAACCAATTTATAATTGATTAGTTGCGATTAATTGATTAACTTGTTGCAGCCCTAGTAAGGATGCAACTAACGATTATTTTCATGATCGATTGATCTAGTGACTATTCTGTTGATTCATCAGTTAGTTGTTTAGGCCCATGAATTAGAGTTTTAAAACTAAATTTAACACAGATAAAACTAAACTGATACGACTTCAGGACATCTTGAAGTATATTTACAGACAAAATAGATTTTTCATCAAAACACAAACTTTTCACGTAATTATTGCATTGTCGGATCCATGAAACCTCTTCTCTTAGCTCGTGGCACATGGCCTGCTGGAGGTTGTGTTAACGATCATTCGATTACAAGTTTAGTTGACGATTATTTGCAATTAATCGATTAACTTGTTTCAGTCCTATAAGGTCATAATTCTGCACGCTTGTCTTAATTTGTCTGATAATTAAACCCCAACCAAACAAGCAAAATACACACCTCCAGCACACTCTGTAAAACATTCATACTGTAAATTGAATATGGTTTAAAAATCATATTTCTTTCCCCGTCAGAATGTATGGTTGCTATCGTAATAAACTTTTGAAGAAAATAAAATCGCAACACATTGCCTACTCCAGCCAAAGTATGACTAGTGATGAGAAGTAACTAAATAAATACAGTACTTGAGTAACTGTTTTGTGGTACATGGTATACGTGAAATAAAGAGAAACGCAGCTCTTATAGTGAGTGTTATCTGCTATCTTATTACTAAATCCATAACAAATAGTGAAACAAACACTAAAAGCTGTTAAACTTATGTTGTGTAATATAATACAACGCAATGTAAAAGTAACAACAACAACAACTGACTACATCGCTGTCTTAGCAGTGTCAGGTGAATCATTTAGCAATTTCATTTAATTTACAAATTATGATTAGCATGCTAGATGACGCTGAAATGAAAATGATCTGAATTATTATTAGTGATACAGTATTAATAGATGTTGTGTTTAAGTATTTCTATTTGGAGGTAGTATGTTGCAAACTCAGTTCTCATAATGCATGATGTTTCTTTTACATTGTCCAATGTTACTGTGCATTATGGGATCAAGAGCCATCACTGTGTGTATTACCGTGAAAGCCGTTCTCCCAGGAGGTACAGCTCCATGCTGCGTGCCTCTGTGTTCAGTCGGCTCCTCGACTGCACATTTGAGTCTGGCCACTGATGATGTGCTCATTGACCGTTGCTCCCCCTGCTGTCTCCTGTGGGGCTCTGCGCTGCAAGGGATCGATAACCTTCTCCCTGGCCCCTGTACAAACGTGCTCTTTAGCATTACATCAGCTCAAATCATGCATGTACTAAACAAGTCATGGTGAATAAAGGCATGCTGTTTGAAAAATGTGGATGGAGAAGATCTATGTTACAGTAGTTATTCAGTTATTGCACATTTTTGCACAGTAATTTGTACATTGATTTTAAATTCATCTATTGCCATTTGCATATCTAATATTGTAACTTTTTTGGGGCTCGCTCAAATGTGTTCCATAAAGCTGTACATCATTTTGAAGAGGAAAACTTACTCATCAAAAAGCATTGCGGTGTATTCACAGTAAGATTTACATGAAATTGCCAATGAAACTCAGTGATACAAACATATCAAGGCAGTTTAAACAAATACACAGCAACACACAGCGCAAGAGTGTCTATCTGTACCTGACATGAGATGAACAGAGTCCATTACTGCCAGGTAATTGTTGAATGTCACAATAGCAGGATGTCATAAAGCTCTGGAGTGCTCTAATGGGTTTTGTTCAGGTTGAGGTGACACTCGCATACACCCCATTCGCTCTCACACACACACACACGCGCACACACACACGCACACGCACTTTTCCAGGAAACTAAATGTGTATGGGCTCAACGCGTTCACTTATCACCTCCCGGCCCTGAGCTCGAACATGTTTGAAGAGCTAACACGATCTGTTTAAGGCAGGGAATTATGAGAATCATCCGTCACTTTATCTGCTGTCGTTAAACTTTATGTACCTGTTATCGCCGCCATTTGAGTTAGGAGAAAGAAAAACACAACTGGATGGGTTTTATCTCTTTGCTATAAATTATGTGCTTTTTTTTTTTTGGGATGAAGCTACAGACAAAGGGTTTTCAAAACAGAAAGGATCAAGTTCACAGGAAATAGGATGTGGCAAAGGCAGAGTTTGTTGCCAGTGAGTAAGTGCGGCAGCCTCGGGGGTCAAGCAGATGGGCGAGCGCAGGCTTATAGTGGGCCATCATGTCAGATCATTGAGTTTGTGTGTTGGCACAGCTGAATAGACAACAAGGATGCATGAAAAGTGCAGAGCTGACTTCACCATATGCTCGTGTGTTCTTGTTATTGTTCCAGAAACATGTGATGACAGACGTACAAACCGTGAATTGAAACAAGGGAGCTGTGACGGGCCATTGTTCACTTCATTTGTTGTTGCTATAACTACTAGAATTGTAGTGGCTAGATCAGGGTTGAAATACGTTAACTGATTAATCACAACTAACCAAATATTTAAATATATCAATATATTTTTTTTTACTATACACAACCTCCAAAACGTGTCATGTGCTGAGAGAGAATGTTCTATCACTCTGACGAAGCAGGAATTCACGTAAAATGACACAAGTATTATGTAAAGGTAAATGTTTTTATTGAAAACATTTTTGTTGTAAACATACTGTGTTAAGTGTTGTGAAGCAGCATTCCTTTTGCTTCCTCGCAGTTAAAAATTCATATTCGCATTCACTGGCCTTTCATGGTATAAACTTCTATTTGATTAATCGAAAGAATAATCACCAGACTTATCGATTTCCCAAGTAATCGTTAGTTTCAGCCCTAGTCTTTATTTGTGTTTACAATATAGCTGAAGATTTGTCTGCACGTGTGTGAAATGGAGGTGAAGAGCAGGGAGGACATTCAGCAAATTGTCAGAGCTGGGAAACAATCTCACAATGCGAAGACCAAAGCCTGGCATATGTGCTACTGCTTACACCACTCGACTTTCAAGTTGCACCTGAAGTCTGTAGATTCAAAGCTACACCGTGTAATGGCTGCTCTTGTAACAGTTATCAAGGAAAAGATGTCACCAATGGTATATAGTCTCTTCATACTCAGTCAGTATACAAAGTTTGTGCTGGAAATTTGGTAGGCCTTGTGAAATGATTAATTTTATTTCCTTTCTATCTAGTTGTAGCTTTGACCTTTGAAACAGGTATATTGAGTATATTGTTTCCATTCATGGCTGAGTTGACCCAATAAAACAATTGTAGCATCCTCTATTGTCCTTGGTGGTCTTCTTTGACAGCTGCAAAAGCCACACACCTACAAAAAGGCCCCAAACCTTCTTACACCGCAGACGCCTCTACTAATGTCCTGTGTCTATCTGTCTGTTGTGTCCTCAGTCGTCTGGCACCAGTGTGGTGGTGGACATCGCGGTGATGGGAGAGGCTCATGGCTTGATTTCAGACCTCCTGGCTGACCCCTCTCTACCCCCTAACACCTTCAGCTCTCTGAAGGCAGTGAGTAGTCTCCTGAGCACACAGATCAACCTTCAGCCCCTACACCGACCCCGCCTCCCTGCCGACCAATCGCACGCCTGCTCCGATTCTGAGGAGGGGCCAGAGAAGATTGAGAGACTTGCCATTCCAAAGGTACACATTTTGCATGTTCTTACTTCTATTTTCTTGATCTTAACTGTTGTAGTATACTATTGGTGTCAGAGAAGTATGGAGACTTCTCACGGCACTCAAAAGACATGCACTGCACTGAAGTACTATTCAACTGAATAATAATTCGCAAATGAACAATAACTCTATTTTTAAGTTTTTGTCACAAATTTGAATGAAATAGAAAATATTTTCAATCGACACTGTATTAGTTTATGGCTTCAACATAAAGTTCTTGATAAAGACAAGACAAGAAAGTTTAAAAATGTTTAATAAAGGTATAGTAAGATGCTTGACATATAAATGAGTAGCCATAATCACAAAGATTGAGTCCACAAGAAAGATATGAGATTTTAACATAATTTACAGTGAATAAATGGTGCGGTACAGTTCACAAATTTGGCTTCACATTTTTTCATTTGTTCAATTTAATATTATGTGTTGTCACTTCACCACTGCTTTTTAGAACTACGGCTTCTTAAACTCACCGGGGCTTAACCCTCTCTTTTTTTTTTTGTCCAAATCAAATGTAAACACATTGAAAAATTACAATCAGGTCATATATATCTTACACATCTGTATTTCAACACATGAAATATAAATCCCCAAATTCATTTATTTGCTTGCAACAAAAATTATGTAGCTGAATAATCATGCTAAAAATATCTTTCAATAATTATTCCACAGGATTCAACAGCTGTAAAGCACATAAGATCTGACTTACAAAATCTACACTTGTGAATCCACAGGGCATTTTAAAGTTTTACAAGAGCATGTCTCCACAATGTATGCAGGCACTTTAGGCAAAAAGCCAGGAACTAAATAAAGCGTGTGATGCAATGCAAGATCGTCCAACCGAGAAGGGACTAGCACCTTTAACTATGGCTGAATGCACTCAAATTGCCCCTCCATGGTGGAACACTTCCTCATTTTTACTCAAGCTAATCAGATCAGATGTGCATGTGAATTATATAGCCATAACAAACAATAACATACATAAGAGACAAGACAAAAGCAGAATAAAACAGGATAAACATGTCACGTTCACACATTAGTTATACCAGTAGTTAGTACTTTTAGATGTCCCACCGATATCAGATATAAATATAGAACAACTAATTTGAGAACATTATTTGAGAACCATATTTTATTAATAAGAGGAAATATGCACAGTTGAAAATATTTGGACAATTTTATAGTCAACACTCTTCTAAAATGTTGCTATGGTGCTGCCTCTGCTTTCTGTTTTTGTGTCATTGCCAGTTGTATTGAGTAACAGAAAAGGCAAAGGTTGATGATTTGGGAGAAAAAAAATATATATATACATATGTATATATATATATATATATATATATATATATATATATATATATATATATATATATATATATATATATATATATATATATATATATATATATATATATATTTGACTATTTTGTTGAATAATGATTTAAACAGTTTATTGAAAGGATTTCTAAATGTGTTTGTTTTCCATTATCTCAGCGTCTAAGAAGAAGCCTCCCTCCAGGTTTACTGCGGAGAATTTCCTCCACCTGGACCACCACCACATCAGCCACAGGACTGCCCACCATCGAGCCCGGCCCAGTCAGGAGAGAGCGCTCAGCCAGCATCAAACACACCACAGACAGGTAACAGACATCACCAGACATGTAGCAAACATAAGGCTGGCCCTTGAGCTCCTCAGAATCCGAGAATGTTGACACAGCGCTAACATGTCAGGGATGTACTTTGGTGCTTGGCCACGGAGAGACTTGAACACAAGCAGAGCTGCTTTAAAGTCTTCTCTGAGCCACAGGAAGCCACTGCAGAGACCTGTGATGGTACTTTCTGTTCCTTGTCAGGACCTGCAGTGTTCAGGATGTACTTCAGCTGTTTTCTCGCTTGGAGAGGCCAGTTAGCAGGCTGTTACAGTGGTCTAACCTAATTCTGGTTTACACACTATTACCTTTGATTTTGGCAATGTTTCTTATATGGTAAAAGGCTGTGTTTCAAGTCTGAATCCATTACCATCCTTACCATTGTAAGTATCACCACCATACGTATCAACACAAGTACCGCTAACTACCATCAAGTAATACAATATGTATCAGTAAGAGTCGGTACCACTTCTTTTGCCCTGTAGCTTAAACCCTGAACTCCAGAGCTTGTCCTGGAGCATAAATGACACTCCCTTGTTTAAATATGTGATTTTTTATTTCACTCTACAGGATGCCCTTTGGATTACAGTCTAAAACTTCTTTTTGATTTTTAAAGTAGACATAACTGTGTAATTTTATTAAAGAATTATTTTCTTTGTGCCAACACCTTTAGTAACTATATCATAAGTAACTTGTTCTCGATTTTTTTTTTTTTTTTTTAAGAAAAGTTGCAGTCACACCGCAGGACATTTTAGTGCTTTCTGTTGAAAACACAAAGAAATAGAACATAAATTCTACAACTGTGTATTTTATAGTGGACATAATTGTGCGCTGTAGAAAAGAATTTTGGAGGAACATCATTTAGAATGCAATTCAAACTCCAAAAAATGGATGTCACATCAGGTACCCATTAGCTGGTGACCTATATCCAAATACTGTCACCAGTGTTACTCTCAAAAACATACAGTATCATCTAAAATGGTGCACGTATCTGTCCAGTGAATCATGGAGCAACTCTGTCATGATGACCGTTTCCAAGAGCCGGTCCATGTCGGCCTCCTGCGCCCCCTCCATCACCAACCATCTGTACAGCAAACCACTGGGAAAATCAGGTGAGCGCAAAACACTCTTCGGAAACACACGTGCCACTCTGACTCTAATGCCAGGTTCTTGTCTTTCAGGTTTCCCCTCTTCCAACACCTCACCTCTAGGCACCCCCTGCCCCTCCCCTCCAGCACAGGGCACTCCGGTGACCAGTCCTACCATCAAAACATGTTCAGTGCAGCTTCCAGAGCCTGTGGGCCCCCCCACAGAGCGCCCCCCTTTGGCCCCCAAGAGCCAACACCGAGCCTTAACCCACAGTCAGAGCGCACCCAGCTCCACCACGCCTCACTGGAGGCCCCCATCCCTCTGCACCAGGTTGCATTTTGTAGATTATCAAAAGTAAACCTAAGATAAACAAGTTTGCGTTAATTTATCGCACAGATTTTTTATCATACATTTTTGTTATTTTCAGTTGTGGCAGACCATATAACAGAATTACCAATGGAGTGGAGCTTGTTGACAAAGTAGACAGAATACCTAATCCAGGTAAAAAAAAAAAAAGAAGAAATACAAAAAAAAAAGATAAAAAGTATATAAACATTGAGAATTTGCTTAAAAACTCCAGTGAACAAATATATACCATATGACTGATTGGGACATAAATTCAGTTTAAAGTTGTAAAATTAGTAAGTAAAACACAAAGACTGTTTGGCACATTAGAATACCTTATTTTTCCCACAGATGAGCGAATAGTCGCATCTTCAGACTATGACAGCACCTATGACAGCACCTACGAGACCAACCACAGTGACAGCAGCGATTTTGCACCCAATGAAGAGGATGGCGATCCCAATAAGCAGCAAGAAGGAAAGGACAGTTGCCGGCAATGTCCAGCAGAGGGCATTGTACTACATCCATTACTGCCATCCCCAGAGGTACTTTTCATTAGGAACACGAGTATGCATGTCTCAGTGTCCTGTAGATGAAATATTATCCTAAATATTGCCTCACAGTGATCTAACATGTGCCCCATACCATTAGGACAAAGTCAGCCCAGCCCAGGAGAGTCCACTTGTGGCCGGACTAGAGCATTTGTTGAGTCAGCTCAACAACTGGAATTTTCCAATTTTCAATCTGGTTGAAAAGACTGACGGGAAAACCGGCTGCATTCTCAGCCAGGTAAAATTCCACCTTAGACCAGGACATTCTGTTCTATAAGGTTATGGGAAAAACATCTATAAATATCAATTTCTTAAATGTTATACTTATCTTTATACAGTAGCATCATTAGCAGCCAATGATGTTGTGTTTTATTTGCAGGTTTCTTATAAGCTTTTTGAGGAAACAGGCCTGTTTGAAATGTTTAAGATTCCAGTTCAAGAATTTATGAACTATTTCCATGCTCTAGAAAATGGTTACAGGGACATTCCATGTGAGTACTGGCTCCTTGTGTGTCATGTCCTCTAACTTCCACAAGGAGGCTGTATAGTTCAAGAATGTCTGTCATGTTATATGTTAAATTATCCACATAACCATTACAAAAACATTTAATATACAATTCTTTACAGTCCTTTTTTCCTCATGATTTGGCTCTTTTAGATCACAACAGGATTCATGCCACAGATGTACTGCATGCTGTGTGGTACCTCACCACGCAGCCTGTGCCCGGCCTGCCCACTCCACTCACAGAAAATGGCATTCATTCAGGTAGTCATTGTGTGTTAACATGAAATAACATTTGGATCATTATATAATGTGCATTATGTGTTAGGATGTTTTCTATTTCCATTGTCCCCCAAATGTCCAAGATGAAGGTTTCCATTTTGAGACAATAAAGGCTTATCTTATTGCATCTTGTCTCATATCTGGTAGAACACATAAATAATCTTAAATTGAAAATGCTTACCTCAAAAAATTTGCATCATATTGTAATAAACAAAAAGTACAAAAGTCTATAATAACCGTTTTCATCATCACATTTTAAAAGCACTTTGTGCCTAGTTTGCTTGTTTGATGGCTGTAATTATTCTAATGGTGAAATTGTGTTCTGTGCACTAGTAAATCAGTCCTGAGGAATGTACTAATAATTATTATCATTAATTATGGGCTGTTCTGTTCCCAGACTCAGAGAATGGCATTTGTCGTGGTGCGACAGGATTTCTGAAGTTGAACTCGGAGCTGGAGGTGGGCTATGGCTCCTTGGCTCGTCTTGTCCCTGGTCTGGAGCTCATGGCACTGTATGTGGCGGCCGCAATGCATGACTATGACCATCCAGGAAGAACCAATGCCTTTCTAGTAGCCACCAGTGCACCACAGGTAAATAAAGTACAATTGAACAAAAAAAAAAGAAAAGAAAAGAAAGAAAATGATAATGATACAGTTACCAAATGTACCTATTAAGCAATAAACAATAGGTACATTACATAACAATAATGATAATAATAATAATAATAATAATAATAATAATAATTCTTATTTTTCAGGCGCTTTTGTACAATGATCGCTCAGTTTTAGAAAACCACCATGCAGCTGCTGCCTGGAACCTCTTCATGTCTCAACCTGAATTTAACTTTCTGTCCAACCTTGAGCACGTGGAATTCAAACGCTTCCGCTTCCTCGTCATTGAGGCCATTTTGGCCACTGACCTCAAAAAGCACTTTGATTTCCTTGCAGAATTTAACGCAAAGGTAAACACTGATATTAAACATACATTTTTGGTGTGCTACAGATACAGATATAATGACCACTCCTTAGACCTGAACTCTTTTACTTCACAAGTAAACACTTGACGCTTACGGAAAAAAACATTGCACATTACTGACTGTTATTTGACGATACCTCTTATTGATCTCACTGTTTAGGTGGGGGATGAAGGAGTTTCCAGTATTGACTGGACCAATGAGAATGACCGAATGTTGGTTTGCCAGATGTGTATAAAGATTGCAGATGTCAACGGTCCTCTTAAGAATAAGGAACTGCACTTGCAATGGACAGAAGGCATTGTCAACGAATTCTATGAACAAGTACGCCCCTGTCACCACACTAAAAAACACTTTTCCTCATATGTGGCCTTAGTTTATTATATAGCAGAGAATTGCACCTTTCTGACAAAAGTGTGTAAAAAGCCCTCTTGAACCGAAATAGTCAATAATAGCCCCTACTGCTGAATTTGTTCATGAACCACTGTAGATGCTTGACAGCAAATCCTGCTTTCAGCCTGCTGTGGTTGTGATTGGTCAGTTGACTCCAATGCGTGGCAAGACATAAAGATAAAATCTGATTAGCCCGGGAGGTATGATTAGTTCCCTAGCAACATAAGGTTTTAAGTGTAGAGGCAAAAATTTGAGACTTTGGAGTCTGTAATTGGAAGCTCACAGAGTTGATTAATAGGCATGAAATAAGATTGAGGGAGTGGAGTATGCACTACGACATAACAGATACAAAAGGTTTCTTTGACAATTAAAAACTGGCCCTTTTGTGAACATTATGTCACAAATCTTGTCATTTTGTCTCATATCAGGAGTGCACTAATTGCTTTAGTGAATTTACCATCTCTGATCTCCCATAGCCAGCTATTTAATCCCAACCTTCTTTCAGGTTTCCTTTGAGAATTATGAATGATGTTTGAGTGCCCACATCAAGGGCTTTTTTTTAATTCACTTCAGATGGCCCTAATATGTTATCTTTTGGACATAGCTTATTCACAGTTGGAAATCACGTCACTAGATCAAAGCCCACAAACGCACACATGTACAACCAGCTGCCTTCTCATGTTAGCACTGCTTGTATCACTTCATTTTTCAAAGTGTAACAGTACTACTTATCACAAGCAATTCTCATGCATTCCGCCCCTCTCGCCACTGTTACTCATAGATATACACAATGGCGTCACTTGCACCGGTTGCCAAGGAGATGAGAGCCCTTACCCCAGTGTTCACCTACAGCACACTCGCCATGAAAGCCCTGTCATCAGTAAACAATCAGCAACATGTCACAATGGCTGTACCATAGCAAAACAGTAGTATTAGTACTTTCAAAGTCAATGTGTGTATATCTACAATTTAAAGACACGTTGTTTTGATTCTCTGTTCATTTAATAGATAATTCCTTCTGCATTAAAAATAAAAGTTACTCAAATTGCTTGCTTAGAAATAGATTAGACATATATATATATAGATATTTTCTGTATAAATAATCTATCTATAATATAATCCATCTACACTTACACTTCTTGTATACATAACTTGTAAAACCAACAAATCACATATTATTGTAGAATTAATAGAATTCTGTTTTTGTCAGGGAGATGAAGAAGCAAGTCTGGGCCTCCCCATCAGCCCGTTCATGGACCGCTCGGCTCCACAGCTGGCTAAACTGCAGGAGTCTTTCATCACTCACATTGTGGGCCCCCTGTGCTCCTCGTATGACTCTGCGGCCCTCATGCCGGGCCACTGGGTGGGCTCTTCAGAAGGAGAGTCAGAGGAGACCAGTGAACACAGAGAGACAGAGGAGGAGGAGGAGGACACGGCTGAAGATGATGTGTACTCCATTTCTGCCACTTCCCGTATGTCTATTAATGTGTGTCATTATGGAGTTGTCTATATGTGTGAAGCTCGTTTAGTTGGAGTTACAAAAGTATAACAGTATGAACGGAATGTTATATTTTATTAGTAATTTCACTTATGCCTAATCTGGTGGCCTGTCTGATATGTTTTACTGATTATCTTAATGAACCTTATGAACATGTTCCAAGGGCTGGGCAATATGGTGATAAAAAATGAATCATCATCTCATCCTTGTGATAATCTAATGCCGTTTCTTTTCTCAAACACAATCTTTTTCCCCACCTATTTCTCCTATTGGTTAGACTTGGTAACGCTCTGAGTGAGTGACAGCTGGATTTAACCAGTCGCAGTCAAGTGTGAACTTTCAGAAGATGCAGATGACTTAATTTCCTTCTTCTATTTCCTTAAAGGCAATAGAACAATAGAAAGTGTACATGAATGGTGTTAAAACAAAATCATGATCTTGGTCCAAGAAAAACATGATATTAATTTTTTGCCATATCCACCTTCAAGTGCCATGAACCGATGAAAAGTCATCTTCCAAGACATTTCTGACATCTTATTTATTTCTAATCCATGGGTTTCCAATGGTGACTAGTACTCAAAATGGCACTTATAAACTAAACCCATGAATAAGAAAGTGGTGGTTAGGGCTACTGATGGTATGGTGTTAGGAGAGAACTCACTGTTCTAGGGCAACTGTGAATACAGGAGTATTATTCCAAACACTGTGCTAATCCTGCAGTTATATACACTTTCCTTTCAGTCAAATAGTGAATAGCAGTGGTCAAATGAATGGATGATAGAAAATAAACATGGCAACCAAAAAAGGAAAAAAAATAAGATGGAACAGCAGGTTTACAGATATGTTGTCTTTGGTCCATTCAAAAAAAAGTATTAAAAACTAAAAACTGTCCTTATTTTGAAACTTTATAACATTGTATACTAAAAGAGATGTCTTCCTGTTGTCTGCCTGAACAGAAACCAAAAAGGAAAGCCGACGGAAAGTGTTTTGCCAGATCACACAGCATTTGTTGGAAAACCATGAGATGTGGAAGCGTGTCATTGCGGCCGAATCGCCCGAGCAAGTCCAAGCCGAAAGTTCAAACTGCATGGGAAACTCGAGCGATGCCATCACAGCCATCCGCGAGGAGGAGGAGGAGCAGGCCAGTAGGGACGAGGAAGAGGAAACCAACTGCCTTGATGAACAGGAAGAAGAAATCCTGCACCAATCAGAGACATCAGGGGTGAAGGAGGAGGAGCCAGAGTGACCTTTGCCCTCTGCTAACCAGGGACATTGTTTAAAAAACGTTTTATTCTCTTGATAAAGGTAGCCAGCACATCACTTTCGACACAACACTGTAGAAGATGTTTTGGGTAATACGTGCCTAATAATAACAGGGTTTGAGGACAGAGACATTGCATATTTAATTAACCTTAAACGGGAGAGGTGCAAAAGATGAGGCGTCTGAGAAGTGGAACTAGCTGTAAAAAAGAATGCTTGTATTTTATTTTTGTGTGTGTGGATGCGTGCCCTGCCCTACAACCATTTTACCTACTCTTTAAAATATCCACATGAGAAATACACTGTCCCACCCAGGTCACATTTGTCTAATATCCGGCTTCTTCACGACTCCCCACCACCATCTCAGCCACCAAACCCTTCAACACAATGGGATGAAAGCCTGGAGACCCGAGAAGAAAATGATCAATCCCAGTTACAGGTCTACTGCAAAAGTCAGTGGGAAGTGTGACAAAGAAACATACTGCCCCAAGAGCTTTATTCTCACTCAAGGAAAAACATACAAAAGGTTGTTTGTCCTTCCTAACGTGTTTTGCTTTTTTTTTCTATTCTCAGCCGGGTTCAGCACACTTACTTGCAATATACAGCACTTGAGATCACCCAACTCAGGAAGAGAGACAGAGAGAGAGCAAAGTTTGAACATGCACTTGCCACTAAAGGTTTTAATAATAATATGACACAAAACTGTATAGAAATAATGTATTTATTTTATCACTGCTAACCAAATGCAAGCAATGCCACATTCACTTATTAGTTAAGTGTATTTTGTAACAATATTTGCTTTGTTTAAGACCAGGGGAGTTGTTGTTTTGGTCTTCAAATGCTATAGTAGTTTATAGCCTGGTATGTAGGCCAAGTTTGCAGAAAGTAATCCAGTAAGCCATAGTGGTCCGGTACAGAAAGGATTTACAGCAGGAACATAAAAATGCAATTAGGGGGTGCTTTGAAAATTAACTCTATCCAAATAACAGAAAGTTGTTACACTTCTTACACTTGATGTCCATTCAAATGACTGTACAAAATGAGTCAGCCCTTTCATTTTAGAACTGTGGAAAAGGATTAGATTTTTGATACACATCATGAGGTAAGACATTTATAAATGTCAGTTATAACTAAAGTCTGTACTGAGATTAAACACGTCTATCAACTGACAAACTGCATCGTAGATCAAGTGCATGATTTGCACTTGATCTACGATGCAATTTGCCAGTTGATAGACATCTTGGGAACTTAAAGGGAGTTCGCATATACTGTAGACATTTTTATACATAAGGGGGATTGCCATGAAATCATCCAACTAACATTACCTCTGCATTTTTGTAACCTAAGCCACCTCAGTAAGTGGCCTAATATGTTCTGCCTGTGATTTGCAGGGCCAGGTTTACCGGCAGTGACAATGGAAGGTGTGAATAGGAGAAACAGAATAACAAGGTGAAATCAAATTGGAGCATTTTCTCGTGACTTGTAGCCGTTGGTGTAGAAAAGTATATTGTATCGAAGGTAATATGTAGCATGTAGTGGAGCTGCCAAGGCAACTCCTTCAAAGGCACTTTATAGATGTGAGGTCTGTCATGGCACTATTTAGCATTTGGCTTTGAGGACACAATGTTTTTGATTCAATAGCACTGAACATAGTCTTGTTGAAAAGAAACATTCCCATTTTAAAGAGATAAATACTGAAGTTGTCATTGTTAATACTGAAAAACTCCATTTACATTTAACATAAACCTCTTGTCATACACATATTAGTTGATTAATTTTCATCAAATATAATTTGTTCAATACAAATTTTATTATTTATCAGAGCCATAGGAAATGCTGCCAAAACTGCTCATGATGACACATTCAAACACACAAACTTAAATGAAGTATCAGGGTAAACTGTTTTTTACCAGTGAAATAAAACACAACAATTCAACTCATCCAGTATTAAACGTAGCAACCCCAGACCCAAACAGAATTATTTTACAGATGCTTTGGAATATTTTTGTCTTTCTTCACCTGCTGTGACCCAATTTACTGTTTCAATTGGAGTTTTTAGTGTTAATACTGTTTAAATCTTTGGCTGTATTCATTGGACTGTTCTTAAAATGCCAACTGTGCAAAGGAGGGCTAAACTGTGCTATAATGCCCTCCACTGCTTACGCTGTACCAGCCAGAGCATGAAAGGCTCCAATTTGTAGTTGTGGAGGTGAAATAACGACTTTCTAATACTCTTGAAATGTTGTTTTTATTGGGTATTCTCACTCAGAAGATGTTCATATTATAATTGTGTATAAACTGTGACACACATGATAATGATTTCACACGTCAAGGTGCAAATTCAGTCTAGAAATGTGTAATACATAGTGAAGACACCAATTTTAAATTTAATTGCAGTACAATTTCATGTCAGTTTATAAAATATGGCATTTTTTTCAAATCAAAATCTGTTTTGAATAATATATTGCAATAACACTATTGTTTTTATTGCCGGAACAAACTAATTCTCCTTAAGTGTGCCATGATTTCTGTGTTAGTTTTCCATTTTCTCAGAACTGGATGTTCTTTCTGACACAAATCTTTTTTTTTCAGCCTGGCACTGGAACAAAGAATACAGCATGTCATGCTGTATATTTAAATACATTCAAGTTATAATATCAATATATTTTCCAAACTCTACGTAAATAATATAACATTTTTCTCTGTATTAACTGAAAAAGTAAATTCACTTTTTTTAATATATGATTTTAGATCAACATAATATTTTTTAGCCCATACTGACTGTATTTCACAGAATCCTGCATTTCTGTCACAGTCTATTCATAGAATACAGTATGTAGCAAGGTGTACGTACAGAGTAATCATGTCCTGCTTTGCCTCTTGGTATAATTCCATAGTAGCAGCAGTCATTTATAGACACACCAGTCTCAAATCCTAATGCCTCCGTTTTCTACTCATGAACAACAGAGAAACCTTTATCTACAATAACCAAGGGGTGCCAACCTTTTCTAACCAACCTGCACATGTGAATGAGCTTGAGCTTCGTGCACTGTAGATAACCCGCCTCACCTCTGTATCGATGCAACGCTAGCAATTTCATATACAACTAATGCAAAGAAGCCCCTCACTGCTTTATAATGAGCGTGCATGTCGTTTTGAATTATGTGTGAAGCCAAAATTCATGATCTGTTTTTTTTTTCCTTTCTTTTTGACAACCACACACAGCAATCAAAGAGACTTCATATAAACATTGGCTGATCTCTAGTGAAGTTATTTATTATTATTTATTATGTTATGGAATTGTTCTTAAAAAAACAAATGGTAGCACACAACCTGATGAAATGGCCAAACAACTGATTCAGTGACAATTTAAAAACATTGAGGCACTGTAATGTCTTAGTAGAATGATCGGTGAGCCTCTGTTCTGAACTGAAACATTTCAAATTGCCATTGAGTGTCTCTTCAAGGCAAAACCAACCTAAACTGACTGATATAAAACAGCTCTGGTGAAAATGGATAAACATGCTCTGATATTTGAATTCATTTTACAGCATCCCGGTTTTTACAATGTTTTCCTGTACAAACTTGGCCAGATCTTCATACAATGTTCCAAGACACACGGTATCACATGCAAAAGTACTTGGAAGTAACTTTTTGTCTTTTATTATGTTTCCCAGAATTATGTCTGCAATCTTGGCCTAGAAACTTCTCTTGTCTGGGGAAATGATTGAATCCACCATATTGTCATGTGTGTCATTTGGTAGTATTTATGTGCTGCTTGACACTTAAAGACATTAGCTAGGAGAATAGTTTATGACTACCATATGAAAAACTAGCTTTTTATAGCTCCACAGACTACTATTTAACGCATTGCATATTTTTTGAGAATGCAATGTGTACAGCCAGTTTGAAGACTGCACTCTGGTTCCATTGTGCAAACCAAAGAACTTTTCCAACTCTGTACTCTGATCTGAACACATTCTTTGTGTCCACTTGGAACATAGATTTGTGGAGCCACATCTTGGCCATATTTAGCAAAACAGCCTTCTATCAATCCATAAGCGCTACAATGGCACTGAGTCCTCTGTTCTCACCGGAGCCCCTGTAGTTCCTTTGAAGATTCCAACCAAAACATTCCTTTTTCTATTGTTTGTTGTTTAAGAAATTTACAAAAGAGGACTTCTGTGCCATACCCTTTTCACATGTATGTCTTCAAGGTCTATGTATACATTGTTTGAATGCTATATTCTTTAGCTTCCCTTGTTTGTCTGGAAGAAAACCAAACAAAAACACCTTTAAAGCAAGGCAAACAAGAATGGTGTGTTTCTACCTGTACTATAACAGCTGGCGCTTCAGAGACTTTTTTACTCTCACTATCTTGCACTTAACACATTGTAGCAATACCTACAAGGATCGGGGAAATATTGTGCGATTCACCAGTATTTAAGTAAAAGTTGATTTCTTGCTTGTTTTAATTTGTATAAAAATACTATATACTGTACAGATTAAAACGTATAACATAAAACTTTTAGGGGGAAAAATATTTATTTTTACTGTTTTTTGTAATTATGACACAATACTGTAGCTCCTCTATTGCCAGACATGCAGGAAGTGCCTCTTGATAATGTATAACAGAGTAACTATACAATATATTGGGATTATTAGACCCTGTCACTAGCTGAGCAGTGTTGATGTTGTAATGTGAATATTGTTGAATAATAAGGTTTATAAAGGTTGAAAGTGCGTCTGTCTGGTTATTTATTAATCTGATGAACATTTAGTGTGAAAATGAATCCAAAGAAACCATATTCAGTTGTTCAAATATCTTAAATAATGTGCTATAATAATGTGGTAGCAAAATTTAGTTTGTGATGTTGATTACCAATGTGGAAAAAAAAAGGAACGCAAACCTCTTATTGATTAATGCTATACAATAATTGAGAAATGTTAAATGCAAAGGAAAAAAGAATGCATTCATTTATTAAGCTGAATAATTTAACTTAGTTATAGAATTGGTTTCTCTTTTTATTTTCTTTTTTATGTATTGTTTTGTATTATTTATACGTTGTATTTTTTATTCTATGATTACTATTACTTACTACTTTTAAAATATGTATTATTTTGATATTTTTCGCACACATATTATTAGAAGCCTTTACTTTAATTTATACATAATCTCATAATGCATATGATTGCACTATTATGCAGTCTTTTGTACAGAGACTTAAACTCTTTTGTCCAACACTCATTGTCAGATTTAAGTCTGTAAATATTCGTCAACAATACAGTTCACAAACATATTCACTAGAACAGTGGTTCGTAACCTTATTCAGTCCTGACCTCCAAACACAAAAAAAAGGCAACGCGCAATGTGATATAGTAGCCTCTTGTCTAATGTTAGATTTCATTTTGAGAATATAGACTTAGATAAATTACCAACAAATAGGAATCTACATGTATCACTGCATTTGAAGGGTGGCTCAACACCCTTCAAATGCAGTGATAAATGTAGATGTACTTGTTTATTTAATAACTTTTCAATGTTTCCCCATACCATCTGGAGACTCCTAGAAATCATTTCGCGACCCCCATGGGGGTCCCAAACCGGTTGAGAACCACTGACAAGAATACTTTTTCACTTACAATACCTATATAAAGGGGACTCATTTGTAGCATGAATGCGTTATTAGTCCTTAGAAGATCACATCCATTCACTCTCATTCAAAGACATCACATTCTGAATGATCTTTTCAGTCATGTTGGACTTAGTTCATTTTTACTTTGATGTGAATGAGGTGTTACTGTGAGCGATGCCTGTCAAATTCACTTTTACACCTTAGTATCAAATGCTGACAGATGTAACATGTTACAGTACTCAATGTATTCATCCGTGATCTGCTCCTCCCCCTGGGTCTTCTATCTTCAACAGCAACCTTGGACCTCAGCAGATAATGAGCATTCATAGAATCAGCTTGTCATCTCACCACTGACTTCACAATCATATGGAAATGTATTCAATTCATCACATTCAACAAATGTAAAAATGTGCTTTTTAATTACTTTTTTCATGTGAGCGACAACCCCAGCTACAGCAACACAGTTATTTATGTGTACATGAAGGTTGTTTGTGGATGTGACTTATCAATTATTCTTCATTAAGGGTTCACCAAGGAATGTTTATATTTTACAATATTATCTTACTAGCGACAGACTTAGGTGCAGAGTAGATGAAGATGAAGATTAAGAAGTGGCTGATGACTCTGCTGCTGCAGTAGAGAAGAAGGAGGATGGTGGAAGCAGGAGGACTGAGATGAAACAGTGTACATGTAGCAAATCTTGAGAGGTGTTTGGCAGAGACAGGATGTGCAGGTATTGAGTAAGTGACCAAGAGGGTTCAGGAGCGGATGAAAGATCCACCCATCAACTGTCATCTATCTGTAATATATGGGTCCAGCAGTCCAGGCAGAGTAGACTTCCCTTTCCATTTACAAATCCTCCAGTTTTGTGTTCCTTCTGGATCAATGTCCACATGGGGGAGTCCCAGGAGGGGCCAGGCCTTAAAAAAACAAAACACACCAACCCACCCTGTGGATGGATACAACTCAGTTCAACCACTTGTATCCTGATCTCATTCTTTCAGTCGTGACGTAGCATTGATTTTTATAAAGGGCATTTTATGTTTTGAACATACTTTTGCCGACCACCACCAATCATCCACACCACATTCATACAGCCTCATGGTAGCCTCAAAATGTCCAGATAAAGTGCATTTGGTTGAGGTGTCTGCATGTGCATGAATGTGCTCCAAAAAACTCAAAAACCAAAAAAAAAAAAAATAACGTACTGCACATCCCTGTCAAGCAGTTGGAGACTTAATGGCTAAGATGTCACCATAGCAACAGAGATACATGACCGGTTACATGTATGGACAACCTTATTCTATGGATTTCAATAATGAATACAGAACAAGTGAGTGCATTTTGAAACGAGGTTAATTTTTTTTTTTTTTTGCGCAAGATTCAAAGTATTAAAATACTGAGACCTGGACCAGAGACATGCGGTTGCTGCTCTGATTTGCCTGAAGACAGAGAGAGAGAAAGAAAGGGTTGGAGAGAGAAAAGAAAGGATGGACAAGAGGAGGGAATATAGAGCGGAACAGGGTAGAAGGCGTGTGCCACTGACGACCTCAGATACAGAAGAACCTTCCTCCCCAGTGAACGCCTCATCTCCGCCTTTATCTGCGTCGGAGGGGTCCCGGGCGAGCTGCGTAACGAGCTTATCACCGAGCTGCGTAACGGTGCATGTACATAACACAGGGAGGAGACAGACGTGTTCCATCAGATAAAATTCCTTTTTTTGATTGGATTAGTCAGACTGTGACAGCCTTTTTTCACCCGTGAAGTCGACTGGAAATGAACTCCTGGACAAATGTCGATAAAGTTGCTTGTACGTACGTTGCCATTCACTACAGCCAAAGTCTGACCCAAACAGACGAAGCAGGATACGCAGCTTTCCCATTGGCTCTCGCGCAACTCAGTTGAGGTTGTGTAGTCTGGACCACAGCTTCAAGTGGCAGGTAAGTGTCATTTAGAGCACATGTAGCCTTTCTATTTCTATTTTAAGCGCTTCTACAACACGGATGCGTCATACTCTGACTTGACCTGAGCTAACTTGTAAATATTTGAGTCCAAATTACTGTATGTGAGCTGGACATGTAATTCTTTCGGCAACAATTTACTTTGGCTCTAACCAATCCTAAAGGTTAAGCTCATGTCTCTTCGACATTTCTGCGTATATTTGGAAAACACAACTTTTATTTCTTCAAAGTCTATCTGTTTGTATTCATTCTTCAGTGTGTTGATTAAATACTACATTTACATGTGATTAGTTTCATTTCAACATGTTGAAAATTGCGGACGATTCAGCCTCAGTGGATGTCTCACATTACGCACACTTGTTGCTGCTGTTGAAGGTTTACTGCCTCCACAACCTCTGTGTAGTGTTATAGTACACACACACACACACGCACACGCACACACACACACACACACACACACACACACACACACACACACACACACACACACACACACACACACACACACACACACACACACACACACACACACACACACGCACGCACACGCACATGCACACACACACACACACACACACCCGCGCACGCGCGCGCGCACACACACACACCACACGCACACACACACACACACACACACACACACACGCACGCACGCACACTTTTTTTTTTTTTAACCTATTCACAACTTTCTTCTAAATTCAGGGGAATTTTTTACCAGGTTTGAAAAATATTTTACTCCACAGCTTTATCCCTCACTTTATCCCCGATATCCCCACAACTCCAGGAGTGATGCATAAGTGCAATCCTCTGCCCTGTTCACTCAAAGGATGCTGTTGAGTTAGAGCGAATGTAGGTCAAACTATGCAAGCTCCGCTCAGTCTGCTGCAGCCATTACCAAGAAACATTCAGGAGAACGAAAACTCAGTGACTGCCCAGTTCCAACAAAACCATTGTGTCCTGCTGCAAAACACCCAGCAGCCATTTACATGCTGTGGACCCAGCCAGGTTTAGGTGTCACTGTGTAGAGAACAGGACAGACCTGCTATCTATGACGGAAGAAGTCCAACAAATCAGCCATATCATGAGAATAAATAAAGCATAAGATATGCATTTTTCATATCTGTTTATTATTTCATAGGCAATGACCTACATTGTGTAGAATATTATTATAAATGTAGGTTAATAGATAATGCTTTTGGAAGACAGAATTTAAAATAAACTTGCATGGCCTTATTCCATAACTATTTTGCTATACAGTCCCAATCAACAGTTTATGACCAGTTGCAAAATGGACAAAAGTGACATTTTGATTGGATCTTAACAAGGTTCCAAGTAGAGCTTCCACTATGCAACAAGAAATGGGAGTGAGACAAAAAAAAAAAAGAAATTTGAGTACATTTAAAAAAAATTGAAAATAGGCTGTTCTATAGCTGATCAAAAGTTTAAAACCACACCTCAAAAAAAAAAAAAAAAAAAAAGAAAAGAAAGAAAAAAAACTCAAAACAGAAATCAAAGTTCCAAACATGAACTCAGTAATGAGTAGCACCACCGTTATTGTTGACTTCAAAAATTTGTTGCAGCATGCTTGATGCAAATGTTTCCAGGAGGTGAAAGGGAACAAGTGGTGAAGACGGCCCCATGAAGGGCATCTACTGTCGGAACTATGGTCCATTTTTGTAAACGTCCCTTGCCATACATTCCCAAAGGTTCTCAGTTGGATTTAGATCAGGGGAACACGCAGGACGGTCCAAAAGAGTGATGTTATTCTACTGGAAGAAGTCCTTTGTCCTGTGGGCTCCTGGGTTTTTCAACAGCACAACGCTACAGAATCAGAATCGGTTTATTGCCAGTCAGTGATCAAAATTCAAAGGAAACTGTTCTTGTGGTGGGAGGTTCTGGTCCGGATGGACCGTCGCCTCCTGCCTGAGCGGAGTGGCTCAAATAGTCCATGTCCAGGTGAGAAGGGTCAGCTGTGATCCGACCTGCTCGTCCCCGAGTCCTGGAGACGCACAGGTCCTGGACAGATCGAAGGCTGCAGCCGATCACCTTCTCAGCAGAGGCACAATGCGCTGTAGTCTCTGTTTGTCCCTGGCTCTGGCTCCAGCGGACCACACGGTGATGGCAGGTGTTCACAGCATTGTCCTGTTGAAAAACGCAGTGGTTCCACAGACGAGGGCCATCAGTTATGAGGGATGCTCTCTGCAACATCTGCACAGAGTCAGCAACTGTTTGATGCCCGTGCACCACCTGAAACTCCACTGTTCCACTGACGAAAAAAAACACTCCAGATCATTATGGCGCCCCCTCCCTGTAGCACGTAGGAAACATCTCAGATCAGAGATCTTTTTTTATTTTTTGTCTGATGATTATTAGGCTGCAGCCGGCTCCAGCAACGGCCTTAATTTGGGTCGAGGATCGTCCAGTGTCTTTACGGTCTTTACGGACTAATCAGATCCTCTGGCTCAGTGCTGGTGTCATCTTTTGGGGTCTTCAGTTGACTTTTTTGTTCCATAACCTTCAGGATCTTTTTGAAATTCCAAATGACTGTCTTACTGTGTTCCCCCTCAGGAGTGATGGCACTGCTTATGCAGCTCAACAACTTAACCACGTTCAAAAAGAGAATGTTTTTTGCCTTTGCCATCAGAACGTCATGACAGTGTGAATATCTGACAGAAAATTACACTGAATCTGTATTTCTGCACAGATTTGAGCTTTTAAAGGCATGTGGTCCTAAAGCTGCACAACAGCCTATTTCAGTTTAATAGTTGTTTTCAATAAAATTTACTCAAGTTTACTCAAACTTTTTTTTGGTCTCACTCCCATTTCTTGGTGCTTATTGAAACTGTACTTGGAACCTTGTCAAGATCCAACCATGCAAAATGTGACTTTTTCAATTGGTCTTAAACTTTTGATTGGCACTATATAATAAAGGCTATTAATATTTACAATATGTATAGCTAATATCTTTATCAAAACTCCAAGCTCCAATCACACAAAGACATTAGCAAGCATAAAACTGACTTATGATATTCTACAATATTATATTTCTTATTCTTTCAATTGCCTTGCTCTTGCTACTGTTCTATATTACAAGATCCTCTGCACAGTGCATTGTACGATTCAAATGTTCAAACAGTTCAAACCAATGGGAACTAAAGTTCAACCTGTCTACTTTTATTTTCCATTAGAATGTTTACATTAAAGTACATGGTACAATAGTTCTCCTTTGTACAAAGCTGTACTCTTTAACCTTAATATTTACAGCTGCCGGAGACACAAAGTACCACATTTGTCCTACATTTCACATGTAACAGAATATAGCACAACAGAGTTCCATCGTAAACGGAAATCCAGCAAAGAAAGGAGTTTGTTTTAGCAAGCCAAATCATGCACTGTACATTGTATGTATGCATGCCATAGATTCATTGAGAGCACATCAGACACTCTCTGGCATCTTTTTTTTTTTTTTTTTTTTACAAATCAGAACAGATCAGGACATTTCTGTAATATCATATAATATGCTGCCATCATGATTTTAAGACAGAACACAACATTGACTTGAACTAACCCAAATCAAGAGCAGGACTATTTTAGTAGTGTCATAGGAAATTTCCAGTATTTAATTATCCAACAACACTTGTGCAAAATGCCCATCTATCTACTCTTGTGTTCACTCTGTCCTACATCTGTGAGTGTAAAGTGTTGCTTAGTTGACACGGCTTTGGAATTATTATTTTTATTATTATTATCATTTAATACATGTGGTTAGGGCACACATAATGGTCTGACATTCTGTCCAGAGTTGTTGTAGTCATCCTTGTGTCTGTTCTGAGAATGAGAAGTGGGTCACATGCTTGAATTATCTATTTGCAGGGTTGCATGCATCACCGCGAAGAAACTGCCTTGTGTGGGAGCCGTGCAGTAAAGAGACTTCTGGAGGATGGAGGTGGAATCCGTGGAAGAACAAGGCGGCGTGCAGGAGAATGGACGCTGCCACACCAAGGCCAAAGCCACGCGCCACACTTCCTGCTCCAGCCTCAAGGTATAGAAAAGAAGCACAGAAGCATAGGGGGAAAATGACAGAGAGCCCTGCATGTGCAGCAATTAATTCTATTTTTTGTTATATTTTTCTAGTGTCATGTACATTTGAAAGTTAGTACTTTTACTTCAGTGAAACTTTTACCAATGCACTATTTTAAAGAAATTGAATACTTCCTCTAAGATCACATGCTTGTTTTGTGGCTTTGCCTGTAATAGCCCGACTAACTGGCTAACACAATTAGTTGGGCCATGGCAGACCTGATCTAAAATAAAGCCAAAGAATGTCAAAATAGAAGGTTGAGTTAAATCCTCAATGTATCTTTAGAGTGATCTGAAAAAAAGCACCCCTCATTTATTAACATCACAATTTCCTCTTTATCATCATTGATTGTATGTATGTATACGTGTTATGACACATTATCATTGGGGTGCGCAGTGGTAAAGTGGTTAGGACAACCTTTTGCAGCAAATTAGGTTATGTGTTCCAATCCATCCCATATCTAGCATGTCTCTGTTTCCTTTAGTCCGCGCTGAACTACAACTGGTTAGCTTGTGCTGATAAGCAAGTCACTGTCAAGTTAACAAGTTGAATGAATGAAAAAAGTTAACATCAGCAAACTGTTTGTCAGACTCACCATTTTGTTGAAGATCAAACACCTAAACAGGACCATGAATGCTTTAATTGACCCCAGGCTCAGGCATTTTCTTGAGTTTCGATATATTTTAAGTGTTTTGAAGTATGACTATAAGACTTGCTCTGAGCATATTGATTTGGGAGTAAATCCCTGTCTGTTTTTTTGTTTTGTTTTCTGTCATCTCTTTGGGCACTGCACAGACTGTGCTCAGCATTAGATGCAAACCTATAACCAGTCTTGAGCAGGATACACAAATAAATACTCAGACTCTGAGATGCAAAGTACCTGTGCAGTACTTGACGCATCATTTCTGGAAGTAAAAAGAGTTCAACTATTTAATTGTCTCAAAGTGATTTGGAGCAAGCTTTTTGTTTTTTGTACTTTTTAGGAATACCATAATAATTGGTGTGGCATAAAAAGATGAGAAAAGATTTGGCATATTACCATAAAATATAGTGCACACAAAATGTTTCCCAATGTCATCTTGTCTCATTCTTCTGGACCCAATCTTGTGTCTTTTCTCGTCTTGTGGGAATTGTATCTCATTCCTACAAGAGGGAGGGAGAATAAGAACATGGTTAAGCTTGATGAAGGCAGCTGATCTGTGGTGGAGACTCCTGAAAGAGAGCAGCCACAAGGAGAAACGTAACTAGCTGCCAAAACATTTAATTAAGATTAAGATTTATTAAGCTGGCTGATGCCAGATGGATGTGTATCGCTCAGACTTGAGCAAAGTCACAAATATTGTTAAAATTCTTCACAATATTTCAAAGTTTATGGTTTTACTATAAAAATTCCTATTTTGTATTGATGATTGTTTTGGTTTCATGTTGTCCTGAAACAAAAATAAAATGTCCCCATATCTAAAAAGCATTGACATGAAAGTTGGTCAAATTAAAATGGGATCAGACTGGTGCTGCTTTTATCACATCAAAGTTATGTGAGACAATGGTGTTTAAGTAGCTTACAATAATACAGACTGCTTAAAATAATGGCAGCACATGCTTTGATTCCTTCTAGGAATTGTTCAGCTCTGTGGCCAATGGGAGGAACATGGCGTGACCCCTTTATCTCTAATCCTGCACACGGCTTTGTTAAATGTCCCAAATTAGAGTTTATAACATGTTGTAATGTTGTTCTTTCACCAGAAGCCCTCATGGAGTTGTATTTGTTTTATCCATGCTGAGGCCTTCCTCTCATGTCTCCCCTCCTTCTCCATCACGTTTCCTGCATGTGTCGTCCACACACCTTCACTTCTCACTAGAGAGCCTTATTAAAAACGGCTTTGCTCCCTATTGTCTGAAACAAGGCATGCACTTAATATTTGTGGTGTTTTTTTATACTCAATTGTCAAGAGATTTTCTATAAACATAATGATTTTATTTTCTTTATATTATAATGAATTATTTTCATTGGAGTCTCCATGAGGTAAACTCCTCAATATTAGACCAACAGTATGGAAATTAAGATATGGGTTTATAAAGATTTAGCAACTAGTTTAAGTTTGGCAATAATATGGTTCTGGTTAGGATCAATGTCCAGGAAAGGAGTGCAAGTCCTCATAATGCATGGAAGCCTAGTGTGTGTGAGCCCCTCTGAGAGCACAGGCTAAGCACCTTATGCAGGTGACATCAATGCACCAACAATGAAACCAGGGCACAGGTCACAAGGAGGCTTTGTGGAAGTTGCAGTTGTGCAGTTTACTGGGCACAAAATGGTAGTGCTGAGCCAAACATGGTCATTTTTAAGTAATGCCGCCATAATTAATTGGTTTTGTAACATGCACATGTTTAAGTAATCCAGCATTATTTGTTTGTCTCCCTCGTCATCAGTGCTCAAAAGCTTGCCCCCCACCTCTTGATGCCATCTGGTATGTGCGATCACAGTGCTCCTCTGGTTTAAAACGTCTTGTAACATTCATTAGTCTCATTCTGATCAAAGTTCACAAAATATAATAAAAGAAGTACATGGGCTTTGGTTTGACAATTTTTACAAATGTACATTATGCTTACCACCAAATCTGACACTGACAATCTGAGTGTGAAGCTTACATTGACTCGTACATCCTAAGATGGAGAGACAGCTGTGAAAATGTTCCATTCTCTCCTCCTCTATATACGTTGCAGTGGTGGAAAGGAACAGCACAAAAGGGAAAGTACTGTACTGTAATTTTTAGGTACCTTTACTTCAGTACATTTTTAAAGAGGATGCTTTTACTTGAGTACATTTGTGAGCAGATATCTGTACTTTCTACTCCTACTTTCTTTTTTTTTGCTCTGGATTTTTCATTTGTTTTGAGCTCTTCTTTCTTAGCATAGCCAATGTTACATCCTGCTTATTAGTTTTGAGTTCAAACAAAACAAAAATACATACATGAAAGTGACTAGAGAATGTAAGAAATTGATTCAAATAGCAAAAATCAACACAATTCTTTATCAAGATCACTTTATTTGACCCTTTAACAATCCTCAAAATCTGTGTCTAAAACTTCTAAAAGTACATATTAAACGTGTACTTCAATACTTTTACTTACTTTTACTTAATGTATATTTATTTGGTTTTTAGTTTTTTGCTCCTGTATTTGTACTTTTACTTTTGGAACAGCACTGAGTTGGTTCACTCACCAGTGTGTTTTATAATTTTCTGAAATATTTCATTGATAAGCAATCAGGATCCATGAAATGTAAAAACATGTTTCGTGTTTGCAGTCAGAGGGTTCATATTGGAAGTGTCTTTTCTTTCATTTAAAAGGCATAAGCTCTTCATTGTTCTTGCTTAAACCCTAAGGAAAACACATGTGATATGCTTGCCTCACAACCTACACTTCTATAGGAGTCTGCACACATAAGAAATCCTCCCACATTGGAACATGCAAAGAATTAAAAAAACATCACTAAACGTGTTTTGTTTTTGTTTTCCTTTTGTGTATAGTTAGCATTTTCTTGAATGGATACCATAAAATGACAACCAAATTAGTCACATGTCAGCTGACTCCCAATCCAAGGTCAAGAGATCAGAGTGTATCATTAGTGCAGATCATGAGTTAAATCTAAATTGAAGATTGACTCAATAGATTCACATACAACTGGTTTTGACCATGGCTGTCAGTATTTTGTGTAATGTGACTCTCATGTGCTGTAGTTTTATCACGACAGAGCTGGATCTCCAGCTTTGCAGAGAAGGAACCGTGTCCAAGCCCACAAACCATAACTTATTTACAAGCCTTCAGCAGAGCACACTCACTGCATTCAAGTCGATAGCTAATGTTGTCTTCTTCGTTATATGCAGATTTATGGTTATACATGTACAAGGGATTCCATCTTAAATTGGAAAATTAACAACATCAGTTCAAACAGATTATTTTCAGGGTCTGAAAGGCCACAGAGTTAAACTCAATCCCTGGCCAGTGCAAGCTTTTCTTTGCTCACGTTACATTCTCTCCCTGATCACGTGGCATTTCAGCACAGGGAAAACATGTATTCTCCATTCAATACACATGACCAAGGTACTGGCTCCGAGCTACAGTCAGCCCCACTGCTCCTATATAAGTTTAATATGCATATGCATTATCTGTCTATAGGCACAAACAAAAATCCTTGTGCAACTTCCACAAGTGCACCTTTTGTTTTTTGGATAGAATTAGGTTAATGAGGGCAGTCCATGCAGTGTATTTAATGTGATGTGACACACTTGTGTTTGCACAGTAATGTAAGGACTAGGGGTGGGCAATGTTGACACATTTGAATAGCTCTACATCTTTTTGAACGTACCATATACAATAATCAGAAGACATTTTGGCAATCCAAATGTGTTAAAATGTGTCTTTAAATGTATTAGTTTAGTTTTAGTATAGGAGAAATGTGAAATAAGTATAAAAATACAGTTCTCATCACAACATTTAGTTGTTCTTATTTTTATTATCATTGTGTTTTTTTTTAAATTTACTTAATAAATTAATTATTATTATTATTTTGTATTATTGTATTTTTTTGTTAAAAGAATATACAACATTGAAATTGTGCACATCCTCAAAACAACATTCCCAATACCAAGTTCTGAGGCAATTGGATGTAACCTACTGAAGGACAGTAACACGAAGTAGCTTTAAAAAACAAAAGAAAAAAAAAGCTCTTGGCATACTACAACAAGCACCGGCTATGTATGCACAAGGATTTTCTGAGTTACAAAATGATGGTCAGAAAATTCTGTTGCATTAGATTCTCAACAGTTTTTAGTTTTTTTTTTGTGTTTTTATGTTTTAATCATGTGTTTCTCTCTCCTTTTTTTTCTGCCTGATCTGACGTCCGTCCCTCAGATGTTCCTTGTGGCTCTATCTTTCGCCTATTTTGCAAAGGCCCTGTCGGGAAGCTACATGAAGAGCACAATAACGCAGCTGGAGAGGCGCTTTGACATCCCCAGTTACCTAATAGGTGTCATTGACGGGAGCTTTGAGATAGGTGAGTACTGCTGCCTGTCACAGTTGCTTTCTTCATCCATTGGTAACCTTGATGTCATGCTCTTCGGAGGGAAGATGACTTTGTTCAGTGAAGAGAACAGTGAATGGTGTGTGAAGATCAGAGGCCATACTCTGAATGACGCATAATGAGGAACAAGGACAAAACATATGTTGATGCTTAGATATTGATTCATCTGTGATGTAGTAGGTGGTTTGTAAATATTATCTACAGCAGAGGTTCTCAACCTTTTTCAGTCGTGATCCCCAAAATAACCATATAGCCGACTCAAAACTCCTACTGCCAAATTAAATTGATGCTTATAATTGTGTATAATTGTGTATAAAGTGTGCACTTTATACTTTATATTGTATTTTTTATGACCATGTTTATTTATCCTATTTTATTGCATGCGCCTATTTCTTTCATTCCTGTCCTAAACTGTGTGTTGCAACAGTGGAATTTCCCCATTGTGGGACAAATAAAGGATCTCTTATCTTATCTTATCTTATCTTATAATTATTTGAAGGTGGAAGTCATTACAAATCAGGTTTTATTGT
Source organism: Rhinogobius similis (assembly GCA_019453435.1). Lineage (NCBI taxonomy): Eukaryota > Metazoa > Chordata > Actinopteri > Gobiiformes > Gobiidae > Rhinogobius > Rhinogobius similis. The sequence continues at coordinate 13,624,870 of CM033625.1, read as the reverse complement.
TTATTTGAGTAGTTTATTGTGTTATTTAACCTAATGTAATTTAAATATACTGTTATCAGTAAAAAGATTTAAAAAAAAAGTTGAAAAATAGTGTGATTATTTCAAGATTATATTTTACAAGTCATCTCTCGACCTCCATGTCATGCCCCGTGACCTACCCAGGGGTCCTGACCCCCAGTTTGTGGTTCTCAACCTTTTCAGTCACAACCTCCAAAATAACAACTGTTGGTATTCCCAAAAATAGGCTACCCTCAAAATGATAAAGTAGCCTCCTGTCTAATGTTTCATTTTATTTTCTGGATATAGGCCTAGATAAATTAATGCCACTGCATTTGAAGGGTATCAAGCCTTGTTTAAAACGTTTACATGGCTTTTCAAAATGTTCAGACCTTTTCAAAAAAGACACACTGGTCCACAGTATTAATATTATTTCCTTCTCTTGTTACATGCAGATGAAGTTTAACGACCAATTTTACATGACCAGTTTACAACACAAACTGCTGATTTTTTCTTAATGAAGTAAATAGCCCTATTCAAGTATGGGATTGTGACCCCTGTAGAATTTTCAGTTATCCTTTGTTAAACAAATGGAGATGCGAAATACTAAATTTAGCATTCTTTAACATATTATGAACATATTCTGACAGTGTACAGTGATAAATGTGTTTACCAGCAGTGATCCACAGCTGTTTTGTTTACTTTTTTTTTTTTTATAATGTTTTAGCTTAAGTACTACTCTATGGACATTTAGCACGTTTGCAGCAAAAACAACAGTTTTCCATGACAACGGAGTTTTTTTTGACAGAGGGATTGCTATGTGTGACATCACACGTCCAAATGTTCAGCTTACCATAAACACAAACAGCAGAAACAGGGAGTTTGTCTGAGCCTCATGATTGATTAAAGACATATTAGAGAACAGCAACTGTTTCACACTAAATACTATCTGGTGGTGAAACTATTTTCATTCATTCATTCATTCATTTTCTACCGCTTATTCCCGTTAGGGGTCGCGGGTGACTGGAGCCTATCCCAGTGACTTTGGGCCTTAGGCAGGGTACACCCTGGACAGTGGCCAACTCGTCGCAGGGCTGACACAGAGAGACAGAGACAAGGACAGACAATCATTCACTCTCACATTCATACACTAGGGACAATTTAGAGTTGTCAATTAACCTACACAGTCATGTCTTTGGACGGTGGGAGGAAGCCGGAGAACCCGGAGATCTGAAAACTAGAGATCTGAAAACTATTTTCAGATTTTATTTTTTAATTTATTTGAATAGAAAATATAATTCAATAAAATATGTCTATTTCTAGAGGAAGACTATACTTCACTGATTTCTTTGCCGTTTTAACAGCTTTGTTTAAAACTTTGAAGCAGAATCACCAAACTTCTCTCATTCACTAGCAAGGACCACAACCTCAAGCTTGGATGCAGAAAGTTTATTGCGAAGGAGAACAACGATAAAATGCATGAGGGTAGATGATAAATGCAGTTTTGGGGCTTCTAGCGATGAGGGCTGTAGGCTCCCGGGCCTCGATACCCCCCGACCAGGAGATGAGACAGAATAATTAGAAGAGGGTGGGAGGGAGGGGCACGAAACAATGAAGGCTGGTGTGTGTGACCGGGAAGCTTAAATAGAGTAGTCACCGGAAGGGGCGTGGATGAGGTGTGGTCTTGCTCCCGAACTTTAGATAACGGACTTATCTCCATTAATGAATGGGCTGGGCCTGGAAGTAAGAGTGATGACATCATTTTTCTTGCCTTTATTTTTGTCCATGGAGCTATTATCTCGCTCAAATTACCTACGTACAGAAACTGACTGTAGTTTCTCTGTTGTTGCTCCGACTATGCTGAGCTTTAGAGCTGAGATTTAGGACTCTTCAAATGTCCCACACTCAGAACGTCTCATTTAAGGAGAAAAAGATTATCACTTCAACTGTGTAAGATCACAAAGTGAGTATCAGTTATGGCTGGAACGATAATACTATAAAAAAAATAATCAATATGAAAATGGATAATCGACTAATCTTTAACTGAACTACATAGACTCTAAAACAACAATAACAAAGACTGTGACGTGTATAAATAAAAAAATAATAGATTATTGCTTGATTTTTATTAATAATACGCTTTATTCATAAATGTTCTCCATCTAGAAGCCCTCAAACACCATATTTCAACCTTACCTTATATATATATATTGATATATATATATATATATATATATATATATATATATTGAGTATGACTTTTTACTTTTACTCCTTTAACCCAAGTATCTGTATTTTGTACTCCATTATCATTCACATTATCAACACGGGCTCGTTACTTTTTGTAAAAACAAATAAAAACAAGTGTCATATCTCTAACATTTTTACCCCTCGATCAAACTTAAAAAATGTATTAATTGTAAAGCCCATAATTAAATGTATTCATTTTTTATCACAGTATGTATGTTTTTTTCTTTAAGTATATTTACAATTGTGTGCTTTTGTACTTGTACTTTGTACTTGTACAAAAGTACAATTGTAGTACTTGTTTAAACTGTACAATCAATCTGCATAATTATAGGTTGTTTAAACATCAAAAGCTTATTCTATTGGTTTGACATGTACAGGAACAAATACTGCCACACCTCAATGCCCCATCTATGACAAACCTTGAGCTTTTGTATTATTACTTTAACATACAATAAAAATATATTGTTTGCTCTTTTCAAAACAATCTCTTGTCACACATAAAGGTCACAATAATACGGTATGTTGCCTTGTTTCTAGGTCACTACGTGTAGTTTCCCTATGCGTCACGGCACATAATTACATAGGCTACATAGCTCAAATGTGCCAAGGAAAATATAATTCAAACATACTAAAAACATGGCACTTTTACACTTTTGTTGTGAGGAAGTGAGCCCTGCTTCTTTCTGGGGCTGATGCTCTGGGGGTAAAGGTGAACTCAGTCAGGGGCAAGGCTGAATGGCCCAGCTCTCTCCATCGCTCCATCCCTCCAGTGAAAGCTGCTTCTCATGTGTGGCCTAGGCAACAGCATTTTCTATAGCTTTGTTGCCAGGGTAACATCGAAGAAGAACAGGGCAGTGAGAAGGAGGAGAGGAAGTAGAAAAAAAGTGTAAGGCATAAAAAGGAAAAAAGGGGACACAGGGAGGAAGAGAAGAGGTGGATTGAATGAGAATATTAGTGTTGATTTTTAAAAAATCTATTTCATTAATTTGTATAATTAATATTGACCTAGAACATGGAACACAGTGGACGTTTGCTGTCTGGAGTCAGACACGTTATTGCTAACACCACGACATTTACAGAAATATGGGACATTGCTGCTCTTGATTAATATATACGTGAATGCTGAATTTAAGCGAGGCCACGGCAAGGCAAATTTATTTATAGAGCACACAATTTGTACACAGAGAAAGTTCTTACAGCTACCATTCTCAAACCAGGGTGTAGAGTGGTTGATAGAAAAATGTGGAATTCTCTCTCAGCCCATCACACATTAATTAATGTATTATTATTATTATTATTATTATCAATAATAATAATAATAACAATAATAATAATAATAATAATAATAATAATAGTACATGTATTTCAATTGCACCTTTAAAAAAAAACAACAAGCAAATAAAACACTGCATATAAAAAGAAAAAAATACATAACAATGCAAACATAAAATACTTGAAATGTCATGAAAACATGAAACATATCATAAAGAGGCCAAACGATAAAAGTACGTTTTAAGAAGTGATATAAAAGATGTCACAAGTGTGAGCCTTATCTCCTCAGGCAGGTTGTTCTAAAGTCAAGGAGCCTGGACCGAAAAGGCTAGAATACCCTTCTTTGAGAGCATCAGCTTTGGAGCAGCTAACAGGGACCTGCCTGAGGATCTAAGGCTGTGCGGGGACTTGTAAGAGGTTAAAAGTTTAGCTATGGAGCAAGACCTAAACGAGCTTTAAAAGTAATCAGTAAAATCAATATCAATACTAAAGTTAGAAGCCATAGCTGCTGCGTTTTGAACGAGTTGGAAGTTTTAATATGAATTTGGAAAGTGAGACTGGACTCAAAATATATTTTGCGATTTTGATTTGATTTGATTTCTGGTTGAGGAGGTTACGTTTGCAGAAAGGGGACTAAGGTGGTTCTGAATATGTGAAATGGAGTGGGGAGGATTGATAAGAATTACTTAAGTGTTGAGTTGGCGCCATCCAAGAAGGAGCGACAAGTGAGTGGGGGAGAAAAAAGACGCTTTGTGAAGCCAACGTAGCAGAGAATGTGGTTAATCCTTTTAGGATGCTATTTTATCCAACGAGATCCAGGAATCAAATGACTGAATCACATTCTGCTGCATTCTACATAAAAACATCCAAGCTTGTTAACAAGGTTCACAGGTATCATCAGAGTGACTCCCAGTACTGTGCACAGTGCACAAACACTTGACTCGATCTCGTCCTTTACATTGGTTTACTGCGCATTATAATGTTTCTATCTTTTTTGTTGTTGTCTCCAGGTAACCTACTGGTGATAGCATTCGTCAGTTACTTTGGGGCCAAGCTCCATCGGCCAAAGATCATCGCAATGGGCTGTGTGCTCATGTCCCTTGGCACCTTCATTATCGCACTGCCACACTTCATCATCGGCCGGTGAGTGATACCAGCTGCACTTTAAGACTATGGCCCGGATCTCGTGCTGGTCAAGGTTTGTTGTAAAAAGAGGTCTAAGCCACACCTAACCAACACTAAAACCGCTGCTGTGCTTTGTGTTGCATGTGTTTACTGTGGGGGAAAATTGCTTTAAAAAGAAACAGTCATTTGTCTAGGACGTGATAAGGCGATCAATCGCTGACCTCAAGAATCTTGCCCATGCAGGACAGGACAGGATGCACTGTAGATCAACCAGAGTTATAACCTTTGTCCCAAACCCTATGGCCATCTATCTATCTAAATTCCAATTCTGCAAAACAGCAGAAACAAGGCTACTTTGGAAGCTGGATTAAACAATCTAATTACGGTAACTGCTTTCTACTTTTGAAAATGGATTGAAATGAACTCGGATGAGCCATCAAACATTTTCAGAGAAAATAAATTTAAACACAGATAAAATACTTATCTGTTTAACTAAATAACGTGAACATCTGATTAATGAACTGGCTCTCATAGGATGAATTTGTTGTGTTATGCATTTGTCACTCAGGTCACATGGGACACAAGGCTGGAGAAACTCTTGGGTCGTAAGCGCACACATTTCACTTAATAATAATGAATAATAATTAATACAAACGTGTTACTTTATTTCCAGAAAAGAAGTCAATGTCTCAGTTATGTTCTTACAATCTTCAGATTGACCAACGTTTAATTAATAATAATAATCAATGTACAATTGTTTATTGATAATTATTCATTTTGATATTTGATATGGGAATTGGTAATTTGCTCAATGGTTAATTGAGATGGTGCCCCAAAACAAATAATAACCACCAAGAGCTGTGTGACATGCTTTAAGTTCAATCCAATTCCTTAATCACTATCACCATTTCCTCTCATCCCTCTCATGTTCATATGGGAGGACATGATAGCACCACGTGTTTGGTGTGTGGAGATAATGAAACCATATATCCATATATATTTGCTAACATTTGTGTATTAGGACAATCTAATCTTTTCTAGAAAGAAAAAAAAACAAAAAAACTGGTGGCACACGCAGAGGGGGCTCACACGGTGGCACAAGTATAAAACCTTCTGGTTTACCTTTTTTACAATGTTTAAAATTGTCAACTAGATGATCCAAAGCAGTTCATACATTGACAACTCTACAGTGCCCGTCCAGTGTGTGAATCCACTGTATTCCTTCTGGTAACTATTGGTATTATGCGGTAAGGCACAAAGATCTCTTGTGTATATTAATGACAATCTCCAGACACAAAGCCCTAGTCGTTTGATGGGCAGTGAGCAGTGGTCCAGTAACGCACCGGAATTTGAAGGAAGTTAGACAGACAAAGTTATTGCTCTGGATTGTTCGCTGATGTCTCCAAAAGACAGATAGAAGAGTCTTGTGCGTGTTCTTTTACATAAAGCTGCAGTGCAGGGCCTGCTGTAGGCCATATGCACCGCAGAAAAAACATGGTGATGAAAAAGGGCAGGAACAGTGGGTGGAAGGGAATATTTAAGACAGATTGAACATATTTTACATATTTCTTATTACTAGCTGTTCTTACTGGAAAAACTAATTGCATATTACATTATAGATGGATGATAGATATTGTATATAAATTAGATCAACACCTAAATATTTCATCAACTGGTATTTCAAAGAATTCACAGTGTTTGGTTCTTGTGCTCCTATTTTCTCCTATGCATAAGTGGAGTAGAGCGCTTTGATTGGTTCAGAGCAAAACACAGACAACTAGATGCGCTGTTAACTTAACTTATTTGACACATCAAATGAGCACTGTCTGTGTCAGAATGACAGGATAGGGGCCTTTAAAATACAAATATGCAAAACATTGTTCCCTCATCAAAACATAGGTGGAGTTGTATTTAGCTTTATTCAATCAATCCTGTTTATGAGTTCCTTTGGCTCTGACCACATGCTTATCTTAGCATGTTGGGGCCAGGCTACCTTTTGTTTTTATTCTCATGGTAATTTCTTCTGGTGCCAGTAGATGTGTAACATCATCTCTGATGAGGGTATGCCTAACTGGTAGAAAATCATGTGTTGAATGTATACCGCAAAACATGAGATATCAAAGCAGAGGCAGTCAAGAGCATGTTTAAAGGCCAATAACAATACAAATATTATTGAATGTGTCCTTTAAGTCAGTGGTTCTCGTTGTCTGTTGAGGTGAGAACATCAAAAATATTTCTGTATATACCAAAGCTAAGAAATTCAGTTTTAGCATTTTTGCCATTGTTTTGAATTGTTGTTGTTGTTTAACTCCCTCCACTCGTTTTTGGTGCTTTAGTTATGAGTTTGAGACGTCGGTGCGGTGGCTGGCTAACTCCACACATAACCCTGCCCCATGTCCGCTGGGCTCACTAGCAGACACAGTCCAGGACAGACAAGTACCAGATGTGCCGCACAAAGGTCTGTGTGTGCAGAAATTTTTATTATTTCAATAAAAAAATTGAATGCCGACAGTAGCTGTACTTGCTGTTATGCACAGGCTGTGAAGGAGAATCCAACCTGTCCATGTGGATCTATGTGCTGCTGGGAAATGTGCTCCGTGGGATTGGGGAGACCCCCATTCAGCCTTTGGGCATCTCATATATAGATGACTATGCCAGTGAGGAGAATGCTGCGTTGTATGTCGGTAAGTTATTAGGAACTGGAATTTAGTAAGATACGGCAGCTCATGTCATTTACATTGTAGAATACACAATTAAAACCAAAAACTTTGATGTATTAAAAATGTGTTGAATCTAATTTATAAAATCAGTCGCATGTGTCCAAATGGTGTGTTCACAGGCTGTGTGCAGACCATTTCAGTGGTTGGCCCAGTCTTTGGCTACCTCTTAGGCTCACTTTGTGCCAAGATCTATGTGGACATTGGATTCGTAAAAATGGGTACGTTTTAAGTACAAAACTATAGGAGCTCAGGGGCCTAAGGGGCTTATTGGTAAATGACTTGCCCTGTTGCATTTCCACTCATTGCCTGGTCAACTCATTTTAATTTACAAGACTTGGGTATTGTGAATTGTTTTCGCAGATGTTTTAGAAATATTGTGGAAAAACAATATAAATCTACGGTGTACAGAGGATGTAAAAAGTTTCTCAAGGTGGAGGATCATAATTTGGATATTCAGTCATATTTTGTGCAAATGAGGATATAAATTGTTAAACATCTAAAAAATAGCATTCCTTTTGAAATAAGCTGCCCCTCTAGCAGTAGTGGCAGTACCTGGATACAGGCCTTGTAGCCTTGGACACCGAAAGTCAATTGAATGAAAGTTAAGGAACAACGTGAGCTGTTTTTAATGAAGTTTGTCAGTTACCATTTCACACCATAAGGCTTGAATAGTTTCTCAACAGTCTCCTGACCGTGTGCCTTGTTTCCACAGAGAGCATCACCATCACCCCGGCAGATGCCCGCTGGGTGGGGGCCTGGTGGCTTGGATACCTCATTGCAGGAGTGATAACCCTCCTGTCTGCCATTCCCTTCTGGTTTTTACCTCGCGGTTTGCCTGTGTCTGAGGGCCAGAGTCCAGAAAAGTGCCCCCCGGAACAAACCAGCTTCATTAAGAACTCGGCTTTTCATAAGCACAAATATCAAGCAGATGAACATAACAGTTTCATAGAAATGGCCAAAGGTGAGACCATTCTTCAAAAAGTACTGTTTTCTCCTATTACTAAATAACTTTTTTGAATGATTCATTTCAGAACATGTTTACAGAGGTCTAAACATTTTTAGGATTTCTTTTCCCTATGAAGATTTTTTATGAGGGCATTTTTATTTCATTTTTTCACAGAGGGCGTTGTATAAGTCAGCCTATATAACAGCTTTTGCAATTTGATACTTACTTACTGTGCCAATCCATATTGCATTTTTTGATTTGATTGCGATATAGTGTGCAGGTTTGGAAATCCATTTAGAAATAATTCCACCTATCACCATCCAAATCCTTTGGGTCACTGTACTATGAGAATGATTTGAAGAATCTCCAAGAATTACATTCCAGTTATGTCCCACATACATAAATATTACAGAGGCCTGTTTATTGATTCAGAAAATTAAACATCTTATTAACAGAACACTATGTGACACTCGTAGATACAGCTACACTTCATGCATTCATTCTGACTTGTTATGTTTCTCCAGACTTCATTCCAACCCTGCGCACGCTGCTGGGACACCCTGTCTATCTGATTTACCTGTGTGTGACAATCATTCAGCTCAATTCCCTCATTGGGATGGTCACCTACAAGCCTAAGTACATCGAACAGCATTTCAGGCAATCTGCGTCAAAGGCCAACTTTCTAATGGGTATGAGACATGACTGTTAGTATCATTAGGGCTGGGTGATATGGCAAAAAAATATTATCACGATATTCTTGGGGCCAGATCATGATCCATCGATTTTATCACGATTTCTGTTCACTTTGTATTTTTCTACTGTATATAATAGAGCTGCACGATTTAGGAAAAATATAAAATTGTGATTTTTCTGACCAGTGCAATTGTGATTAGGTTTGCGATTTAAGTTTTGATAATAGGCTTCTGTTCAAATTCACATTTTAAACACAATTTTGATGCTTTTAGTCACGTTTTTGTCACGTTCAGTTGTGTTTTTCATATTTAAATGTGCCTTTGTCACTTTTAATCGCGTTTTGGTGCATTGAGTCACGTTTGTTGTTTGTTGGCGCTTTTTTGTCGCTTTTGAACGCATTTTTATCGCTTTTGGTCACGCTTTTGTCACTTGTTTCAGAACATGTTTGTACAAATACAAACTACAGTGTTAACAGTTTTTATTCAAATCAAAGCAAAAGATCTTGTTGTTTGTGGAAGAAATTATTGCACTTCAAAAATTACAGCCTTTGCGATTTGCTAATTGCATTCATTAAAACTGCGATTTTGTGTCGATTTGGTTTAATTGTGCAGTCCTGGTCTATAAGAGGTAAATAAAGTCATCTGCTCAGTGGCTTCAGAGGCTAAATAACAGGACAAAAAGTGTGTTTGAACAGACAGCTGCATTAAAGAGACAAACAGTGAATCACGATACAACGATTTCACAAAAATAGCCGATTGTCACAGGGACAAGCTACGATTCGATTTTTATCACCGTATCGCCCAGCCCTAAGTATCATGCACTGTGTGGCATTCATTGTTTACTGTTTTTCATTTGGAAATCTGCACATAAGCGCATGGTTTGTTTTTAGTATATTATACAGTATGTGATAAATGTGACGTGCTTAGACGTTCGACATCAGAAAGAGGTTACTCAGACTACTAAGTGGAGCACATGTGAAGACTACTGATGCTTTGTGAATATATAAAGGGCTTTTCATCTCAAACGAAACATGTAATAAAGTTGGAAACATAAGATGAAAGTATCCATACACATGGTCTCATCAAGGGAGATCGCACTGCTGACCAAACTGGCTGCATATGAAAGAGAATCTAGTATTAGAGAGAAGTGCTAATGACATGGGTTTAGATAAAAGAGCCTGCTCCACACAAACGTCAGTGAACAGCGGCGGCCCTCTACATGCTTCATTCCTTCTCATCAGATTTAAAGGACACATATTCTGCTACAGTGACTTTTTTGAGCTAACCATGTTCTAACAATGATTAAAACCTACCTGATGTCGCTGTTTTGAGGAATGTTTATCGGAAAATCCTCCCCCAACTGCGCGTCAAACACACTTCTTGTGAACTCCTTCTATCAGGGACGTAGGGACGACAGTGAGTTGCAAAATTTCATGAGAGTCAGTGGTGTGTAATCAAGTGTTCTCCTGTAAGAGCTAAAACAGAACTAAAATGTGGAAAAGCTGCTATAGTCTAATAACAAATATAATTCTACAACTTTGCCTATTTTACTAAAGATTTTACTAAACATTTTGCCCATTGGTCCCCAGTTTGACAGTTTTTGTGAAGTTTATGTTACTTTCTGGTAGCACATGGGCAGCAAATGTGACACTGGTAGAGGTAATGCCACAACTGTTACCTTTAATTTGTTGAATTGTGATTTAAACTGTCAGAAAATGTGTCAGTTGTGTTTAAATTGTCCCTTCACTGCAAAAAGGGATTATCTAACTTAGTTAAATTTACTTGAATTAAGCAAATTAATCTTAAAAGTCCAATTTTAAGATTTTTTCACTTGACAGGACTACTTCAAATTGACATTATTTGACTTGTTTTAAGTAAACTCGATAAGTAAAATAATCTTATTCCACTGGCAGATAATTTCACTTAAATTAGGGTAAAAAGGTTTTATTTTTGAGTTTATTTTTCTTATTTTTTGATAGGCCTTTTTTGCAGTGTTTGTATTCAGTAGTACGTCACTTTATGATGACATAGGTAGAGGGATTCTGTTTTAGAACTCAGCAGCACTACTTCCTGTAATTTTAAACTTCATCACAAACTGCATCTTGACTGATGCCTCCCCACCAAACTAAGTCATAATTTGACAAATATGAAAACCTGTCATATAGACTTAACTTAACTAAATTTACTAACATTTTTAATGTAATTAGAACGCTGATCTAATACTGTAGGACATAACCTATTTTCAGTCACACTTTAGGCATTGTATTTTATTCATTTTTAAGGTGTGTATCACAATCATAATAAATATTGTCATACACTGTATACATCAACCCTGGGACTGGCACTATTTTTGTACTATACCCACCGTTATACTCTTTTGATTTGTATACACCATTATACTCTTTTCATTTGAACATTTAAGAGATACATTGAATAGTGGATCTTGCTCATTTGTGTTTCAGGCGTGATCAACATCCCAGCTGTGGCTCTAGGCATGTTCTCTGGAGGTCTTCTCATGAAAAGGCTTAAGCTCAATATCATGGGAGCAGCGCGCTTTGCCTTCATCACCTCGCTGATTGGCTACATCCTTTCGCTCTTCTTCTTCGCCATGAGCTGTGAGAACGCGAAGGTTGCTGGGGTGACATTGCCATACAACATGTGAGTCACCACACTCCACTGTCATCCACGAAATGACTGTGCTCTTAAGGACGTGAAAAAGAGGGGTAGGACTAAGAATGAGGTCAGGTTAAGTCAGAAATCCCAGAGATGATAATAAACATAAATGGAATATTATAATATACAGTCAGGAGGAACAGAACATAGAAGCATGCAGTATCTAAGATGAAAATGATAAATGCACTCTTGGTCCAGAGGATAGGTTTCATAGATGATGATGCATGATTATCCCTCCTGAGGGGTGTCTCTCTCCTCTGGGGTTTGGTAAGGGTTCTAAAGACTCCTACCCTGATCTACAGCTTGACATACCGCTTATAATCTACAGTGTAAAAGATGAAATGCTCTGTGTTTCAATTTGCCTTTTTTTTAAATGATAAGTCTAATGAAAAACCACAACGATGATAAAAATCAAAATGACTATGCATTAACCCATACGGGATAACTCTCACTCTAAATAAATAAATAAAATAACACAGGAAGTGCTAAACAAGATTTCCAATTTACTTCCTCTCAGCTCATTAGCTATGTATTTCCGTCCATAGACTGTTGATGTGTTCTCATTATAATATACATGCACGTGGCTCTGGAGTAAACAGGAAAGTGACTCGTCACCCCAGCTGTGCCCTCAATGCATCTGAAGCAGGCTAAATAATATTCTGTAGACAAAGCTCAGTAGCATTGCCACTTTAACTATATGAAAGCTATAGAATGATTTTAGTTCTGCTGTACTGGATTGTCAAGTTTCATACACAGTGAGGGTTTTCTTGGGAGTGACGGGGGTGAATTTTAAGAACAGATAGTGAGAAAGTAAAGGGGTATAGATTAAAGACATAAATGAGTGCACAAGTGTACATGTAGAATTAGATTGAATAATTTGCAGTGAATACAGTGGCCCTCTAGCACTATAACTGCTGTGACTGATGATTCATGAGAATGAATGTACAGTGAGAATGAATGTACAGTGCACTTGCATGAATGCAAGTTCAGTATTGCACATTTAAAGATGCATTTGAAAAGGGCTGTAATGAAACTTTTCTCTCCTTTTTTTTAATCTAGTGTGGATAATTTATCTAATGACAAACACTCAGTCTTTGAAAGCTGTAACCTGGGCTGTTCGTGCTCGGCCAGCGAGTGGGACCCGGTCTGTGGAGACAATGGCGTCACATACGTGTCTGCCTGTCTTGCCGGCTGCACCAGCTCTATGGGCACAGGAAAGGACACAGTAAGTTCAAATATAAGTCAAATTAATACATTTTAAGGCACCGGTTGTGTGGAAAAGGTACTCAATTTTGTTTGCATGAACTGTAAAGCATCATTGATTAACCACACAACTTGTTGGACTATTAGGTTGACCCAACCTACAAAAAAGTGATGTTGAGCTTCTTTACAATTGTCATAGTTTTGGTGTTGGCCACTGTATATTGGTATGTATGTCCACAGCACGTGTGAGTCCTATTTACATGGTCATATGTGTGCACCTGTGCGTGTCTCTAGGTCTTCTTTAACTGTAGCTGTATTGGTGTGGCTGGTAACTTCACAGCCAGTGCAGGTCCATGTGCCGACAAGGACGACTGTGACCGCATGTTCCCTTATTTCCTCGCGCTGTCCGTCATCACATCCTTCATCATCTCCTTGGGTGGCACACCAGGCTACATGCTGCTCATCAGGTTAGATTTGCACTATTGTTAGGAGTACATACTGGGAATTTGTTTTCATAATAATTGTTTTGGTCAATAGAACAAAAACTAAAATTATGGCATTGACACCATGCTCCCCTACTATAAAAACTCACTATAGTCATGGTGAATTAATTATAATATATAATGTAGTATCTCTAAAGAACTGTTTTTTAGGAAATACAAATCAAAAGTGAACATTTACTCTGTTGCTGTAATCACATTACATGTACAGATCTTCAATTAAACAGGTTATGTGTTATAAGACAGCTTGAGAAGAAAAACTGAATGAATAAAAGTTGAAAAATACAGGAAGTAGAGCTAAGCACTAAAAATAGTCATCAAATAAAAATTTCCATCCAAAATACAGGGACAATTTACAAGCAAGAAACATGTTTTTTTTTTTTTTTTTTTGTAAAACACTAATTAAAGATGAGCTTTGGTTTATGGTTGCTTGGTAACAGAACATGCGCAACATTCTAGAAAGCCTATAGTTTAAAATTGATCTGACAGGTCAGAATTCTACGGTGGAATTAGCTGCTCAACAGATTTGTTTTATGGTTGATATTTCTGTAATTACTGGACCTGTTCACACGAAACAAAAATGGCACAACTTTCAATGTCTTAAACAGAAGTAATTTTTTTCTCAGTAGACTCAGAAACTGGAACCATTATTCAAACAACTTAAAAAAATGTGTTCAATGAACAAGAAGCAGTGAGTGCTTCAGTGTGGCCAGGTGCTCATCCAGGAACAATAGAAATGCTGGTTGATTGCACCTGTGTTTTGCCCTAACGAAGACCTAAAAGGTTGAAACGCGTTGTTATGTCCCTCACTTAATAAAGGATTTTTATGCATTCCCAGAGTGCCCCGGACATTTCCTATGTTTTGTTCTGATCCAAAAATGTGTGTGTTGGCAGCTGAAAGAATTTAAGATAAGACAGGAGAACCTTTATTTGTGCCACAAAGTGCACTGTTAAAGAACAGCAGAATAGAATGCAAGATAAAAACAATACAAAATTAACTGTAATATAACAGAATGTGCTGGTAGAGCAAAAAAATAGACTCATGTAAACTCTTACAAGCAGTCAGTGACTATGACCATGGTTTTGTACAGTGCAGCCTATGGACAGAACAAATGAGTTACTTCAGTGAGGATTGCACCAGAGATGATTCACATTATGTGACCGTTTTGCACATGATTACAGATGGATGACACATGTAAGAGCTAACTGTTAGCAGTGTTCATTGCACAGTCTGACAGCAGTAGGAATGAAAGATCTGTAAGACCTCTCCTTCACACAGCGAGGGTGAATCCGTCTGTCACTGAAGCTGCTCTCCAGTGCAGACAGGGCGCCCTGCAGAGGGTGAGACTCATTTTTTATTTATTTGATTTATTTGACAGGGACAGTGTACAAGAGCATTAATCACAATAATATGAAAAGATGTTTTGTACCAGATTTTAGCTCTCCGAGCTAATTTCCATCTGCAGTCCCTGAGACACACAATGACATTACAAAAACAATGAACACAGAGCATAAGACAATGCGATGCATGATATGTACAGTGTTAATACATTCAATAGTTAGTAAAAAAATAATTAAAACTTGTCACTTCCTAAACCTCCCCTGTATCTCGTGTCTAACTCTGATGCTGACAGGTCTGCCCTTTAAGAAAATGCTGTTTTATTTGCAGGCTACATTTTTTTAGGTCTTTGGATAATTTTAGCTCAGTTGGAAGTTTATTCCATTCTGAGATTGTTTTAAATGAAAATGCAGATTGCCCTAGTGATGTTTTCCGTTTTGGTATGGTACATCATGGTCCAGAGGAGACAGGGCGTCCTGCAGAGGGTGAGACTCATGGTCCAGAGGAGACAGGGCGTCCTGCAGAGGGTGAGACTGGTCCAGCACAGATGTGAGTTTAGCCAGGACTGTTCTGTCCCCCATCTACTGCACTGAGTCCAGAGCACAGTACAGGAGGAAGATGGACTTCTTGATGACCTTGTCCAGCTTCCTCCTCTCCTTCTCTCTGATGCTGCTACTCCAGCAGACCACACTGTAACGAGGCTGATGCCACCAGAAAGCCAATTTACAGCCATAAAATGAATATGGCAAGTTTGTCCGTCCCTAACAAATAACAATGATGTTCAACATTGTGGATTATAAATTTGGATATTTCTTTCGAAAACAGTGAATCTCCCATAGGGTCACATAGCCTCCTGTTCTGTTAGTATAAAAGTTGCTAAATGAAAGATATGGGAAGATAAGGTCCCGTTTGCATTGGAGCTCTGCCGTTAATTTGCAGTGCGCTTGTGTTTACATTTTTGATAAAGATTGATTGTAGACGCAGCGACAGGAGGACTCACTTTGCGATCAAGATTCTAAATTATCAAACATGTTTGATTTAAATTTTTTGGTCTAAGTTTAGTCTTTGTCCCCGTCTCACTCCATACCTACGAGCCATGATTTTTAGCTTCGATCAGTAATCTTAAGGAGCATTCACACCGCAGGGACCAAAGCGACCAGTTTACATGTAAAGTCTATGTGAGATTTCTGACCAAATTAAATTTAATAGAGAATCGCTGCAGAGTGATTGACCAAGTCTGTAAGTAGTGTAGACAAATTTGCCTCAAGGATGTGGTTAATCCAGCATGTCTAACCAATTAGAATCATACAATTGCCTAGTTTGTCGCTGTGCGCTTTGGTCACGCGACTTGGTCGCCTGGCTTGGGAAAAAAAACAGTCACCAGCAGATGCGTGGCGCAACCAGCACAACTAATGCACAACTGACCCTGCTTGGTGCCCCACTCCACCTCGTTTTTTTTCTCCTTTCTCCTCTCCTACATGTAAGTGTCCCTGAGATTCACATAGACTTTACATGTAAACTGGTAAACTGGTCACTTTGGTCGCTGCAGTCTGAACTGTCGCCGTGGTGTGAACAGGGCGGCCAAAATCGTGCAGTGGACACTCGGCTTAAGTACACTTGTAAGTTTCTAATTGGTTAGACATGCTGAATTAACCACATCCTTGAGGCAAATTTGTCTACGGTACTTACAGACTTGGTCAATCACTGCAGCAATTCTGTATTAAATACTCTTGAAATAGAAGGTTGCATATCTCCCATATTTAGTTCAAAACAGGTACTCGACAAATGGGTCAAGGAATGTAGGCTATTTCATGCAACACTTACGTTTACATGCACACCAATCTTTCATCATTATCTAATTTCTTGAGTCATCAGATGTAATCTGAGTATTTGATTTCTTTCGGTTTGATCACACCTGTGCTGGTGTTGACAAGGGAAATTATGCAATATGGCAAACTAATATGGCAAAGACAAAAATGAAAGAGAAAATGTTAAAGTCTGAAAGTCAGAGATTGCATGGGGCCCCCACAGCTTTCAGATTGTGCAAATTAACTTTCAATCCCAAACAAATCATTGGAAATTGATAAACACTACAACTGCTGTTTATTTATTTCAAATACATGCTTGTTATATCTTCTAATGTATTTTTTACAACCACAGTTTAAGACAGGGGGCCGGCAAGTCTCCAGTTCACGCAGAAGGGGTTCAAGGGAAAAGTTTGGGAACAACTGGATTAATTGACACATGTCACCAGTATGTTTTTGATGGTCAGATTTGTCAGCACTGTTTTCAAAAGAAATATACAAACATGCATGTACCAGTGCCGCATAACCCAGTCCTCTAAAGACCTATGAGTGAATGCGGCAGAAGTTCACAGTTATTTGCATCACACATGACTGAACTTGCTGGTATTGGTGTTTAGGGGGTTAATCGTAATTGTGTAGTGTATAAAATGCTAAATCTATTTTAGCTAATTTTGCTGATATTAATTTTTAGGAAATAACAAAGAAAATCACTGACAACTTGAAACATGAAAGGACATTTCAAATTCTCTGAAGGCTGTCATGAATATTTCAGTTGAGTTGGACAGGTTACTGCACAGTTACAGCACACAAAGTCTTGTTGAAATTATCAGTGTTGGGTAAGTTACTTTAAAAAAGGTAATTAGTTAGATTACAGAGTTACTGCCTCTAGAAAGTAACTAAGTAACATTAATTTGGGATTACTTGATTTGTAATATTGTATAAATTAATCAAATATATGCTTTACAACTCTAAACTGCCCACAGTGTGTGAATGTGAGAGTGAATGGTTGTCTGTCCTTGTCTGTGTCTCTGTGTCAGCTGTGATGAGTTGGCCACTGTCCAGGGTGTACCCCGCCTAAGGCCCAAAGTCACTGGGATAGGCTCCAGTCACCCACGACCCCGGGAACGGGAATAAGCGGTAGAAAATGAATGAATGAATGTGCTTTACATTTTATTAATGACAATTAAACAGAGGAAAACAACAAATAAGTTGTTTAAATTGTCTCAAAAGACGTGACACCAACAATAGAAATGTATACCACGCTGCTCTGAGCCGCTGATCTCTCTGCTCATGGGTTTTTCAATTGGAGAACATTAAACATGTTCATTGTTCAGTTTCCTGCAGAAGAAGGTTGCGTTCTCTTCCAAAACATTGTTGTTAATGTTGAAAGTAACTGAGTATTTTGTTAGTAACTAATTTAATTATAAGTATTTTCAAAGTAATGCATTACACTTCTAAAACTTAGTTACACCCAACACTGGAAATGATATATAATCATATACACATTTGTGTTGTATTTGGCTCTGTGCAGATGCATTAAACCACAGCTGAAGTCCTTGGCTTTGGGTTTCCATGCTATGGCAACGCGTACACTTGGTAAGTACACCACATTCATTTAGGGTTTTGTGACAAGTCATCAGAATGATAGTGCTACAATGGTACAATGACGCATTGATCTGATTTTGGCCTATTCTCTGTAGCTGGGATACCGGCCCCCATTTACTTTGGAGCCATCATTGATACAACATGTCTTAAATGGGGTCAGAAGAGGTGTGGAGGAATCGGAGCATGTCGAATATATAATACCACAGCGTACAGGTAAAGTTGAGCACTTGTGTACGTTACTCTTTTACCTCCAAAATGCCTGAAAGTAATTAAATGTCTGATTATGTCATGTTTATAATTGTCTATCTATGTTTTAAACTATCTATGTTTTAAACAGGGTAATATTATTATTGGCAAGTGTAGCAGTGGTAGCACTAGTACAAGTACTAGAAGCAAGAGCAAGACCTGTTTGGTGGAAACATCATAGAAATATCATATCATAACAATACATTTTTAACACTATACATTAATTAAATATATAAGACCTTCTTGAATAAGTTTTAATGGGCTACTTTCCAGTACATTTTTCAACTTGAGTACAGTCATTTTGTGTGTACCAGGATGAAGCTTTAATGAAGTACCTGTACTTCATTAAAGCATTCATTTGAGACGCATAAACCATTAGTGATTATATTGTCTATCATTGTCAGGGGTGGAAAGAGTACTGAAGATGTGTACTGTACTGTACAGTTACATGCTAAAATGACTCAAGTACAATAGTGCTGCCACATTTGTACTTAAGTAAAGACATAAAGTACCTATTTATTTATTTGTACTGTCAAACAATGTAGAAAAAAATAATCTGATTAATCACACTTTGGACCTGTGATTAATTATGATTAATCACATTGCATGCTTTTTGATATGTCATTATTAGGATGTCATTATTTATGTCTTATAATTAGTTGTGCACATTTTCTGAGGAACGTGTAATAATTTAATTATTCACAAGTCTAAATAACTTATTTAAAAGCTCAAATAACTACATTTTAAAGCTAGACAGTGCATTTCATGTTGAGTCTGTGTGGCCTCATGTTTCAGGTAACTCTAGGCTACATGACCGGTTTAGTGGTTTAAGGGCCCTCCATAGAACTATAGTTACACTACGTAACTGAGATGTATGGTGGCAGATGGAGCTGGTGTTCGTCTGTGCTCTGTAATAGTTTGAGGAAATGTTTGGCCCATTTCACCTGTTTTAGTGCTCATACACAAGTTTTGTTTTCGTCACGAACACGTGATCTCTGCCTCGTCTTTGGTTTGTTCTGTGCTCGTAAACATCTGCCACAGAATGATCTGTTTCTCCATGTGAAGACTGATGAATTATGTGTGTAAAAGGACCTTGTGATTACAGCGCTGGTCCTGTACCTTCCTTCTCTGCTCAGGTAAAGCTCTGCTGCATAATCAAAGAGCCTGTTTCGTCAATCAAACGGGTGATCCGCTTCAGTCAAAATTAATGATTTATTAATTTTCTATTATAAATTGTATGAGTTAACGCGTTAACGTTGACGTCTACTTTTAATACAGTTTTAGAGCAGTCTTTGTACAAAACTTTTTTAAACTGCAAACTGCATTATTATAAAGCCACATTCTAGCAAAGATGCTGACTTCCTTCTGTTGTCTCAGGCAGGTAATATAGAACACAGTAAAAGAAAGTAAAAAGTGCCAACAGACGTGATTTTCCTTTCTTCACTGTTGAACAAATTTGAGTTCTCTTATTGTCAGAGGAAGGTTATTATCCCTTTGATGCGTTTTTGTGGTACTTTGCGTCGTGGCCTATTCTCATTTTTTTTAAATGAACAAAAGTGTCAAAACTAGTACAGTAAATTACACTTGCATTGGTGAAATGAGGTAGGTTTTTTGTTACAGATTTTTTTTTGGGATTCTATAGGTTTGAGTGTTGTGCTGGCAGCAAGTGATACAATGCTCTATATGTGGAAAATTCATAATGTGTGAAAACATCCTTCAGCATTCAGTGTTTGAGCTCCACACTGTCCAGGAAGACAGTAACCTGCTCAAATCAGCATCATCAGCAATACTGAATATTGATACAGAAACTGAAAATAGAATAGATTGCCTTTGTTAACCTCTGCTGCACAGTACAGGTACTGCGATTTGATGCCAGAATTGACACAGCTTCCTACCAGTTAAAAATTACCTAAACTAAAGCAGCATTTCCTTTAAACAATTAAAATGGGTAAATTTGTGTAGGAGTATACTTTGGGTTTACCATATCATGAAGGCCTTCTTGAGGTCCAAAAAGACACACAAACACAGGCATTTTTATCAAGAAGATCTTTGATCTTTTCTGCAAAAAAATAAAATTTTCAGACTCTTTTTGGTGGTGATTGCATAAACCAAATGTTCATTTAACTGGTTTGCCACCCAACTGACAGCCATTTTGGAAATTGTCGGAAGAATATCAGTTGGTCTAGTGCCAGACTTAAAAATTGGACTGACCACTGTCAGCTGTCCATGCTGAAGGCACAACAGTTTGTTTGAAGGATACGTTTGGAACAGTTGGGCAGAGAGTTGCTATAAGTGCAGGGCTTTGCGTAGGTGTATACTTTGATCCAAACACAATGCCATGTGAACATCTCTTGCAGGATAGCATACTTGGGCCTGACCCTGAGCCTGCGTACCATCTCCTTTGTCATCTGCATCCCCGGCTTCATTCTGCTCAGCCGCCAGCTGAAACAAGAAGAGAGGAACGCCCTCCATAGCGCAGTCACGAATGGAGGGGCAGAGCTGGAAGCACTGAGGAAGGAGGAGCTAGTGATTTCAAATTCGGAGCAGTCACAACGGATAATGGACAATGGCACTGACAGAGAGACACGGCTGTGAAAAAAGTGGACCTCCCTCCTTATGAACAAAAACACTGTATATAAGAATAACAAAAGTGCACACCGACACGAATGAATTGCAGGGAATTATACATCACTCTCAATATCTGATAAATATAAAGCATAGTTTCTATATTTGTACCAGATATGTGAAGGCTTTATATGAATTTATGACAGAAATTAACGTTTATGAGATATTTCTTGAATGTATATATGCTTTTATTTTTTCATCACCTAGTAAACGGTTTTATGTTCTACTTTTGATGGTGTTGCAGGAGTTTTGATGGGACCACTGCAGGAGAAAAAAAAAAACACTTTTCATTCTAGGCACCAGCATCTACTGAACTGCCTCTAAATGATTATGATTATGATTATTATTGTTATTGTTATTGTTATTGTTATTATTATTATTAATATTCCATTAAGGCAACTTTTTTCTTCCTGGTATATTCCCGTAATAACGCCAGAAAAGTGACCTTATAGCTTGGAGGCGCATTTACTGAAACACAACAAAAGGTAAACAGAAATAAGGATAGAAAGGGTAGAGCATGACCACTGACTGAAGAATTTAAAAAGCACACTTTCATGTCAGTGGTTCTAATGGAAGTCTAAAGCGAAATGGTTGGTCTGATATTAGTGCCTCAATCACTCAACATTTACCTCTCTACTATGTATGCACTGTCTGTGATGCCAATAGAACAGAGCAAACATGTTCGAAATAAAGTTGTATTTTTTATTTAAATTCCCAGCCTAGAATTTGTGCATCTTTGAAGAGTTTTTGTTATGTGTAATATAGCTTTTATGTAGTGGTTTTGGTCATTTATTTACATTTGTAGAGTTTTTTGTTATCAGTAACACATTTTTCAGTTTTGTAGACCAAATACAGCACTTACATCAAATCATATAGTCATTCAAATGTCTATGGCTGAACGTTTTTGGCAAAACTTTGGATTGCAATCAGATTTGTGATATGTTTTAATGATTGGATTCTGTTCAAAGTTCACATTTTAAACAAGATTTAAAGAATCACAGCAGACTGTATTTGTTCAGGCCTAAGCGACAGTGTTAGCAGGGTTTATACAGAATAAGACTAGATATTTTGTTGTCCACAAAGAACTGTTATTTGCTAGTATTCAAATTACCATTCAAATTGCGATACCATGTAATGTTGCTCAAACTGATAAGACTTAAGGTAGTTCAGTCAGCTACAGGTTGGGAGAGGGAGCGGCCATTTTTGATGGATTAGGTTATTTAGTGGGTTAAAGCTTCTCTGTGCCAAATCTACTATCTATCTATCTATATAGATATTCGGTAGAGCTGCACAACATATCGAAAAAATATCATTATCGCACTTGTTATTATCATGATATGCATATTGCAAAGACGCATGATAATTTCAAATGGTTAAACGCATTAATCTTGCATTTCTTGCCAGGCCTGAGCTTGTTTTTAGTTTTGACCAATCAGACGCACCTTTAAATGTTCAACCCCAACAGCGCCGTTTTGCAAAGTACAAAAACAACGAGTGAATGTTTAAGTGTTTTATTGTTAAAGTTCTTGCTTCAAAATCCTAATAGACTATTATTTCATACACACATAAAGGTGAATAAACTGTCTGAAATGTTTAAAATGCCTGAGTAATGTATTTGTATTGTTTGCAGAGTAATGGACAAAGTAACTGCAGGTTTTAACACTACAAATGTGTGTATATTTGTTATCCTTTATACCTGGAAAAGAAATTAAAAATATATGAAAATTAGGGATAATATTGTTATTGCAATACTTGACACCCATATCGCATATCGCACTAATGTCCAATATCGTGCAGCCATAATAATCGGGTCTGTAGCCAGCTCAGGTAGCCCTCAAACAGCTCCAAATTCTAAATCCTATGAAAGTACAACTAATAAGAGAAGAGTTTACATAGCCTTCTACATACTCTATATTGTGAGGTAGATTTAAGATTTGTATTTTGTAACTGTGTTTTCTTTTAATCCGGTTTCAGGCGCAAGTGCTGTGTTAAGATAAGATGAAAAGTTCTGTAATCTCATAAATGGATGGCATTTACTTGCATAAATATTAATAATATACATACTTTTTCCTTATTTTTGTAAATATAGTATTGATGTGACATAAAAATAAATATTTATTATACAATAAATCAATTATCTTTTTATTAAGAAGATTCCATACAAAACAATCAAGGAAAAATTGTTTACAAAATGTGCGTGAAAACAAAGGCACTGCAATTAAGACAATGTTTTAAAATTCTTAAGCATATAAATTGTCACAAAAATACATAGTATGTATGTTCAAACTAAAACACAGTCTATGACTGAACAACATTGAAGAATAAATCCGTTTTGGGAATGCAAAGTCTTCATTACAAACAGGATCTTACACAACTTGAACACAAGAATGAACATAACCTAAAGCTTCTTAACACAGTACTTATAATAAAACAGCATTACTTACATGACTGCACACAGAGCCATGCATTCAGGCGTTCTCTCAACATAATAAAAGATACTGTGATGAGTCATTGTTTTTATACTGGCTAAAGAATCTAGTATCTTAAAACATCACACTACCTGAAGATTTACAGTGTATAGGATTAAATTGTATTACCTACACCATACGGTAAGAGAAGTAGAATAACCCTTTATTACATCTGCACATTCTGAAATATGGCTTTCCCCCAAGCAAACCAATGTATTTCTGCAACTGTGAATGCCTATAGGTTTCTTTTATCAATTTACAGTTGTTACTTATCATTGTTGACACTTGCACTTGTTAGTCAGACTTCTTGTCTCCTGCATGTTCACGATTCTAAAATGAATAATTAATAAACATTTTAAATCTCCAGAAACACATAACAAAAGCAACATATGACAGGAGACAGACAAAGATAAGCATTTGTGTTGAGCAGACTTTACCTGGAGCTCCTGGTGTTCTTTCAGCAGCCGGTCGTACTCCCTGGCCAGACCATCCATTTGTGTCTTCATCACCTCGACCTCACCGTGGGACTTCGTCAAAGCTGAAAACACAACAATAGCTGTAACTAACACATTACCATTACTAATTAAAGAACAGCACCTGGACAGAACATAAAGGATACTTGTGAAGAAAAATTTAAATGCTACAAAGCAACAGTAAATTAACTTAATAGAGGTTTAATTTCCCGTGCTTCGACATAATAGTAACACTTTCCATGTCAAAGAAGGAGAAGAAAAAGCTAACTATGACAATTCAAAATCCCTACTACTCACTTTCATCAGATGCCTTCAATTCGTCTTTCAGTCTCTTCACTTCTTCGCGTAACAACTCCATCCCTTCTGCTGTAGCTTTATCACCTTTTCCTTCCATTAGAGACTATGAAAAGAGTAACAGCAGAGCTAATAACAGTACATCTTAAAAAAAAAAAATACAGTAAGTACATATTATTATTTAAAAGAACACATACTATGCATTACTTGTATTTAGTTAGTGACCTTTGAACCTCATGAATAACTCTACTTGGCACCTCATGTTTTAGAACTTAAAATAATGGACATATTCAAGCGTTCTCTCAACAGCATTATTACCACATCATCCACTGGCAGCAGAGGGAATTAGCATGGGTGAAAAAAACAAAAGCTAGCTGACCCCAACATATTACTAAAAATGTGTCGCTGTAATGAATGTGATTTGACAGCAGAAAAGCTCAGGACGATTTATGGACTTAAAAGCAACGCAAGGAGAACTCCAAACTTCAACCAATTATTTCTGAAATTTGAAACGAAGTGGCATTATGAGGCTCAGTGAAGGAGCAGAGAAGATGACCTCGTAAACAGGAAGAATGAAACAAGCATTAAAAAGCTAATAACAACTTCAGATATGTTTTTGCTGAAAAGGTCAATTTTGCACAATATTTGTCCTTTAGGTTGTCTGCCATACCTGCTTTAGCTGCTCATTGTCCTCCATGTATTTCTTAGCAGCCTTGTCTGCTCCATCAGCCTGGTCCTGGAGAGCAGCTGTAGTGTCAGACATTGATGCCAGTTGGCTTATCATGGTGATCACACGCTTCATCACCCTATAGAAATCACACTAGTCAGATGGAGACCGGTTGGAAAGCAGACACACAACACATTTTCAGGAACTGCCAGTTGGTACATTTTGAGAGAATAAACTATAAACTAAATACATACAGCCACAGAAAGAGCGCAAAGCCAGATATGTACAGGTTCCGCTGTGCTCTGAAAAGCTTCATGTGGAGGTGGTCATACATGTTTGGTTGTATCTTAGCATTTGTCCCTGCATCATTAGCCGAGTATTTCCTCACCTCTCGCACCGCATCTGTCAAAAGCAAAAACAAACCAAAACAAAACAGGATTAGAGTAGATATTTTAAAAAATCAAGTCATTGAGACTGACTTTAAAGTGACATTAGGACATACAACACAAACAATGGAAACAATAGATTGATATCTGTGGAATGTACTTTTGGCTGCAACAAGAAAAAGCTATTACAAGGAAATGGATGACAGGGATTGAACCAATTGTCAACGACTGGAATGTGAACTTTGGATATTTAGAAAATGGAAAAATGTACTTTTACTTTGAACATAAGGGTGGTATATTTATAAAACAAATTGGAGGAAAAAATATACGTAACAAATAAACACAAACCCACCTAAGAACAAAACAATAAGGACGATAATAATAGTAAGGAAGACTCTATTCCAAAATCTTGACACATAGTCCCATATTCTCAGATGGAAAATGCTCCTCCACCTGCAGACACAAAAAGAGGTTAAGAAAACAATGTAAAATACCATTAAGTCTAACATAACTGTGACCACACCTCCTTGGTGAGATGAAAGGTATACAGAGGATGAGCAGAGCACCCATCTCCACATACAAGAAGAACGCCACAGCAGTCCACTGCAGCGTCATGATGAAAGGACGTCTGTGAAGAAGAGCTTTCAGAATGTGACTGAACTTACACATGTGCATAAGTTTGGATTGCCCAGAGTTGGGTGGAGCAGTGTACACAGAGGCTGCAAAACTAGATTCTTCACTACACCCAGGTTGGAAAAAATGTCTACAGCAGCTGTCAATACTAATAATACTAATACTAATAATACTTATACTAATACTACTAAAACTAATATGTTTTATTCTTATTATTATTTTTGAATTCCAATGTGCAGTGATATTAAGACAAGACAAACTATTTTTTTTTGTTTTTTGGTCAGTTTGCTCTCTCAACATATCAGTTTTTATGAGGAAGAAACAAACTTGTCCAATCTGCTCCTAAAGATGTTTTATTATTTCATTTAATCCACTTCATCCATTTCTATGGGACATTGTAACTTCAAAGGCCGTTCTCTTAAAATGCATTTTTCTCCTCTTTCTACTTTAAGTGATCATCACTTAAAGTAGATCCTGCACACACCAAACTGTACAATCTTGGACTCAACAAGATTTTGACAAAACATGCAGAAGGATTTTTAATATCTAATTCTAAAACAGATTAATTGAAGTTTTAAGTCAAAAAATTAGGTCCATCTAGTTTACTTAAAAAAAAAAAAAAAAAAAAAAATCCAAAATTCCCTCTGTAAATTTTTTTGTAATTAATATGTGTACAAAATGAACCAAGAAATTTAAATCTGGTTCGGTCCATTTTTCAGATTGAAATGTCTCAGATTTTTGGCCATTTTTACCCATAAAATGCCTTATTTCTACATGAAAACATGTCATGATGACATAATATAATATAATAATAATTTATGTGAGTAAACTACACTCACGGTAAACTCTTTCCTATTCACCTACAATGTCTCCCCTAAAACAGAAGTTTTAGAAGTGTAATATGTACATTAACAAACATTTGCAGTTTATATGTGTAGCGGGGGAAAAAAAAAATGCGTACAATTCGCATTTCTATATCAATAACATTGCGATGTGGTCTTCAAGACTTTTGAGTAAGTGCAATCATTTAAGAGAAGAGGACAAAAGGGATTACATTACAAGGGACTACTTTTTTTTTTCTGGTTGAAATTATAGCAATAGATATGATACTTTTGACAGCATGTTAGAATCAGAAGCAAAGGAAATGGAGCATAAGGCAGGAAGTGTTGATATCAGTAATCTGTCACTCACTTGTTCTAAATCGGCGCCTTCCCAGCAAGCTAGAATGCTATAATTATTTAAATGGCAAACCGTGCGCATATAAAGTTCAGTAAATCGATTATCTAACTAACATGACTTACCAAAGCGTATTCAGATGCAGCTGACAGCAACACAGTGGTTAAGAAACTTTTACTTCCGCATCCTAATCAGACAGCCGCGTAAAAGTATCAACTTCCGCCTCATCCTTCACAATAAGACTACTCTTCTAGCGTGGAAGTATTATAAAATAATTCCATATTATCTGAGCATATATTCTTTTATTGATGAAAAATCACAGCCACAGCGATTTTAAATTAAATATTATCTCGTTTGGTGGGAAAGGGTCTTCACAAGGTTGCATGCATATAACAGGAAACTGAAGAAATACTTTTCCCCCCTCAAAGCAGCATTATACAACTGTTCTGAAGGGGGTCAGAACGCCAGCTTGTTAAGATTTTCCTGAACTTTTCCTCTCAACAGATTTGTAACGGTAACCAAGTTTTTTTCACAATACTTCATTAGTGTCACATGCTTGTCTCCGTCAAAATAAAGCCATATAAAAGAAAGATTTAAAGGGGCACTATGTAGTTTGCTGTTGGAAGGTATGAAACATTCTATTCTTCAAGGAGAGGGAATAAAATCAAGCAATCTTCATGAAGACAAGCAGCATACCAAGTACCGTTTTAGGTCAATACAAACTCCTTCAACTGGATAGATGAAAGATAGATGGGTTTATCATATCAATTTTATGAGAAAATCAGGTAACGGACCCTCAACTACAAAACCTATACAGAGCACCTTTAAAACTGTACTGTGGAAAAAAAACGTAACAATAACGTCTCCATGGAGAGAAGCAGGTGGTTGACCCTCCACCAGAAAAGTTATAGTACAGCTTATTAGATTGTTCTACGGCTCTTTAGTTGACTTTTATATATTCGATCTCAAGCTTTATAGCACAATACAACATTTTTAAATTTCTAATAATAGATAGAAAATAACACATAGATAGAAATAAATGTAAAATAAATTTATTACACAATATAAAACAATATTAAAACATAAAACTACAACGCTATGTAGTATAATCTTGTTCTGTTCCGTACGTTTTTTGCAGGTAGTCTATGACTGCAGAGGTACTGTAAAGAGAGTTGAAGACTTTTCTTTCTGGCTGGGAGGTCACTCTCTCCAGCATGTAGATCAGATGTTGGTGGAAACAGGTGAATGGGGTCCCATGTTCAATAGAAAGATCCACCCAGTCCCATATGCACTGCAAAGGCGTGTCCTCATAACCGGCAAACATGGCAGGATTTGCGAGTAACCCTCGAGCAGACATCACTCCTAAAGTAGACAAAAAAAAAACATAGATTGGACTTTTAGCATCATAATTAATTGTATATTACAGTGATTTGTATTATGTACTGTACCATCAACACCAGTGAGTTTATGTGTTGTCTCTATGTCCCGTAGATATTTTATGTCTCCATTGGCGATCACGGGGCTGTTGACACTGTCTTTGATCGTCTTTATGGCATCGTAGTGAACAGGCTGGTGGCGTTCTTGGGCTGTTCGTCCGTGAACTGTTATCCAAGACACACCAGCGGATTCTGCTTTCTGGCACAAATCCACCGTTTTCCTGATATCGTTATGAATTCTACAAATACATTTAAAAAGTTGAACATTTAAAACATTTTTTAGTTAAATTGACAACATCTGTAAGTGAATAGATAGCACTTGATGTGTTACTTTTTTCTTTCTTACCTAATTTTAATGGATACTGAGTAGTTTGGATTATCCACTTGATTTCTGACGGTCTGAACCATTTCTTTCACTAGTTCAGGTTTGTTGATAAGACACGCACCATAACCTGATGACATGGCCCATCTAAACGAGTCAAATCATGCAAAACCATAAGGAACCACATATTGAGTTGAAAGAACAATTGAAGTTACAATGTAATCATCTCTGGACCTTTGAGGGCAGCCACAATTTAGATCAACTCCATCTGAGAAAGGTGCTACAACACACGCGGCATCTGCAAGAGTCTGGGCATCGTTAGCAGCGAACTGCACGATCAGTGGTCTGTCACCTTTACATAGAGAGGCAGAGCATAAGTTACTATTTCTGTCATGAAAAAGCAACTATAATGGTCATGTATGTTGCTCACCTTTACTCGTGGTAAATTCACTGTCTCGGGCTTTCTCAGATCTCATAAAATCAGCTGCAACTATCATGGGAGTGTAACAAATATCACAGTTGTATTTCCTCACCAAAGACCTGAATGCTAATCTGAGAACACGAAACACAGCACATAAACACCGAAACAACTCTAGTAACAATATAATAATAATAATAATACTTACTTTGAATATCTAACCATAGGTGCGCAGATTTTCAAGACATTTCCCGTTTCAAACATTTCCATCACGTTGGTATTTGCGTTGAAAGTTTTCATTTTAGCTCTGCTGGATTGTTGTTAGCCTGTAGTGTTGATCGTAGCAACTTTAACTAAATTAGACCAGAGATAGATCCACACCAGATTTGCTGTGTAATATCTACAATCCGGACAAGTTTAACCGAATAAAGACAACATATATATGGAACCGACAGTGCCATAATAGTTAGCTAGCATGTTTATGATGTTTCTCCCATGTGTTTTCGCCGTGACGTCCAACGCTGGATAATAAAACTAGAGAGCAACTGATTATGTTGCCACGGCAATTCCGACGGCCATCTTGTGCTTGTAAGAGTAGCACCATGCTAATTGAAAATACTGTTTAAGGGGTACTCTTGAATGTGAAACAAACCTTAGGGGGTACTTCAGACAAAAAAGGTTAGGAACCACTGGTTTACTTCATGCCCGTTACTAGAGAAGAATGTGTTACTAAACATGAAAACTATTTTGTAAAATTTTTATTCACATCAGTATGGTAGAACATGGGCAAGAGATAAAGTAAATGAAAAAGTTTTAGTAATCAGTGTATTAAGAGAAAATTATAATTAAAAGTAGAGTAGAGTAGAATCTTACAGTCAGAGCATGTGCTGGAACAGGGTATGGTTACTATAGATTACTAGTGATTATATACACTTTTGCCCAAGGACAGTTTCCACTGGGATTTCAAATAGTGCCAAGTGCACCACTGGTGGTATGTGAGCTTGTTCAGGTGATACGCGGACTTCTCTTCAGTTCTAGTGAATTAGAATCAATTTTATCCTTTTTTCCCCCACCTCAGATCTTCTTTTGTTAGGTGTAGAAGCTCTAGGTTAAATAGTCCTGTTTTAGACCTGGATGAGGTGTGATGGTACTCAGATGGCTAAATGCTTAGGTGGTACTTGGTGTAAAAAGTTTGAAAAACATGGATCAGGACTCAAATTGTTCCTTGTAGCCCAAATAATTGAAATAATTTAGGGTATGGTATACCTCCAGGGGGCGTCATAGTCTAAAGCAGCAAAAACACCAGCCATCCTTTTCTTTATTTTTGTGACGTCAAGTAGCCCAACAAATCTATTTTGTACAAAAAAATGTAAAAACAAGATTAGGATTAGGATAGATTTATCACTTTATTTAAAAACGTAAAATTTGGTAACACGGATAAAAACAGACGATCCAAAAACTGATGGGAATAAATATTATCCAGCATTTCATCACACAAGGTAAAAACATGTCAAATTGCTTTCATCTAAAACTCACTGTCCACTTGTTCATTCTACATGAAGCTTACACTTAACAGAAAGGTGTTGACTTGAATCACAAACCTTGTTTAAATAAAAAAAAAGGAAAAACAAACTGTGTACACACAAGTTATTGTGCAGAACTCACATCACCCGGTGGACAAATAATAACATGAAGCACCATCATGTTTTTGTGCATGTGCATAAATTATGTGGACAACATAATCTAATAATCTGTGTTATCATATTATTAGGTGTAAACCTAATAACACCTTCAATGCAACACCTCTGTTTGTGTCCTTACTTTGCTCAACTGATGCATTTAAAACCTTCATGGCACAATATAATCTGCATGAGAAATATAAACTTAATCCAAGTAGGCCTGTATCTGAACAGAATCTATCAAAAGTGTAAAAACAGCAGGTCTATATATATCTATCTAGCAGTGATCTCAGGAGAGAACCGCTCACTCAGCCCATCACCTCTTCACTGTGCGGGCTTCCCGACTGTGGCCCGACGCCTCTAGCTCCACACTACAGATGAAATGCCTGGCCAGGCGGTGGCAGTTGTAGTTCAGCTCAGTGGTGTACAACTCACTGGTTTTCTTGGGGTAGATAATTACGGTGCTGCTGAATTGATGAGGCCGGTGGCGTGGCTCAAACTCAAGCTGTGTCTTGTAATGACGCCAGGTACTGTGAGGCATGGCCACAATGGTCTGTTGACAGTGCTCCAGCTCCTGACCCCAGGGCTGCAGGACCATGTTCTGGATGAAGTGACGGTCTGAGTCATAACTCACACAAGAGGTGTATCTGAACACAAGAACATTCGTTTGATTATGGAGCATTTTAAGAGAACACCAGGCACTGCCATTTCCACCTACCTCATCTCCTTTGCAGGTAATGGATTGAGGGATATGCCTTCTCCGTATGACAAGGGCTGAAGTTGTGGTAATGGACGGCTAGGCAAGCATGGAGCCTAAAAATGTTTTTAAATAGTTTAATTTGGAAGTGAGGAAGTGTAGTATGTGTTAGATACAACATCATAGACAATTAAATATTATTGAAACATTTAGTGTCAAACAGTAAAGTAGTGAGTCAATCTATAGAAAGTGCAAGGGTTACAAAGGCCAATTGGGTAAACAATTAGAAGTATGATAGCTGCAGTGTAGTACATGTCACATGTGTTACCAGAGAGGCTTTTCCCTCATCCTTGTCCGCAGGTCCAGGCAGGAGCCAGCCGCTGGGACTGGGGCTGGGCGGTAAACCCGAATCCGGACTATCGAGTCCCCGCTCCGCTCTGCAGCAGCTCATATCCAGTGGATCTCCTCCAGAAACATTTGGCAAGTTCAATCTTCCGACCATCTCTGATGAGATACAACGTTGCTCAATGCCAGCAGGTTTCAAAACCGGCACTTCCAGTTCATTAGAGCCAATCGATGGTTGAATGTGGTGTCGTTGCGACTTTTCAATGACTGTTGCCTGCTAAAACGCAGTCCAATTTCTTAATCACTTAATCAGATGTAGCAGCAGCAGTCCTCTGTTGGACCAGACTCCTCCGTTAGTTGTGCCGTGAACAAAGATCCATGTGTGGCTCAGTGATGTGGGAACGGGCGCTTGTACCCGCGGAAGCTCTTCAAACTCACTTTCCCTGGAAGAGGCCCTCGAGCCATAAACATGGAATAGGACCGCCTTTCAAGCCTGAAACTCACACCTGATTGGAGAGACAATAGAGTAGCGAGAGGCTGCTGAAACCACATGGGCTTGTAGGTTTCCTACCGCATGCAGGAAAACAGAATGTTGGTTGTTCAAATGACACAAAATATTTTTAGAGGTTACAGTTTAATTAATGGCCTAAAGCTTAAGACATGATCCAGGCAGTAACCAAGCTAATGAGTCAAGAAGGGTCATGCATGGAGTCTGTAAATAGAGAGGAAATCGATTCATAACCTACATTTAATTAAATAATTCGTTTATTTGTGGGTTTAAAACGAGCTAAAACATTGAAAGCGTTAGGCTATACTTTAATAATTTAAAAACATTCAGTAGTGTTGATAGATGTTCTACACTGATGCAGCCAACAAGTACACAGTTTATAAGAAGGTAAAATAGATTTAGAATTGAAAGAATGATGAAAACACTGTTACCACATGCCACTATAGTTCAAGAAAGAGATGCATTATTAGATGCATTGCATTATTATGCATTATTTGATTTTCCAAAGCCTGAAATCAAACCTTTAAATAGCTTCATTACTTGCAACAACTTTCAAGGCAAACATCCTTTAATCATGTCAAACCTTATGAAACTGCTCAGAAGAAGAAGAAGAAGAAGAAGAAGAATGTTTATTTATAGAGCGCTTTTCCACCTAACAGGCACCCAAAGATTTGTGAAATCTTCCTTAAACGTTACAGTAAGAGCAAGCACACTGTTGCAACAGTGTTGCAAAAAGGACTGAAGTGTTGAAAAAATGAAGGTGGGACATGTAAGACAGTATGTACCAACAGTAACAGTAATGGGTAAAGTTAAAGCCTTCCATTTGATCACTGGTTCTCATCCTTTTTTAGCCAAGGCCTTGATAATAATAATCGTTGGCAATCGCAACCTCCTCGCAACAAAAAGTAGGCTATCTGCAAAATGATTAAGTAGCCTTATGTCTATTGTTTGATTTTATATTCAGGATAGGTCCTAGATTTAATAGGCCGACATACCACTGCATTTGATAATTAATAGCAACAAAGTATGTATCTTTGTATCTTCAACAGAACAAGGGAAATAATAGTCTTTGAGATGAAAAGTTAGATTACAGCTGCAAGGTGTTCACAGTCTTTTCTTGATGAGCTTCTCCAGTCTGCGGATGCGAGAAGACTCCTGCTCTGGGGTTGGTGTGCTGAAGGACAGTGAGGGCCCTGTGTCTGCTCCTGAAGGAGGTGTGGGGAGTCTCTGTCTGAACAGCTCCAGCATACTGCTCTGTTCACTTCGCTTCAAACCCTGCACACAAACATATCAGCAATAAAAGTCACACTTACAAGTGAAGCCAGACAAGGACGCTGTAATACCACAGACAAGGCAAAAACATAAGAAAATAGACTCAAGAAAGTGACAGACCTTCATGTCCAAGATCTTCTGGAATGTTTCGGGGTTTCCATCAGCCAGGAGCTTGATGTAGTTATCCACAAACACCACTGAGGGTTCATGCGGTGCCATTACCACCTAGAAACCATAGAAATTTAGAAGTTAAGGGCAATATGTTTTTGTTTTGTTTTTACCCAAATTTAATCTTTTTTTTTTTCATTTTCATACAGTGAATTTTTTTAATGTGACCCAGGACTCTTTAATATGTGGTCCTAAATCCGATACAATACTGATCTTTTGCAAAGTTACTGCAGTGTGCACATGTAAGTCATATTATTCTGACTTCTACATTGAAATGCCACTGGAGACACACGTTCTTTAGGGCTGTTGGGTTTATACATCAAAACTGATTTAAGTCACATTTCATTTAGAATCTGAATTTAGCATCGGACACTTGCAGTTTGAACATGTAAAGCCTAAATAGGGTGTGTTCACAGTTCAGCATGTGATGATGTCATAACCTCAGATGGAGGCAAGATCCACTTTTCTCTATTGATAACACTGGGCTGTGCTATGAAATGTCTCCAAGGTAAATTCACAAATGTTGAACCAAATGATTTTTCTCAGTGACTAGACCTGAGAACTCACTGTATTACAAGAAAAATCTGCATTTTAGCAATATCCATTTTCCCTGCCCACCATCTGTATTAAACATCACTGCCTGATGAAATGTTGTGATGTCACATGAACGCAACCCATTAAATGTGTAAAAATGTGTATGAATAATTCTGGAGATAGATAATTTGATTAAAAATGTAAAATACATCTTTGGCCTCAGCATTTGTGCATTAATTCTTATCTCACATTATAGTGTACTCCCTCAACTTACCCTTTTCTTATGAATCATATGATCTACTCACACAGTATTTCAGTTTATGGACATATACCTGTAATCATTTATTCTACCCATCAATTGTTCATGAAGAATGAGAAAAAACTGCTTTAACAGTAACTAGGCTCAATATGTCAAGGCAAATTTCAACAATATATTGCGGTAAATACTGCTGTTACTTTTCTCATTCAACAACAGACACACATGGATGGAAAATGTGGAACCAAAAGACCTTCTTGCTGCCTCTACAGACGAACACATGGCCGACAGACGTCCACCGCCCATAACATAGAGAAGGAATGCCATCTCTTTAAATGCTTCCCCATCCTTTTCCATTTTAAAAAGATAATCAAAGTTACAAATATTGCCCCATTTGTCCTTGTTGAGATAAAAGTGGGCACAGCGAGTGGAGAAAGTGACAGCATAGGAAATAGGCATGGGAAGTGTGGATTGTGTGGAATTCTTTGCTTTCTTACAGGCCTGCTGACTGAGTGATTTACTTAGCAACTGTCCTGGAGCCAAGCCAAGGAAAGGCCTTTGGGGACCTCGTAAAAGGCGAAGGGGGAGAGGGACTTTAAGAATGAAAGGCGGGGGGCAATAGGGCTGAACAAAGGCATGTACATGGAACAAGATAAATACATACAAGCTAAACTATTGTGAGATGAAAAGATACCAGTCACATCCCCTTTAATTTCTTCAGTCAGTCCTGTCAATACCGCTCTATACATTTACTATTTGTTCATTTAGCTATATGGCAGAAAAAAGTGAGCTGACACCAAAGTAATATATATGTCTGAAATGTAATAACCCTATTTTATTAGTGGTAGATGAATGGAAACGTGAAGAGCTCATTTGTGGTTTTATCCCAGTAGAAAAGTTAAAACATCAGGCCACAAACACTGGCTGTCTTTGTTTTGCAGTTTTTAGTAAAAGCTCTGGACAAGGAGCAGGTCCCACTAACCAACACTGGGACAGACGGGAAACATTCAGGAAAGAATGAAGCACTTTGGGAAATCAAGGGACATGCAAACATGCACCGTGTGTGTCTGTTTACACATTTATTTACTCCCTGGGGACTGTTGATTAGAGTGGGTCGGAGAGGCGGCTGCCACATACCACTGTTCTCTAGGGCCACAAACGGTGATTCTTGCTCAAGGATGGTTTCGATTGTCTTTTTAATTTTTCTGTTCATAAAGTGATCCAACAAGTACTTAAATAGATGTTTTTTGGAAGATGAGAGGGATGCATGGCCCCATACTGTGTAAGTAAATGCTTGTGTATGTCACATTAACTGTAAACTAATTAAACCAATGAACACAGGCTCTGTTTGCTCCATTCACTCCCTATCTCATGCGAGGAGGGTTTGTTTATGGAAACATCCTCATAAATGCTATTGAGAAGTGAGAAGGGCTATAGAGACAATTAAAAAGTTCTTCAGACTGAAATAAACCATGAGAAGATAATCTGCTTGACTGAATCAAGACAAACATGTAACTCTGGCTCGCCTGTCTAGCCACAAACATAATACAGAGAGATCATTTTTCTCACTATTGTTTCATATTAGACTTGAAGCTCAAGCCTGGAAAAAGGAGTTGGTGGGAGGTTGTGCCAAGATATTTCTGGTCATCTATTAGACAAGCACCACGTTTTTTGTTCAAAGAGCTTTTAACATCACTTCTTTTAAATGGCAATGGAGAAATAAAGAGGGCTCCTTCAAACACATACCAACATTTTGTATCTCTAGTTTGAAGCCTTATAAGGCACCAGACTGGGGCTGTGGTTGTAAAAGCTGCCAGCAAAGTACCCACACAACTTAAATGTAATAAAAAACCTCAAGTATTCCACAAAGTTAGTGAGTGACTCTGATAATATATTTAGGTTAAAGTAAATCTCTTCTGTTAGGAAAACTTTTCTTGTAGAACAAAGTTTACATTGTAAGACAATCTGAAGTACCCCAAGTATCAACAGACCCGATATAGCCGCCTTTTAGTCCTTACAGTACCAAAAACAGCACCCCACTCACCTTAAGGATCATCTCGGCTCTTGTCATTCCTTTCACTACTATCTTTGTGTAACTGGCCGGGGCTTTACGAAGCACCTGTGAACCTATGGAGGGCAGATCTAGCAGCACAGTCTTCAAAGAGTGAGTGTCCAGCAGGAGCTTAAATACACAACACACACAATTAACAACCAAAACTGACCATCATGTTTTGATGACATTCTGAAATATACTGCTCACCTGTTCAGCCCCCACCATGCTGATAGGCTTACATCTAAAGAGGTGGTTGATGAATTTGGGAATGAAAGAGCTAACAGAGAATAGAGAAACGTATAAATAATCATTACAAAACAAAACTCATGGCCAGCTGTTTGTGTGAGAACTTACTTTGTAAATTTGATGCAGAATTGAGTGAAGTACTTGCGCGTTGATGCAAGGTTGTCTCTGATGATTGGCACATTCTGTTTTATGTGCATGATGATGGACGTCACGTAAGGACTCTGGTCGCCTACATGCTCCACACTTTGCCATGGCATCTAAAAAGATGTTTATTTCCAATTGTATGTGTTTTTAAACCTTGAGAGATTAAAAAAAGTCCACTTACTTTGCTCATGGCAGTGAGTGCAGGGTCACAGGCAGCGTCAAGATCTTGGACCAGTAGCTGAATACTGTTTGAGATAACTCTAACAAGACGACGCATGTATGTTAGTACAATACCTGTTTGTGTAAGTGTTCAGCTAATAGCTAAAGATAACTTACGTGCTGAATGTATCCATTTCCCCAGTCAAATTAATCCTCTCCATAAGAGGCTTGTCTACTTTCTCCTTGAGTTTCTCCTCCAGCTACAACATAAAAATTACAATAGTCTTGTATTATTATTGCTAAGATTACATAGAAGAAAACCAATAAATGTCAAACAAGATGGTAATTTCTGTCAATTAATGTGGCACTTGCCTGTTGTGTTGTGGCCAAGCAGTACTCTGCAGTACTAAGGATGCTACAAATTAAACACAGCTCATCTACAGTGAATTTTGCAGTCTCTGACCCTTCCTTCTCTTTCAGCAGACTGCTGATGGTCAGACCCCCGCTGTTGCTATTGGACCTGTAGACAAGATAATGGAAAATATCAAATACATTTTACCAAGATAGATGTCAAAACAAAATAAATAAAAAGATGCTGTGACTGTGGACCAAGCAGTAATTAATGGATGTCATAACAGAGACATGGTTCTGGCACAACATAGCTCAAGTTCTTTTCCACGTTCTCCTCGAAGAGCTCCCCCGAAAAAATATCAAACACCAAACTGGAGATAAATGGTGCGGAGGATACGTTAAAGTGTGTGAAAAAGTGTTTGCACAAGGCTTTGGTTATGGTATAGATTTCTGAGTAAAAACATGTGTAATATTAATAAAACATTGTATAAAATAAAGTGTGTGCTTGAGCAGTGTGTTTGAGTTTTCTTATTAGGCTTCGCCACAACATAACCAAAGCTAGACACTGCTTACCATGCCAAACTATCAAAGAAGAAAGAAGATTGTGTGTGAAATTGTAATTGCCATTTGATAATAGTTGTCTTTACAATGTTGTGTTTCTAAACTTACTTAGGCAGGTTGCCTGATAAAATTTTCCAAGCGTATTCTCGTAGATATTTTTGAAAGATGGTTGTTAAGGCGATCATAGGCTCTCCGGTGCTGAGCTGGGAGCACTGAACCATGCACTTCTTGTAATAGACAAAGAGGTCAGCGCAGCTGGGCAGCACTGCTCCACCTTCCTCTGTCCCTGCTTTGGGTGGGCCCTGTGCTCGGAAGTCGGCTACAAAACGGTCAATAAGTTCACCGAGATTCCTGTATGAACACACATTCACAACTTTGTTTAGTGGGTTATTCAGATGAAATGCACTGAAATATGACATTTGGTGTAAAGCGAAATAACAATCTGAATAGTCAGTGGTATCACTACTATACTGGGTCGACGCACAGAGCTGCAGTTTGTGTGGCCCAATCCTAATCGAGCTGAAACAAGCAGGCCACTGTTCTCACTGTTATGTCCCTCTGCTTTGGCCCCTGCTTTTGCTCTTTGGACTTTACTACAATACTTCTGCGGCTCAACAGTGGGTCACTGCTTTCTTGGAGCAGACAAACAGGATGTCTTATAGACAAAGTCAAGAGGAAGGGGTTGTATTTAGGCTTTCCAGTTATTCATACTATGTTTTATTCAAAGAGTTTTCCTGCCAGTTAAAAGAGGGGCAAGAAATAGAGCTAAGAAAGAGGTAAAAGTAGTTACACGACACACGCACGCACACAAAAAGGCAGAACACAAAATTGGTAAGAGGTTATAGTAATAGTTTAAAGTAAAGTCGCAGTAGGCAATAAAGTAGATCTAAGTGACAACACAGGTCATGGACGACAGTTTTAAAGGTAACATAATGCCTGTTGTGTTGAGTGGTGGTTGTTGCTTACTTGTCTTGAGACTCGATGTAGACATACAGGTGAGGTTCAAAGCACTTAGACACAATGCCATGAAAAGGATTGTCTGGTGCTTTAGGCTTCCTGGGCTGAAAGTCAATAGAATGTAATGTCTGACAATACTCAACATTATCTTGTATTTTAATATATATAGTATACAACATGTAGAGTCTGAGTTTGAGTGGCTCACCTTAGAAAGATCATCATCCTTCTCTCCACTTACATCTTCCACTGGCTCATCCTCAAGGAAAGGGTTTGTGGGGTCAAGAGGACTCTCTGGTATTTTCTGCTGTAAAACAATTTAAGCACATATTGTTTTCAAATTTGTGCAAATAAAACTAAACATACATGAATGAAAGTAACGAGTGGAGACTAGATCCAAGTTCCACTTTTCAAGTCCAGACACAGAGAATACAATACAATTTATCAGGGGTTAAATGTATATTTTCTGGTTGATTAAAACGAACAATCAACAAAATTAGTACATTTGTATCAACTACAACTAGACTAAAAGTTGAAATAATGAGTTGACAAAATCTTGAATTAAACTAAAAAACACTTCAAAAGCCGGTTATTTAGTACATGTCTTACCACAGGTGTAGTATCAGTCAGTGTACATCCTGTGAAGCGTTTAGCCAGCAGGCCCTCAAAGTTTGTAGTCCTCTGAATGGCAAAAAGCAGCAGCTTCACTTCAATCTCCTTGGCCCGAGTTCTCATAACCTTTGCCAGCTCCACTCTAGATACAAACCAGTTATTAATTGGGGGCTTCAGAATGAAATGGCCTTCAATTAAACTGTTTACCTTGTGATATGACAAAATTCTACAGCTATACGTTCAGTCATGCACCACTCTTCAGGAAACATACGACCATACTTTTCTTCATAGTCTACAAGCTGCCTCTTAATCCAAGCATAACGTCTATCAATTTTGTCGAGCCAGGCAACCTGTGCACCAGAGCAATTTCATTACACACATGGCAACACAATAACTCTTTAACAAAGCAAGTCCTATTGAGTCATTGAGCTTATGTGTCATTTTGGTAAAACTTACATCTTGGTTTTCTTGAAAAAGAACAAGGTACTCAGAAAGGTGCTGTCGGATGAACTTTTTAATGATTTCCTGTTTTATGCGTGGGTCTAAAACATTAGCCACCAGACAGGCATCTCGAAGTACATTACTGGGTCCTCCTGGTCTCTGTTTGAATGTGTGGTTACAAGAAGAAACATAGCATTAAGAGCATAGTTAAGTATAGTTTGCCAGCATAAAACACATGCAGCTCTTCATTACCTTGGAACCTTGGGCAGGAAACGCTTCCTCAAAATCAGCCAGTATCTGTGTTCCCAGTTCACTTTGTGCTGCTTTTACTCTAGAAAAAGTAAACTATTGTCAACATCTTGTAAATAATATTTTACAACTTCGAAGCCAACTATCAAATGTGTGCTCTAATGTCCCAAAAGAAGAAGAAGTGTGAGAGTTGATTATAGTCAGATCAAACTGTTTTTGTCTTGATTTCCTGTTAATTTTTAACCCTAATACATGTCATCACATGCATTTTGAGTGTACAAATGGTAAATGAAAATACCTGGAAATAATTATTTTACACAGTAAGGTTCAATTCTGAATTCATTTGGATTCCTTTAGTTTTATAGTTAGTTATTTATAGTTTTCTTTTTCTAGTTATACTGTAAACCAGATGTAACGCATTATCCCTACATGAAAACTCAACTTTCAACAAATGAACTGTAGAATATTTCAGCTACTGCAAAAATTAAATTAGGCGATTCTTATACTTAAATAAAATTATTCTATAGATCAGTGGTTCTGTCTCGAAATTATTTCTGGGGGTCCCTAGATGGGGAAAAACTGAACATTTATACAATACGCATAAACAAGGCTTACCACCCTCCAAATGCAGAGGCAAATGTAGATTCCTATTTGTTGGCCTATCAAAGTAATTTATCTAGGTCTATATTCTCAAAATAAAATTAAACATTAGACATTTTTTGTGTTTAGGGGTCATGAATGTTGAATGTTGTAGTTTGGGGGGGTCGCAACTGAAAAAGGCTGAGACCCACTGCTATAGATGGATGACATTACCTTTCTGATAGCTGCCTGATCTGTGGAATCCCCATGTATTTTTGGAAATGTTCAAGCACATTCACCACTCCCTGTAGCAGGTTGGCCACTTCTCCATACTGCCTCTTTCTTGTCATTGCTCTGAGAAACAAAAACATCAAAAAGGTGAAGAATCTTTTCTCAAGTCTGCATTTTAATTCAGACAAGCAACACACATGAACACACAACATGAACTTGTTAGTTTGATCCAGGTTCTCCACTACAATACAAATATGCAAACATCCCTTCCAGTGACTTTGCCCACTTCAGTGCATTGCTAAACCATCAGTTTGTGCTTATATAATTGGTTTGTGCTTATATAACAAATATAATTGGTCTCTACAAAAATAACCTTAAAACAACAAACAAACAATAATGAATGGCAGAGAGCCCAGATCAATATTCAAAGTATAGATTACATTATGCACAAAATAGAATCCCATGATGGCTAGGCTAATGCTATGGTGCCTTTAAGTAGAAATGTACCCACTCTAGGGAGTCCACGCCCCCTGCCAACATGTGCAGGTGATTGAGCGTGGTGATGGATGTGGTGAGGTGCCGCTTGGCATGGTCCAGCTGCTTGATGTCCCTTGTTATCTCTTTGACCTGAGCAGGAAGAAGAAAAATCAGAGGAGACAAGACAATGGAAGGAAAAACACACCCAATAATTTAGCGCAATCAATACCGGAAACAAAACGAATTACAGGAGCTACAACACACAGCCTGAATATACACATAATACCATATAATAAGTAACATGTGTATATACCATTTGTTCAGACTTCTCTGCCTTATCTTTGATGTCTTTGATTTTGCCAAAAAGCTGTTGAATGGCTATCTGCGCCTCTTCCAATGCCTGCACCAAAAGAGCAAGAGACAGACAAATACAATTTAACTAGGGGAATACAGAATACAGGTCATATTTAGTGTATCCAAATAACAATGATGCAGATTAATTTAAAACACATTAGTTTGCATCTCACTTCCAG
Source organism: Rhinogobius similis (assembly GCA_019453435.1). Lineage (NCBI taxonomy): Eukaryota > Metazoa > Chordata > Actinopteri > Gobiiformes > Gobiidae > Rhinogobius > Rhinogobius similis. The sequence continues at coordinate 13,582,550 of CM033625.1, read as the reverse complement.
AGCAATGGTGCTGGCTGTTTGTCTCAAATGTCTTAAAGAGGGTTTAAAATTATAAAAGGTCAACACTAAACCACATTCAATTCCTTGCATTTAATACTTTTTAATAGATGGTGATTAGAGAAGCATTTACTTTGAAGAGTAAAAAAAGAACGAAAAGAATGTCATTGACAAGAGGAAGGGAGTGGCAAATGCAAGCCAAGCTTCCAATGTTGCTAATGTCACTGGTGCATTGAGCGCAGCAGGTCACTGTGGGCTGCGTTTGTTCACATGCTCATTTCCTGTACTTGGCCTTGAAGGAAAAGAAAGACCACTGCCCAGGCGCCTCCATGCTCAAGATCTTATCTGGTTTCACACAAACCTTAAGCAAACGCATACAAGTTCATTTCACACTGACTTTGATATAATATTATAGAATATCACTGAATAAATAGGCAATTAAAAGAAGGTGTAGTTTGAAATGAGTTTGCTACACACTGTGACAGTTTTAACCAGCTATAAAGACTTGAGCAGGTGAGTCCAAACTATGGTTTGGGGGCCAAATGCAGCCCACAGACCAATCTCCCTTGGATCTCAGGCTCCCTGCTGAATTGGCCCACATTAACCCAAAAAGGGATACTTTTTAACAGCAAATTTCAGATTCTCTACCATCTTATCCTCAATAACTAATATGTTGGAGTGACACAGTCCTGATATTAAGGTTCCAAGGTGTGGCAGCAGATAAACCTCAGATAAATTTTTTTTGAGTGATTCACCGGTCTGTGAGCCTCCACTTAGTTTCTGTTCTGGGTTATTAGTTGTGTAGTGTGTGTTGATTAGTTATTCCCAGTTTGTACACAGTGTGTCTTTTTAAACCAACAATGATGACTGTATGTTTACACAATTGTACAACAAATGAATGTATATCACAGATAAATATTGTTAGTATTTTTACAAAAGCGAAATGTTTCACTACATTACTACGACTTTATGATAGCGTAACATAAATTTGCTGTCCATGCAACGGATTTTAAAATTGTAATATCAGCAAATATCGCTTATCTCTCAGATGGTGACGATATCTCCTTGGTATCGCCAAGGAAATATCTTTGGCCATCAAACTTGTTTGTCTTTGTTTCCAAACAAGATCTGAAAAACTGAACTGTTGTATTGTTCTGCCACCGTTTTTTGAAACACCTCTCCATCTTTCCAACTGCAGGAAGAATTTTCCCTTCGAAAAGTTGGCATAGATCAGTGAGGCTGGAAAAACAAACTGAGATGATTGTGTGCGACTGTATAGCTCTATTAGTCTGGGGGGGATTGGGAATGTTTATGGATGCTTCCAAACGGTAGCAGACCAGGCCAGGCACCGTTACAGGAACACACCCCATTCTGTCAAATAGTCAGAACATACACAACTTTTTTTAGTCAGCGTTGGGTTGTGCATTTGAAGCACCTTTTTTGACTGAGAAGGAAAAAGGAGGGAACCAATATGCCAACATTTTCCCTATCATAAAACCACAAATGAAAAAAACATGAAATCCAAGAAATCCTATTACTTGTGTACAAGAATCCATTTCCCAGACATGTTTTCCGTAAAGAGCTGCAGTTTAAGCATGGTTTGGAACTGAGTCATCCTGTCCTTTTCCATACAAGCTGTATGGAGAGGGAAAAGACCACACTTGGGAAAGGAACATGCTTGTCTGAGTTGGGGGCAATTATTGGAAGCAGTCACCATTATAAAACGCTGAAAATAATACAACATGTGGCTAATACTCTGAGGAATTAGGTCACCTGTCTACCATCCTGGCCGACATTGGTTTGTCCTCGCACCACAGTCCTGATATTGTCGTCCAAGCGTCTGGAAATAGCAAAATAAAATGGAACAATGACAAAATAATAATTAGAATTATAGCAAATAAAGTAAGAATTAGCAAATGAATATATGTATACAGACCTAATTTTGAGGCGTATCTTGTTGACAACATCATCAATGTTAGCTAAAGACTGAAATAATCAAAACCAAAACAATATCATGTCAAACATGTATTTTGTTGAGGTTAAGGTACCCTTTATTGTCCCTGTAGTGATGACTGAGTGGATGCTTAATTTTCAGGGCAATAATCCTGTAACTGTATACTGTATTAAACCCAGTTCTGCAAATGAAATCAATACAATTGGAAGGTTTAGTTGAACAAAGTTACAGATACACTATAAAAAGTATAGCGTTATACTGACCCCTTGTGGAGATTTAAGTTCACACATCTTTGGATTTTCAATAAATGTTATCTTCTTCAAAAGAAAATATCAAATTTAACTCATGCAACCCTATATATTTAGGCGAGGTGTTGCGCTGATCTCACCCTAAATTTGTAATAGATAGCCAGCCTAGATTGTGTGCAGCTGAACATGAGTAAATGACAGGATAGAAGACTGGATGTTAAAACCCTGCTGTTACCTGCTCGGTGGGGAACAGTGTGTTGATGTACTCCACTGCATTGAAGTCTGCTCTGTCAAGTGGGTCCTGGCTTGGAAAAACCTGACAGAGACAAACAATACTGTAATATGATATAAGGATACAGGAATAACAGAATTGGTACAGCTTTGTAAACATGACATTTAACATGCATTCAATATAAAGGCAAAATTACACAAATATAGAAATGGCTTCATGTTGATATAATGGCTTCATGTTGATCTCATGTTTTGCAAAGCCGAAAAAAAATTGCCGGAAAAAAATAATAGTAACGTTAGCCTGATGGCTAACAGCTGGTAACTAGCCACAATATCAACTCTACAGTCACTAAAAAACCTTTAAATATCTAATGCCTTGTACATACCTGCTCGATTGCAAGTTGCACTTCAGGGGTAAGGTGCAAAATAGCCTCTAAATCTTCAGCTAATTCAAGTTCTTCCTCCTCCATCATTACTATCAACAAAAGCGAGAAGCCAAACTACTTCCTGGTGAGACGGCGCCTGGGATGCGTGATGACGTAGAGGGTCTTCAAAGTCGTAGGATTTTTTTTAGTTTAATAAAATTACACATTATGGAGAACTGTGCAGTAGATCATGAGATCAATATTTCTTGCCCACGATTTTTTTGCACAATCCACAAATTAAATGGACTGTCGTGTACGTGTCAGGAGCTCCATGAGTTCCGCAGAGCAGCAGCGCCCTCTGCTGTTACAAAATAACAACAACAGGCAGGTTACCTAAAATGTGAAAATAATCATCTATATAAATGTAGCATGTATGTTAAGAAACAATATTGTTGGCCTAATTTTGTCTGTTTTTTAATATTTTCTTTATAAAATGACGAAAACAAACAATAGAACAACTTAGACAACAATTATGTCACCATTGTTTTAAAACTACTCCTATGAGTTGCTTCCAAGCAACACTGGGCCTCACATACACATTTTTTGTGTTACAAATACATGTAAATTTGTACAAAAAAGGCTAGTAATGTATAAAGTTATATATAGCACTAATGTGCTGCACAAAACAGGAGTTAGTGTGAAAAAGGCTCAAGTGGTGTTTAATTAAATAACTTGAATTAATGGAGCTTTGGGGGCAGAGAAAGTGATATGATGTAAAACAAATACTGCTTGTACTGACTACCTCCTGGATGAAATTACCTCTGGGCTGTATCAACTGAGCTCTGTAGTACTTTTTGAAACTACTGATAAGAGCAGGTGAAGCACAGAGTAGCCTGGCCAACCAGGACTATACTATTTTTTCAAATCATAGTGAGCACAGATTAGGCAACTATAATACAAGTTAGGTTATTATGAACTAATTAATGACTATCTGCATATGTCTATAGTATATACTGTATCTGATTCAGAGGTAGGCCTACCCATTTGTGCTTGTTGGCATCTATGAGCTATACATCCAGCAGCTATGCAACAAACAAATAATCCATATTGGTGGTCCATATTACCAATGAACAAAAACACCTAGACCAAAGAACAAACAAATTAATGGAATTTGTTATTATAAACAATTTATTTAGATACATGCCTTGACACAAAAATTCAACTCTTCTTTTGTGAATTTCCCTTTAATAAGACAGTAAAGACATGTAAAAAGCTATGAGCTCATTTACTTGACATGTTTCGGCGGCAGGACTTCCGCCTTCGTCAGAGGTGACTGATGGATGTGATGTGTCTCTCATCAGATGCTGTTCCCAGGCATGGTCAGCTTGACAGATCTATCAAACTGATCACGCCTGCCACGTGTGTCCCATGTGTGAGCCAGTGTAAAAGCTCTCTCGTCTCTGTTAATAGTCCATGTGCCCCACTTACTGATTTCGTATCCATCTTTTGTGCTTGTGTTCCTCAGTTCCTACTATTTTTGTGCTGTCCCAGTCCATGATGTGATTTTATCTTTTGCAGTTGTCAGATATTGCTGATTTCTGGTTTTCCTGTGTTGCCTTTTCTTTCTCTGATCATGTTAGTTGCCGCTGTGTTTCCTTCTCACACTTTTTTGGAGACTGTCCAACATTTGTTGTCTTTTTGGTGTTCCTTTTTCCTTATGTTAAATGCTCTCCCTGTCTCCCTGATGTGTGTTTTATTGCACCGAATCTCGGAAATGACTGCACTTCTTCGATTTGGTCCTTAGGGTGTACTAATAGTTGTCTTAGCTTGGTGAGAGGTTTTATTATTTATTATTTATGTTGTGTTTGTTAATGTTAGTATTTCTCTGTGTTCAGTCTTTTGCTGTTTCTTTTTTGTTTTGTATTTTTGTCTGTTTTCTACCTGTTTTTTGCTTTTTTGAATGGCCCATGTTGGGTATTGATATTGTGTGCTTTTGTGATGCGTTTTTCCTCCCTGATCTTGTCCTCTTCTTCTGTGATGGTGCTGATCCATTCAAATAATTCTCTTACAACTGACGGTTTGTCAGTGCGATGATGTCCAGAGTAGATATAGTTTCTGTGTGTATACTGTGGTCTTTATGCTGCTGTCCTGTTGATGGTAAATGTTGATCACATCAATCAGACGTCACGTCTGAGTCCTGCCGTCGAAAGGTCAGGTAAATGACCACATTTTACATCTGTCTTATTAGAAGAAATCCACAAGTTTACAACAATTCAACATAATATAACATAACATAATACAAGAATAACAGTAATGCTTTTATTTATTTTGTATGCATCTCTGACTCTTGACATCAGCATGCATCATTTGGGTCCATTTTACCAAACCTCTCTTACTGCTTTGGAGCATGTGGATCCTCTGACAGACACAATCCATTTTCAGGCTCAATAGACCTTTGGGGGATTTCATAGAAAACAAGAGATGCCTTGCTGACAGAATTCAAACAGCCTCTCTGACCACTTCAACGTGATGGCCGTGCAGGTGGGTAAAAAGAAAAGAAAAAAACAACACGAAACATCCAAAATGGAGGTGCAAAAGAAAAAAAAAACACTGGGTACGGATCCAATAACTAGCACAAGTGCAGCGTCTGCACATCCACCAGTGCTCAGACAACGTGTAACCAATTACTGTCAGATTACATTTTGCACCTCTTGTTCAAAAACTTCACTTAGGAATTGTACATACATGAAACAGGAATTACAAGATAAACAATAGCCTGCTGTACCAGACAAAGTATAGAAGTTCTTCAGTTGAAGCCAATGTAATAGGAAAGTTTTTATGTTGATGAAAACACTGTAATATTAGCCATTCTTTCAAAGTGAGTCTTTTTCTTCTTTTCATGAATTTTTAGCTTTACGACTTTACATGGCACAAAACCCACACTCTAATAATTAAATAAAAATAAATAATAAATATATATCTACTAAATTATAACTATCCAGCTGTTACCGGATCCACGACATCCCGCTGCTGATCGGACAGGAAGATGAACTGGACCTATGAGAAACTTTTCTATAGGTGGGTAGTACTCAGTTATATTGACATTTTACTTCTCGGAGCAGTTTTTGGACCATAATTTTACTCTTACATGTACACTTGTAATTTGTTTAAAGTAACAGTTCACTTATTGTTTATTGCTTTGTCCTTACAAATTACATACATTTCAATTTATAAATTAGATGTTATGTCCAGACGGTTAATCTTACAATTACTCTTACTTGAGTAGTAGTTTCCCCAAATATGTGACAAAGTGAGTACATTTTTGGACCTCTAGTTTGTACTTTTACTTGAGTAATATTATTTTGAAGGAACATTCATCTAACTTGAGTAAAATTCTTGGCTACTCTACCCAACTCTGCTTCTCAATAGCTGTATTTTCACGATTGTACCACTTTTGCAAAGAAAGCCGTATGAATAGAAGACAATTGTTTCTCTAAGGGGGATTGTCACGTACGACGATCCATTGCTTTACATTTTACAAAACCATTGTACAATTTTGCACGGTTTAACCTTCACCTGAACACTGAGCCCCTGGTGTACATCTTGCATGTTTTGTGTGCATGCCTTCAAATGTACACATGTATGTCCCGTGTCCATGTGGAAGACTTTGAGCAGGAGGGCCTGTGTCTGACAGATGGTGCGTTTAATAACCTTGCTCACTGCATGGCTGCCTGTGGGGCTGGCATGCCAAAGATGGGGGAGTGACCTTGTTTTCCGTGGCCACACAGAGCGACCTGTTACCACCGGGAGTGTGTGTGTGTGTGTTGTGTGTGCGTTTCATCACCTTATTAAAAGTCAAAGAGGAAAAAAGAAACATCTTCACTTTCACACGTGAGCAGTAGTTGGCTTGGGAGTAGTCCACCATATGGCAAACATAATTATTTATGTATTTGCAGTTCCTATAGTCTTAGAGCTACAACTGTGCACTATGGACTCTACAAGTACCACAATTTACACATGAACATATTCCACATGAGCAAAGTGTCTTGCCCAGTGGCACAGGGTTAGAACTGGAATGGGCATAATCCAAATAGTCACATTTAAGATCAAATAGGGAAACCATTTAAGGCTATGCAGATGACATAACAACATTAAGATATTTGACAATGATCAGCAAAAGGCATGTGTGTTAATGTTGTCCTGTAAGAGCTGCTGCACTCCAATAACAAATATAAAGGTCTACAACTTTGCTAAATAGTTAGTTTCTACTTAACATTTTAAAGAAGAAAATCAAGTACAGTTGTAGAAAAACCAGATAAACAACAGCAACACTACAGCTATATGCTCACATTTATCACTGATGCAGATACATACAGTGATCATATATATTTAAATATTTAAATATATCAATTTGAAACTTCTCCTGTAGTTTACTAACATACATGTCTGAAAAATGTTTTAAAATGTTTTCATACAGAAATAAAGCATTTTATGTGGAAAAAAAGCACATATTTAGGATATTTAAATCTGCCTAATTTCTTTAACTTAAAACTTTAATAATTTAGGCTTAGATAGCAACAGATCTTTCCTGGCATACTCTTCTTAAGTACAAGTTTGATGTGTGTAGGAGCTACTTTAAGTGGTAATCTTTAACTCTGTGGGAGAAAAATGCCACTAGAGAAAATGGCCTTTGAAGTTACAGAGAAATCTATGCAAACGATGTAAGTGGATTAAATGAAATAATACAATTTCTAGGAGCAGATTGGACATGTTTGTTGTTTCCACACGAGAGCCTAGAAGCTGAGAGAGCAAACTGACCAAAAAGAGAGAAAAAAGATATAAATATGTTTTGCCCGTAGTGTCTCACCTTAAATAAGATGTTTCTGAGTCTGTGTGTTGATGAAATGAAGTGTCCTTTACCTCTTCCGGTCGTTATCAAACACGCTGGCTATCCTCTGCGCAGTCGGAGAAACAAAAGGTAAAACATACACAAGAACTAACAAACCACCTCAATAGCAGAGACTCAACAGGAAACATCAAATTCACATACGACAGCGAGAAAAAGGACAAGATACCATTTCTGGACATCGACATTCACCATCAACAGGACGGCAGCTTGAAGACCACAGTATACAGGAAACCTACACATACAGATCAATATCTACTCTGGACATCAGAACATCCCATCGCACACAAACTGTCAATGGTAAGAGCATTATTTAAACGGATCAACACCATCTCAGAAGAAGAGGGCAAGATCAGGGAGGAAAAACACATCACACATGCACTCAAACAATGTCAATACCCCACATGGGCCATTCAAAAAGGCAAACATCAGATAGAAAACAAACAAAAACAAACATGAAAATAGCAAAAACAGCAAGATAATGAATACAGAAAAATAGTAACATTACCATACATACAAGGGGTACAGGACAAATACAAAGAGCACTGGGAAAACACAACAAAAATGCAATAATAAACACCAAGCTAGGACAACAATTAGTACACTCTAAGGACCGAATCCAACCAGAGAAGAAGTGCAAAGTAATTTACGAGAATCCATGCAAAACATGCAATAAAACATACATCAGGGAGACTGGGAGAACATTCAACACAAGGAAAAAGTAACACCAGACAGAGCGCGAGAAGGAAACACAAGGGCCACTGACAAGATCAAACCTAAAATAGACCCAAAAGAGAAAACCACGTCATGGACTGGGACTGCACAAAAATAGTTGGAACTGAAGAACGCCAGTACAAAAGATGGATGTGAGAGGCTATTGAAATCAGGAAGTGGGGTATACAGACCATCAACAGAGACAAGGGAGCTTTTACTTTGGTTCACACCTGGGGCTCACGTCTCCAGAGACCACCAGGGGGCAGTGTGATAGATCTGTCAAACTGAACACGTCTGGACACAGCATCTGATGAGAGACACGTCACATCCATCAGCCCTGACGAAGGCAGAAGTCCTATCGCCGAAACATGTCAGGTAAATGAGCTTATAGCTATTTACAACTGTCTTATTAAAAGAAATTCACAAGTTAATATTTAAAAGAAGACATGATGAATTTTCCAAATTTAATGGAAAAAAACATTGTCAGTTTACATTGTTATTCCAGCTAATTTGAGCAAAACACTAGCTCCACAAACAAACAAAACAAAAAGCAAAGAAACACATTTTGTCATTTGTGCTGCTCATAATTCTACCACCAGAATATTGAGAAGCATTTTCGTATTCAAATGATGTCAGTCCATAACTTTTATAACTCACTATTACAAAATTGATTTTAGTGTTGAAAAAATGAGCAGCCGTCACTTTTCCTGTTCTTAATAAAAATACACATTCACAATAATTTACACATAAATTCACATAACAGTATGGTTAGTCCTGTATTTTCCTAACACTGACCTTGCACTGAATGACTGTTTGTGCTTGTCCTGCCTTTCTTCTGGCTGTATACATTTGTTCCAGGTGAGACGCAAAGTCCATTTTACACTTCAGACCCCAAACGTCCTTCTAACAAACTGCATTCACTGTACCAGAAATACGTTTCTCCCTTCTCTCTCCTTCATCTTCTTGATAATATTGATTTCATCCTCCGTCCATCCTGCATCTTAATTACCGTTGTTCTGTTCGCTCCAATTTAAGAGTGTATTTTAGCTGGAGATTTTGCAGCAAAGTAAATTAGACCACAGTAATGTTCCAATTTCAGTACGTTCTTCCATCTTATTTTGGGTGTCTGTCAGCGGCATCAACAACCTAATTATATGCATCATTCAAACTGTCTCTTTTGCTTTGTCATGCTGTCGGATTCTTTTCTCCATTGCCTAACTGATTTCCTATTTTGTAGTTTGAGACTTTATTCTAATGTTTCCACCATGCCAACTGAAGCATGTGAGAAACGATACATAAAAATACAGTGATTTTAGGGATTAATTGCGCAAGACTAGAAAATGTAGTAGCAGAAAGGATAAAAAATAATTTGATGGACTGTGGGTCTCATCATCGATTCTGAAGACTGTCCCACTACTTTTCCACAAGTGGCATAATTCCGCTTGGGAAATACATACGGCGACTTGCATATGACCCATTTCTGTCAAGAGAAGCTTTCTGCACTATACCGTCGGCACAGGAATTATGGGGAAAAGGACAGATTCAAGTTATCCACGGCAACGGGACATCTGCTGCATTTATGTAGTGCTCGGGAAAGAGTTGAAAAACACAAACGGGCGCTCGCACAAGCTGGGAAAAGAACTCAGGAACTCATCATGGGCTGTGCATTCAGGGGTTCAGGGTCAGTTTTCCATATCACAAGAGGAGCAGATTAGTGCATTAGTTGTTAATAATGAAACGTGAAGCAGTGGTAGCAGTGGTTCCCAACATTTTTTGTCTCGAGTACCCCCCTAAACTTTGTTTCACTCAGAGTACCCCTTAACTTGAGTTTCAGCTAAATGAATTGACAATATGCAAGTACTAAACATTATTACTTTTATCTATACTTTTTAATATATTTTTTAATTTATGGTCCAAGATACTTCAAAAAAATACTACATTTACAACTAGTGACACTTTAAATTCTGATTAAAGTACATTTCATCTTCTTTTAAAACCTGAAACTATTCCAAGTACCCCATGGTAATTGCTCATGTACCCCTTGAGGTCCCTGTACCCCTGGTTGGGAAACACTGATGTAAAGTAACACGTAAGTAAAAAATTTAGGGAATGGTAGGATTGCACATTTCAAATGACTAAGAGAGGAGCTCCTTTTTAGTCCATTTATTAAGTGTACATGATTGAATCAACCAGTGCAATGAGGAAAAGCCCTGGTGAAATAAAAACAAAACACAACTCTAGTGAATGTAGATAAGATTTTTGGATACAAGTAACAGAGTTTAAAAACTTACAGCATTAATGAATGAACCGTCCCAAACAGTACAAACGCGACTGTCACTGCTACACCTTCTCATTATTACTAAAGCAGGTTTACACATGTTTAAATAGTAAGGGCCACATGTCACGTGACAATTCACTTCCGGGTCACGGAGGGAAACGATATGAATAACTGCAATTAAACTGTGAATAATTAGCATTAGCATGAATAAATATTGTTATATACAGTAAACTAATACAAATAAAGTGCAAAGTGCTTTACAATAAATACAGTGTTTAAGAATAATGTGCAGGTAACAGTAGGATTGCACGTGTATAAAATCCTCGGTTTAAACGTTATATTTTTGGTGGACAAGGATAATCCCAAAGCTGGAAGACAACATCTGAGAAAAAAAAAAACTTACATAACAAAAAATAATAATAATACACAAACACCATCGATCAGGCAGTAAAATCCATTGTTTATCCAAGACTCTTCTGGGACCCTTTTTGCATCTGGCAATGCAGTTTCTTGTGTATAATCCCCTGACCTTGTAAACATTCAGTCTTCTCCTTTATTTAAGCCAAAAAGTTTTAACCAGATGGTGAAATAGTTTCATACAGTAAAGTTTGGAATAAATAGAATTGTGTTTATGCTTGAGGCATATTTGTCCATCCACATTTATAAATCTGTTTCTTAAACTCAAAGAGCATTAAACATTTGCATCTGTTAGATGCATTCTGAATATACATTTAAACTCACAAAACATGGAAAGTTAATGTACACCCAAAGGCACGTAAACATCAACAACGGGAGCAGGAATTGTACCACAAAATGTGACTCTCACTTACGTGTCCAAAACAGAACTGCAAATACTGTGCATGACATATTTGCTACAGTAAAAGTTAAACATGAGCAGGTAAACTGGCCAGATTAAAAAGCAGAATTAGAACTGTCAGTGTGTACTGCAAAGAATTTGTCTTTCCTAATACACATTGCAATTGATTTGTGAAAACATAAAGGCGTGATTTAGCAGCTTGCAACAGTTCCTTCATTATTTAAAAGTTAATTAGTTTTCACAGCCTAAATCCATAACTTTTTTTTGTTGTTGTGCCATGTTTTTGCCGCCTGCCACGTATCTTGTGTCTTTTGGAGTTAATCTCAGCACTGTGAACATGCTAAACAGCGGTGTCGACGCAGTGTGAACAACAGGCAGCCCAATGTCAAACTGGTAGCGGATTATCTGGTGCCTGGAACCATGTGATAATGATATATGGACTGTGGCCTTCTGTGCAGAGGATGTGCGCGCACGGCATTCGGCGCATGCGTGTCTGAGTGATTGCGAGTGTGCGCCCCGTGATTAAGATAGGCTATTGCTATTTTCCCCGGCCCCAGAATGATTTCCCATTGTGTGAAAACCCCTTTATTTCAGGCCCTTTTATTAAATCACATGGAGACAGGGAACGGAATCACTGCAGAGGAACAAGCCGGTTAGAATGAAAGAAAGATAGTGAGCAGAAAAGGAAGGCACGAAAATAAAAAAGGAAAAATGAAATGTAGACATGAAGGCAGGAGTGTATAATCCCTGTAGTGTTTGTTGTCCGTGGAGTCTGCAGGGTGGTAGAATTTAAGCTCTTGGTAAAAAACAAACAAAAAACTGGCTCACAGTCAGTTAGGCCGGGTCCCACAGCAGTCTGGGAACTAGTGCTGCGCTCATTGTTCACTGGCAACAAATGGCAACAAATGGCAAAAACTGGCAACACTTGTAAAACCCAAAACAAAAAAATAGCAGTGACCTTGATGGGGGATAAAAGCATGTTTTAAAGCTAAATGTAAATGCACAACTTTTCAGGACTTTCAATTGAAAATATACTGCAGAAAAGTACTACTTTCACTCAAATAACCATGACCAATAATAATTTTGATATTTTTAAGATTTGATAAGTAAACCGAAAGTGTTTGCTTTACCCTAGTATAGACGCTTCTGAAAAGTAAAAACAAAAGCAGAGAAAATATTTTCAGACACAATAGACAACAGTATCAACATTGAGGAGTCCTGCATTGTAGAAAAAAACAAAACAAACAATGCTTTCAGGTGAGGATAAATCATTCATTACAGGGGCGTCGAACTGGGGGAGGTATAGAAGGGCACTCAGTTGCATTTTTGTTGTAATAAAATGCATTGAGTTTGAGTAAAGTCCTTATACATGACATCAGAGGGCCCCATCAAGATGAAAATATAGCTCAACTGCTTATTAGCCAAGTTATTAGGAAATAAAACTAATGATTATAGTTTGCATTTTGTGTTTTTTCTTTTTAATAACACGTTTTGAGAAATGGCACTGGTAGCAAAAACAAACAGTACTGTACCATACAATATTATAAGCCTTTTGCTGCGCAGGATATCTATAAATTAGCCAGAGTCACTGTTAGGTGCAATTTAGAAACCATAGGGTGTATAGTCTCACAATGGTGAATGAAAAATAATCACTGACTTTGCTGGAATAAATAAATCATATACAAAATGATGTATCGGGGGCCCACTGAGAAGGTCTGGACCTTAGCCCCAGGAAAACTGTATTGAAAGAACTACAATAAACTGTTAAAAGTTTTGAACCATGGTATAGCTGTTTCCTCTTCTTAAAGTATTCTGAGGCATTCATGCATGTTTGAGTAATCTTTGTTCTCCTGCATTCAAGACACCATTCCTCCAAAACAAAAACGAAACAAAAAATCGATATGTGCTTTGTTGTGATGACGTTTACCGTGAAGCACTGCATTAAAGGTGCGGGCGGTTTGTGTTAAAACGTTTTAGACAATCACTACAATTCACAAAGTCCAAAATATTAAATAATGATCCACGTGTTTGATTTAGCAGACAAAGGGAGGACATGTCTTCTGGGGCTTTACTTCACATGTATGTAGATGCATATTAATAGGGAGCCTCTCATTAGAGCAGGTGATTCTGGCCCAGTGTTAATCGTGTCCTTTTGCCCCATAATAAGGTCAGCACCATGTCCTCCCACATTCACTTCAAAACTCCTTTTGATCTTTTTCCTTTTTTATTCACCTTTGTTGTCCTGCATGATCACTATTCTCAGTCAAAAGCTATTTGAAGTGCTCATCATACAGCATCTTCCTCTATGTTTCGGGCAATATGAATAACCAGTGAGTTGCATTTGAAGTGAAAATCATTGATATCTTATATTGACAGATGATATTTGATATATGTGAGGTAACGATATGTTGTGTGTGGTGCAAAACATGATTGTATGCCAGAAAAACAACTACAAACAAATAACCCTGCATCTTAAGGAACCAGAGGGTTGATTCTCTGAGCATACAGATGGAAGAACAAAATGTGTGTTTCTAAATGGAAAACACAGTGCAAACAAGCTGTATAAATCCTGCTCAGGAATGCAGAGGCAGGTAACTGTGAAGCAGTGGTCAGAAAGACAATCACATAAAAGGGGAAAAATAATTGTCTGACTTTGTGTTTGCAGGATTTACAAAGAATAACAATCACACGTACAGAAATGTAAAAAGGATGTAAATAAATCCCCTAAATAGATTTTGTGTGTTCACACAATGCAGATGAGCATTAGTATAAAATACTCTTAGGACAGAGCTGAAAAACAACAACAGCAACAAACAAATACTTTATTTATATTTAAAAAAAGGTTTTAATTACTTATAATAATAATAATAGGTAACGCTTTAGATTAAGGTTCCTTAGTTAACTATTTATAAGATGTTAATGAGCACTAATAGTTTGTTTATGCACTTATAACGCCTTATACATGTTTATAATCCATCAGCCAAAACATGTTTGAGTTAATAAACCACATGTACAGAGCATCAATGAGCTGCATATTACATTATTTTCAATTATCAGGCTAATAAATGCTTGTAAATGCCTTATAAGTGCTTATAAACACATAACAGGCGCTTATTAATGCATTATAAATAGTTTACTAAGGAACCTTGATCTAAAGTGTTACCTAATAATAAAATGAAAAACATTGAAGTGTTTTGCAGTGGCAGGACAGGATACAGGTGGATTACCAGCTCACAGTACATGGGCATCAGAGCATGTGAAGGCAGCTCTGGCAAACTCTTACACTTAATGGGTAAATGATGAACAGCTGCATGAGCAGATGGTGGATCACAACAAAACAAACACACACTTCATTCCAGCTCAGGTTTTACTGGTCAGGTGAAGAAAAACATCCCAGCACTTTCTCAAGCTGGTTAAATAAACGTCGCTAGACTTTCACAGATTTCTTCATGCAATGAACACTGTTTTAGACGACAGAAGGAGGTGGTCTCTCTTATTACTTTCAATTAGAACCTCCCAGCTTGCTTAACTGTGTTATAATACAGCATACTGCACTACATTTACAATTTAGAACTGAATGTATCCACCCCGTGTCACACTTGGTTGTTGGTTACAGTATGTTAAATATAACATTCATGTACCTTGGATTTACTGAACCACTAAATTTTTTCAAAGTGTATTAATTGGTTTTGAATTTTATGATAATCAAGCAATTTAATGTATACACTCACTTAGTACGCTGGTCTTCAGCTGCAACACAACACACTATTTTCAACAACTCAAGTGTAAAAGCAGTACTCAAACCCAAATGTCATCTGGGTATTGAATAAAAAGCTGGAAAGAAGAAATGTAATTTCCAGAATGAATGGCCTTGAAGACCAAATAAGAAAGGGGCCAATTGAGTGTGGCTTGTTTTTATACTACTAACCACTTCAGAGCAAGGTTAAAACTCTTCTGTTCAATAATGTCTTAGTGATGTTTGCCTTCAAGTTACTTGTGGTCTTCCTCAGAGAATGTATTGCTGTATATGGTTCACCAATATGTCACTTCACAAAAGATAGTTTACTTTTTTTGGTTTGTCCCTATCACAATCCCCACAACACATGACAGCTTTTATCACATTTTCACAGTGACAAAATCCAGGTGGAATCATATCTCCAGGATCGCAGCTTTCTTCACACATTCACCAAAGCGAGCGGAACTGCATGTTGAACTTTAAATGTCATTGCAGAATTTGTCATTGTGTGCACTCCCCATCACTCCTCAGATAAGAGCTGAGCGTTATCGTCTGAGTCAAAAGAAGTCTCACAGCACCACCACTGTACACTTCATCATGCTTTGAAGTAAAATATTGTCGTTAGATGTTTATCTCTTTGATTTTTTATACTCATCCATTTGTTTTCTTAATATATTTTCTCTTATCGACTGTGTTTAAGCCCACTTTGTGTATGTAACCAATGAGCGCAGGTTTACAAATCTATCTTAAACTGATATGAAGTCATCTGCCAAATCCTGTTTCTTTGGTTCCTTTGTAATAAGTTGAGTTGGTGAGCTACTCCTGCGGTCACAACTGCCAAGGGTCAAACCGAGGTCATATATTTCTGACCACCATCAAAACAGACTCACAGAGCATGAAAGAAGGATGTGTGTTTGGATGTGTGGGCTCTGTGAAACCTGAGGATGAAAATGTGATGGGTCGCAAATATTTTTATTGACAAAATTATGCTTAGTGAAACAAAAGGAATCTCGGACTCATAAATTCAGCACAGAACTCACAAATAAAACACACTGCTCTGGAAGACCCTCTTGCTTTACAACTCTTTCTCCGAGGAAAACATATGTTGTGAGCAGTAGATCTTATAAGATATCAGAGCATCAGGTGCAATGTGAGCCATTTGTAAGGCAAAGTTGAAGGCTACACTTGTTGTTTAGAGTAGTTTTTTATCTCACCTATAAATATGAGTCCTGGAAAGATCTATGGAGACGTTTTAACTGCGCTTTTGTGTGCGCAGTGCCGTATACCGCTGCAGCCGACTGGGACTGTGCTGAGGCAGGACTTTTGCCAGTGCTCTCCAGGCCAGGGATATGAGATGTTATTAGTAGAAGCTGAATACATTCTTCCTTGGATGACGATGCACAAACGCTCTCCGAGAACTTTTCTTCACCAAATGTGCAGAAACACGCACTAGAAGCAGTTAGCAATGCAGCTGCAGATGATGGAAATAATTGAGATTTCTTGAACCAGAAGTTAACAAATTGTTACGATACAGAAGTCAACTCATTCTTCTGTGATGGCTCTCTCAGTAATGAAAAAAATAATTTCAAAATAATAACTCAAAAACATCAATTCAATCCATGTAATCCTGTTCTGTATTGGCATGACTCACTGGACGGCTCAGTTAACCCTGAACTAAAGACTGCTGCTTTTATTCATCATGTTTTAGTTACATTTTCTAGAAGGAACTTAGTCCCTGCCTGCTCTTCTGAATAACATTCCTGCTGCCAACAATAGTTTGGCGGTCTTCTCTCTTTCTCTGTCACTATTCACTTCACCTCTTGTTTTGTCAGCTGATCCGTTCCCTCCAGACATTGTTGGTGCTGAAAGAAACTATTTTGGAAAACACACATTTAGGCCTTCCAAAAACGCCACGAGCTTAAAGGCTGCACAACAAACTGCTTATCCAACACTGGCATTGATCTAAGACATAGAGATTACATGATTTGACAGGAGGTTACATGAGGTTACTTTTTTGTTTTTAATTCATTTTTACGATCAAATATTTATTTTTTGGATTTTGGTCAGTTAGCCTGTTCAAGAGTGACCCCGTAGTGTTAGATAGAAAATAGAGGCTTCCAGGTAACAAAGTAGGATTTGTGCCACATTTCAGGCGAGGCCAAAAAGAAAAAAAAAAAGAAAATAAATAGTTTTTAGGATATCTTATTATATTTAACAAAAATGCAAAAGTGGTGTAAAATTATGTACAATAATGCAAGCTGCATGGTTTACTGTTTTTTATGCAGTTTATGTCATTTTTTAGCTCACTGCCACGCCCTAAATGCTTGGGTATCACATGACATCACAGCATTCTATCAGCCAATACTACTGAAGTGAAAATATTCTCCTACAGTGACTTTTTCTCTCCTTTAAACATGTTCTAATAATGTGGAGTAGCATTCAGTTGCTTTAACGCTGTTTTTTTGTTGTTTTGAGGAATGTTCATTTGAAAATCTTCCCACCTCCGAGCGTCAGACACACGTCCTGCGAGCTCCTTCTATCCGGAATGTATTTTCAGACTTATGTCACTCTCACTATGTTCCGCTGTTTTAAGTCCTTAAATCATCGCTAAACATGTTTGTTGACAGCATGCTTCACTAGATTGTATATAGCACTGCCATCTGCTGGCTGGATGCACTCACCATGTTATAGAATGAATAAGAAACTTTTTTTTGTTTCAAAACATGAGATGGCAAATTAAATGTACTCAAGAATATGTTTAAAGGCTAATTATAATACAAAAAAATGCATAATATTTTCCCTTTAATACAAATGGGGGGCAGCTAAAATATATATTGTTAAAATGCTTATTTTTGTTGCAATACGGTTCTTGGGTCTAGTCACTAATAGAAATCATCAAGTTGAATTTTGAAATCAAAGTTTCAAAAATGTCATGTCAGAGTTCAGTGTAATCAGTTGGAAAAACTTGCTCTCGTCCCCCAGATAAAAATGTGAAATTAGAATCTGAAAGGTTAATGGATTTATGACATCACAACATTCAAGAATGGAGACAGGTCAGAATTCCATGGAGACAATTGTTGATCTGGCATCAGTGTAATTACTGGGCCTATCCACATGAAACAAAAACTAGCACAAAGTTCAATGTCGTCTTTGTTAGCGCAAATAAACAAAAATTAAATCATTTTTTTCACAAAAGCCTCAAAAAGTGGTGCTGTTACTCAACCCCAAAGGCATGATTGTTGTCAGTTGAAAGGAATTTAAGCCATGAAAATAATATAAGGTGAAGGTAGAAAAGGTTTCAAAGGTCGTCATCTGGACATTGTTTTGAAACCTTTGAAACCTTTTCTGCGTTGGAACACTCCTGCATGAATGAGGGATTTCAAAGATAAGGTAAGGGTGATAAGGTTAAACATTTTTGGTTTTCTATCTTGGATTTCTTTCAAAAACAGTAAATCTCCCATAGAATGGACTCTGTGCTCAGCAGCAGTTGGCTAAACTATCTGTTTCTCACTAAAACTAATTCTAGTTTTAACAAAAATGTTCAATATTGCAGAGGTCTGCTGCAGCTCAGAATAGTTTGATAATAGTTGATAGGTTTGATTGACAGCTTGCATGGTTCGTTGCTAAGCGCCCGCCCTATGGAAGGGGCGTGCACCTTCAGCAACATTGCTCCTGATTGGCTCTGTGGCTGCCATCAAATTTGCACTTAGATTTCCAAATATGTAACCTCACCCCACATTAGCCGCTAAAACTGCTAGCAGTGATTTGCTTCATTTGACTCCAGCCGAACAGTAGGCCACTTCTACAGTTTATGGCTTCTAGCAAATCCAGAGATTAAAGCAGTTTATTAAATTAACTTTTACACATACAATTTTTAATTTACTCTTGAAGCGCTGTAAAAGCATAACATGTTTCAAATCTATAGACCTATGCACACTAGACTCTTGTGTCAACTACAACTCCATCCAAGCAGAGGAGGTTCTTTACATGAGTTTAACTTAAAACATTGAGGAGATATTCAACACCTTTTTACACTCTGAGGACTTCCAAATACAATCTAAAAGAATGGTATACTCCAAATATCAACACTCTAACCTGTGCACTGTCTCTGCTGTCAGTTTCACACTTTTGGAGCAGGTGTAAAGGAGGGATTTCCAGCAGTTTGTGAATCTCATAAAGACACATCCACGCACACAGAATGATGAGATGAAAAGAGGCGGTCTAGATGGGAGTGTGAAGTGTCTGGCCCAGTACTTTTTCCCATAGGTCTTCTCGCTTGTAATTGACAGACTTTTGGCTGAGATAGACACAAGTTACAGCTCCTCTCAAACTCTTCACAGAGCTCTTTAAATAAAATACACTGCGATCTGCTCCTGTTACAATTGCGCCGGCTCCAGAAGGATGCTGTGAGAATGAGAGATACGACTTTGGAGAATTGGCGATGTATTGTGCTTTCATACTTTATTCTATTCATGATACAACTTAAATAACCACAATAAAACAGTCACAATCGTCTTTGAAATGGCTTTGAATGTTCTTTCAACAAGGGTCACTTTCACAGCACAATGGCTTTGAGAAAAGCTTTTTTCCAGCTGCTATTTTAATGATGAACAAAATGTAAATGATCTCTAATAGGTTTGTACTTTTTATGTTCTTTTAACTTTTGGTAGCATGTTAAATTATTTGTAGCACTAAAACCTTTTTGAACTTGAACACTGAACACGTTATTTTATTTTCTGATATATTTACTTGTCTATGACAGGAATGAACGACTAAGTGTGGTTTCAGCATTGTCACACTACAAAGCAAATTTACATGGGTACTAATAAAGTAACCTGAACTCGATAGTACAATTCATGCATTTGTAATCCACTTTGTCATGCAATAAAGTATTTGTAGTGAACACTTAGAGTCTGTCAACAATATCAACTAGGGCACATTAGTGTAGAGCTATATAACACATTTGAGTGCATTTGTATGCCATTTTACTAACTGCATGTGTGTATACTGTGATATCATGTAAGACTCAAAAGAAAAAATATGATGCATTTTTTTTGCATTGTTTTTAGCCTTTAAATATGAAAAAAAAAAAAGAAAAAAAAATTCTCAGCAGTCTGGAAAGACAATAAGTGCATCCAGCCAGTAGGTTAGCGATATATATAACAGAATTTGCTAAAGGCAACTGTAAAGCTAGAAGTAGCAATTATCATGTTTAGACTGCAGAAATGCTCAGTCTGATTTAAGGACTTAAAACAGCCGAAGACTCTCGGATAAGTGATGTGGATGATCTGAAAATACATCCCAGAACCAGAAAGTTCAGCAGGAGGTGTGTTTGACACTCGGAGGGAATTTTCTAATGGACATTCCTCAAAACAGCATGAATGCAGCTGAATGCTACTTCAGGTATGTTTTTGATGACGGAACTTTATTAGATTATATTTATTATTATATAACATGGTTAGCTCAAAAAAGTAACTGTTGCAGAATATGTGTCCTTTAAGGCGTTTTCACAGTAACAGCACCAAGAACTCAACCTTCTGCACACTAGGAATTTTGGTCCAATTTTAAGCTCTAGTTGCCTCTCCACAACTTCGGGAAGGCATGGCCTGAGAAACGATTCTCACAAGAGATTATTTGTGGCTAACACTCGCCTCGTGTCGTCACATATTTATTGTCATTAGACCTTTTCGTTCGATCAATGACTCCTGCCTTTTCCTCCACTTGTAGAAAAAAACCAACCCTAAAATCACAAGTGTGTGGTGTCGCTGTCCTTCATGTGAGAGTAAGACTAGTAATCATTGCAAAAACATTCCTCCAATGTCTGTGGCCTGCAATTTTTTGACACTATCTTAAATCTCATTTTTTTTAAAAATCCTCTAGTGTGCAGCCGGGTTTAGTTCCTATTTCCCCGAGTCTCTATTCAGTCAAACAGTTGAACTACCCAGCCACTCTTACTCGTGTTCACGCAACAGTGGCTGAAACTGACTATAACATTAGGACAATTAGATATTCAGTAAAGTTAGGATGATTTTTCCCTTCATCCTACTCCTTTTGAGCTCTGTAACCCTCACATAAAACCTGCACTTAATGTGATGCACAAAAAGCTCAAGCAAACAATGACATTAAAAATTAAACACAATTATTCACAGTTATTCAGAATTTTAGTCATATTTTATTCATTGGTAATTTTTCATTTTCGCTACTGTGTGTTCAAGTCATTCCTTGTGTGGATCAATTTGTTAGTTTATCTATGTTTAAGAAGGAATCCAAAATGAAACAAAAAGTTAAGTTCTAACTGTACTAAAAAGGTTCCTGGTTTGACTGGAAAGTACCAGCAGGTGCTAAAAAGGTCCTAAAAGTGTGGCCCAGTCCCTCCTTCCTACTCTGTGAATTCACATCAGATGGAGAATGGAACTTTAAAAGTACCAAGAACTGAATCGGGTTCCTGCAGTGGGAAAACACCTTCACTTACCAATTGAATAAATGTGTTTAGTTCATATTCCATGCATCCAGTGCGTTCCCCTTGATCCTAACAGTGCGATGGAAGCGTTGACACTAATTAAACCACATAACCTGTCTGTAGAGGCAATGTCTCCCTTAAAAAGCAGACATGCCATCATTTGTTGATTTACTAAAAGTCATGTTGTCTTTGATGCTGAAATGTGTCTGCACTACCACACTTTCCTTGTCTGTATCATAAAACGGCTCTGTTCAAAGACACGGAACACAAGTCAGATTTGGCACCAAGAAAATGACGTCTCACTTCCTCCTAATCTAGTTCACACAATCTAAAGAGGCTGGTGTTTTGGGGAACAAGAGGATGGTTGTGTTTGTTTGTCATGGTTCAGCCTCGTTGTGTCAGTGCTTGGCTTTTGCACAACTCTTCATGGCCCAGTCCCAATATTTAGATTAGAAAGATTAGGCAACAATTTTGACAGTTTTGATGAAATCTGATAAGTGGATATGCTATTCTTATTTTCTTCTCCAAAATTTTCTAGGGAAATTGGAACAGAACATTGAACAACAGCAGTACAAAAATACATTTGGTGACGAAGGTAAACCATGTGTCATCAAAATGTACTGCAAACAGTCCAGACCTCAGTACACCACATGAATAGGTGGTGTTTAGACAAGAAAACTTTGCCCATTATAAGTTTTCAAACAAAATAATATGCAGATTATGCAACCACAGCATTAGACTGTCCACACAGGTTTTTGTTAGATTATTTGTCTCTTTGAAGTGGGCGTCACAGTGAATGAGTCACATGGTTCTTTGGCAGGGGTTTACACTATGACCTTTCCGCTGCAGCCAGCTCCTGAGACTTGGGTCAGTGATGTGGGCGAAATCTCTTACCCAGGGACAGTCCAGTTATTAGCTGAACACTTTAAGGTGCATCAAGTAACATTTCTGGTGAAGAATACATGTTTTTAAATGTTTGTTTGTTTTTTGAGTGTATGTAAAATTTCAGTCAAAGCAACAACATCTTTAGTGTGGCGGACCCTGGAGTGGAAAAGTTACATGGTGCACTTTGATTATTCCGAAAAAAAAATTACCAATAGCATAGTTTCTATTAATTAATATTGCTCTTTTCAAACCAATGCAAACACACAACATCTATAGCCAAAGAAGAATGTGTGACTTGTACGTAATAGATGTGTCTTACTCTAACAGAGGTTATGTTAGGACTAGACCTTAGTGTGTGGGAGTATTTCTACCTGTTTTCATCTGCTTTGACCACAGGCGTTTTCATTCATAGCCTCCTACAAACATTTACGGAGGAGCAGCCTCACTTTTACAGACCTCTTTTTCCTGCTCAATCTATCATCTTTTACCCATTCTCTGTTTTCAGAAGACACTGTCTAACACAGGGTGTCAAACTCATTTTGAGAGGGGTCCAAATTTAAAAAAATGAGAGCCTTGTGTTTTCCTTTATATTCAATACTGTTTATAGTTCCACAAAATATACAGTATACAGTGAAGAAAATAAGTATTTGAACACCCTGCTATTTTGCAAGTTCTCCCACTTAGAAATCATGGAGGAGTCTGAAATTGTCATCGTAGGTGCATGTCCACTGTTAGAGACATAATCTAAAAAAAAAATCCAGAAATCACAATGTATGATTTTTTAACTATTTATTTGTATGATACAGCTGCAAATAAGTATTTGAACACCTGAGAAAATCAATGTTAATATTTGGTACAGTAGCCTTTGTTTGCAATTACAGAGGTCAAACGTTTCCTGTAGTTTTTCACCAGGTTTGCACACACTGCAGGAGGGATTTTGGCCCACTCCTCCACACAGATCTTTTCTAGATCAGTCAGGTTTCTGGGCTGTCGCTGAGAAACACGGAGTTTGAGCTCCCTCCAAAGATTTTCTATTGGGTTTAGGTCTGGAGACTGGCTAGGCCATGGCAGAACCTTGATATGCTTCTTACAGAGCCACTCCATGGTTATCCTGGCTGTGTGCTTCGGGTCATTGTCATGTTGGAAGACCCAGCCTTGACCCATCTTCAATGCTCTAACTGAGGGAAGGAGGTTGTTCCCCAAAATCTCGCAATACATGGCCCCGGTCATCCTCTCCTTAATACAGTGCAGTCGCCCTGTCCCATGTGCAGAAAAACACCCCCAAAGCATGATGCTACCACCCCCATGCTTCACAGTAGGGATGGTGTTCTTGGGATGGTACTTATCATTCTTCTTCCTCCAAACACGTTTAATGGAATTATGACCAAAAAGTTCTATTTTGGTCTCATCTGACCACATGACTTTCTCCCATGACTCCTCTGGATCATCCAAATGGTCATTGGCAAACTGAAGTCGGGCCTGGACATGTGCTGGTTTAAGCAAGGGAACCTTCTGTGCCATGCATGATTTCAAACCACGACGCCTTAGTGTATTACCAACAGTAACCTTGGAATCGGTGGTCCCAGCTCTTTTCAGGTCATTGACCAGCTCCTCCCGCGTAGTTCTGGGCTGATTTCTCACCTTTCTTAGGATCATTGAGACCCCACGAGGTGAGATCTTGCATGGAGCCCCAGTCCGAGGGAGATTGACAGTCATGTTTAGCTTCTTCCATTTTCTAATGATTGCTCCAACAGTGGACCTTTTTTCAACAAGCTGCTTGGCAATTTCCCCGTAGCCCTTTCCAGCCTTGTGGAGGTGTACAATTTTGTCTCTAGTGTATTTGGACAGCTCTTTGGTCTTGGCCATGTTAGTAGTTGGATTCTTACTGATTGTATGGGTGGACAGGTGTCTTTATGCAGCTAACAACCTCAAATAGGTGCATCTTATTTAGGATAATAAATAGAGTGGAGGTGGACATTTTAAAGGCAGACTAACAGGTCTTTGAGGGTCAGAATTCTAGCTGATAGACAGGTGTTCAAATACTTATTTGCAGCTGTATCATACAAATAAATAGTTAAAAAATCATACATTGTGATTTCTGGATTTTTTTTTTTTTAGGTTATGTCTCTAACAGTGGACATGCACCTACGATGACAATTTCAGACTCCTCCATGATTTCTAAGTGGGAGAACTTGCAAAATAGCAGGGTGTTCAAATACTTATTTTCTTCACTGTATATATACTGTATATATGTGTATGTATTATGCACTATGAACAAGTTTCTCTGCTGTCTCCCCTGACATTTACTGAGTGAATACAGCCAGTAGATGGCACTTAGTGATATTTACAATTTAGTTATATTATCACTAGCAGTTATGATGGCAGAAATGCTCAAAACGAGTCTGGTGATGATTTAAGGACTTAAAGGACTTAAGGGCTAAAGGACTTAAAGGAAAAATACTATGCATTTTCCCATTGTTTTCAGCCTTTAAACCTGCTATTGAGTGTCTTCAGTTGACATATCATGTTTTAGAACTATAAATAAAATGTTTTTACATAGAAAAACATCACTAAGTCAAAATGGCATCCCCTAATGCAATGATGAAACTGCATTGGGAGATGCCATTTTGACCTAGCTGTGGCTCCATCTTCTGGCTGTACAGGCAATTACACACATGTAAATATATGCCCACTATGCGATGTTGTAAAGAGTGGATCTGACGAAGTTGTAGTTATTGTGATTAGACGTAAGAAGTCTGAGTCTGGCGATGATGTAAGGACTTAAAACAGGTAAAGATTCTGGGATAAGTGACGTCAACATCATCTATGTCAAACATCGAAGGAGTTCAGAATGCAGTGTTGGAGAGAGAGAGGATTTTCAATCAAAAATTCATCAAACAAACGTGAATCAAACTAAATGCTACTCCAGGTATGTTTTGGTGACGGAACAATGTTAGAACAGGGCTAAAAGTAAAAATAAAAAAAAAGTAAATTTTGCATTATATTTGTCCTTTAAAACAGCAGAAGATTCTTGGATAAGTGATGAATGAACTGAACAAAAGTCACAGATCGAGCAGGGAGTGTTTTTAACGGTCAGGGAGGATTTTCAAACCAGCTTTCCTCTAAATGGTGTGAATGCCACAAAATACAACTCCAGGTATGTTTTTGATGACAGTGTTAGACCATAGTTAAAAGCTCAAAAAAGTCACTGTGGCAGAATATGTCCTTTAAAATGAAAAGCTCTAAAGTTAATCAGTGGTGTTTTTTTTAGATTTTTGTTGCCATTTCAAAATAAGTGTAATTGGAATATGTCCAGTATTTAGACACAAAGTTTAAAAATAGTAGTCTAGGAATAATTTACCTTTTGCCACCAGACAGAGTCTTTTTCATAAAATATGAGAATAATATGAATTGAGCCAAGACTTCTCAAGCAAGCTCGATTCCAATGACTGCTGTCATTATGTATGAGTGATGATTGCTGGCATTTTTTGTACGATCATTTAATACTGACTACAAAAGCAGCAGTGATTTAGGCAACAGTCAATGTTCATATTTTAATTGGGAATTTATATACCAGTCTTTTTCTTATCGGTGCATTAGTATTCATTAGTGTTGTAGAATTTCAATATTTTACATGTCAAAAGTAGTCCGATGCTGGAAATAGTTTGCTTCTTCTGTTTGGTGGCATGTTTTTCAAGTAGCACAGCTTCGGAGGCCGGCAGCTGTCTACAAAATTTACAATTTTTGAATTACACACTTTTTGCGCCCTTTCGGAACAACACTTTTTGCACGTTTGGAAGTGTCCTCAAAGTTCAGTGAAAAAATAAAGAATCATGTGCATAAGGAGAAAACAGTCAAAAGACATTTTGAAATCATGTATCGCCAACAACATGCTCTCCATATCAGCCGCGCCTCTCAGCCAGAGTTTGCAGTTCACTCAGGGTCACCATAAATCATGTCTATGGCAGAAAATATGATCTGAAGTGGGCAGGTGCTGACGCTTCATCTGTCCATCAGCTAAATGTCATGGTGCGACAGAGAGTTTAATGGACTGACCCTCTTTGTGGTGACTTTTCTTTCAGCCAAGTCAGAGCAAAATATTCAAATAATCAAGAACAAGTAAAGAACAATCCTAAAGAGGTTTGTTTTTACACATTGCATACCAGTAACCAAGTAACACGTAAAGAAAGCATATGACACTCAGTCATATTTCATTTCTACATTAAATCAGTTTGGCTCATCTAGGAGGCACCTTCTTTATTGACTTGTTAACCTTCTTGGCTTAACACAAAGGGTTCAGGTGCGTAGACCTCGGCTTGATATTACTAAGTGCCTCTGGGTTCAGTTTTGGGGCCAATCCTTTTCTCTCTTTATACCAACAATCCTTCAAACACTAGGCATCAGTTGACTCAGACGTTTATTTCTATTAGTCAAGAATGTGTTATTCTGGAACTCTTAACAATACAGCATAATTCATTTATCTTAAATTACTCCATAAATGCCTAAGTGAAGTTAAGAACTGGATGTCGCTGAATTTTTTACATCTGAATGATAAAAATACTAAAATTGTAACTACTGGTGATAGCCCTGATTTCAAAGATGTTTTTAGTGAGTTTCCATCTTATTGTTCTCCTGTTGTGAAAAGTCTTTTTCTCGATGATAACTTTAAACTTGACAAACAGATCAGTGCAGTGGTGAAAACAAGCTTTTTCCAACTTCAACTCAATTAACGCAAAGTTAATTCCTATTTGCCCCCGAACCAGATGGAAAAGTTGTCCACGCATTGATAAAGTCACGCCTGGACTGTTGAAACTCACTGTATTTTGGCCTGGACCAGTCTTCTGTGCGCAGACTACAGTTGGTCCAAAATGCAGAAGCGCGCCTGCTCAGCGGGACATGACGCAGGGACCACATTACCCCCATGCTGTCCTCACTCCACTGGTTACCTGTTTTCTTCAGGATCCAGTTCTCTAAACAATCTAGTACCTTCTTATTTATCTGAAATGCTTGTTTTGCACACTCCAGGCAGAGCACTGAGGTTGGCTGAGCAACTGCTCCTCGACTGCCCAAGGTCTAGACTAAAATCTAGAGGAGACAGAGCTTTTTCTGTTGCTGGTCCTAAACTATGGAACTCTCTTCCCCTGAGCATAGGACCATCTGAACATACCTCTGTTCAGAGTTTCAAATCGTTGCTAAAAACTAATCTTTTTGCACTGGCTTTTAATTCAAGCTGAGATAGACATTGTTATTGCACATTGCACACATAGTGTTTTTAATTTGTAATTTTCAGCATTAAATTGTCCTTTTCTTATGTAAGTGAACCTGTGCAGCACTTTGGAGCACTGTATCTGCTTATAAGTGTGCTATATAAATAGAATTGACCTCGACCTTGACCTTGACCACGACATAAATGCTGGAAAATTCCAAACAAATTTTTATGCTGCAGTTTACACATTTTTACGGTTAAGCTTAAAGGGGACATATTCTGTAAAGCAGAGCTTTCAGTTTACTCATTGTTGTATTTCATCATCCTGGATGTCTGAGTGTGATATGATAAGGTGAACTATCGCTGACCTCAAGAAATTTTGCCCAGGACAGGACAGGATGCCCTGCAAACGGATCAGAGTTTAGGACTTTTGCCCAACCCCCACTCTGGACATCCTGTGTCCCCATTCCAAACTTTTCTAAACAGCAGAATAATGCTACTTTGGAAGTCGGATTAAACCTTTCTGAAAGTAACTAGTAGCTTTAGATTTTAATGTGGATTAAAAGTAACTTTGATGAGCCATTAAACCTTTTTCTGTGAAAAAGGGATCAAAACGCAGAACAACGACTTATCTGTTTGACAAAATAACTTGAACATCTAATTCATGAACTGGCTCTCATAGGATGACTTTATGATGTTGTGTTATGTTCATAAAGTTCTGCTTGTTGATTTAAATGTCTTGTAAATTATCTTGCAAACTTTTAAATCGGTGTAACTTGGTCATAGGCCACACAAAAGACACACACCTGAGTCAGGACACATCAAGTCCCTGATTGAGAGAAAGCCTATGCCAAAGTGTAAAACGCTGACAAACGAAAAACCTCATGCACCGGCCAGTTTCCGGTGGTTTATGAGTTTCGGCCAGTCCCAGCAGGCCAGTCTATCTCCCAACTGAGGAGGAGAGTACTATCCAAGCCCTCCTAAGAGCAAGGAACAGAGGAGCTTATGGAGAACAAAGGCCTGAGGAGCTAACTCTTCCCTCTTCTCCAAGATCTGATTTTGACTGCATGCATGCATTTTCAAGGACAGCATTTTTTCAGTCAACAAGCTTTAGCTTTTAACCTGTGACTATACTGCCAGATCCAGACGCTCATCAGAGAAGCGTCCCTCTCTTCCTCTCCTAATGCTGGAAGCACTTCTAGGGAGGTCTCTACCAGACCATCGTCCTTGTCTTTTTTGGTGTTTTTAGCACACAGACAGTCACATACGTATACATACCCGTACATTCAAACACACACACACACACACGCGCACACGCACACACACACACACGCACACACACACACAGAGGAAACACTAAATGGGTAAAAGAAAAGATAAATAAATCTGAAGAAATAAAGAACTGTGTAGAAACAGAGTAAAACTAGGACAAAAATACATATGAAATATGACGCCTAAAATAAGTTAACGCAATAAATAGCATAAATAAATAAAATAAATACACAATTTTGTTTCACAATTAAATATTAATCAATGGCTAAGTTAAAAAGGTGGGTCTTGCGGACAAGTACAGCCTCTTTGAGCTAGCATTAACGCCTCAGCCTCTCCGTGTTGGTGCAAGAGAGAATGGGGCAGACTCTGGCTCTGTTCTTTAAGTGATAAAACCTTTTTTTTTGTGATGTTCTTGATGTGTGGAATAAAATTTTGCTCAGAGTCAAAGATAATGCCCAGGTTTTTTTTTGTGCTGATGGATTAAGAGGCTGTGCTTGTAGTTTGGGTAAAAGTTCATCTCTCTGGGCCTCAGGACAGATGGGTTTTAGTCATCGACGCATAACAACAATAATGGTCTATGTTGTGGTCAAATACTAAATACCAGAAAACAGCAGAATAATTCTTCATCTCATTTTTATATAATATTAAAGGTAAAACAACAAACAGACAAAATTAATACTATCTGAGTCACTTGAAATGCACTAATAATTAGGCTGAGTTGACTGATGTAACTCTAATGCTCTGGCCTGTAATGCACCGTGATTGCAGCAGATGGGACACTGTAAAGGAAGAACAAAGCCAACCCACATCTTAAGTGTGCCATTTTTGAGTATAATTTAGAAACATAAGGAAATTAGTCACTTGGCTACAGCGAAGGAATTAAAGTTGATTAGTGACTGCGTCTTTTGGCCCCGAAATGGAAATACAAATAGACAGTATGTCAAAAAATGTCAAGAGTAGAAGACAGCACACAACACATCCATCTGGAGTCACTTGTGCTAATTTATGTAGTTCTAAACAAATTCTTGATGATAATAAACCAACAGATGCGATGCCAAATGAGATTTGCTATTTCTACTTCAACAGTTGCAAAAGAAAACTGCAGAAAGTATTTTAACGCAAAAAGCCATTGCTCAACCAAGGTCATGGCCGCAAATAATATGCCAGCTAATAAGACCGCCCCCACACATTCAGCCGTGTTTAAATAGATTCTGACAGTTCCAATGACTTCGGGGAGCAGGTAACTAAATGCAGAGCTAGATTTGTCACATTGATTTGCAGAGGAAAAGGCGTTTTTTTCCAATCATCAAAGTGCACCCATATTTGCTAAAAATGAGATGCCATTTCACACATATTATGACTCTGCATGACTTGCTTACAGATGAAAAATATCACAGTTGCAACCAGCAGATTTATGTGCTCATCTCCAAATGCTATGACTGTGTGATGATAAAGTCAGAGGCGCAGTGGTGACAGGAGCATGAAAAGGAAGGGGCTTCAGGGCAGGTGTTGTACTTTTAGAGTTTAACACCAGGTGAGGAAATGCTTCAATAGATGGAATCCGCTTTATGCAGGTGTCATTTACACCTGAGAAGAAGTGAATATAAAGCCAAACTTTAGCTCCAGGCTGCTATCAAACAACTGTGACGCACTTATTTCCAAGGCCCACTGTGCTTTAGGGTCTTTTGAAAGCATTTGGTTTTGTTGAGAAATATATGATTATGACTTTCCAATGACATGAAAAGACATGCCATTATCACTCTGAATAACATATTGGAATACTCATTTACTTCAAATCAAATCAAATCAAATCAAACTTTATTTATATAGCGCTTTTCATACATATAATGTAACACAAAGTGCTTTACAGTGCATTAAAAACATTCCCACATCCCGTTTCCCTTCCAACCTCCCCCACAGCCATCCAGCCCACTCAACCACCCCCCCCCATAGGCAGTCACATATACAAACCTGTACATTCACACGCACATGCGCACACACACACACACACACACACACACACACACACACACGCACGCACGCACGCACGCACTCACACGCACACGTTCTAAGAGACATGAGGCTGAGTACAGATACACCAGCTGAACAAGCACCATCAGAGGAGCCGTCTGCACCAGGAGCAGCGTCGGCCACAGCCACAGGACACAAACTCAGGGCCCAGGGGAGACATGAGGCAAACACCTCCACCAGGGGCCCATGAGCCAGGGCCCCACAGCCACAGACGACCGCCGCTCCTGGTACAGAGGGCCCCTCAGAGGAAACACTGGAGAGTCTAAAATGAATAAAACAATAGATAAATATTAAGAAATAAGTCAATAAGTGGGTTGAAATAGAGTAAAACTAAATAAATAATAAATAAATACAACTAAAATGCTAGAGCTAAGTTAAATAAACACAATAAATAGGATAAATAAATATATTAAATGAACTACTGATTAAATTAAATATTAGTCAAAAGCTAAACTAAAAATGGTGATGATGCACTCAGTGATGATGTAGCACTTCTACAGAAGGACAATATGTTTTTGAATCAGAATCAAATAGCCACAAGAAATATGTATGTGTGGGGTGATTGTAGAGTAGGTAAAGTGAATTTGTAACTGTCATAGTGCCAGAATGAAGCAGTGGTGCTTTCCTTCCTCCAAGAATATTTAGGCCTATACCTTTGGAGCAATTGGCCACTGTGTCACTGGCCAAGACTTTTGTGTGTGCTGGCTCACACACTATTTTGTCCACGTGTGCCAGTGTTCTTGGTTAAAGTACTTCTGCCAAGGCCCCTTTTCTTAACTCTACTTTTTGGCAGTGGTCTTGAGATTGAACACAAAGTATTGTGTGATGTTGATCCAGCGTGCTAAAACCGAAGAGGGATTCTTAACACACTTTTGCAAAATTAGTTTCAATGATGAAAGTCAGACATGGTCTTGTGTTTCTGAAGTGTCCAATGGGGAATATTTTATGATGGAGCACAGGGACATCTCCAAAGTTTCAGGCTCTCTGTCAGACAGCTAACTTAAGCCTCCTGTCAGGTTTTTGATAAGCAATAATACACTGACTTCTTATATAGTTCCTCTTCCTCTGTCCCTCTCTTCCTCTTTCTGGTGTGCCAGACACCATTTTTCCTGCAGCTTTGATGTGTCTCTGTTTCACTCCTCCACCCTGTCCTTTATTCTAATCCACTTAGTCGCCCCTCTCCTCTGTCTCACTCCTCACTGGCCCTCCCTTGTTTCTGACAATGCTCTTTCCTGAGAAAAATCAGGTGAAACTTTGCAGACTAAGAACTGGCCGCTTCACAACTTTCTGCCAATCATGGCTGTCTCATGTTTTTTTGTTTTTTTTGCTCCTGCTTATTGGAACTTTTATCATCCCCTGACCTGGTTTGGATCAGTGATGTACGACAACAGTCATTTTTGTTTGATATACCTTCACATCTTATTGTGAAGAGAATGGGGTTAGGTTAATAAAACTTTGTCTTCATCCCCCTGTTCTTAATGTGGAATGCATTATATGTTGTACATTTACATTTAAAATAACAAATACAATGAAATGAAGTAACGCAAGTATCTCAATTTTGATCTGATACCAATAACGGGTGTATTAAAATACATTGAAACTCTGTGTATGAATGTGTGTGTGAATGGGAAAGTTGTTCCTTGATGTAAAGC
The DNA here is from genome assembly GCA_019453435.1 of Rhinogobius similis. Taxonomy (NCBI): domain Eukaryota; kingdom Metazoa; phylum Chordata; class Actinopteri; order Gobiiformes; family Gobiidae; genus Rhinogobius; species Rhinogobius similis. Next base: position 13,549,798 of record CM033625.1, on the reverse strand, counting down.
ACTTTGGGTGTCTAGAAGGTAGAAAAGCATTATGGAAAAATGACCATTTACTATTTACTAAGACTACGTTTACACTTGTTGTTCTTTGGTCCTAAATTGGGCCCATTTTAGGCCTGATGCGGAGTTGGTTTGGTCTGGTTCTAATCATTGTTTAGCCCTTGTTTAGCCCCAATTTTGATGTGGTCAATGTGTTATTTATCGCTGTAAGATGGCTCTACCACCCAAAGAGAAATTTATTGAAAACCATTCTATATTTACCAACAGCATGAGAGCCCGATTGGTTCAAACATAAGACATTATAAGTAGAATAGTATTGGTAGTAGCAATAGTAGTAGTAGTCAGAGTAGTAGTAATAGTAGTAGTCTGTCAAATAATACAGAGTGACATCTACAAACTTTTAATTTTCCCCCAAAACATTGCATACCTTTCCATTTCAAAAGAGCTTAAGGAGCATCAACTTTCTACAAGAAGTAGAAGTAAGAAGTAACACATGTTTGAGCAGCGGGAGAGATGCAGACAGACATACAAGCATTGGCGGGAAAGTTTGGCAGACCGTCATGGAGGTGTGCAAATACTGCGGCTGCTGGGTGGGCAGACACAAACAAACCTAGCCAGGCAAACTTAGAAATGATACACACACACACAGATATGCAAACAGACACAATAAAGACACACAGAGGGAGTGAGAGAGCGGTGGAGGTGGGGATTGGAGGGCTGTTTTGTCTGATTCTGTTGCTCCACTTTCCCTCCAGTGCTTACCCAGGCGTGCCAGGCGGAGTGCCATCAGGAAACATGGAGGAGCAGCATGGAAAGTGAAAGTGCTCTTACCCAGGCACACACTAAACACACCGAGAAGAGAAGGAGAGGGCTGACATCTGTTACTGGCTGGTGTTCAAGCAGATCTACTTGCAACACGACAGGACATAATTTATTCAGGTGTGAAGGGTTTATGTAGTTTAACAATATCCTCACTGTCGTTTGCAGGCAATTAAAGCTTTTAGATCCATTCAAAGTCATGGGTGAGTTGTTGAGGGCGTTTCAGGTTTGACTGCTCTGACTCTGATACTATTATGTATAAGGAAATAAACAACAACCTAAATGTTGTGATTATTGCAAACCGTTGGTTCTGTTTAATATTTAGACAATGAGTTGGACAGAACACTGTTTAAAGCACGTAGCTAAAATTATTAAAACTAAACAGTGTTTAGATTCATTCATATCAAATAATACTTCCACATTTTACTTATTGCATTACAGCTTGGTCACTGGCAGTGAGCTCGGCTGTGCAACCTGGAAACCAACGATACATCATTAGTGTAATATTGTAAAGAAATATAAAATGTTAGCTTTTAAAAACATCATCCTTTTAGCAAATAATAGTGTACGGGTGCCCAAACTATGGCCTGGGGGCCAAACACGGCCTTCAAACCAATTTTTGTTGGCCCTCAGGCTTTCTGGTATATTGGCACATCATCCTGAGAAGTACATTTTAATTCTCTACCATTAAAACGCCCATAACAAATTGTTTGATGTGAGATATTAAGATTCTGAGACTGAATTAAGGTGTGGTGGTCACTTTTAATTCTCAAATAAATGCCACCTTTTTGAAGGACTTTCTGTATAGACCACTGTGTGTGGCCTTCTGCTTCATCTATGTTTCAATGTGTGGCCCTTCATGAAAAAACTCTGGACACTTTGGACAGATCGTTTGATAAGGCAGGAGTCAGGACCAGAGCCTCCAGAGGAGACAGCTTTGTGAAGTTTAGGTTCACAACATTTGGACAGAACTGCTTCTCTGTCAAAACAGTAGGAGCCTGGAACTGCACACCTTTATCTGTGAAGGAGTGTAGCACTCTGGGACATTTCAAAATCAAGTCTGACGATATGCCTCTGTCTGACGATGTGTCTGTTGGCCATGTCTCCCTGCTGGTACTTATGATGATTTAAGTACAGAGAAGACCAAAATGGTTCAAGATGTCAATAAGTGTTATTATGATTCTCAAGTCAAATTAGCCAAATCTCTTGTAATTAAATCCCAAAGCTATTTGCTATATTTTATGTTCTTACTGCTCTTACTCGTACACATCCTTAACCTAATTTCTCTATAGGGATCACTTTTATAAATATAGAATTACATTTCTCCATCAAAGAAAGACTACAAATATGTATTCCTTAAAAGAGATATCAAAGTTTTCTGTTATATTCTCAGCAAAATACATTTTCTCCACTCTTTGCTGTCTCGGTTACTTAATACTTGAACAGTATGAGAGGAGATAAGGAAAGACTGTCTTTTGGCTTCATTTCTAATATTGCTCCATTTCAGAGAGTCCCGTTGGCCTGATCCCTGTGTAATTTAGGTGTGAACTCCTACATTTGCAGCTCTCTCAAATTTTCTCTCCTTCTTCTCTCGCTCTCTTTACCCCCCTCTGGCTTCAAAAACGATCCAACTTAAGGAAAAAATCAAAGTGTGACATTTAAATGAGAAAGAGCAGAGAAGCAGACAGACGATATAAAAAGACACAAAGATAATGTTATTTTTAGACCCAGAATAAAGGAATGCAGGAGAAGTGACCCATTACTAACATGGGTATTCATGCATCTTTAGACAGAAGACTGGTCTAAATGTGGATGAAGGAAACGGTATGACATGGTGAGACGTCAGATTACTTGTAGTGTAACTTTGTTTTAAAGATGAAAGTAAGGTAACCAGATGTTTTGGTTGTACTATATTTTGGAATTTCTCCCCACCTTTCACCTATGATTATGCAATATTTTAACTGATGCTCATACAGAAAATAAAAACTGCAGCATTAAAATTTTTGTGTTTCATATTTTTTAGCTTTCCTACTTCCTTTGCTGATGCCCCATTATTAGATGTGGTAAAATGTGGAATGCCTTGTCTCACAAAATTGCAAAACTTGGCCCACTTTTAATCTAAAGATTATTTTTAGATCATTGTTACCAGTTTACCTGACAGTTTCAACTGCTCACTCGCAGTCTTCATCAGTGTCACTCGATGTTGCTGTGATGTGTCTTGTCAGCTGTTTTACACAGGCTTTGGTGCCATTTTCTTACCAGAGGTAGATTACAAAGAGTACAGTGCAATCAGACTTGTTTATTTCCATGTCGCATGTGAAACAGAGGAGCTCACTGGTCATGTATCATTTAAAAAACTTCCCTCACCTCAGATCAACAGAGTTGTGTGTGTCGCTCATTGAAAATGTAGAAAGTAGTGTAGTGTTTCAGTCCCTGTGATATTTTTTTCTTGTCTTTTTTTCCTTGTAAGCAGCCATGTTTGTTCTGATACAGATGGACCATGCCTGTTTGGCAAATCCAACTGTCAGTCACACTTATCTGACTGATATCAATCTGAATAAAAATACTGAAAGACATTTTGCTTCTAGGTGACCACCAACACACAGCTGATCCGCTCTCATCCCAAAGCGTCGTAGAGCGATACACCCCAGTCTTTCTTACGAGTGTGATCAATAAAATGTTTTACTATTAGATGCAGACAACACTCAGTGGTCAGCTTTTGTTACAAAGTACTGCTTTTACAATACACTTTATGGGACAATAAACAAAATGTACTAATTTACAAGAGAAAAAATGGGTAGTGCAGCTTTAATGCAGAGGGTTTACAACTCAAAGGGGCAATCTGATCTTGCAACATCCAATCTATAAAGATTGGGCTCTTTGATTTACACTTACTGCATCATCAGTGACTAAACTGTGGTCTGGTTATCGCCACAGTTTCCTTCTCTGTGTGACATTAAAATATCTTCCCTACACACTGTGTCCTGGGAAAAAAATATGAAAGCTGTACCTCCACTGTACCTCCATATCAGCAGCCTGCCATGTGCTGCATTTGAGCTCATTCTGACTGTTCTGCCCAGAGGAGGAACAGGATGTACCCTCGAGCTCACTCACAATGGACAAAATCTTTAAGTAATTTGGACTGGACACAAAGCTATGGCCTTTACTGATACATAACCACCTATATGTGGGTTTGTGAACATGTATTTTACATGTTGAAGGTAGTTAACACAAATGCATATCTTGTAAAATATTTTTTATACATCCAAATGTTTTGTTTTCAATAACAACAAACAATGTAATTACATTTTCCTAATGTCTAATTACTAATGATGTTTTCTTCCTTAAAATGTTGATTATAAAGCAGTTCGCAAGAGTGGTTCAGCAAAACGAGGGGGAGTTGTTGAGTTTTGTTGAAAAATCTTGTTACTATTGAACACTCCAATTTAGAGTAAAGATGATGACCAAATAGTACCAAGACAGTCAGAACTTCTCTCTGCATTAGTGGTAAAAACTCATTTGTGTCCATGCTTTCTTCACACACAGTGATAAATGAATGTGAATGAGGTTTAATAATAAATCGGCAAAGAATAAATAAATGATGCCTCTTTAACCTCAGAATGACATTTATGAGTGAATCTTGCTTGTCACAGCTGACACCGGGAGCTACACACAGCAAGGAAATACATTTGTCATTTGACCTATATTGGAATATTAATATAATTCACAAAAGTCAACAACTACAGTGATTTCTCCAAAAACAACATTTTGCCTGCGACTTTAAGAAAACATGACGTTTCCATGTCAAGAAAAAGAAAAGACAAATTGCACAGCTGTCCATCCCTTATAACTTGTCTTACTGTTGAGGGGAAAACATTTTGGGAATGGGCTCAGCATAAACCCACTGTGGCCTCACACTTTTATAACTTGTTCTATGCTCTACAGGAAACATTTTGCCTGAGGGAGACAGAGATACCATCCACCACTGCACAGACCACAGCAGTGCAGCCCTTACCCCCACAAACATCGTCAGGTGAGTTCAGGTGAGAGCAACACAGACCTTAAATGGCCTTTAAAGAGTAGATTTAACTGCTTTTGAGAGCTGACATAAAGATCTGATTTATGGATCTTGAGAGTTCCACAGGGCTATGGGCCTGTGCGCTCATGACATAAGAGCAATGTATTTTAGTAATAGCACTCAGGTCACAAGAGGACCTGCAGTTTGTGGTGTGTGAAGCAAATGCAGAGAACAGCCAATACTCCATTAAAACTACAGCTCAATGCAACTTTATTTAGGCCTATAATGTAGCGATCGGGAAGGTCAAGTGTTTATTGTTGATATTCACATCTTTGGTGTAATATTTTAAGTTCAAAGTTCTTGTGCAAAGAAATTCCACAACAATACTGTGTAATCAATTGGAAAGTCTGACATATGTTGACAGTATTACAACTCTATGGCTGTGTCTGAATGTCCACTCTTGTCTATAACCCCTTATAACCCCACACTCTGTCATTCACGGAGCGAGTTGAACACTCAGCTCACACATTTTTCTCTATAATCTTTATGATCTTTATAATATTATTATATATCATTATTATTATAATATTGAATAAATGTTTAATGTTTTTATTAAAAAAGGTCGTGAATTTCTTAGATACGTATGTGTAAAGTGAACTGCTCAAGCTAGATAAGCGGAAATCATGTTTTTTCATAATCATGGGTCAACAGCACTTTATTAAAACAGCTCTTCTATTTTACTTTCAGTTTACATTCAGTCATGTTGTGTCCAGTTAAAGACCTGATACTGTTGGATTTTGTTTTTCTGAATCATTGTGGTCCAGTGAAGTATGCTGGACACAACTTTTCAAGGTGGACTATTTTTTCACCTGCTGGACAGTTAGGGGCTGTTCACACGGCCACAAGTTTTCACAAACCCACAATCTTTCTATGTTGGATTGGCTTGTCTTTTACACAAGTCTTACAGCTCTACTGTAAGAAATGTTGGAGTCTTATTTGAGCTCTCACTCAAAGCACATACAAAGACACGCATCCATGCATTTGTCACGTCCAAATTAGACTAGTGTAACGCTCTGCTTGCAGCATGTCCTAAAAGCTCTATAAAAAGCTTTCAACTGGTCCAAAATGCAGCAGCAATATTATTAACAGGTATTTAAAGAAGAAGAGAACACATTATGCCGGTGCTAGAGTTTCTAGCTTCCCAATGCATTTTGAATCAAATTTTAAATCCTCCTCTTGACCTACAAGTCCATAAATGATATGGCCACATCTTACCTTAAACAACAGAGCACTTCGCTCTCAAAATGCTCATGGTGTTCATGTTAAAGAGGCTGACAGTCTCTACATTTAAGACCAGAATTAAAGTTCCTCTTTGAAATAGGGTTTTAGCTACGCAGTTTTAGCTACGCAGCCCTAGGAGCAACTCTGCTGGGGGAAGTATGGCAGCTTGACCACTGTCCTTTGGTTACTCTTTCCCTGTTAACACCTATAGTCTATTCATTGCTGACCCGGACCAGTCGACCCAGATGTTCCTCAACTGCCTGAAGGAACTATCTCTACACTCGATGAACTGCTCCTCATTTGCCTGGATGAACTCTGTCTACACTGGATGAACTACTCCTCATCTGCTTTGAGGAACTCTCTTTACATTAGATGAGCCACCTTCCTTCCTCCTGAGTGGTTCTGGCTCCACAGTCCATCTGCAAATGGATGCGTGTCAGTCCTGGACCATCTGCAGCCTGTCCATCCGCGGGAGTAGGATCTCTCTTTCACTGGTTCTGCCAAGGTTTCTACTTTTCCAGGGTCAAGGTGGGGGATGCTCTGGGACAATTATCTATTTGCTAAATTCCTTTGAACAATAATGACTGCTTCATTGTCGCTCATCAAGGCAACTGCTGTTGTAATTTTGGCCACTATGAAAATAAATTGAATTGAATTGAATTAACAACACACAAGAAACACAAGAAACTGTCAGGACATCATGCACAAATACTTACTAGTACAAGTGCGACAGTAATGACCCAGAAAAAGCACACGGTCTGAAACTTATCTCCGAGATTTAAACAGGAGGTAAGATTACGTGTGCAGTGTAGTGCAATGCGTCACTAGGTAGCACACAGCCATTTAAGGGTCAAATGCATGTACTGCAGCTTTTCATACTTAAAATACCTTCTTCTCTTCACACCTCATTGTTAACGGCTAACCACAAAGCGGATATGGTGGTTTCTTGATCGCGGTCGAGTAAACAGGGCCCCTGACACCACTAAAAATGGCGCGACCCTGTGAGTAGTGTGGACATTCGGACATGTCTACCTGATGGACAAATGGATTAGTCTTTATGACATTGCTTTGAAAATCTTCTGAAGATTTACTAAAAATATGCCTTATATCAGCACTTGCATCCCTTTTGCTGACTAGCTTGCCGGTCCCCTTCCCTTGATACATGAGATCAAAGCCCACAGTGAGCATTAGTGAGCAATATCGGCTCTCCCAGCAGATGGGCCGCACCAGACATCAGACTTTTACATATTCTCTCAACTTTACTTTCATGCCCAGGATACACAGAAATGAATATATCACACATGCGGTCATTTTTTTTCTTTATTGTATGTGTTCTTGCTGCAAAATAACCATAAATTGTTTGTATCAAGGCTTCAAGAGAATTCACTGGTCTAATTGTTTTGTTAATATTCACAACAGAACACTATTGTCTTTCATTTGCCTCTCAGTTTGTACTTTGTATTTGTACTTTAGTTTCATTGTTGTAATTTGAAATATGCTGTTGTTCCTAGTAATTTTGTTCCCAGAATTTTGATTCTGATCTGCTGTGCCTATTTTAGCTCTGTAACATCTTCAGACTAGCGCTCTATCATTTTAACTTTTTACTTTCCACTAAAACTAAATACACTCATATACAATACTTTACAAACTACACATTGTGTGTAGCTGTGCATCAAAAATTCAAAACAGCAAAAGCAGTCACTTGTTATTCATACCTGAAAATTTGCCTCAGTCATTATCTGTTTAAAGTGGCAATTTCTTCTTTTTACTGTTTGCAATCAGTGGCCTTCACACAGAGGCACACAGTTTTAAACCTGTCTGCCTTGAGTATGAACACGGTTGAACTAAAGAACATGTACTGTGTAGGACGCATTTAAAGAGACAGTCTACAGTGGATGTTAGACTCCTTTCCTCTTTGATATAAAAAGTTTTTGAAATTGAGTGTGACCTGTACCTTGAGCATATCAAAAGGCAGAGGGAAAATAAATTAGATTTTAATGTCTGGGAGTTTTTGACCGTCAAAGTCACTTCAGGGTTCTTTAAACAAAATAATATTACACCTGATGACACTGCAAAGACACTTTTATTTAGACTGTGATGGAGAACGCCATTGCCTTCTCTTTGTGACCGCTGGCAGATATTCCATGCATCTTGGTCTGTCCTTCGAAGAGAGGACAAACATCTATCAGGACATAGAGCCTCATGCTTTATTACACAACCAGCAACATTACACAGTGCTGTTGGCACCGTTTCTGCAAATGAATGTTTGATTTATTCAGGGTCATGTTGTCTATCTATAAGACAGCTACATAATGTCCTCATGAATATGTCCAAAGGAGTCACAACAATTCTTAAAATTAATCTCTGCTCTGGGAGGCTGTTAGTGTGTCACCTGGAATTTTCCACAGTATGGTTTGAAACTTTTGTATCCTTATGGAAGCAAGAATGAGGCACCACCAGTAACATGTCAGCTCTGTGGAAAAAAAAACAAAAAAAACATTGTTAGCCTAAACCTACACCTTTCAATGACGCAAGGTAGAGACTAGAGAGTTAATGCCATACTGTGGAACATTCCAAAGAGACCTGCTGGTGGTGGACCACCAGAGAAGTCGCATTAGTCTTGTTTCCACTGGTTGGCTTTCGAGTGGATAGGTACAGTGTTTCCGCTGTCATCATTAAGTGAACGGTATCGGGCCCATTTGTGGGGTCTGAGGTACCTCCCTCCCACAGGGGTCTAGCCTGTGTTTGACTCAGTTTAAGATGAGCATCTCACTGCAACAAGATGATTGATTAGAGAGAAGAAACCAAAATGGCAAAAAGCCCGTTTATCCATGCACGGCACTAGATGGAAAATATTATACTCTGTTATGCAGAGCACATGCATAAATGCCAGTCCCAATGCATTACATAAAGAGATGGTAAAACATAGTGTAGCGGTGCAGAGAGAAATAAATGAAAAAAAGATGACAGTAAATCAAGTTTTGTTTACTCTAGCTTTATCCACGTCTCAAATATCTTTATGTGAATTGCCGATCTTATGATTAAAAAGTTTAATCCAGGGACACTTTACATTGCATTTATCAAGAAAACATTTGTTATGTTTGGGTCATCATTTACTTTCATAGCAGACTGCAGAGCATGCAGATGCAGCCCTCCATTTAACCCTAGCTCTAGGAGAACCTGGTCTGGGTACCAGAGCCAGTCGAAAAGTGCCTATAGTGCACCTTTTTGCTATAGCTTTGATAATATTCAGACCTCAGACTATTTATTTTTGGACCTTCATGAAATGAATGGGAGTGTGCATACTCTTCCTCTCCACATGTATTTGGTAATCAAACCTGATACATTCACTGTGAGGTGAGTAACTGTGACACCACCAAGTCTTTTTTTATAAACATTTCTTTCTTACCTCTCTTTTGGCATCAGGACCTAACACTCGAACAGAAGGCAGCTTTCAAGCTTTGAGAGGCGTTGATAATTGGAGCTGAAATGAGCTTGTCTTCATTACTGACAGTGGCGGCAAAAGCATTTATCTCCATATAGTCATGTTAGGGCTCCGCGTATGTGAATGCTGTTAATAGCTGTCTTTAACGTCAAAGAGAGAGCACAGGCCTGGAGCAGAATGTCTTCTTCCTTTCTCTGTTTTAAACCTTTAAATATACATGATGCACCCATGTGAAGAAATGCTGTTAAATAATGGCATTGGGCATAATTTCAGAGGCACTATGAAATTGACAAAGTTCAAACAAAACAATGGTTTGTGAAAATAAATTGTCACCTTCTTGTTGTAAGGCGACAATGCATACCAATTGATCACTGTGCCACCAAATAGGTTCATCATTATATAAACATACATTATATAAAGTGATCCAGCAATGTGTCAGAAGTGTACACATGCTGCTAAAATTAGTAACATCAAGTGTTGTTTTTCCACTGGTGCTGTACAGAAAGAGTGCCATATGACATAACACAAATGGAAGGATGACCCACTAGGGAACTCAGGTGTGAACTGAAAGATCCTGGTCTATTTGGTCAACAAATATGAAGCTATTTGCTGAATTTTCTGAAAATGTTTCTTCTTCCATTAGAGATATACGTAAATTAGGAAACTCGCATTAAGCTGGAAAATCTACATACATTAAGAGGTAAGCTATAGTACCTTCTCCTCCAGGTTTTCTACATCTGACCGCACATTTTATGCCAACCAGTCATTAGCAGTGTGTCACATCACTGCTGAGTCATGATGTTGGTCAGAAGGACCAAACTGAATGTTTAGGTCAGAGCACCAGGAGCAAACAAAACACAGTGAGAACAGTCAAACTCCAAACAGAAAGGACCTGCACAGTCTTTATTGCTTAGGAAAAAAAACACATAACATTGCCTCTGTAAGATCGATTGATCGTTGAACTTGAACTTCATAAAAATATAATAACTAAGTTTCACATTCCTTATATATTGCAGAGCCTTCACACTGTCTTGACAAGTTGTGAATAACTTTTGAAATATGGACATATTTGGTTCATCGTTGAGTATCAGTTCATCTGCCATATCATAATATCTTACCTTTTCTTCTCTTAATAATAATATCTTCATTTCATTTTAATTATGGAAGGCATTTTCAGAGAGAATATGACCTTGCAAAAGTGTGTTTTTCAAAGGTGAATGAAGAGGCAGTAGAGCAGCTTGTATTGGTATTAAAGGAAACTATTCTCTGAGTGGATGACACTCTCCCATCTGCTGACTGCAGTGCATGTGCTCAAGGTTTGGACCATACTTAAGACTTACCAGGACAGGAGCATCCATCAAGTTGTATAATTTATTCACATTTTCAACTTGATCATGATGCCCATGTCATCACAATGCCCCCAGGAAAGATTGGATATTGTTTTCCTCCTTGCTTCTGATTCCGTCACTCACTTTGTATGGAAATGGAGACGCCCAAGCGACAAACCTGAAAATAAGCAATTAGTAGCATCAGCCACCCCAGTCTCTCAACAACTGCTTTTTCTCAAAGGGATTCATGCTATTGAAGCTGAAATTGTCCTTGGTGGTGTTTCTTGTCATTCATCCCGGGAGAGTCAGTGGATCCTTATCCTGTTCCTGTCAGTCTAGGCAGACTTCACTTTCTATTTACTACGTTCACTCCTTCTGTCTCACTCACACCTTTCTCCAGTTTTATTCAGTGTTTTTCTCTTTTGTTTCAGACCTTTTTGTTTTTAGACATTTTCAGGTGAAGCAGGGCCCCTCTGTATTCTGATCACATAGCATCTCTCCATTACCTTGTCAGTGGCAGCACACGGCGACCAGCCTACAGATGAGGAGAGGGAGAGACAGTCAGAGCAAGAGAAGGCAGGCCTGCAGTTCAACATCTGTGAAGGCTAGATAGTGGACAAGTAAAACGGACAGGATACAAGATACAAAGGGATAAGGGGATGCATTAGCATATGCACAGAAATGCATACTACTTTTATTGACAGAAACACAACTGTTTAACTTCTCCTGTGTTTTGTATCAGAAAGGCTCTTGACGTGTAAACAAAAATGTTGCACTTAGCAAGCCTAATGACATTCTCTATTAGATAGATAGATGTAGTTTATTAATCCCAAAGGAAATTCAGTTTACCAGCTGCTTACAGCAGACAGAGATTCAAAATAAACATTAAATATACTCAGAATGATTAAAAAGGAGAGGAGGAGGAGGAAGGATTCATGCCAAAACATATCTGTATTATCATGTTGCAGACAGACGTAAGTACTTCTGGCCTTATTTTTATGAAATACAAATGTGATACCCTTTCAATATTTTTAATAAGTCAGAATAATACAATAGTTCATTCACGTGCAATACTTAATAGTAAAGTATTATGATTTAATTTTTGTTCACTACCCCTCTGACAACCTCCACTTAACAAGGCAAAAGACTTTCAAGTGTCTGTCCATGGACTGGAAAATATGACCTGGCTCAAGACTTTTAAGACAATTATGTTGGTCCTATATCTATAGTTGAAGTGGCACAGCTTCTTTGAAACATGATTGTACATTGTATTCAAGATGCAAACCATTGTAGACCTCATGACACTGATCCTTACATTTTAGTATCTTGTCCTTACTTCACCCATGCCTTATTATTAAAGACATGCATCAAAAGACAGAAGAGGGATAAGGAGTAATTTGAAGCTTGAATATATTTAAGACTTGGCATTAATAACCAAGGTGATAGTTGGAGGGGTAATGATAATTCCAGCCACAGTTGGAAGGCATTGGACAAGCATTGCATTCTAGGTTTCTTGTAAAAAATTAAACGTCAAATGAAACACACTAATGATCGCTTCGAGACAAAAGATCTGCTGCAGCCACCATGGAAGGAAAAAAGGCACCATTGGGGTTTCATTTAAACCATCAACAACTACTTGATTCCAAGCATTTGTTTTGCCACTTTGTCTTTTCATACTGTTTTTATTGAAGCAGAACTAAGTAATTTTATTGTCAGCTCTGCAACTAGTTGGCCACTGTCCAGAGTGTACCCTGTCTAATGCCCAAAGTCACTGGGATAGGCTCCAGTCACCCGCAACCCCTAACAGGAACAAGCGGTGGAAAATGAATGAATAAGTAACTTTAGAGATAGAGCTCCCTTTACGGCTCTCTTGTGAAAATATGTGGCTTATGAAGGTCAAAAGCTTCTCTTTTTTTCCTTCCTTTTTTCCTTCTTTTTTATCGAATAAAGGAAATATAATCATACACAAAAACTTTTCGTACGGGATAAAAAAGAGCTAGGGTTTATCAAGATAGTTGTCTTTGGGTCTATGTCGCAAGGCTGGTTTTCTGCTCAGAGACACCAGGGGGAGACAACAGGCGCTTCAAATGCCCCGAAAATACATATGCAAGCACCACACAGATTTACATAGACGTTTGATAAGGTAAAAATGTTACTTTGTTCTGCTTTAAATGTGTCAGTATGGGTTTCTGCTCTACAATATGTCTAGTAGGTGGCGCCTTTAAACTATAAAATAACACCCCTTCTCTTACCCGTCCTCTGGCCATTGTACTTCACCAGTGGTAAGACGTATTTACGCCTATTATCTGCTGCTCCATTTCACCCTTGTTTTCCTGCAGTCATCCATATGCCACTTCAGGAGGGATTCTTGTTGTTCTAAGAATTAATACAAACAAACATGAATAAACTATTGATCTGTCTTTTTACTTAATTAATATGTGCCCCTTTGGTCCATCCTCCTGTTTCAGTGGAATGAAGATATGGGCTACTTTACCTTTCCCTCTGCTCAATGGTCCTTGCCTGCTGCTGCTTTCATCAATACCCATTTACTGTAGTGCTGCAGGGTCAAAGGGCTCTTCAAGTGGTGTGAGAGTATCAATTCACTCAACAATGGAACATCAAAATAATGACACTCAGCTGCCAGGACTGATCGAACCTGTTGCGGTAACAGAAGTTGGCTTTGCACTTGTTGTATTAGTACAGTGTTATCAAAGAGAAAACTTTTTTTTCATGTTTTAAAATGTAGATGATTCTTACATGCAAGTAATCATGAAGGACAGTGTTTTTTTGTGTGTGCCATTTTGTAAGTAGCAAACTCGAAATCTTTTTCAAGACTAGGGCACACAAGAGGCATACAAAAGCATCTGCAATGACCCTGTATGTAGAATGTTTGGAATTTACAATTTGCAATCTGTTATAGGAGAGTCCTGGCTCCAGAGTGGAGTCTATTGTATATGTCGTAGTGGCATGGGAAATCAAAGCACTCGGAGGAAACCTGCACAGACACTGAGAGAACAAGCAAACTCCAACAGAGATAATGTGGGTCAGCAGCCGACAGACAGTTCTGTTACCGGAGTAGGTTGAACTTTAAAACATGTAAACGCTTAGCTCTGTCATGCACTCTTAATATGTTACTTTGTATGAAGACCCCAGTTCCCAGGTTGAGTCCATTCAGACATTCAGGGAATGACTTGAGCCTGGGTCGGACAGACAGTGAGCTTGGGTTGGATTTTTTGTACCCAGTCTAAACTCTAATGCAAAGGCTGCAAAGTGACAAGCCTGTGCTCTGATGTAAAATCATCTTAACTAAAATGAGATTCAGAAGTGCCATATTCATCTCTTATCTTGAAGGAACCATCTAACCACAGATTGGAGATGTAAGAGTTCACCGAGGAGTGAAGTTCCAAGTAGTTGAGAAATAATTGATAAAGTTTGCTGGAAAAGGCCATATGTGAAAAACGTGCTATTTATTGCTTCATTTACAAATTAATTTTATCTCAATTCCCCCCTGTGTGCTTTTCATGGAATATCCGTCCGAGATGAGATGATGAGAAACGCGCGGCAAGCTGCTGTTGAGAGATTTGTTTGTTGACAAAGCTCATGGCGGTCTCTCACTCCATCTGTGAAGGTAATAGAGCCTGAAATGGTCCACTCAAGCAGCCATCCCCTCCGCTGATCACTACTATTGATCACTTTACATCCCTATACTTCGGTTCAGTGACTTTCTCAAACCACACCAGGGTCAGCATTTGTGCAAAACCTTCCAAAATGAATGCATTTCTATGGGATAAATCTAGCTAAACCCCCAAAATGGCCCGTGTCAGTGCCCATTCCAGTGGTAATGATGCCTGAAATAGGCTACAGGTCTGAGCATCCACACTGATTTAATTAATTTGTGATCAGAAGGACTCCTGTTGTCACAAATTAAGAAAAGAGTTTTAGTCAAGTAGGAGGCTGTGATTGTTGAATACAAAAGTAAGGCATATCCAAAGCCTCACGCTTTGGTCCAGAATTGAAGATACGTATATGAGAATCAACACAGCACCGCCGACCAGAGATTAGAACGAAGCAGCCAACTCTCAGACAGAAGTGACCAATTCCTCGACAGCCTTCCAGAAAGTCCTAGTTGAGCGTGTAAACTTTCTGTTGTTAATTTTAGATAATAATTGGCGTATAACTGCATCTGCTGTTGGAAGGTGTGTTTCTTGCATGGAGTGAGCAGGGCGGGAGCTAGAGTTGAAACTTTCATTCTGCCCCGATTTTCAAAAGTTACAGACATTCACTTTAATGTTAAAATGTAACTTGACTTGTTAAGATGTTTTGATTGAAATATCTTTTGATTTCAGTAATATGACCTGCTAATGCTTCTAATTTAAGAAATTACCATTTTCAGTTCTTTACAACAATAACATGGTTTGAAACTCTGTAATAATAATATAACAATTTGAAACAGTGCATTTAAAGTTTTTATTTTTGAAAAAAATGCTGTTATCGTTGGGAGCTTTGTTTAATAACCTGTGATTTGTACTCTACAGGTTGATGACTGTCATTTATATTGACTATTTGGCAAAATCAGAGAAAAATATAATTAGCATAATAATTTTGAATGCAGTTTAGACTTGATCTGTAGTTCTGTTGGAGACATAGACATAAAAAATAATGGACAGACGGTACAGTCGCTCCGCCCCATTCATGAAAATGCGGCTCAGTCATGGAGAATTCAAAATGGCCGCGGGTTAGCCCCATGGATGTATTAAATGAACTGGATAAGGTACGCCCCCTCTGACTGTGGTCCCAGATTGATTTGTGGCCGTGTGAGGTACTGCAGCCTCTTGGAACCAGCCTTTTTCTAAAATTGCTAATTATAATAGCGGACAGTACTGAATTATTATCGGTATTTAAATAAAATAGAAGGAAATGTTCTTTTCTACCGTTTCTAAAATCCCCGAAATTACCGTTTATATATGAAGTGGGGGATTGTTGTCACGTGGCGACCTAAAACAAAGATGGCAGCCATCGTTTCAGGAAGTAAAACAAAGATGGCAGCCATCGTATCAGGAAGTAAAACAAAGATGTCAGCCTTCGTATCAGGAAGTAAATGCGGAAGTAAGAAACTTTTTTGGGGTCATGCGCCAATGAGCACTCTCCATAGGGATAAACAGGACGGCCATCTTGGATTCATCTTCCAGGTTTTATTATAGTTCTATGGTTAGCCCCCACCACTCCCCCCTCGGTGGGGAGGCGGGGAGAGGCCGACTTTGGGGCGGCCTTTTGCTGACGTACTGCCGTCGTAGCCTCTATAGTTACCGCCCACTCGTAGGTGTTTGGCTGCGCCGTGACATTTCCGGCGCGTAAAGCCCGCCTTCCTCATTAGATATTCAAGAACTTTAAAAAATCACAGCGGCTAAACCAGCCTGGTTCAAAAAAATTCACCCCCCTCAGCGTTGTCACAGAGCCGTAAGCTAACGTTTGAGACCAAAGCCGTATTTTGAGCCAGGCTCTAAAGTAGGTTTTGAAACGTCTAACTCCCCATTGACTTGCATTGAATAATTCTACTTCCGCAGCCAGCCCCTAGCGGTCAGCAGCAGATTGCAAACATGGCAGCCTACAGTCGGCGGCTCAATTTGAGCACGGTAGCCTCGCCCACTGGTTGGAGAGCAGCGGAGTGGTGGAGCCATGGCGCAGTCCTGCACAGCACATACGCTAGATGTGGACGGGCCTTCATTCATTACAATGGCTGCATAAGTCCTGCGCAGTGCGTGGCGCAGCGGAGCAGAGACGCGTGATGTGGAATCTGCCTGTGAAAGTGTAAAAGCACAGACGGTCTGTCTATCTTAAAAGCAGGACAATCTACATATTTTTAAGGATAAAACAGACATCTGCGTGGATATCCTGGAGCAGAAACTAAACTTTATGGACCTGGTGAAATTACAAACATTTGAGGAACTCCTCAACACACGACATCCAAAAAGAGGAGGATTAAACCAGCTTGTTTGTGGATATATAATTGTTTTTCTCTTCTTCAGTGCTTCTAAATGGTGTCGTGCATGTTTTTTTTTTTTTAGCACAAACATTTTCTGATTAGTATAGGTTACAAAACACAACAGATAGCCTCAGACAACACAGGCCTTTACAGTATAACAGAAATTTTAACACATTTAATCTTTACAGCTGCTGGAGTTTTGACATTTGAAGTCCTTGAAATTACGTATTCTACAGCACTATTGCTCAATAATCCTTTTTTCTGTGAAATCTTTGTTAAAGGTGGTGTATTTATATTATTTTAGAGGCACTGACAAATCATAGACTTGAGATTTCTTAAAAACACAAATTAAACATTAAATTTATATTAGGCAAATAAGAGGCAAAGAGGCCAAACAGATCTTTCATGGAGACATTTTCATTGCACATTAGTGATGTTTTACAAACATGGACTTAAAGCTGGTGAAAAGGGAGAATTTGCTACATGGCACTTTTATTTTGATATTTATGATTCACATCTTATTAGGCCATCTAATTAGTCTTGGAGCACGTTGAATGCCGTGTTCGCACTGATCGCTCTGATCTTACGACGCTTGCCTATTGTTTACGCATGTTGATCACGCTTTGACGCTCGTTCGCCACCAGTAACTCAATTCACCTGAAACGCGCCAATGGAAATCATGCTGCAAAAAGTATTTAGTTGACCCTGCATGTGAAAAGAAGAAAAAAGTAAGCTGGATTCCGTAGATGAGAGGTTTTATAATTAAGGCTTTTGACGAGAAGCCCTTGCTTATAGGAGATTACCTGTGTCAGGACAATCCCCTGCCTTGTGGACATAAGGGATAAGAGTATCCTTTTTCATGCACCATACTCCATTATTAAAGCAGTCCAGCCCATATCTCCTTCTGCCACTGCTTCCTGAATATGGATCCGGATTTAACCAGATCCTGACCTCCAGAGGCCTACAGAGCACTAATTCTTTTTCAGTTACATACAATCTCTGACAATGCATGTTCGTCTGAAGGACATTTAGAAGTGTTAATGTACATACTGTGACCTTGTCCAAGTGCATTTTGTACCAAGACGACTTGGAAGCCACGTTGGAGGATGAGGAAATTATTATAGAAAACCATACTTTTCATTTGCAGTGGCTATAACAGTGTTTTTCTTAGATTCAATAGGGTCTAGGAGAGCAGAACATTTTGTTAATGAACATGAATGTGCATCATAAACAACACCAAATCGATGCAGCAAAAATGATGGTGACATAAATACTGTTGGGTAATCAAAGGTCATTCAAATCAATACACAAAGCTCTAACAATAATCTGATCGAACATTATTAGTGAGGCCAGAGAGAATGCTGTACAACACTTGAGTTCTTGCTTGAAAGATTTTGACACTTTTAACAATGTTTACTGTTGTTTTAGCACTGATAGGACCTTCTTTCCCCTCACACCTCTTGTCTCCAGACTCTCAAGGCGCTGTACGTGTGATATGGCTCGACACAGGGTCAAAACAGGATCTACAGCCTGTCACTTGTCTCTGTGCTGTGGACGAGTTTGCCCAAGGCCAGTGTTAAGAGGAGATTTGAAGACTGAGGATTTTCTGCTTTTTTACGTCAATGTGGATATGTTGTGTAGGCAGATGCAGGTGTGTTTAAAATTCACTGTTAACATAAAAATAGTTTCCACTCATTTATTTCATTACTATCTTGGTGCATTAAACAAAATAGATCAGGGAGTCCTAAAAATAGTGTTTCTTCTGTATAATGTACTTTGCACTGTCAGAACTCATCACAGTCTACAGCTGGCCCCTGACCACCACACCTGTGACCTGAATTAGGACACAGACCTGGCAGAACAATGTGCAGCTGCTTGTGCTACATTATACTGCAGAATTAGTTCTGAACACGTCCTGAAAAGACTCACTTTATAATAGTTAGCACTCATTAGCGATGTTGTCAGGGGCAAAAGAGTCTTAGCAAGTATAGCAATCCTCTTAAAGCCAGCTGTCCATTGCATGATTTTGTCTGTCTGAGATTACTGATTATTTAAAAAATCTTGTGTTGTAGCTCAAAATGGCACAGCTAGATAAATACAAAGATCAAACTTTGAGCTGTCATACAACCAAAGATGGGCTGTGATTGATGTCAAGCATTGTCTGATATTTTGAATATTTGTTTGTAGAGTGAGCCCTCCTCTCAATGAAGTCTGTGGAGTGCTCATGTACATGTTCACATGGACTGCACATTGTTCACCCCAAATGCCACACTATCTGCCACATGAGACTGACAAATATATTTCCATGAGAAGGGATGAGAAGTTTCCTAGGTGACCAGTACATCTCCTGCAGGTGTTGTGTTCCATCTTCCTTCAGGCTGCATAAACAAGCCAACCAAAATCAACCACTTGTGCATACACACACAAGTGACAGGGCACCACTAGCATCTGCATCATACTCACAGCAAAGGCAAGACTCTTCATCCTGCCGCTATTGTAGATAGCGTGGTGCTTTTTTCACTCTTGTCGTTTGACACAGAACGCTTGTCGTTGCTCCGCTCCTTCCTCTCCACACACACTGGACTTCTGTGACCATAGGGTCCACCTGCACCGCACGGCACACACTGAGCGCAGCACAACCCAAATGTACACAACCCTCAGGAAAAAAAGCCAACTGCATGAGCAGTCTCAGTTTTCCCCTCTTAGCTCTGCTTTATTGTTCACCTTCCTGCCAGAGCAGAAAGATCTAAAAGTAGCGTTCATAAATGTTAAAAACACACCAAACATGAAAACACAGCATACAATACTGGCTTGCAAAGTCCATTGGATTTGACAAAGTAATTGGACAGTAGACACCAGTCTTTACAAAGCCAAATGGTTCAAACTCTGCAGTATCCAATGTCGAATCTTGCAGCATATGACTCGGGCTCGGACAGTATGCGTGCGGGCTTGGCCTGGTCAGGCTTGAATTTTTGAGCCCGATCGATGGTCTCGGTCACTTGAGTGCTCAAATTTAACCCACAAGCAACAAAATGAGTAAGAAACAGACGTCTTTAGAAAGTTTCTTTGCGAAGGGGAAAAGGCCCAGAAGAGACAGAACAAGAGCCTCCGACTTCCAAGGAAAAGAACGCTTTTAACAGACAATACCAGGAATCCTACGTGAATCCTATGTTTCTAATGAGGCAATGAAGCCTTCGAAGCTGCTTCGCCATTGACAGACCAAGCACCCTGGATTAAAAGACGAGCCCCTGGACTATTTTGAAAGAAAAAAAAAACAGGTACACAGTGGATTCACGTTTATCATGATAAACGCCCCCTCCCCTTCCAGGCTGCAGTAAAATTGTCAAGCGTTGACCAGTCCGCGATCATAAAAAGGTTGGGGACCACTGATGTAAAGCACTGAATTGCCTCGTGTACAAATTGTACTCTACAAATAAACTTGCCTTGCCTAAAAAGATTACAATTCAGTTTATTAAATTAAAGATTTTACATTCCACCACTGAATAGAAGCATGTTTAGACTTGATTAGTCTAGTCTCAGTCCCATATGTATGTTTTAATTCACATGTTAAGTTTAATATAAGGATTAAGTGAAAGAGAGACAAAACGTTTGCTTTTTTTATGCTTAATGTTAAATCCAAGATGGTTTGGGCCACTCAGTAGAAGCTGGGATCGATCTAATGCTCAGGTGCCCCACTTTGGATCCCTTTTGAGCTTGAGGTCCTCTGTCTTTTATTGGACTGTTCAGGGTCTGAAGGGACATTTTTCCGCTTCAAAGTCCTTCTTATTTCCTCAGCCTGATGGACATCGCTGATCTGCTCCTCCTTCGACAAACCGCAAAACTGCAGGAAAAAGATAATAGATTCATACATTACAGTGTGTAATTATTCATATGATTATGTTTCAAGATTTTGTTGAATATGGTATTATTTTAAAAGATGTCCAAGTTAAATATATTTTATGTTGATCCAATTTCTTTTTAAATTAGATTTAACATAAAATATGAAATTGGAAAGAAAAGTTACATAATGACAATGAAAACATGAATCTTTTTTATCCATTCAAACAAGAAAAAGTAATTTGACTGTGGGCACTGTAGACAAAGAGAAAGGCACTTCACCGAAAGATATTGTCCAAAATCTATTCATACAACAAATAATAACCTGAGCGTGGCTTGGCTGTCCGTAAGTCTGATGCTCTCTTGGGGCAGAGACTGGCAGACCAGGCTGTTGCATCGTTGGTTGCTCTCGGGGTACACAGGAGACCTCTTCTTGATGGTAACACCTTTTTAGTTTTTTAGCCCTTCTGACCTCATCCTGCTGTGGCAAACAGCTCTGCTGTAAGAAGACAATATATTCCTTGATAAATACTTTGCGTATGAATAGAAAGATTGATACATGTAACATTTTCAAAATAAGTGTAACAATATTTTAAATCAAGTTTTTTGCTGCAGAGTTATTGTAAATATTAATAATTAGGCCAGAGAATCCAGCTATGGGACTTAAAGCTGGGATTTTCAAACTATGAAAGAAACAAGAAGGTATTTCAATCTGTCTAGTTCCTGGCTTACACAAACCCCTATGGCACATTGCTAGTATTTACATGCATGAATATTTGGACGCATGAAAAGCTTAGTAACACATAAAGCTCTTTCTTGCATGTTTGCAAGAAAATGCATGTGATCAAATATTAAAACTCTCCAAAATACATCCACAAAGAAATATGAAATTTGTCAGAAATATAGATCATGTCAGGGCTTGCAAAAACTATACAGTATTTTTGCTCTGTCCTAAACCCTTCAGAGTTGTTCAAACATACCTTTTCTAAAATCACAGCCTTTGTACCAGTGTTTGCAGTGTTGGATCCTTGGGTGCTGTTGCACTGCTGGTCTCTGTTCTCTGAGGAGGCTGTGGGGCCCTCAGTCACAGAGGTGGGACTCTCATCACTCGTGCGTTTACACTTTCTCGATGTTTCACCACACAAGTTCATATGTGAGGACTGGGAAGGAATAGCCTGAAAAGCACACAAACAATTAATAATTAATATTCAGGTTTCATTTATCTATTTTACAGAAAACTACGTTTTTAGAAAAAATGTCATTTTGAAATCCTGCTTCTGTTGCTGTTTACTGGTGTAAGAGTAATACTTTCAGTAGTTCTTATTACCTGAGCGTGGCTTGGCTGTCTGTATGTCTGATGCCGTCTTGGGTCAGACCTTGGCAGATCAGGCTGTTGCATTGTTGGTTGGACCTGAGGCAAAGGACTGACTAAAAGATGTTCTGTAAGCTTAAAGAAATCCTTATTCAATCTGGCCTGATGATGCTGAGGCAAATGTAGCATCTGCAGGAAGAAGAACATAGATTTAAGCATAAATCCTTAACATAATAATAAAAACAAATATATGCCCTATTAACATTTGATCTTCATTAGATTTTTAATTTTTTTTTTTTTTAACATTCTCCTTTTTTCTGTCTGGAGGCAATAAAATGTAGAACTTAAGAAGAAAACATTAACACAAATGAAAATTAATATGACCAAATATTAAATCTTAAAACTGCCTCTCCAAAATGTATTTACACCAGTCTAAAAAAAAATCAACGTAAAAGCTGAAATTTGGCAGAAACACAGACCATGTTATAGGGCTATCAAAAAACGTGTTTGTACGTACCATTTCCAACAGTAAATCAATTACTTCAGTCTTTTTAAAAGCGTACGCTTCGACGCTGGTGCGTGCTTTTGCTAACTCGTCTGGATACAAAACCTGAGAGAATTCTTCAAGTATTCTGCCCTGATCCTCCGGAGAAATGCATTCTAGCTGCAGAAAGAAAACAAAAGCTTTATACATAAACCCTCAACATAATTCAACAAGAAGATATACACACTATCTTCAAGTTAAGTTAAAAAAAAAAAATTGTTTGAATGTTTGAATCTATCATTGTTATTGGGACCAAGCAAGGGACTTAAATTTATGCCTGGAGATACAAAATTGCAAAACTAAAGTTGTTTGACAGAATAATTTTTTTGACTTACCATATCCACCATGAAATCGTGGTCAGAAGTGTTTGTAGGGGAGCTTGGGTGCTGTTGCACTCTTGGTCTCTGTTCTCTGAGTGCTGCTCTGGTCCTTGGTAATGTCCATTACTTTGAGCCTGCTGGTGTGTGACCTCTCATAGGAGCAGGAGATGGATCTGGTAAGGTTTTAAAGTCGGACCTATTGTCATCTGAAGGCCCTGGGTCTTCAGTGATGAGGTCTGCCTCAATATCGTCATTCAAAATAGGTTCAGGCTCCATTTTCATATCAGGAAAAACGTCCTCGACCTCTTCAGACTCGCGGCCCTGTTGAAAAACTGTTAGTAAGTCAAACATTTTGCATCATCAACCTAATATTAATGGAGATTTTAAGATGCTAAATATTACATTTAAAGAGTACATTCAAAATTTTTCTTTGACATAATAGTTTATGGTTGGAATATCAGGTTGTTCCACCATGCTAATTCATTTATTTACTCTTTTGGCTACTGAATCTCTATGAATGTTTTGCTCTGCATTTTAAATAAATAAAAATAAGGAAAATAAGGAAAAAATAATAATAATGGCGTATTTTGTCTATAATGGTCACATTTTGTCATTCAGTTCTGAGTTCTAACATAAGTACACACAGCTACTGTTACTATTAGTATTATTACTATTATTGTTTATTATTTTTGGTGTTTATTATTAATTGCAAATTTAAGCTCCAAGAATTATTATATTATAATTATATACACTTTCCAGATTATCAGTACTAAATTCTTTTAAGTTCATATCATTGACTTTCTCTGTCTGATTACATTTGTGAAAAACTATAGAAAAAAGGCAGTTTCTATAAAACGGTCTGACAACTACAAACTCTCTTTGCTATTTTGTCATCCCATTCTGGTTGTCATGGTAATGCATGAAAAATGTGCAATTTTGAACAGTCCGTATGTTTGTGGAACCAGACAAAAGCCATTTTACTGCCAACACATCAACTAATGAAAACCATTTCCCAACCTCTAACCATTACCAGAATGTTCCTAAACTTTTCCTATCCTCTACCATTGCCATAATCCCGCTCCAAACCCTTACCAATTTAAGAAATCCATGACCCTTACTAGTTTACCAGTTTGAAATATAAACATTATGCTAATAATAATTAAACTCACTATTCACTCAATACACATGATGGCTCTGTAGCAGTGAGAGTTGTGAACCGTGACACAGCAATGTTGTGGTTACACACTTTGTAGAAAAAAGCGTTGGATAGAACCAACATGGCTAGGATGGCTCTGACATCCATACGAACTAATGCACATGTGTCCAAGATGGTCATATTCCATTCTATGTCAACAATTTGATCACTTTTTAAAAATACAACAAGTCATAATACAGCAACTTTGAGTTTGATTTCATTTGATTCCAATGAACAGGTGATTTTACAAAACAAATAACATTTAGTTTCTTACTTTCAGCTCTATTTAACACGGTGAAATAGATTTTATTAAATGTAATTTTATTGATGGTGGCCTTAAAATCCTGACTCTCCAAGATAAACAGCCCTCAGGTACCAGCATAAGTCTTGTTGTATTACGTTGCAAATAGACTACAAGCTATTTTCAGGCAGCTAATATAACAGAAGTGCAGATCTGTTGCTAATAAGAATAAGGCAGAATAAGGTGAATATGATATTTCTGATCCAGAGTGTGCTGCAGAATGTGGTGCAATGTCTCAAGACAAAGTTCACTTAAGGGAAACGATAAAGGATGATCTTTAGTTTAATTTAAAGTAGAGATGTGTTTTAATAAGGAATGAATTAATAACCTTTCTTAGTTTTACTGTCAACCCTTTCACCTCAGTTTTCAATTACTGATTCAATTCATTCACAACTCTCCATCATATTCCAATAGTGCCCAGAAGCCCTCATACACTACTACAACAAAATATATAACCAGAATAAAAGGAAATTGTTGCAGTAACTCACCAGTGTGAAGACTATTGGCTCATCTGGTCTGGTTGCTTCTGCTCTCAGATCAAATGTGTTGACAAAGCAGCAAATATCTTCCTGGATTTCTGCTTGAAATGTCTCGCCCTCACTGACTCTGTCCAGGTAGCAGAGGGTATAGCAACACCTCGGGATCATCACAGATGATGTCACTAGTGTTTTGGGATGATGTCGCCATTTGGTTTTTTGGTAATGGCAGATAGTTTAGTTGATGAACTAGAAACTCTAATTCATGAGTCTCAGTGCAGAAGACTAGGTGCTCTCCATCTGGTTCAGCCAATAGGACTTCTCCATGTTCTGGTGAAGGATTTGGAGATGGAGAATAGGACATATAATCCACTTGAGCCATGGATACGTCCTCAACGTTGATCCCAGGGTCAACTTCTGTCTCAGACTCTTGTCCGTTGAGAAAACTGATCTCAATGATCAGTCTCAGAGCGTCTGCAATGTCCATGTTGTCACTTGAGTAACAGCGTTGGAACTGTAACAAAGACATTTTACTTTTAATGAGATATGCATAAATCTGGCAAATATGCTTTATATACAATACAACAACATATTATCTATATTATTCATATGTTATAGCTTTAAACAATGTTTTCTACATTATGTTGAGATTTTTTCTGGTCATTTGGGAATTCTCCATTGTTTTAAGGAAATTTTATCAGATGAGCGAAGGGTTTTATCAGCATTTCCTTATTTCTTTTCAGAAATGCTGTGTCAAGGTGGAAAAGATCAGAAGTATTAGTTTGATAATTAGTTACAATTATGTAAACATAAAGAGGTAAAGATTCACGTTAACTTCAAGACAATTTTACAAAGTTAAACTGTTAATCTGGGTCTGATTTGTATATCGGCTTGTAGGGCCTGTGTCCTTCAGGGGCCGCTTTAAAAACGCATATGTAACAAAACCATTCTCAGTCTGAAGAACAACTGTTACATTTATGGTTACGTCAAACATGACCATGGTTCAATTTTACATTCTGAACATGAAAACCCTATATGCATGATGGACTACACTAATTCTGACTGTTGATTTACTGCTTTTTTTACTACTTGAAAGTTCCTAAAAAACCCCATCAATTTGTTTGTTATAGGAAAAACACTTAAAGACATATCAGATAAGATGTGCGTACAAAGTGCCTGCTCATCCCTTGAACCATGAACCATCGCTTGTACTAAAGTGGTGTGGTAAAGGGCAACACATATTCACCTGTTGTAGTCAAAAACACGATGCTGGGACAAGTTTTTAAGTGGCTGAAGACGCAATGTCATGTAACGCCGATAGTTCCAGATATACATGATTGTTGGCATTGACTTTGTGTGACGGAATAGCTCCGTCAGGAAGCGCGGGGAGACCACATACACATTCACCTGCACCGGGGGGGAGGCACCAACATGGCGGCCCGATAAGTCGTGTTTTGCTGGAGCTCCGAAAAACCGCAAAATTTCGACGTTAATTGCATATTTTTTCCACTGGAAAAGTGATTATGGACACTCAGAAGTTGATTAAACCTGCAAAATTGCAGTTTGCTCCTCCGAAATCCAACGCGAAGAAGCTGTCGAAAGTAACAGAAAGTGAACACGACTATGCTAATATGGAAGTTGCTAATACAGGACCAAATAAGCGCGAACATGGAGTAGACTCGGCGCCGTCGACTCCATCAAAACAACAGCCGGAGGAAAAAAGGACCAAACCAGCTGAGGAAGGTGATGGTATCTCCAATAAAACAATATTTGATGCCATCTTGGCACTGGAGAAGAAATTTGAGACTCAGCTTGAGGACATCAAAGAACAAAATAGACAGAATGCGGCCATGGTTACCAGTTTGGCAAAGGCTGTGGAGTTTAATGCTAAAGAAATGGAGGATTGCAAAAAGAAAGTTGTTCGGCTGGAGAAGACAAACGAACAGCTGCTCAAAGAAAACTGTGAACTGAAAGAAAGAGTAAAAGAACAAGAACGATACAGAATGAGATGGTGCCTCCGGCTGAAAGGTATAAAAGAAAACAAGGACGAGAACATTAGAGCATCTGTAGTGCAAATTCTGCAAAAGATTACTCCAGATTTGAAGTTGGATGAGGCAGTGGATATTGTCCATAGATTAGGGAAACGAGTTGAGGACAGGAATAGAAATGTTGTTGTTCTTTTCACTCAAAGACGAATAAAAGAAGAAATCTGGAAACGAAGCAAAGATTCTCCAGTCTGCAAAGAAGAAGGCATCAGATTTACAGAGATGTTACCACAAGAGGACCTGGAAAACCGACGACGTCTTTGGCCTTTGATTGAGGAGGCGAGACGTGCTGGTAAACGGGCATATTTTCGAGGTCCACATGGATTCATCGATGGACGTAAAATTGAGGAGAAAAGGGGCAATTGATTCTGTCAAGAATTGACACAGTGGAAAATTTGTTGGCGGTTGGAGGAGCTCATCTTTTAGACCGTTTTTTCTTTCTCTTTTACACGGGGTGAGTGAAATCTTGTTTATAGTTCATGATAAATGTTAATATTTTATTTGGTTCTTTAAATGTTAGGGGCTTGAAAGAAATTGTCAAAAGAAAAGCTTTATTTTTGTATTGTAAAGGTCAAAAATCTAACTGTGTATTTCTTCAAGAAACTCATTCTTCAGACAGTGACGTTACTTTCTGGTCAAACCAATGGGGGGATAAGATCCTGTTCAGCCATGGCTCATCAAGATCGGGAGGTGTGGCCATATGTTTCAACAACTTTCCTGGAGAAGTCATGACACACCGGACAGACATGAATGGACACTGGTTGACTGCTGTAATGAAAGTTGAAGGTTTGTTTTTTATTTTAACAAATGTATATGGGTACAACAATGACAGTCAGAATAAAGTAATGTTAGAAGAAATAACCAATACAATTTCAGAACTAAAAGGTCGATATCCTACTGAGTATATTTTGATGGGTGGAGACTGGAACATGACATTTGATGAGTGGTATGACAGATGGCCTTCAAGAGCTAGTAGACCTCAATACAATAACATAATGTGGGAATTTATGGCAAATAATAATCTGATAGATATTTGGAAAGTAATGAATCCAGGGCTTCAGTGTTTTTCTTGGTTTAAACCAAATGGGACGTGCAAGTCTAGAATTGACTATTGGTTAGGAAGTGATCATATTTGCAAACAAACTTCGAAAGTTGTAATTTCAAATGCACCTCTTTCAGATCATTGTTTCATAGGGCTGAATTTAGAACCTGAAATCAGGAAATCAAATAAAAAAAGTTTTTGGAAGTTTAATGCCAAATTTTTACAAAATGAAGATTACTGCAATATAGTTAAAAGGATAATTAATGATATTAAGGCTAATGTTTCGATTATAGGACACATCAATAAATGGGAATTTATAAAATTTAAGATTAGAGAATTTAGTATTCAGTTTGGTAAAGACCAAATCCGAAAACAAAGAGAATATGAGAGTAAGTTACTTCAAGAAATTAGTCAATGTTGCAGTCAAAACGAATTAACAACTCAAGAAAAAAGTAGACTTATGGAATTGCAAACTCTATTAGATCAACGCTATCTGAATAAAGCACAAGGTGCTTTTGTCAGATCTCGTGCCAAATGGATTGAGGTGGGAGAGAAAAACTCTTCTTACTTTTTCAACTTGGAAAAGAGTAGACAAAAAAGAAATTTTATAAGTAGCCTATTAATTAATGAAAATGAATGCAAAGATTCTAAAATGATAGAAAATGAGGTTTATGAATTCTATTCTAAATTATATTCCTCTCACTATTCCCAAAATGAGTGTGATGTTTTTTTTGATCAAATTGGTCATTTGATTCCTAAGATTGATAGGTCATTTAAAGAATTTTGTGATTCAGACCTAAAAATTGAGGAATTGGATGCGGTTATTAAAAAAATGACATCTAATAAGTCCCAGGGTGATGGGCTCACAGTTAATTTTTACAAATTCTTCTGGGAAGATGTGAGGGAAATATTGTTTAAAGCATTATTAGCTTGTATTGAACAGGGAGAGCTGATGAACAGTATGAAACAAGGGATAATTACTCTAATCCCTAAAACAGGCAAAGATAAACGGCTATTGGAAAATTTAAGACCCATAACACTCTTAAACACTGATTACAAAATCTTCTCTGGTTCAATTGCAGCAAGAATTAAACAGGGAGTTTCAGATATAATTAGTGAAACACAATCAGGTTTTTTAAAGGAGAGAAACATCCATAATAATATTAGACTTGTCTTAGATTTAATTGATTATAGTGATTTAATTGATGATGAAAGTTTTATTTTTTTTCTGGATTTTTATAAAGCATTCGATTCTGTAGAACATCCCTTTATTTTAGAAACTCTAACTCGATTCGGATTTGGTGTAAAATTTAGAAACACTGTTAATATTCTGTATAATGATATAAATAGCTCTGTATCCTTAGGCCATGGAACATGCAAAAGATTCAACATTAAACGAGGGATTCGTCAAGGCTGTGGAAGCTCGCCCTTATTGTTTATAATGGTTGCAGAGATGCTCGCTATTTTAATAAAAAATAGTGATATTGCTGGTATTGACGTCATGGGCAAAACGTTAATAATTAGTCAACTAGCTGATGACACAACCCTCTTTCTAAAAAATAAAGATCAAATTCCCTTAGCACAACAAATTATTGCTAAATTTTCTAAAGCCTCAGGTCTGCAACTAAATTTGAATAAATGCGAATTATTTGCTCTAAAAGACGATTCTCAACATTCATTATACAATATTAAGGTGAAGAAAGAGGTGAAATACTTAGGTATACTTATTACAAAAGATAGTGATATTTCGGTCAAAACAAATGTAAGTGATAACATTGACAAATGTAAGTTAACTTTAAATAGATGGTTACAACGAGATATTACTGTCTTTGGTAGGATATTACTGACCAAAATGGATAGTCTCTCTAGATTAATCTATCCAGCATATTCTCTCCCTATATCAAAAAGAATGATCAAAACAATTAATAGCTTAAACTTTAATTTCATTTGGAGGAACAAATGCCATTACATAGGAAAAGATGATTTAGTCAAACCTTATGGTGATGGAGGAAATGCAATTGATTTTGACATCATGAATGGTGTATTGAAACTTAAATGGCTAAAATCCTTTTTAAACAATAGCCACTCTATTTGGTTTTACATACCCAACTTAATTTTTAATCAACTTGGAGGAATTAATTTTCTTTTAAAATGTGATTTTGATTTAAATAAACTACGGTTAAACTTTCTGATTTTCACCAACAGGTCCTTCTGTACTGGAAAATGATATTCAAACATAATTTTACCCCCCATAATAGCCCAGTGTGGAATAATAGATATATATTGCTCAACAAAAAATCTGTCTTCATTGAGGAATGGTTTTCCAAAGGAGTGTGGGCTATAGCTCACTTCATAAATGATGATGGACATATTTTACAACATGACTCTTTCTGTCAGAAATTTCAAATTCAATGTAATAGAAGAAAATATAACCAAATTGTGAAGGCGATCCCAGTGTCGATTCGAACTATGGTTGAACAGGATGTGATGTATTCTGATATTTCTCCTAGACTGAGACAACTATGCATTGAAGGCGTTATATTTTGTGATAAGAAATGCAATAACAAATTTCTAAGATGTTCCTTACTAAATTATTGTTTTCCAAATTCTGTTAAAAGGAATTACATTCTTAAAGATTTCCAAAAGGAAGAAATTGAAAAGATTAGAATTAAATATCTCTCATTTCCAATTCCTTTCAAAGCTAAAGAAATACAATTTAAAATTTTAAATAAAATTTACCCAACTAACGAATTTCTTAAAAATAAATTTAAAATTGAAACTGGTAAATGTTCATTCTGTGAAACTGTTGATGAAGATTTGGAACATCTTTTCTTTTTTTGTGATGTTATACAAAGATTTTGGCTTGATTTTCAGTCTTGGCTACAGTCTGGAGGAATTGTGTTTGCCCCTCTGACTATTAAAGAAATTAAATTTGGAATATTTTTAAAAGATTTGAAAATTGATTATGGTATTAATAATTTATTACTTTTGGGTAAACATTTTATTCATAAATGCCGTTTTTTCAAAACGAAACCTAATATTGTTCACTGGAAGAATGACCTAAGTCTATTTGCCAAATCACTGCGTTTAATAGAAGAGAAAGGTGCTGTCTTTCTTATTTCTTTTTTGGATGACTTTGATTTGACCTGAAGTTATGTAAAATGACTTACGTTGCCCCTGTTTTTTGTTGTTATATATGTGTACACATGTATATATGTTTATATATATTCTTTGTATAGTATGTAACATTTGTCTTATGTACATGTGTATATGTATACATATATATATACATGGTATTGTAGGTATATGGTGCTGTTTTTGTTTTTGTTTTTTGTTTGTATTCAATGGTTCAGCAATTAATAAATAATAAAAAAAAAAAAAAAAAAAAAAAAAAAAAAAATAAACCTGCACCGGCGTTTCCCTTACCTGCCCGTTTGCGTGTCTGGTTCCCTCCGTAGTCATCGCGGCAGTCATGGGTGCACACTTGATTGCTGCGCAACCATTTCTCTCGCCATAACCTTTCTTCCCCATGCGCACATGTTCGCCATTCATTATCCCTCACTATTCATCGTCCGCTCCGCATTTCGGTCAGCCAACCCGAGCGCCGCGGACTTCCGCATTATATTCATAGAACTATAATAAAACCTGGAAGATGAATCCAAGATGGCCGTCCTGTTTATCCCTATGGAGAGTGCTCATTGGCGCATGACCCCAAAAAAGTTTCTTACTTCCGCATTTACTTCCTGATACGAAGGCTGACATCTTTGTTTTACTTCCTGATACGATGGCTGCCATCTTTGTTTTACTTCCTGAAATGATGGCTGCCATCTTTGTTTTAGGGCGCCACGTGACGACAATCCCCCACTTCATATAAAAACGGTAATTTCGGTGATTTTAGAAACGGTAGAAAAGAACATTTCCTTCTATTTTATTTAAATACAGATAATAATTCAGTACTGTCTGCAATTATAATTAGCAATTTTAGAAAAAGGCTGGTTCCAAGAGGCTGCAGTACCTCACACGGCCACAAATCAATCTGGGACCACAGACAGAGGGGGCGTACCTTATCCAGTTCTTTTAATACATCCATGATTATATTGCGTCACTGTAGGGCGCGCATGCGTGACTGTTCGCGTGACGTCATGTGACTTGCCGTTTAGACGCAAGTTATTTATTTTTTCTTTATTAGGTTCCAAATACTACCATTGAGGTTATATTTTTTGCTTATGGTTATATTTGTGATTTATAAAATTAATTGTAAAGGTTAAATGTTTCTATTAGTAGAGAAATGTAATTTTGTGTTGTTAATTGGTTTGGGGGAGGAGCTTCCCATTATAAAAAGGACCCCCCCATCGCCACAGAGGCAGTGTGTGTGTAGAGGAGAGAGCTGTGTGCATCGCAGGCACCTGCTCCAGAGCCATCCAGAGGACTACTTGTGTTTTGCTGCTATTCACTGTAAATATTCTCACTGTTTTTGATCACGATTTTTTGCACTGGGAATAAATTACTACGCCATATCATTTCATTGTCCGCAAAAGAACCCACGACACTTTGTGAAAAGTGATGAATGCAAATCCGAGAGTAGTTTGAGCTTGCAGTTCTTCTGGTTTATCGTTGCTAATCATCGCTGTCTTCTGTCTTCATCAACAGGTATACAATAAAAGTTACATTAGGTTTTAAGTCCTGCCTCTTAGTGCAGCCAACTGCACAACAATTTTAAAACGATAAAATCTGCTGATTAATGGGCAGGTTTTCAACAGAGTTTCTATAATTTTACGCGCAAGGACAGTGCTTTTGCTGTCCGTAATGGCAAAGTGGGCGTACCGTGACGACCCCTGCAAAGGGTCAATAAGGTTGATTAAATCAGATGAAGCAGGTTACTCATTGGATCCGCACAATTAAGTCAAATAAATCTGGCCATCTTTTATCTTTCAGGCGAAGACGGCTATACTCTCTGCCACCACCCCACTTGTGCTTTACATTCAATCAAAATTATTTACCAGTTTTCCTATACACTAACTGTCAACCAACTCAAACAAGGCCATAATGCTTTACAGATGGGACCTTAAGTCAGAAAACACGAGACCTTTTGGACACAATAGATAAGGACTTACACATTTAGCTGCCTGTACAATCTGGTCACAGCAGTAAAAGCCACTTGTCCCATTGCCTCTGCCATCACAATGTCCGCTGAAGCCTGTCAAATGTGTGTCAACCTCTGTCAATTCATATCAAGCTGTTTCATTTGGCTGCATTTCCCCGATAGCCACTGCTCTTAACCCCTGGCTTCAGAAGCATCCTCTCATTAGCTAATTTACCCTCTGCATAACAAGCTCCGAGTGTAATTAAAATGTGCTGTTGCTGTGAAAGTGCCAAGAGAGACTGACCTAATTTGGGAAAGATCTTTAAATCTCCTAAAATACTTGTGTGTGTGCTCCCTAACAAGAACTCCCTACATGTCAAATCTTAACAAGGATTTGTCGGGGTCTTTTACCGATTCGTGTTAACTTTTTGACCTCTTAAATTATAGTTTAATTCACAATCTGATCATCATCTAGCTTTGGTCTATGTAATACTTACTTGTATAAACACGCTGCAACCAATTTTTGAAGTGGTCATCAATAACGATGACGCTACTCATTACGGAGTTCATATTTGGGACTTTGATTTCTGTTTTGAGGGGGTTTCGGGGTTGTTTTTTTGAGGTTTGGTCCAAGTCCAAAAGCTTTGATCAGCTGCAAAACAGCCTATTTCAGTTTAATTATTGTTTTCAATAAAATGTTTCCTCAAACATTGTTTTGTCTCACTCTAATTTCTTGTTGCTTATTGAAGCTCTACTTGGAACCTTGTTAAGATCCAACCATGAAAATGTGACTTAAGCCATTTATTCCACTGGTCTTAAACTTTTGATCAGAACTGTATATATATATATATATTAAGCCTACATGAAAAAATTGGGGACAGTCCCTTCATATGTATTGTATGTTTCTGCTGTATAGCAATTGTACCATTGCATCACAATTTGGTCAGAAGTGTGTACATTTTTGTATTTATATTTAGACTAT
Organism: Rhinogobius similis; assembly: GCA_019453435.1. NCBI lineage: Eukaryota > Metazoa > Chordata > Actinopteri > Gobiiformes > Gobiidae > Rhinogobius > Rhinogobius similis. The sequence continues at coordinate 13,515,790 of CM033625.1, read as the reverse complement.
TTTTATTGTATGCCTTTTTGATAGTTTATTTGAGTGTTTTTAAGTATTTTAACACTTTCTCTGCTTCTGTTGTAAGAAAAGTTTACTTATGCAGTCCATTAACAGGTGCTGTGAAAGTATATAATCTACCTTGTACTCTGCAGTGAGGAATTATTGGATACATATACTTAAACGTGAAAAAAACAGCATGCAGCATATGTGTATCAGACGTTATTGACTAGAAGCTGCTTACACTACCAGCTCTTTGTCAGTCTGGGCTCACCCTTTTCTCCATCTCCACATATTCCCTACTAATGTTTTATTTTGTCTGTTTCAGCATGTGGTAAATATTTGCTTGCAGAGTCCAGGCTGCAAGTAATCAGCCAATTGGCATATCATCTCTGAGTGTCAAGAGGAGCTTGTTTGTGGTATACGGTGGAGAATATTGTGTGTGTGTGCATTTGAGGGCTTTTGGCAGGGAATACTTTTAAGGTTCCATAGGGAGTAAAGGGGACAGGACATGAGCAGCTGCTTTGAATCGATCATATGTTGTCTTATTGAGCCCTGAAAACAAACTACAAGGAAGAAAAATAATTGGTTCAAACAAATATTCACAATGCTAATTAGACCAGTGTTTTTTGGGTGATCACAGAAAGAAAGCGCACATTAAGAATTAGCGAAGAATAGTGGGGGCAAATGTGCACTGTAAGCATCAGAGAGGGCTATCTGTGTACTGTGCCAGTTTTCTATGGGCTCATTACTCAATAAGTGGAAAATGGATAAGTCATTAGGGGCAGGATAGAAGGCATTTCATTTGAATGCACTGTTAGATTGACAAGTGGACTTTGTGGCCTGTTTGAAGACCAGGTGCAGTGGTTGATGCAAAGCTAAAAGCCTTTTTGAACAGGAGTGTGAAATTCAGGTGAAGTGTAATGGCACAGGGGATCTGTGATCTAAATGCTGTGCAAATCCTCTGTCATGGCAAGCATTCAGGACTATAGGCAGATGAATCATGCACACAACGGACACTATGCGATTTAAATTGAATTTAAAAAAAAAAAGAAAAGAAAAAAATTACGCCTAATCACATGATATTAACCAACAAGTCCCTCAAATCCAAGCAACCTATAGTTTATTAAGAAACTGGATGGATTACCTGTAAAAGCACATGCCAAAATAGTTTTTTCATGTGTTGTTTTCGAGTACAAGCTGATCCTGATTCATCTCAGAATGGTTGATTTGACAATTTAACATGTCCAGCAGCTTGATAAATTCCTTTTATCAGATGGTGGACAAAAAGGATTAGATTAAGAAAAAGTTCACCCACACTGCCAAGGTGGAATGTTTGGTGGTGGTGGGAGGGGCCAATGGTGCAGATAGGTGGCCTTGTTTTCATTTGTCTGCCCCATGGACGGACAGTTGTTGCTAGCACATAATTTTATATTGGGGTGTGTTGTTGAATGGCTTTTAGAATGCCTCAGTATGATTAAGAATTGCTCCTCAAGGTTTTGCACAAAAACTAAATTCAAATCAATTAAATACTTGTAAAATGTAGTAGTTAAATTGAAACAAGTCTGGTCTGTTAAACTTGAGTCCAGAATTTTTCATGTTGGCAATGTGCACTATTTGTACCTGTGCACAAATACATTGTGAGCTTGAACACAAAATGAGGCGTTTTTGAGGCGACCAGGTTGGAAAGAGCTTTATTTGATATTTTTCACAGTAACCATTATTATGTGCCCATCCACCTGCTCTCACCAGACCCTGCATCACTTTGCTATTTGTAAATGGATTCTGAATCATCTGAGTAGGCCTTGACACGGTGCTTTATGTATTTTTTCTTCCTTCTTCGATACCAGTGAAGAAGATGGTCCGAGATCAGAATGTTGCGGGAGTTGAGGACCTGCTCTGGTTATTTTTTTTGGTGGATGGACCATCTCTTGATTCCAGGTGCTAGATCTCGTCGTTTCCTTGGAGAGTTAACTGTTATGTGTCCTCTCAAGGGGTTCTGGTTTATTTAGTCTACAAGCCACCCAAGTCAGGCTTATAAATAGCAATGGAGTGCACAGCTTGCTTTAAATCAATATTATATTATTTATTTTCTGATTGATATCATTTTACACATACATTGTAACTGTATAGTCATCTTAATGTAGCCCTTCTATCTGAAATGGGCTACCAATATGACTCTAGAAACTTAGAATTTGACAAGAAATGCATTTTTGGCAAAGTAAAACAGTTTTGCTTAATTTGCTCCAAATTAAAAACAGCAGACTAGTTTAACATGGTCACTTGACTTTCTGGAGAAAAATGCTTTTGGACTCAGACTTAGTAGTTGAAGAGAGGACACTTGCTTTAGGCTGAGCTATAAAAACTGCATAATACACCACATGTTGAAATATATAAGACGTACAGTACAGCTATATTACTTGTTTTCTGCTTTATCTTATGTACTGCAGAGAAATGTTTTCTTTATGAGCCAGTTGTAAAGCTGGGTGAGACCATTACTCATCCCGCTGATTACAATGGATGGTCACAAGTAGGAAAGCAATAAACATATTGTAGAATACCACTGCATCTGACTCATCATCACTATAAAGATGAATGTGGCTTTTTTACAGTAACACAGTTTTGAGAAGCCATGTTGGTTTCTATTTGAAAACTCAAAACGCTTTGTCCAATCAGACTCTCCGCCCCATATTCTGTATTCATAACTGACCCATTGTGACTGAAAGTTGTTGGCTACTGGTACTGACATGAACACATAATATCAATGGTTGAAGGTTGCTTATATGCTGGGTCATATAGGACAACACTTAAAAGTAAAGTGAATACAGACTTATAGATGCCATTTCACACACAAAGAAAAATAAAACATTTCGTCCTCCAAAATCTGAACTGTGCTCCAAACTAAATGCTTTTACTGACAGAGGATTGGCTGTAGACATCTCTATTGAAAATATCAAAGCATATTGATGATTATGAAAGACAGAATTTTGTCCATGAATAAAAGTTTTTTTAATGTGTTGTTCATTTCATTTGTGCATGTGTCATTTAAGTGAACACAAATGGGAAGGAAGGAAGGGAGGGAGGAAGGGAGGGAGGAACCTTCCCCTTTCTTAAACACAATGTAACAGAAATACAAGATGGTCTTGATAGAACATGTTGATGTATGATTCAATTGTTGTAGCTTTAAAATGCTTCTTAAACCTATAGACATTTGATTAAATTACAGTCCAGGGAATTCCATATTTTTACTCCAGCCACAGATATTCTCGTGTGTTTTGGTGTTGTTCTGGTAAAAGCAAGAGAGAAGTGGATATTCCACCTGCTGTCTTGATCGGATCTAGAAGAAAACAAAGTTTGTATAGCGGTTAGCAACAACACATTTCTTACTTTATACATCACCAGAGCTTGTGATTTTATAAGACTTTGTAATTTCGATAATTTTGATTTGATAAATGGTTGGTCTGCTCTGTTGAATGGACATTATAAATAATTCTTATGGATTTTTTGTAGTGTAATCAGTAGTGTAACGGTGCTGTACAATAAATCAAATAAGGCCAAAGCAATGTACTTAAGGCATTGTTGTAATTGTATGTAACACTGATATTTTGGCATATTTTCCTTCGTATGTTGCTCACATGAGACTTCTAGTTTATTTTCGTCATTTACTTTTCAATTGTAATTGTAATTATTTTGTCACCTGTCAGAATGAAATTGGTGTCGTCAGTGAATAGCACAAACGGTAGTATTTGTGTTACTGCACATAAATCATTTATATATAAAATATAAACCGTTTAGGCCCGAGAATGGAAGCTTGGGTAATTCCACATTCAATATTCAGATTTTTTTTAGGTGTTGCCAGTAAGAACACTTTGTTTGCTCATTTTTAAGACTTCAATAGAATATTTGGATAAGAATGGCCGTATGGGGATTCCATCATGCTCCTATTGATAACTTCCCTCCCTGACAGAGCCCCTGCTTGGTAGAACTCAGAGACAATATTCCACAATTTACGTAGCATTCTACAAGCCATAAATTCACACGGACGTGCTGGGACCCGGTGAAGTCTATTAATACAGTAAAGGGGAGAATGTCGGGCTAATATTTACCATGTGCTTTGTGTCTGTGTTCTCCTGTGTGCGCAAGGTTAGTGCAGGGCCGCGTGCTTCAATATCCTCCAGCGCTCTCTCAGTAGATATTTTTACAGACTTAAGCAGAATTATCCCTGTCAAGGTCTGGTCTTTCTCTCCACCCCTCACTCCGCTCGTCTCCCACACTTTCCCATGCACCATTCTCTGTTGTGTCTATGTGGTTAATTAATGACCCCTGAATAAAGGGAAAGAGGCCTTGAATTAGTAGATCAGCCGCGCCGAGCACAGCCTTTTATATAAAGCAGGGTGTTATACAATGATTTTGATTTATTTTATGATTATAATGAAAGATAAATTTGCAAAATACATGGAACAACAAGGAGTATTGCTGCTAAGGGTCAGTGGTTCTTAAACTTTTTGTCTGGGGACCCCACAAAAAAATCTTGTGAGGTCTGGCGACCCCACATTACTCCCACGCCGATTTTGGGCAGACCTATAGTTATTGACACTCCCTCAAAAGGTTTTTGTCATTCCGTCAAACTAAATCAAGTAAAAACCAACTGGCAATGTAAGAACTACAAGAATTTATATCACAACAAGTGGAACAAAGCGAACAAAGTGAACAAATAAACACTGAATAATTATGACATTAAATAATACACTAAATAATGTTGTATTTATGTCTATAAAATACAGGGGTCACTGGGTCAAATGCCCTACAAAAAAAGTACTGTGGGATTTTATTTTCTTTAACTCACTATACAGCAGTAAAACTAACTTTCACTTGCACTTCACTGATGGCCTTATATCTGACAGATTCCAATGTCAACTATACACTTACAATGTATATAAACTAAAACACTTAAAATTGTACATGAAATAATATGCTTAGAAATGTACATAAAACTGGAGGTGCAGGTCAGGCTGCGCAGGTTATAGAGAGAATTAGTATTAGACACATCTCGGTCCTTGTCTGGGACAAATTAGTTAGCACAAGGTAGTTAGGACGAGTTAGTTAGGATGAGTTAGAGGTCAAGCGCTTCTCGTCAAGGCAGTGAGCCAGAGCCCTCTGTGATTTTGTGAAGAGAGAGAAAGTAAAAGGCGTGGACTAACAGGAGCCATGAGGCCCAGCCTCAGGTGGAACTTTTCTCCATCATCTGAGTGAAACTGCACGCAAAAGGCGCTGTGAGGAGCGGAAGACCTGAAGCGCTGAAGCGGGTTTGAATGACGAACGAGCCCCGCTCTGACCGCACGAGCCCCGCTCACGGACAGCACAAGACCAGTTCACGGAGCTCACGAGCCGCTCACGGATCGCACGAGCCCTGCTCACGGACCGCACGAGTCCAGTTCACGGAGCTCACGAACCGCACGAGCCCCGCTCACGGACCGCGCGAGCCCCGCTCACGGACCGCACAAGCCCAGTTCACCGCTCACGGACCGCACAAGCCCAGTTCACGGACCGCGCGAGCCCCGCTCACGGACCGCACAAGCCCAGTTCACCGCTCACGGACCGCACAAGCCCAGTTCACCGCTCACGGACCGCACAAGCCCAGTTCAGGGACCGCGCGAGCCCCGCTCACGGACCGCACAAGCCCCGCTCACGGACCGCACGAGCCCCGCTCACGGACCTCACGAGTCCAGTTCACGGACCGCGCGAGCCCCGCTCACGGACCGCATGAGCCCAGTTCACGGACCGCACGAGCCCCGCTCACGGACCTCAGATAGGCAGAATAAGCGCCTGACAGGGCTTCATGTGTTTAGTGTTCTACCTGCACCAACGGGACGCCTCCTGGCCGGCCCACGTTATCCCCTCCCTGCTCCTTTCTTCAGTTTTTTGGGAAGGCATCCGTGGCTCTCTCCTGCTGTTCTTTCCTCCACTGCGCGCTAACTCTCTCTCTTCTCCTGCTCTCTCTCTCCTCTGTTGCGCTCTCTTTTTCTCTCTCCTCCGCTCCGCGTAGAGCCGCGCTCTTTCAGTCAGGTGTCTTGACCCCTTTATTCGAGGATGAGGAGGAAAAGAACACAGCACTGGCTGCTCACGCGCTCTTTCACCGTGGAGCGCATGTTACGGACGTGCGCGCCTCTGCCCCCAGCCGAGCGCCCGACTCAGCCCGACAGCAGAGCGGACGGGTCGGTTTCAGGGCCGGCTCGACTCGGGACAAGAATTTAAGCTCTAAGCGGCACACACAGCGCCTAGGAATGCGAAAACAGCAGCTCTGAATTTGTATATATATATTTTTTTCATAGTTTCACCTCACAAAATAGCCGTTAATTCCCGACTGGAAAAAATTTGGCGACCCCACAAAAGTTTTCCGCGACCCCACTTGGGGTCGCGACCCCTAGTTTAAGAACCACTGCTAAGGGTGAATGCTTTTGAATCAAAGGCTACCACTGAAAATGTCCACACACATGGTGAACTGCCAGTGAATCTAAACGTCTTAATCATCATTTTATTATTTGACAGAGACAATGCAGTCAACCCTACAAGAGCTATTTGTGGGGGCCCTACATGCAAAAACCTCTTTGGGGCCGATTATTTGTCCAACTGCAATGGTCTTGGCTCAGAGCTGTGCAGGCACCAAGTGGAAGAAAAGAAAAAGTTTAGTAGTAATTATTATTTTTCATTATGATATATATTTTTTATTGAAAATAAAGGTAATAAAAACAATAAAATGAGGAGGAATAATAAATCTACTCCTACACCTACTCGGCAGCATTCGAACAAGCTGTGCACTGCCCATCATCTGCACATCTCACATCTGGTTAGCAAAACCGTGCCCTTTGCTCCACCGAGGCAGAGGACACTGAACGGAAGGGGCCTGTGCACTCACAGATGTATCTGCCTTTTACGTTTCATCAGCTGATTCCACTGGAAATTGTCTTCTATTATTTATAAAGTAGATCGCTCTCAGTGTATTCAGCATTGCCTTGAAATAAAACTATATTTATTCTCTTGTTCTCCATGTTTTCCACAAAGTTGATCGATAAATTGTGCAGCTAAAACAGGGAGATTTGCAGGTGGGTTAACACTTGCGTCACCTACAAGTGCGTCACTGAAAACCCAGCTAAAGGGCATGTCTGAGAGATTCCATTTTGACACCTTGGTATGATTGTATTCCCTCATAATGATAGCTTGTTAAATGATATGATGGCTCACTAGCCCGGAATAAAAAAGGTAACTTGAACCACTCTGATTCATCGCTATAAAGCAGTTTCTGCACTTGCATTCTCAGGTCTGCAGATACTTGCTGGAGGAAAAGTGGATGCTAGAGTGATTTTTGCACACCGAATATAGTCAGCAGACCAAGTGCATATGTAAATGGTAGTGTGCATCGGAGAGTAGTGAAGCGTCTTTGGGCCATTAGACTGTGTAGCATGGATAGTTCAAGAGACATCCCAGAGGGAGATGTGCCTATGTTTTAGTATGTGTATGTGTCTGTCACGCCTCATCCCCTTAAACTGAGTTCTCCCTATTTTCCCTGGCCTGGGGCGCCATGGCAACGTGAGGACTAAAAATGATGGATGTCACTTTGCATGAGTGCATGTGTGCATGCACATTGTGGTCAAAAATAATATATGTACCTGTGCTGCAGCGCCTGAACTCTCTGTGAGGTTGTTTCAGGCCATGACCACTAGGGGTGCCAAATGATCAGGTCAAGCAGTGTGGGACAGTTTTAAAAAAAATGTCTTGTTGTAAATTAGATTTGAAATTTAAAATAAAAAAGCAATTTAAAGAGCCAAATGATATTTCTAAGTTATATTGCAAATCTATAAGGGTTACCCATAATAAACTTTCATATTGAGAATGGCTGTGTTGAAGACTGTTATCAGTCACAGGTTCTCATCTCCCCCACATGCTGACAGGTTGTTAATGAGACCGGCAGACTTCTGCAGAATCAGATATTACTGTCCTGGAGAGGCAGGGTCAGATGCAAATGACTGAAGGAACTCAATATATTTCACACTAAGACCACCATGCTGAATGCATTCACACAGCATCCATAAGATCCAGTAAAATGATATCAAATCAAATCAAATCAATTTATTTTTATAATGCCCAAAATCACAACAACAGTTGCCTCGATGGGCCACAGGTAAAAGCAATTCAGATAACTGTCCCAGAATGCCCCTGTCCTTTGACCCTCCTTCGCGGCGAGGAAAAACTACAAAAAACCCCATGGGGAAAAAGTAGAAACCTCGGGGAGAACCACAGTGAAGGAGAGATCCTACTCCCACGGACGGACAGGCTGCAGATGAACTAGGACTGACGCATCCACTTGGACTGTGGAGCCAGAACCACTCAAGAGGGAGGTGGCTTTAAAGAGTTCCTCCAGGCGGACGAGGAGCAGTCCACCAGTGTAGAGATCCTCCAGCAGGAGATGAGGAACAGTTAATCTAAGTAGATGGAGTTCGTCCAGGCAGACGAGGTGTGGCTAATCCAGGGTTGAGGGAGTTCCTCCAGGCGGGTGGCGCATTGATCTTCCATTGTAGAGATCGATCATCATGACAGTTGGGGGTGGGGGTGTCGTCTCTGGAGCTGCCTCCGCAGTGCCTGAAACAGTCTCCACTCCCGGAAGTGGAGAGAAAGAGAAACATGTGAACAGCAATGAACAGACTACAGTTGAAGTAATATTAAATATTGTTGATAGGTAAAGTAGGAAGAACCAGAGGATAGTGTTCAAGCTGCCATACTTCCCCCAGCAGAATTGCTCCAAGGGCAGCGTAGCTAAAACTGTAGGTTTTTATTTCTGTTCCTAACTGGCCTGACCATAAGCTATTTCAAAGAGGAACGTTTTGAGCCTGGTCTTAAATGTAGAGACTGTGTCGGCCTCTTTTACATGAACAGGGAGCTGGTTCCATAACATAGGAGCTTGGTAGCTAAATGCTCGACCTCCTACTGTGCTTTTAGAGACTCTGGGGACTAACAATAGTCCAGCATTTTGAGAACGAAGAGCTCTGTTTGGATGATGCCTTACTATTGCATCTTTGAGGTAGGATGGGGCCATATTGTTTAAAGCTTTATAAGTCAGGAGGAGGATTTTAAATTTGATTCTAAACTCAACAGGAAGCCAGTGAAGAGACTCTAACACTGGTGAAATATGATCTCTTTTTCTAGTACCTGTTAATAATCTTGCTGCTGCATTTTGAACCAGTTGAAAGCTTCTTATAGAGCTTTTAGGACACGCTGTAAGCAGGGCGTTACAATAGTCTAATCTGGATGTGACAAATGCATGGATGAGTTTTTCGGCATCATCTCTGGGCAGGATTTTTCTAATTTTGGTTATGTTACGCAAATGAAAGTAGGCTGTTTTACAGGCTTGATTTATATGTGCTTTGAATGAGAGATCTTGGTCAAATAGGACCCCAAGGTTTCTTACAGTAGAGCTGGGGGCTACAGTGATATTGTCAATGTGAAAAAATATAACTAGTTTTAATTAACTTTTACTTAATAACTGCACTAAATGGATTTTATATTTGCAGTTGGCCCAGGGAGAAAGAGAATGCCTCTAGTTTGTGACAGATAAACTGACTAATTTACATAAAAAACACCAAAACAATAATTTCTTACATTTAAAATGTTTATTGTTTTCAGACTAATCTGTTCAACAAGTCCTCCAAATCCAAACAACCTATTTGGTCGTTTATTTAGATCCCAAAAATGACCATCAAGTCATATGGGATGCTAAAACAGCGCCCCACAGGTCTTGTCTAAATTACACTCATCCAATCCAAAAGGAGACATGAAAACATATGACTTTTGAGATTCTAGGCTTGCTCCATGTTCAGTTTTAGAAAATTTGGCAAAAACATCATCTTATGATAACATCCACTCATTCTGGTCATATACAGCTAAACCTACAATCAAAGAGCTAGCGTTAAACTTCTGTGGTAGTTTTAGTGGTAGAGGAAACCAGAGCACCCAGACAAAACCTACACAGACAAGGGGAGAACATGCAAACTCCACTAAGAAAGGCCCCGTGCTGCCTGGGAGTGTGACTGTGTCATCTAAATGCAATGATGTTTGTATACTGTACACACAGTATATGTAACTATGTTGCCCTGAAATTGATACCCAGATACCCACAGATATCATAGACCAACATCAGCGATGCCTGCACACCCCAATGAGCAGCCCTATAAGGACAGCTGCATGAGTAAAAAAAGCAAATACTTTGGAATGGACCCGATCCGTACCAGCCCCCACACAGAACTGCACTGTAAAACTCAGGAGACCACAATCATTCTAGGCCAAACATTACACCCGATTGTCCAAAAAAAGCACAGAGATTGGCATCAAACCTTTTCCCCTGCGTCAAACCCGAGCCCGGGACATCAGCCCCCAGCAACACTAGGTACACCTACACACAGAGAGACAAATGTGAAGATCTGGGGGCTTTTGTCCAGCCATCTCTGTAAGATAGTTTTATGAACTGCAAACAATATAATTCTCACAAATTTTTATGTTTCTGCTCGAAATGTTTGTCTACTCCTAAGACATAGCAATAAGAATCTACTGGTATATTAAGGTGTAGAAGTCGCTTGATCTCTACTTTATCTGTGCTTGGTCATTTTGCCAGTACTGTTGGATTTGTGGACAGAACCATATTAGGTTTTAGTATAGTATTTCTAGGTTGTTTCAATTTGGAGGAATTATTGAATTAGTTAATTGGTTAAATGTATATGGAGGAATGCAGAGAATTAATGATGGAACTGCACGTTTCATTTTGAAAGCTCTTTTCACCTTCATATGAAGCTATCCCAATGTGAAAATCTTTATTGTTCTTAAATTGGTATATGTAACGCTCCAGGCAGCACTGAAGTCCATGTTAAGAGCAGGCAGAAAATTGAATGCAGCTCTTCCAGTCCAGCGGCCCTCCTTTAGCTGGTGGCACAATGACTGTTGCAGGGAAGAGACTGTTCTGGGGATGTTCATTGGTGAATATTGCGTTAGTAATTTTAATATGCCCATGTGGTGTGTGTGATGGCATACCAAGGACCAAATGTTGGACTATTAGCTTTTGAATGGGCTTGAGTGAGTGAGAGATGATTCAATTTTGAAAGCTTTCAATCACAGAGGAGTTCATAACTGATGATTTTTCTTTGATCGATATTTTTGCTGCAGATAGGAGCTGGCAGAAAGCAAATCATGTCTTTTTCATTTTGATATTCTCTGCCAGTCAATCGCTCTTCTAATAAAATCTGACAACACCCATGATGTTCAAAAAGATTAGTTTTATTACATGAGTGATCAAACTGTTTTCTAAAAAAAAAAAAAAACTTTTCAAAATCAACTCAACTTGGTCTTCCATGCTTTGGGAGTGTCTTCAGTGATATAATCCCTTATTCACATACAATTAAATGATGAATAACTCAATCAATGACATTTTGTATATACAAATGTAATTAGAAAACACACACACACACACACACACACACACACACACACACACACACACACACACACACACACACACATACACACAAATGGGCAATTAGTGTAAAATTTATTTCAATAATAATCTCCAACAATACATGTTCTGCAGAAATACACGTTTAATACAGTATTAAAAGATGCAAAAGCAAATTATATTCTATTTTTAACAGCTTTAGATCTGATTTGATCAGAAGATTTATAGATATTTCTTTAAATAACTTTCCCCTTTTTTGTACCATAAACACCTTTTATGGCCAGAGATTAAAAATGCACATTTTTTACATTTGTACATTCTTCCTGTGTATCTTTGTCTGTACAAAATCAAACAAATGTCCCTTTAAAAACGTATTCTGCTACAGTGACTCTTAACCATGTTCTTACAGTGTTCCATCATTAACATGCTTAAAGTAGCATTTAGCTGCATTCACATCATTTTGAGGACGTTTTTTCAGATCATATACATCACTAATCTGAGAATCTTCTGTTCTTCTGAGCATTTCTGCCGTCTAAACATGATAGCTACTGCCAGCTTGACTGCAGCATCTCTTAAAGTGCTAACATCTAGGCGAGTGTATGCACCATCTACTGCCTGCATACACTCAGTAAGTGTCAGGCCCGACAACAGAGAAACTTGTTCATACTGTACAGTGCATAATAAACTATTTTTTGTTTTAAAACATGGGATGGCTAATTTAAGGCACTCAAGAGCATGTTTAAAGGCTAATAACAATATGAAAATGTATAATATGTTTTTCTTTAAATCACTGTCCTGAAGTATCAACCCACTGCAGCAGTAAGTTAGATTCAGGCTGTAACATCAGCATCTTGCCCTTAAACACATTGCAGTGTCCCTGTACAATTAGAAGCATCAGACCATATTATGGATACAAGGCTGTAGGAAATACAATGCACAGATGAATTAGGATGCATATACAGCACAGGACATAAGGTTATCTGTGACATGAGGGTGACTTGGTGAACAGTTGATGTACATGTCTTGTATCATTTACGGTGAGTGCCCCTCTGGCCTGTGAAGCAGCTCCTCTTCCTTTCTATCGTCCAGTGGAGTGGGAGCAGTTTGTACTGTGTCCTCCGGTCCATCACTGAGACAAACACCCTCTGCTTACAGCCCAGGCTATTATGTTAATCTTGTGAATAATACCTGTGGAGAACACCCTGCCCCAACATGGCACAACCACGTTTCTCTGTTTTGTGTGACCAGGATTCACACACACTCCAAATACCAAAATTACAGATTTCGACACATTCTGCTATCACGACTTAAATACGTATACAGACCTAACCTTCTGTTTATTGTTAAAGAGTTGTTATATAAAATGACCAGCAGATGGAATCAGCAGTCTAAAAAATATTGAATTAATGTGGTGTCTTTATAACATAGTGTAAAAATGTACTATTGTTATTTTTTGTTGTTTTTATGTAAGTTGCAATCACAAGTATTATGTTTTATTTATAATATAAACTCTCGCAAAAGATAGTTAAAAAATGCACAGATTTCATTCACGTGCTCAGTAATGTCACTTCCTGTTGAGGATATAAACAAACCACAGAAGTGTAGCACTAGCTCTTTGATTGTGGATTTCGTGGTTTGTGACCAGAATGAGTGGATGTCATGCAGGGGCGTTATTTTAGCATAGCATAGCATCCATCTTTATCTGTCGTTTTTTGGGATATAAACAAACATCCAAATAGGTCGTCCTTGGTGTGAGGACAATCTCGTTTATCTATACGCACACACTCCTTAATGTAGAGAACACAAGGGAAAGTTACATGAAAAAAACTGTTATAAGGTTAAGAAAATGGGAGGAAACATGGTCTGAAGGTCAATGATTAGGGCATCACACCGAGAACTCCCAGCAGATAAAGTAGCACTTTTCACACAACAAAGTAGTGCCTGAAGAACAGCAGCGGGCTCAAAGGCACGGAGGCAGCAGCTCGATGATTGATGGAGAGAAGGTGCGTGGAGGAGGAGATTCAACTGTCAAGTGGCCAAGAGCTATACTGAGAAATTTCCACCGAAAATTATTGCCAGTAAAGTTATGAATTTATCATCATTCAATAAAAATCAGTTGTCAGTAGCTCAACGTGAGCATGAACGTTTAATTCAGTGAGGTATAAAGAAATTTATCCCTGCAATTGTGGCGGCCACCTTATGACTGTAGTAAGAGAAAAACAATAATAAATAATACGGAATGTTAAAACAAGCCCAGAAATGCCATTAATTAAAGTCCCAGTAGTGCTGTGTCTGTTAAGACATGTTTTCAGTGAAGGGTGAAAACAAATATTCTCTTCAATAATAGATCTGATACATGTTTAATGAAGAATGACAGTATGTTTACATGTACACTGTATGAACTCATACATTGAGAATCATTCTATGTACCTAACACAGATCATAAATAATAATTTCTATAAGCAAAAAAAGGTACTCTTTATTGTCCCCGTAGGGAATTTTGTCCTCTGCATTTGACCCATCCTTCAATGTCACTGGAGCAGCCCTTCAGGAGCAGTGGGGCTACAGTGCGGCGCTCAGGAACCATCTCCAGATCTTGAACAAGGCTTGGTTAGGACCATAGCTGGAGGATTTACCTACTGGGCATGTTTTGGGCTGATGGGGGAATCCGGACGCGACCCATCCAGACACGGAGGAAACTCTACAGCAGGGATCTCCAACCTTTTCCCCCCAAAGAGCTACTTTCACAAAACAAAAATGGTAGAGGGCTTTTAGCGTTCGCAAGAAACTGAGTCAATATAACAGTGATGGCTATCCTCATGGGGGATAGGCCTACACACAAATACACAAGTGCACAAATGTAGGCATCTGTCTAAAATAACAATCAATGTCACTTCATTTTGAACTGTTACAGTAATCATAGAAAAACTCGAACAAAGGTCAGTTATGAGCAGTTTGAGGAGAGTAATAGCCCACATGACAAACGATCCTACCTTTACAATGGCAATATGTGCGTAATCAAATTGGAATTATTCAGCGTAATATATAGTTCATAAATCCTTTGGCGAGCTACTTGAAAAGGGATGGAGAGCTACCAGGAGCTCCTGAGCTACAGGTTGGAGACCCCTGCTCTACAGCCTATAGGAGTCGAACCCGGAAGCTTCTTGCTGTGAGGCGAGAGTGCTAGCCATTCAGCCACCCTGTCGTAGAGAATGTCAGTTTCAAGAAAACTGATTAAAAAGTGCTCCCCCAATTAATTTGTAAGAGTTCTTAGGGTTTTGCTGTCAGAACTCTATCTGAGACTATTGGTTTCCATGGCGATTATTCCTCTACAGTTTTAATTATACCTCACTGGTTTAATATCTGTTGCACTTTTCTTTGACTATGATCAATCACAATAGCTCTTGCCCTCTAATCCAATGGTTAGAGGTTCAATCCCAGCTCTCACCTGTGCATTCTGTTGTGTTCTGGGCCAACTCACTTCACTCTCCTCCAGAGTCTGGGTTCACTGTTACTTGGCGTAAAATGCTTTGAGTGTCCCTTGTCCATATAATATATATGTTCATATAAAGAAAAGATTGTTGCTCTGGGACATGGTCTAATGCAGGTCATAGATCCAATTTTAATGATAAAGAAGGGATGAGCTGTGAATAGCTGTGAGATTAGACCAACAGTTCACCTGGCAAAAGTGCAGCGTGACAAAATTGTTTACCATGATGAAACACAACTCTTGAATCGGAAATCTTTGTAATTCACTTACCAAGAGAAAACGTAAGTGGGTGTCTGTCATTAGGGCTTAGCTGTTTCATTTGATTTCACACGTTCACATTACTAATACACTGGCTCGTTTGTTTGTTGTCATCATAAAATAGTCATAGTTAAAAAATCCCACATTTTACCAGGTGGTATCCCTAGGATGAAAAACAAATCATGAAAAGTAGTAACGGGCCAATTATGATTAATGCCCTTTGTAGAGAAGCTGTAAACATCAAATACCCAGAATAAAATCGAAGATGCTCATCCAAATTCATATCACGGTTCATTTAGCCATCCCATGCACTTTGTTTCTGATTTGTGCTTTATCGCTGTCTACACAATTAACCATAAAACTAAAATGTACTCTCCAAAAATAAATACTGACTTTAGGCTAATGCTTCCTTGTATATCCTGTACGGCATCCCCTTCACTGGAAAAAAGCTGACGTCACATCCGGTGAGTCTATTCTGCGTTTGCGAGTGATCGTTCTCCACACTTTATTGTTAATCCACGAATTATACAAAAACTATCTTACCCTCCTACACATAATTGAAAGTTTAATTGCTCCCTAAACAACCCGGAGCCTCATTTAGCTCACTTTGTTCAGTATTTAGTGGATTAAATCCCCCTGCCCGCTAGCATCAGCCAGGGCTAGCCTGGCGATAGCGCCATGGCTGGCCGTCCTCCGCCTCTTTCGCCCTTACCTGTTCAAGCTGTCATATGTTGAGTCAGAACCCTGCTTCTTTCACTGACGACAGGGAGAGTTGCGTGAAGTGTAGCGTAGTGGTAGCTTTGGAAGCCAGGGTTACAGAGTTAGAAGCGCGGATCCGCATTGTGGAGGAGCTAAAGTCTAGCTATAGCCAGGTCGTAGCATCAGGTTTACGGACCGCGCCCGCGGGTAGCAGTGTTAGCATAGTTAGCAGTGTTAGCGGTAGCAAGGCTAAGCCTCAGGATAAGACCAGCCCCCAGCGCCTCCCGGCGCGGCGGGACCAGACCAGGAACAAGACAGGGATAGATTTGTGACAGTTGGGAGGGATCGATGCGCTAGCGCCAGCCCTTTAGTGCACCATAAGCTTCCGTCTGCAATAGGTTTGCCCACTCGGCGATCACCTGCCCGCCCGAGCGTGACACTCTGGTGATTGGAAGTTCCATAGTCAGAGGCGTGAAGCTGCCAGCAGCCTCAGTTAGGTGTTATCCGGGGGCCAGAATGGGTGACATCGAAGGAAACCTTAGGCTTTAAAACAGAGTAGTCAGAGGTTCCGTCGTATCGTGATTCCGCGGAGGTGGTAATGACACCAGCGGAGACAATCAGAAGTGCTCAAATTGCAGGTTGGAGGCGGTGTGTGAATTGGCGAAAGTCGATGTCAGATACCGTAATATTTTCTGGTCCCCTCCCCAATCGGGTCAATGCGGAAATGTCCCGCAGCTTTTCAGCATTCAACTGCTGGTTGTCTAGTTGGTGCCCCCAACACAACGTAGTCTTTGTTGACACTTGGAGTGCGTTCTGGGAAAGCCGGGCTCATACGCGAGGGATGGCATCCATCCGACTTGAGGGTACATCACTTTTAGTTGAAATTTGGCCGATAGCCTTGAGTCGCCTAAAGTGGCGCTCTAAATATGAGTCCCGGGTGCAGAGTCTCTTCTCTGTCGCTAAGCTCTCGCCAGCTGTCACAGATCAAGTGTTCAGAGTCAAAGCAAATAGAGACTGTCTGCGCGACCCTCGTGTAAATAACGCCAATAAGTCAGATCCAAACACAGATAATTTAGGTGTCAGACCAAATAACTTAATACAAATAATCCCTACACATGATACAAATAAACTAATAAATAAGCATGTAAAATGTGGATTGCTAAACATTAGGTCAATTTCCTCCAAATCACTTTTAGTTAATGAATTAATTAACGATTATAATATTGATCTTTTAGCTTTAACTGAAACTTGGCTTCAACAAGATGATTATGTCCAGATTAAATGAGGCCACCCACAGAGTCATGTTAACTTTCAAGCTGCCAGGAGCTCAGGCGAGGAGGTGGGGTGGCAGTAATTTCACATTCTAGTTTACTCCTGAGTCTAAAATTAACAAAACTAATAATGAGTCTTGCTCATTTGAAAGCCTTATCCTATCAATCACCTGCCCAAACTGGAAAAACCAAAAAGCTGTTTTGCTCATAATAATCTATCGACCTCCCGGTCCTTACTCGCTGTTCTTAACAGAATTCTTTGACTTCCTATCAAATTTAGTATTAGACTGGGAAAATATTGTGGTGGTTGGGGATTTCAACATTCATGTGAATGAAAATAATTGCCTCAGTAATGCCTTTAGCGCTTTATTAGATAGCATTGGTTTCACTCAAAATGTAAATAAACCAACCCACAGTCACCAGCACACTCTGGACCTGGTTCTAACTTATGGAATAGAGATTAGTGACCTAAATGTCTTCCCCCAAAACCCAATAATGTCAGATCACTTCCTAATTACCTTTCCAGTTTATTCTTAAGGACTATCCAGCTCCTCAGACTAAAACTATAATGAAAAGGACAATATCTGAAAAATCTATTTTAAAGTTCAGAGAAATAATAGAACCAATATTTAATATTACGTCATGTGATCCTGTCGTTAACAGCGCCAGTCCCAGTGCTATTGATAACTCTGTTGACTCAATGGTCAACTCTCTAAAATCTGCTCTTGATGTTGCAGCTCACTTAAACAAAGTAATCAGGCCAAAACAGGCCTCCCCCTGGTACAATGAAGAACTACGTTCTCACAAACAAAGGGTAAAGAAAACTAGAGAGATCCTTCGCCGCTCCCACACAGAAGAATCCCTAAAAAGAATGGAAAACTTGCCTTCTGTCTTATAAGCAGGCTCTGCGTAAGGCTCAAACCAGATATTATTCAAATTTAATAGAAGTAAATAAAAATAACTCTAGATTTCTCTTCAGCACTGTAGCCAGGCTGACAAACTGTCTAGCGCAGTAGAACCCTCAATACCAGTTACTCCTAAGCTGCAATGACTTTCTTTTATTCTTTAGCAGCAAAATCACAACTATTAGAGATAAACTAAATGCAATTACTCCCACTATCAGTACTGAGCAAGCCCAGACTGCAAAGCTAGTGTCCCATACAAATCCTTCAGTAATACTAGATAGGTTCACTGCTGTTGATCAGGCAGAGATAACTTCAGTCATTATATGTCCTCCAAAACATCAACTTGTATTTTAGACCCAATCCCAAGTAGACTCCTCAAGAAATTCTCCCCCCTAATTATAAATCCCATTCTTAATATAATAAATACTTCACTAAGCGGTTATGTCCCTCAGTCCTTCAAATATGCAGTGATTAAACCACTTTTGAAAAAGCCTAATCTAGACCCTGACATACTGGCAAACTATAGACCTATTTCTAATCTGCCCTTTGTCTCTAAAATCCTTGAAAGAATTGTGATTAAACAGCTTTGTCGCCACCTGCAGGACAATAATTTATTTGAAGTTTTTCAGTCAGGGTTCCGGTGCGTACCACAGCACTGAAACTGCACTAGTTAAAGTCACAAATGATCTGTTATTAGCTGCTGATGATGGACAGGTCTCAATCCTGGTTCTGTTGGACCTCAGCGCAGCGTTTGATACCATCGACCACAACATTCTACTGCAGAGGTTAGAATGTGATATAGGTGTCAGTGGAACCGCCCTTAGCTGGTTTAAATCCTATCTATCTGATAGGTACCAGTTTGTTAATGTAAACCAGAGATCTTCCCCATGTTCTAAAGTAACCCACGGTGTGCCGCAGGGTTCAGTACTCGGTCCAGTTCTGTTCACACTTTATATGCTGCCCTTAGGTATGATCATCAGAAAGCATGGCATTAACTTCCACTGCTATGCAGATGACACTCAGCTTTATTTATCAATGAAACCTGATCAGACCCATCAAGTAGACAGACTTAGTGCCTGCGTGAAAGACATAAAAACTTGGATGACTCTTAATTATCTGCTCCTTAACCCTGAAAAAACCGAGGTCATTCTGCTGGGCCCTAAGCACCTGCGAGACTCTTTATCTGACCAGATAGTTTCTCTGGACAATATCACTGTAGCCCCCAGCTCTACTGTAAGAAACCTTGGGGTCCTATTTGACCAAGATCTCTCGTTCAAAGCACATATAAATCAAGCCTGTAAAACAGCCTACTTTCATTTGCGTAACATAACCAAAATTAGAAAAATCCTGCCCAGAGATGATGCCGAAAAACTCATCCATGCATTTGTCACATCCAGATTAGACTATTGTAACGCTCTGCTTATAGCGTGTCCTAAAAGCTCTATAAGAAGCTTTCAACTGGTTCAAAATGCAGCAGCAAGATTATTAACAGGTACTAGAAAAAGAGATCATATTTCACCAGTGTTAGAGTCTCTTCACTGGCTTCCTGTTGAGTTTAGAATCAAATTTAAAATCCTCCTCCTGACTTATAAAGCTTTAAACAATATGGCCCCATCCTACCTCAAAGATGCAATAGTAGCGTACCATCCAAACAGAGCTCTTCGTTCTCAAAATGCTGGACTATTGTTAGTCCCCAGAGTCTCTAAAAGCACAGTAGGAGGTCGAGCATTTAGCTACCAAGCTCCTGTGTTATGGAACCAGCTCCCTGTTCATGTAAAAGAGGCCGACACAGTCTCTACATTTAAGACCAGGCTCAAAACGTTCCTCTTTGAAATAGCTTATGGTCAGGCCAGTTAGGAACAGAAATAAAAACCTACAGTTTTAGCTACGCTGCCCTTGGAGCAATTCTGCTGGGGAAGTATGGCAGCTTGAACACTGTCCTCTGGTTCTTCCTACTTTACCTATCAACAATATTTAATATTACTTCAACTGTAGTCTGTTCATTGCTGTTCACATGTTTCTCTTTCTCTCCACTTCCCCCGGGGAGTGGAGACTGTTTCAGGCACTGCTGCTGCTCCAGTGACGACCCCCCACCCCACCTGTCTGGGCGATCTATGCGCCACCCGCCTGGACAGCTGGATTAGCCACACCTCGTCTGCCTGGACGAACTCCTTCTACTTTAGATGAACTGTCCCTCATCTCCTGCTGGAGGATCTCTCTACACTGGTGGACTGCTCCTCGTCCGCCTGGAGGAACTCTTTAAAGCCACCTCCCTCTTGAGTGGTTCTGGCTCCACAGTCCAAGTGGATGCGTCAGTCCTAGTTCATCTGCAGCCTGTCCGTCCGTGGGAGTAGGATCTCTCCTTCACTGTGGTTCTCCCCGAGGTTTCTACTTTTTCCCATGGGGTTTTGTAGTTTTTCCTCGCCGCGAAGGAGGGTCAAAGGACAGGGGCATTCTGGGACAGTTATCTGAACTGCTTTTACCTGTGGCCCATCGAGGCAACTGTTGTTGTGATTTTGGGCATTATAAAAATAAATTGATTTGATTTGAATTGACTGTAACTGCAACAGACACCATTTGCAGTAGTCGCACTTTCCACTGGTTTCACAGCTATGAGCCAAATTTCAGCTTATTATGCTGATGCAACAGTGCCTCCTTCTCTGTCTGTGCCCACAAACTACTGCCCAGACACATCAGCTCAACCGAACAGATGAATAAGTAATAGACAGAGAGAAAAAAAGTGTCATGAATTAGCATACGTCTTAAGTTTAGACAGACTGAGGCAGGAGGAGAGCTCTTCTAGTTGTGTTGGGCCACAGTGTTTGAGAAGGAAGCTATGGTCAGAGCTAAGTGCCAGTGAATTATAACAATAGCAACAAAACACATGGTTCTGATTTACATGCATGGAGAAAATGGTAACATTTTCATTTAGGGACCACATATTAATCATATATGCTGGTTAGTGGGTATTAAACTATTAGTTTGTATTATTAAAACTTTTATTAATGCTTACTTAGATAATGGTGTATACAAAATCACCTGATGATGCTTAGGCACAGAAATTAAAAGTATTAAAATAAAGATGCACTTACTCAATTTTTTTGTGCATTTTTCTTGTTTTTCTCCTGCAGAAAATACGGTAACACCTTATAATAACTACACTTATTCATGCCTTAATAAAACATGAACAAAGACTAAATTCATAATAAACAAATTGTTTATTAAGAATGAATGCTTAATAACTACTTAACTAATTCTCTAGCCCTTATTCCTAACTCTAACCTTAATTAATTAGTTACTAAGCCTAAATCATAAACAATATATTAATTGTGAATTAAGTCTTTGTTCGTGCTTTGTTAAGGTAAATTAAGGTGTAGTTATTATAATGTGGTATATACTGAAAGTACTTACAAATGTCAACAAAAAAGCTACACATTTATATACCAAGACTCCTTTGACAGTAAAGACGCCTGTAAACTTTCTTTAAGCATCTACCACCCCATATGACTCAAGGTCCATCATCTAAAGGCGTAATATTGACTTATGAATTATTCATCACCGTAGAAATTGTTTTTATTTTTAACTTTGCGAATGCTCAATGATTGGCCAAACATTGAAATATTTACTTTTTATTGTAAGACCATACAGTAGCTTCTTTCTATTTATCTGACACAAGTTACCACTGTTTCAGTTACCACTCCCTCAACTTCCCTCTCCAGAAAACAAAACAAAACGTCTCTTTTTAATTGTCACATCATTTTCCTATCAAGAAAAATGTCCCTATATTTAATTCACAGACCAGTGCAAGTATCACACAGTTATTCTGTAGTGCCTTGAGGCAAACCTATGATAGACAGCACTGATGATGTTTCAGAAGAACCTCCAACAAGTCAGAAGTGCTTCACAGAGAGCTATAAATGATATCTCTTTTTAATATTTAAATTTGGGTTTTTTGAAAAGGCCATGCTTTAATTAAAAGTTTGTACTGTACTTCCAAAAATCTTATCCAATCAATTACTTTTAAACTAAATTCACAACACTGTGTAATTTGCCTTGTCATAAATAACCTCTCATCTCACTGATATAGATAGTTTATTCAGGGTTGAATGAACTTGTTATCTATTATTTCTTTGCAAATGATAACGCTCTCAAAACTCTTCTGCTTGAAATTACTGCTGAAACTAAGCAAAAATACTATACTAACTTCTACAAACACTCCAAATATTGGTTCTACTGATATGTACAAGCTTTTAAACATGCTTTAATGGTGTTAGCTGTTGTAGTTGGATTAGATGTTTTGTCTGTATTGTCCAGCATTGAGGGTGCGCTGAAAATTACTCTTTACTCTCTCCTCTACAAAATATTGTAACTCCAGGTTATACATTTAGGGTAAAATGTCATTTTTCTGGATTTTCTGGACAAATGGCAATCTGTTGCAACAGTGAAAGCAGCAGGCAGGGCATGGAAGTTCTGCAATTTTGAACTGGACCCTATAATTACAGTAAGTTGTTTAAGAACAAGTTTGTGGTGAAAAGAAAAAAAGCTTAATTTCTTCCTCAAAGAATCAAATGACAAATCTGCACTCTATACGTCTTGAATCTCATATGTCCTGGCTTCAGTCGCTGGACCCATCTCCACCCACCTGAAGAGCAGAACCAGCTCCACAGGTGCAGTCCTCAGCTGGGCTCATCTCATACACTCTCTTTTTATTACTTCGAAACCATTTTAATAAATGTGAGCAGAGATGAGAAATTTAATAACAGGTGCATAATGAAGGGCAAATCACCATGCTGGATTTAGCAAGTTAGAGAATAAGTATGCAACAAATTAAAATACAGATTCAATTCATTTCCAGCTAAATTGGGCAACAACATTCACAATCACAGCAGGTCAGGGCAGTTAACGTGAGTGAGACAAACTGATATTAAAAAAAGTATGAAATGTAAAAAATATGACGAACAAGATACGTCAGAATTTACAAAAATTGGAGAAACAAGCTAAAACTGGGGATCAACCAGCAATGACCCAGAACACTCATACAAGGCTGAAATCAAGGCCACACCAAATACATGCATTTACCTCATCTATATTAATAAATAAAGCTATAAATATATCAATTATTACTGCCAAAACATGACTTGCATTTTCTCACTCATTTGTCTTTTAGAAACAAGATAGTAAATGTGGCTGAGAGCTAACTATTTCTAGAAATTAAATAATCTAATATTTTGAAACTTTGAAAACATTAAAGCCTCAAATCCAATCCCACTTGTCAAAAGAGCTAGGGATTATTTTCCATTTTACACAGCAGTTCCACCACATAATTGTGCTAATTTAACCCAAATCTTAGCCAATGACAAAGTGCTATGAAATCTACAGAGCATTTTCCCTGGAAGATCCTTTTTCATGCCCAGGTTGGTGGAAAATGCAATGGGCTTTTTGTACATTTGCAAATATAGAACAACAAAGAACAAAAATAAAGGACACGGGGCTCCATAGCTGCATGTTATCATCCAAGTTTTTTTTTAACACTCCATCTACCTCTAGATGGAAACTCAGAGGGAAGGTGTGAACAGGAAGTGAGGCCGTTGAGGTGACTGTGATTGCGAAAATGAGCAGCAGAAAGACGTAGGTGTCCCATATTACAGACATACAGTATAAGAGATTCCTAATGGCGGTACATGCAGAGAAGACTAGCGGGGACAGTTGTTATGTTAGCTGCAATCATAGCTATTCTGATGATGTGAGGCCGATCCCGAGGTGTGGAATTATGTTTGACACGTGTGGGACAGGGAGATTGAAATGGGTATGAAAGATCAGGATAGAAAATAGGCTATATTATGTTTACACAGAAAAAAGTACTGAGGCCTGTATTAGCGGCATTACGGGGTTAGTAAGGTTTAGTGCTTTCTAACCCTGGTTTAGCGCAGTGGTTCTCAAACTTTTTCAGTCACGACCCCAAAAATAATAATAGTTCACATTCGTGACCCCCAAAGACAAAAAACAGGGGACACCAAAGTGATAAATTAGCCTTATATCTAATGTTTGATTTTATTTAGAAAATATAAACCTAGAAAAATGACTTTGATTGGCCAACAAATAGGAATCTACAGTTACCACTGCATTTGAAGGGGGTCAAGCCCTGTTTAACACTAATGTATTAATTTTTCCCCATCATCTGGGGACCCCTAGAAATAATTTTGAGACCCCCAATGGGGTCCCGACCCCTAGTTTGAGAACCACTGGTTTAGTGATACTACGAAGCTGGATCACTTTCCATCAGAGTAGATCTGGTAACGGCAATGAACTCATAACTTGCGTCGATCCAGGTCAGTTACCGAATAAGATAAGAAGACGAGTCTTTGACCAATCAAAGACAAGAATCCAATCTACATGCGAGGATTCACCCATTCACCTTATTCCAGAAGTTGCGATGAGCGCCACCATTAATTGTGCCCCTCCTTTGGCTTGTGTCATTTTATATAGAGCTGCAGATCTCAGCAGAAAATAAGAAAGAAAAGAAAAAAACTGGATTGAAAATCGAAAATCGTAGATGATAGTTGACATCACTTATCAGAGAATCTTTTGCTTGTCCATACAGTCTATATGACAGGTTGGACACATTTCACTAAACTGTAACATGATTACATGTAAGATTTTACAAAACATTTTGCCTATTTGTCCCCAGTTTGACAAGTTTTGTAAAGTTTATAATGTTACTTTCTGTTTGGACATATGCAGCAAATATGACAGATGTAGAGGTAATTCCACAACTGTTACCTAGCAACCATTTTGAAAACCAGAGCCAAAATCCATATAAATTACACAATAATTACCGTAAAATGCGGACTATTGAGTGCTCCTGATTATAAGCAGCACCAGCCATATTTACAAAGAAAAACAACTTTGTGCATATATAAGCCGCACCTGACTGTAAGCCGCAGGTGTCCACGTTGTAACATGTGACATTTACATTGCCGGCTGACCGGTTTGGGCGCACACGTGTTTTGTAACAAGCGCTCCATGGCGAAAGAGTTCGGTGTGCAGCCAGTGCTGTGTTTGAATAAAGTGGTCAAAATATGTGACGTGAGAAAAGATGCCTTAATGAAAGCGGAGCAGAGGAGAGCGAAAAAGAGAGCGCAACGGAGGAGAGAGAGAGAGCCATGGATGCCTTCCCAAAAAACTGAAGAAAGGAACGAGGGAGAGAGATCATGTGAACCAGCATCAGAGGACGGAACAGGCACGTCTGGTACAGGAGACGCCCTGTTGGTCCAGGTAGAACACCAAACCCTTGAAGCCCTGTTAGGTGCTTATTCTGCCAATAAAACTCTGCACTCAATTTACGTAACTCCGGTTCTACACGTGCGCGGGCTCGGTTCAGGTTCGGATACACGTGCGCGGGCCGGTCAAATCATGCAGCAAATGACTCCGAGTCGGGTTCGGACAGTACCCGTGCGGGCTCGGGTCGGGTTCGGACAGTACGTGCGCGGGCTCGGATTTTTGAGCCCGATCTAAACTCTACCCTAGAGGCCGCTCCCGGAAAAATACATAAATTATCATGAGACAAAAGTAGCGGCTTATAGCCCGCATTTTATGGTACACAAAAAATGATTATACCTGATCATAACTTAATTTTGTTGAATGACAGTTTAAATTGTCAAAAAGTTTTGTCAGTTGTGCGTAAATTGTCTCTGTATTTTCAATGGCACGTCGTTTTTGATGACATAGGTGGATGAACTCTGTTTTAGCACTACTTCCTATATTTATAAACTTCTATTTTTCAAAATTACTTTGCAAACTGCAACTTCACAGATGTAAAACTGTAGTAAATGCCACAGGTGCCCTCCCACCAAATCAAGTTATATTTGAAACATTTTCAGAACCTGTCACATTACACTTTAAATCATCGCCAGACTCGCTCTGAACATTTCTTGTCAAATCACGATAACTACACCTTAGTCAGAGCCACTCTTTACTGCAATGCATTATGGGTATACATTTACATGTGTGTAATTGTCTCCATATATTCAATAGATGGAACCACAGCTAAGTCAAAATGTCCTCTCCCAATGCAATGATAATGAATGGTAATATTTTCTGTCATGTCAAATTGAAGACACTCAAGAGCAGGTTTAAAGGCTAAAAACAATTATACTTTTTTTTTTTCCTTTAAAGCTGGGGACACACTACACGACTTTCCCAGTGTGAGAGATTTAGAATGTTGAGCAGGGTCCACACGACTGGAATCTGCGTGATCTGTGGACTGTGGGTCCACACTTAAAGTCTATATGGCACGTTCTCATGTTTGTCTACATATGACTTAGTTTGGTGGGAGCGCACTTAAAAAAAAGTTTAAAATTACCGGAAGTAATAAACGGAAAAACGGATATGCCATCAGAAATACATGGACAATGTACAGACAACTAACAATTTATTCTGGCAATTTAAACCATCATTCAACTAAACAAAGGTATATCAGGTATTATTCATTGTAAATCCCTAACTATTGCGCAATTTATATGGCCCTTGTTAACAAAATGGTAACAGTTGTGGAATTAGCTCTACCTAAGTCACATTTGCTGCTCATGCCCAACCAGGAAGTACAATTATAAACTGAACAAAACCTGTCAAACTGGGGACCAATGGTCAAAATGTGTCATGGGGATAATGTATATGAGACAGACATGAGACAGAGAGGAGTAGAAAAAGAGGAGTGAACCACCCAGTGGTTTGTTTATTAGCGTTTCTGTTCTGGTTGTAAGTGTAAAAGTAGTACGTGTGACTTTTTTGTATTATTAATCTGATGTTTAGCCAGGGATAATAAGCACACGCCTTGCTATTGTGCCGTCTCTCTTTTCTGAAAAGATGAAAATAGAAAGTTGTATCTCAGACGCTTATTCCAGTGTCTCCCCTGCTCTTTCTCATTTGCAGCTGAACTCTGTGAGCGCTGTAGTGTCAGTAAATAACACACTGTACCAGAGAGCATCTAAAATCAGGCTTAAAATTCAAACATGTTTGAACGACTGCAATGGGAGTCTAGTAGTGTCTTTCTGCAGTGCACACTTTCCGATTGGAACGTGACTCCATTCGTAACAGCTCCACACTACCAGGCTGAAACAACTCTGACTGACTTCAACTAGATGGAAGTGCAAATCTGTGGCAAAAAAAGACAAAAGTTGTTTTAAACTTGTTTTATTGAACAATTAATTTTACCAAATGTTTTGCTCATACTTTTTTCTTTTTTTTGCCTCTCCCACACCACAATTAAACACATAAAGGCTCTGGTAGTTTTTGGTTGGCTGGTTCTTCTTGCACACAGTGTTCCCCAGATGCGCCACTGCAATTTGGGAAATTCACATCATGAAATTCTAATGTTTACATGCATTTTGTAAATCCAGTTAAAGCTATAATTTGCAAGTTTGTTTGATTAATTTTTGATGGCAGAGGTACAATATGAGAAAGTGTTCGTAGAGATAGCAGTAATAGTATTAATAAATAAGTACATTCTTCTTAATAGCTACTCAATCTTGTTTTATATTCACTCACACAGTAATTGCGTGGGATAATTGTATCTATACTTGAGGGATATTTACTTGGGAAAACTTTGACTTTCCCCATTTGTTTTTCCCTACAGACTTCATCAACTTTTCTCCGTCTTCACCCAGCTGTTCATTCCCTTCGTACTCTCCTCGTTTCCTACTTCCTCGCATTTTCTTCTCGCTCATTTGTTTGATAGACAGGGTAATTACCAAGCAGTGAATGAGGAGCTCACCTGAGAGGCTGCTGCATGTGTGTGTGAGAGAGCGTGTGATCCGATGTAATTATAAGGGATTAAGATGTTTATCAGCTGCTGTAGTAAATCTCTGTGCACAAGGGCGGGCAGCTACGAACGCTCATCACCACAGCAAGGCAGGTATGTGATACATCTACACACAGGTGCTATCATGGTAAACATGTGGTGAGACCTCCCCTGTGTTGTGTTGGGATGGTTAAGTAAAGACGTTTGTTATGTAGGTTAATGAAGCCGCTACAGGCTGACATAGTGCACAGCTATAATACTATGGGAATGTGAAACTTTATCTTCAGTAATCACAAATTACTGTGATATATTGCTGTTTGGAGATTAAATATTTTGAGATTATATCATGTAAATAAGCGTTGCTTAAATTAATAGGATGTACACTTTCTGCATAATGCTGTAAACATGGTGTGGCGCAGACTTGACTCGAATAGTGTCAGTCAACATGAGTCATTTAAACAACCCGTACCCAATACTTTATTTGTGGTGGATTCAAATTGATCTGTAACACTGTTTCCTTCTCCTTAGAAATTGTTCGAGGATCTAAGACATCTTGGACGAGCTCAGAGTAGAGCTGCAGCTCCACCACATCTGTTGAGGCAGCCCGAGCATGAAAAAGTGTTCTTGGTGAATGAATAAGGTTAATGTGTGCTATGTGCATCAAATTATAACATAAGTGAATCCAGTAAAAGCACTGTTAGCCTGCTGGGCGTTATATAGCATCACCATGACTGTAAAACTCTGCTTTGCCCTCTGAAAAGGATGTCAGCAATGTGGTTACATAAGTAAGAAATGAGTTTGGACTGAACAGTATAAACAGAACTAGCAAAGTCACAGTTTGAACATTTTGGGTATAGGCCCTTAAGTAAGTGTTTATAGTACTTTACCAAATGCGTATTTCCAATGGAGCTTGAAATTATGACAACATTTTGGCAAGATTTTAAATATCTTGAGATAAGATTTGTTAAAAGACAGAAAATGTCCTTTTTTGCATTGAACATTTAAACATGAGGTGTTTCGTAAGTACCGTACAGTGCTCTGCAGCTGGTTGTTGTGTGATAGATGACCTTTTATTGGCGCCTAATGAAAACATGAAGCCACAGCTGTAATCGCTTTTATGAATGCAAGTGAAAATCCATAGCATTTTGCTCTCACTTTTGCAGCAATCAATGTCCACCTCACACCATCTGGTCTGGGTATCTGTAAGTGTTCTGCAGATGCAAGTTACGACGCAAGAGAAAAAAAATAGTTGAATAATTCATGGATTAATTAGAGATGATGAATGGGCTATTGTTTTTGGAAAACTGGAAGGGCTTTCAGAAAGTTTTAAAGGACTAAATTTGATCTGAAGCATACAGATTTATTTTAGTAACACAGAATGTTTTAATTTAATTCCCAATATCTTATACTGTATGTGAGAGACATATAAGTTGCTTTATCCAACTTGCAGAAACTTCTCAAGGACCAGGCTCAATAGAACATGCTGCATAATACTGTATGGAATGATCATGCAGAGGCCGTCTTATAGTTCAATGGAAGTGCAAAACTAAATCCATACAATACAATATTCTAGAAATGTGTCTACATGGAAATTGAAAATACTGAATAACTTCTGTGCTGATGTACAAAAATAATAATTTGATGTTGTATGGGGCACTTCATTTGCTCAATTAAGCATTTAATGATGGTTCATTGGTTAACCATGTACACTCCTATAGTGCGTGTAATTTGCTCGCAAAAAGAACAGCACAGGCTTTTCACTGTGTGACACTTCCAACATTGGGATTAGTCAGACAGTGAGACAGACGTAACATATCTCCATCTGCCATGGACATTTTAACCAAATGTTTCCAGATATTTTAGGAAAGAATACTTTTATAGCAAGAGTGGGTGCATTATGATCTAATTTTACATACATGTAGGCCGGGCTCGTTCTGTTACGCAGACGTCATTATGAATAAGAGCCATGTAACATGCTTCTGTCATTGTGACACATTTCCCTCCATCTGAAGTCAGTCTGCTGCTTTTGTGCGTGTCTCTGTCTGGTATTCTGAGCAGAAATCTGAACAGATCCACGAGCCGCTGCTCCTCTGTCAAAAGCCTTTTATTCCACAGATTATAAAGTGGCACTCAAGAGTCACAGCAGCACAAATGATACATCAAGACCACCGACAAACACTACTAAAGTAAATCTACAATTTCATTGTATAGCATGGGAATTCATTTAGCATTGCTGAGTCCTCTTTGTATTATAGGTTCACAAACATTACTTGAAAACATCTATACAAGTGTTCCCTTCATTTATACATGAATTTTGTTTTGTATTGTTTTGAAGGCTAATTAGGTTTAATAATCTCTGTTCCTAAAGCCCGTACATCTTTTGGGCACTTCTCGTTTCTTTCATTTTTTTATTTTTATTTTTTTGCAGCAAGTGACTGGAACCAATTACACCAGAGTTTAAAACTCAACTCTTTTGTTCCTCTCTGTGTTCCAAAGGCTCAGTGGACATGTTTTTATCACTTTTTTCTTTACTTTTTTACCAACGCTTGGTGATTGTGTTGTTTTTGTGCTGCCTCTTGGTCAAGTCATCATTGTAAATGAGAAAGTGTTCTCAACAGACCTGCCTGGTAAAGCAGTGAATAAATACATATTATTTTAATACATAAATTCAGATCTCGTCAAGGTACTAATTACACACATAAATACAGTTAATGGATTACTTTACACTTATAATGTTAAGATTAAGGTCATTATCCGTTGACACTTTGAGTGAGGAGGTTCAATAAAGTAATATGAGTGAAAATATTCCAAACTCATATAAAACACCATATGCAAGTGAGTCGTCCTTGACTTTTCTCTATCAGGTAAAGGACACCTGAAGTTAACAGAATGTACCCATAGACAGTTTACTGCAGCTTTTCCACTATGTATCAGGTAATTACTTTCTCAGATGCACCTAACAGTTGCATTAACAGAGCCGATCGTAGACTGCAGGCCTCTGCATTGGCAGCAAGATAAAACAGACCTGTAGAGGGTGGCATTGGAAGTACAAGGACAAACTCAACAAAATAGTTGGCATTAACAGGAGCCATATTGCTTTTGTATCGTGATTTAAGGTTGTTTCAAAATTGGACCTGGGAACCTTGGCATCGAGGCACTGGGAAGTGACGAAGAACAGAAGGAGAACAATTTGAACCAACAGAAAATATAAAAAAAAGAATAACGTTAAGCAAGACAATAATATATTCAGGAGAGGAATATGCAGCTTTAATGTGGCAAATGATGTCTGAAGCAAAGTAACATCATAAGGGCTGAAGTCAAATCACACTTCTGCTAGAAACCAATGACCAGGCAACTACAAAAAAGATATTGGTTGATTCCAACAAAGACACAAATTAATACACAAGGTAAACAAGATAAAGTGTAACGATGACAAATAATAGCAAAGTTAGAACCTTCTCTGACCAGTGCATGTTGTGTCTTTCGAACTTCATCCAGAAAGCGTGAATTTATGAGCGCATGAGTCGAGGTGGCTAGCAACTTATTGTTGGTCATTTCTGGGTGAGACAGAGCCTAAATTCTTTTTGTTTTGGTAAAATGGGCACCATAACATTAATCAGATTTGCTTTATTTGAGAAAAGTCTCCCTCTTCAGTGTCCTCTTCTACCCAATTTTACCAACAACATGGTTTCTAATACAATACACCAATTTGAATGTATTTCCTATAGCAGAGCAGCTCATTCCTATAGGGGCCGGTGCTCAGTGGTGCTTTCTGGCCAGTACGCACTGCCTTGTGGAGGGCACCAGCTGACATCGAGGCCATGCCAAGAGCAGTTGGAGCCACTTTCTTCCAGCGCTGTGGAGGCAAAGATAATGATCCTCAGAGGACATGCAGCCTGAGACGGGGACAGCAGTGCGCCTGTTGGACATTGTGTTGGACGGCTGGTGCCATTGTGGAGAGAGCATTAAGCCTCTCCCATAGGCTGGACAACACAATAACCCTCACCCCAGAACAACAACAGTGGTGCGCTATTAGATGTTTACTCCTCAGATACAACCGGGCACATCTTTATTCATGCTCCCCTCGGCAGCACAGAATGCCATGGTTTATGCAGCTGAATACAGAGCATATACAAAACCATATATGGCTAATATCTATACTACATTCTACAACATCTACCACAACTTCTACTACCTACAACTAAACTACAACTTAAAATGCAATGTTAATTAGAAAATAGTTTAAGTGATGATGTCACACACGCCATATTTCTCGCTTCTGGGTCCCAGCTGCATCTGTCAACTGATTATTTTCATGAAAAAATAATGTTTATAAAGTAAAATCTTGTCCCAGAACAGATACTGTATATTGTAAAAGCAGCTCTGTGAGACCGCTAAGTGTCGTCTGCATCTAATTTAATAGTATTTTATTTGCAAAAAAAAACTGGAACTGCATTGTTTACAGGTTACCATGTTGTTAGCTTCACTGTAACAGTAAACTGCTCTGAAAGTTGTGAAAAGAGCTCATAAACTCATCACTGTAAAGGAGCTCGTAATGAAGTAGGTAAGGATGAAGTAACTGTTTATAATGCACTAGCTCTGGTTTTCATGTTTTTAGTAATTAAACAATAGCTAAACATTGTAATCCACTCTTAAGGGCCACTCATCTGCCTTTTTCTTTCTTTTATATAACTTAACACTGCCCATAATGGATCTACAACACTTTTCTAGGCCTTTGTTTAAAAAATGTGAACGTTAACCTTGACAAAACAGCTGTCAGCCTTACGTTAACTTACCTTATCAATTCAAGCCACTTCTTTCTTATCCCATGGACATTGATGTTAGGAAAGCTTCTCTATCCTGTTTGCATTGATTGCTGATATATTTGAACAAAATGGAGCATAGACATTGGCATAGTGTCAAAAACAAAACTAAATCAGCTGTGAAATTGCCACGGCAGTTTAGGCCCCAGAAGTGAGGAATACACACTTAATAATCCCATAGAATTCGGTCCATTGACTTCTTGCTCAAAACTGCAGAACTAACGAGCCCCGCCTCTTCATACTTACATTTCATCATAGAAAGCAATAGATTTTGGTTTATGTGTTTTTATTTTTGAAGACTGGTGAAGGCTGAAGGTTTATGAACCCAAGAGTCTTCTAAGGTGTGATTTTTTTCAGTTTGAGCTTTGCTTCAAATTTTACCTCTATAATTATTAAAAGGAATAAATTATTTGAGTATCCTGTTTTCCGCTTTGGCAGTTACATCTTATTAATAACACTGGCAGCCTGTTGAGGTAGAAGGAACTTTTATGTCATGACAAATTATTAAACATCACATCTGCTTAGCCTTCTTCTGAGTGTCTATTTACATGTTAATAACAGAGAAAATAGGCCTTCACACTGTAAACACCATGTTAAGGGAAAGCTCATCGCACAACACACTTTTGGCTTTCTTTCTCGAGGCAATCTCGCTACTCTCAGAGGGTGCAGGAGATCCAGTGTGCGATATAGAGCTGGAGGTGACAGGCGAGTGCTGCAGCCTCCTCAACGTCTGTGTGGCAAGATGATACACCCAAAAGGAGGGAGAGAGGGAAGGAGAGAAAGGAGGAGAGGAGGGAGGCGGGCTCAGGCCAAGATGACAGAGATAATAACCAGGATGAAGATGATACGGATGAGAGGGAGATGTCAGGAGAGGGAGATGTCAGGAGTGGGAGATGCTTGGCATGCTGCTCACGTCCGATCCGACAGATTCATCTGCATGTCTGAGTAAGCATGACCAGGCCCCGGGCAGAGCTCAGCACACCACTTATTACTGTTATAAGGTTATCGTAGGAAGGCGTCTGCAGGTGGTCGAAGAGGAGCAATTGCAAGCTTTATTAGTAATTGTCTTCTTCGAGAGGTTATTGCTCTGCCTGGAATGTTCAACAGTATGGCATTGAACTTGTCCATCTTGCCTTTTTCAAAAACATATAGGAAAACAAGTATTCTTATTATCCAGATCTTGGATTGGTGGTGTCACCCTCTTGTCCCCACATTGCGGAACATTGCCATGTAGACAAGTTAAGGGACAATTTATTGTTGCTGCAGGGAAAATTATCCTCGGCATTTGATCCATCCTTCCATGCCGGTGGTGAAACCTGTCAGGAGCAGTGACCATTAGAGTACAGCGCCCAGGGACCCATCTCCAGAAAACAAGCTTGGCTTGGTCAGGATCTTAGCTTGAGTTGATCACCAGAGTGCCCAAAGGAAACCCACCCAGAAACTCCACACAGAAAGGATTGGATGTTGAACCTGACACCTTCTTACTGTGAGATGAGAGCGGGACTCACTCTGCCATCGTGTCGGCACCATCTTTTCAAGTTACACAGTTGCACCTTAAACCAATAAAAACTCTTTCTCCTTCCTTTTTGAGAACTGCTGTAATTTCAAGTAACCTATTATTTTTTGGATTTGTTACGTTTATATGAAAATTCTTAAAACACATTATTTGCATTAAAGTTGACTCATTGAGATGATTCATTTCCCTCCTGTTTCTGATGATATCAGATGCTGCTTGCAGGTGGTCGCAGTGCATCAATTTCCATTTTTAATAACCATTCCAAAGCAATTATCTGCCATGCAGCTACCCTATAAGAGCCATGCCCATCTTCAGTGCAGACAACGAAGGCCCATTAGAATATAATGTAAACACATCAGACAAGAGCTTAACCAAACCCTACACGGCTCCCCAGAGTGTCAGCTGGCCCATTCTCATACATTACTTTCTCAGCCCTGCCCAGCGTTCCTAATGAATACTCAAGTGTGGATTACATAAGCGAATCACTGGCTGCTTTTCGGCTTTGCTTATCTTACGATAGCTGTCATACAAGACCTCATCTGTGTAGTGGAATAATCAATCTTTCTCAGAGAAGCGACGCTGCAGCTACTTTGAAGTCCAAAGAGGAGGAAATCAACTTTACACTGATGACTCCAGAGTATTTCATTAAAGATTAACAGTGTTTTGCTTTGGTGATCAGGGAGGTCATGATCAAGTCTAGCGCAAGTAAATTCGGCCCATTTTAGGGAGTTTATTGAGTTGCGATTTGAGATGTTTGGAAGCCGCGTATAGGATCACTGCTGTAAGATAAACAGCTTCACTGATACTGCAGAAAGCTTATGAGTCAAATCTGTATCACACAAAATTGAGTCAGGCATTTATTTCATTTGCCTATTTCCTTATCTCTCAAAGCACATGCCCCCCACTCCCACAATAGTGTACGTCAGCATATGATCCATGATGTGCATCAGTCTATACACCTTCAGTTCAGAGCATTTCAGCGCTCAAATTCATTCATTACATTCCCCATATTCCAGAAATTGCCGTGGGCACCGCCATATGTTGTAATCTTCCTCACGGTTGTATTAATTTAAATAATCAGATCTCAACAGCAAATAAATTCCATTCAGACTACAAAGCCGTTTTCAGGCCGACTAGAGAATTGGTGCATTGTTGACCAGTTGGTGCACATGAACAGTGAACATTTTGCATAAATCAATCTACTTTATAAATTATTGTAGCAGTGATTGTACTTCAGAAGCCACAGTTACAGTCAGCAACGCGTCATATTTGGAGGCGTGGTCTGCCGTGGAGGGAAATCTCTGTTGATTCAATGGGAAACTCAACTTTTTCCCTCTTCTAACGTTTCCTGGCAAATGATGTTGAATTTAAGCGCAACTGCTTCAAGTCGAGTCACAACTGAACCTTTACACACGATGTTGATGGCGTTACCCCAGAAAAAGAAACAGATTGTTCTGTAGATGTTAAAATACAGCAGGCAGCGCTAGCATCAGCACGCAGTTAATGTAAGCTTTCTTGGATATTTAGATCCATTTAAGCAGTTTGACCCCTTTATTCTTCCCCATGTATTTGTATCTGTATATGGCACAAAATATAGACTCTAAACTCAATGTTTGCTCTTGCAGTTGTTGAAGTGAGTGAAAGAATGTATGGATCGAGAATCAAGGGTCTTGAGAGTCAATTTGAGACAGCCACACATGATTTCAAATCAAATCAAATCAATTTATTTTTATAATGCCCAAAATCACAACAACAGTTGCCTCGATGGGCCACAGGTAAAAGCAGTTCAGATAACTGTCCCAGAATGCCCCTGTCCTTTGACCCTCCTTCGCGGCGAGGAAAAACTACAAAACCCCATGGGAAAAAGTAGAAACCTCGGGGAGAACCACAGTGAAGGAGAGATCCTACTCCCACGGACGGACAGGCTGCAGATTAACTAGGACTGACGCATCCACTTGGACTGTGGAGCCAGAACCACTCAAGAGGGAGGTGGCTTTAAAGAGTTCCTCCAGGCGGACGAGGAGCAGTCCACCAGTGTAGAGAGATCCTCCAGCAGGAGATGAGGAACAGTTCATCTAAAGTAGAAGGAGTTCGTCCAGGCAGACGAGGTGTGGCTAATCCAGCTGTCCAGGCGGGTGGCGCATAGATCGTCCAGACAGGTGGGGTGGGGGTCGTCTCTGGAGCAGCCGCAGTGTCTGAAACAGTCTCCACTCCCCGGGGGAAGTGGAGAGAAAGAGAAACATGTGAACAGCAATGAACAGACTACAGTTGAAGTAATATTAAATATTGTTGATAGATAAAGTAGGAAGAACCAGAGGATAGTGTTCAAGCTGCCATACTTCTCCAGCAGAATTGCTCCAAGGGCAGCGTAGCTAAAACTGTAGGTTTTTATTTCTGTTCC
The DNA here is from genome assembly GCA_019453435.1 of Rhinogobius similis. NCBI lineage: Eukaryota > Metazoa > Chordata > Actinopteri > Gobiiformes > Gobiidae > Rhinogobius > Rhinogobius similis. Next base: position 13,479,146 of record CM033625.1, on the reverse strand, counting down.
TAACTGGCCTGACCATAAGCTATTTCAAAGAGGAACGTTTTGAGCCTGGTCTTAAATGTAGAGACTGTGTCGGCCTCTTTTACATGAACAGGGAGCTGGTTCCATAACATAGGAGCTTGGTAGCTAAATGCTCGACCTCCTACTGTGCTTTTAGAGACTCTGGGGACTAACAATAGTCCAGCATTTTGAGAACGAAAGAGCTCTGTTTGGATGGTACGCTACTATTGCATCTTTGAGGTAGGATGGGGCCATATTGTTTAAAGCTTTATAAGTAAGGAGGAGGATTTTAAATTTGATTCTAAACTCAACAGGAAGCCAGTGAAGAGACTCCAACACTGGTGAAATATGATCTCTTTTTCTAGTACCTGTTAATAATCTTGCTGCTGCATTTTGAACCAGTTGAAAGCTTCTTATAGAGCTTTTAGGACACGCTGTAAGCAGAGCGTTACAATAGTCTAATCTGGATGTGACAAATGCATGGATGAGTTTTTCGGCATCGTCTCTGGGCAGGATTTTTCTAATTTTGGCTATGTTACGCAAATGAAAGTAGGCTGTTTTACAGGCTTGATTTATATGAGCTTTGAACGAGAGATCTTGGTCAAATAGGACCCCAAGGTTTCTTACAGTAGAGCTGGGGGCTACAGTGATATTGTCCAGAGAAACTATCTGGTCAGATAAGGAGTCTCGCAGGTGCTTAGGGCCCAGCAGAATGACCTCGGTTTTTCAGGGTTAAGGAGCAGATAATTAAGAGTCATCCAAGTTTTTATGTCTTTCACGCAGGCACTAAGTCTGTCTACTTGATGCGTCTGATCAGGTTTCATTGATAAATACAGCTGAGTGTCATCTGCATAGCAGTGGAAGTTAATGCCATGCTTTCTGATGATCATACCTAAGGGCAGCATATAAAGAGTGAACAGAACTGGACCGAGTACTGAACCCTGCGGCACACCGTAGGTTACTTTAGAACATGGGGAAGATCTCTGGTTTACATTAACAAACTGGTACCTATCAGATAGATAGGATTTAAACCAGCTAAGGGCGGTTCCACTGACACCTACATCACATTCTAACCTCTGCAGTAGAATGTTGTGGTCGATGGTGTCAAACGCTGCGCTGAGGTCCAACAGAACCAGGATTGAGACCTGTCCATCATCAGCAGCTAATAACAGATCATTTGTGACTTTAACTAGTGCAGTTTCAGTGCTGTGGTATGCACGGAACCCTGACTGAAAAACTTCAAATAAATTATTGTCCTGCAGGTGGCGACAAAGCTGTTTAATCACAATTCTTTCAAGGATTTTAGAGACAAAGGGCAGATTAGAAATAGGTCTATAGTTTGCCAGTATGTCGGGGTCTAGATTAGGCTTTTTCAAAAGTGGTTTAACCACTGCATATTTGAAGGACTGAGGGACATAACCGCTTTCTAGTGAAGTATTTATTATATTAAGAATGGGATTTATAATTAGGGGGAGAATTTCTTTGAGGAGTCTACTTGGGATTGGGTCTAAAATACAAGTTGATGTTTTGGAGGACATAATGACTGAAGTTATCTCTGCCTGATCAACAGCAGTGAACCTATCTAGTATTACTGAAGGATTTGTATGGGACACTAGCTTTGCAGTCTGGGCTTGCTCAGTACTAATAGTGGGAGTAATTGCATTTAGTTTATCTCTAATAGTTGTGATTTTGCTGCTAAAGAATAGAAGAAAGTCATTGCAGCTTAGAGTAACTGGTATTGAGGGTTCTACTGCGTTGTGACAGTTTGTCAGCCTGGCTACAGTGCTGAAGAGAAATCTAGAGTTATTTTTATTTACTTCTATTAAATTTGAATAATATCTGGTTTGAGCCTTACGCAGAGCCTGCTTATAAGACAGAAGGCAAGTTTTCCATTCTTTCAGGGATTCTTCTGTGTGGGAGCGGCGTAAGGATCTCTCTAGTTTTCTTACCCTTTGTTTGTGAGAACGTAGTTCTTCATTGTACCAGGGGGAGGCTCGTTTTGGCCTGATTACTTTCTGTTTAAGTGGAGCTGCAACATCAAGAGCAGATTTTAGAGAGTTGACCATTGAGTCAACAGAGTTATCAATAGCACTGGGACTGGCGCTGTTAACGACAGGATCACATGACATAATATTAAATATTGGTTCTATTATTTCTCTGAACTTTAAAATAGATTTTTCAGATATTGTCCTTTTCATTATAGTTTTAGTCTGAGGAGCTGGATAGTCCTTAAGAATAAACTGAAAGGTTTACGCAACATGCAAAGTAGAGCAATAGTTTCAAGCTCAAAATGTAATTGCAATAGTTTCAAGAGCAATAGTTTCAAGCTCAAAATGTAATTGCATAAATACTGCCAGACAAATCTGAAGATGTACTAATCTGTTATTCTAAGTGACAAACCTGCCCACCTCCTTCTCACACTTAGCACTATGGAATCTTATCTATTATTAGGGAACACTGTATGCCTAAAGTTGCATTAGTTTTGTCAGGTTGCTTTCGTAATTAGTTGACTCATGGGGGTGATTCATCTCCTTTCATGCTCCGGGTGAATTATCAGCTGCAAATTATTTTAACACCTGGTGATAGTCAACTGTTTCTACTGGGAGATGAGATGAAAACGAGATATTATGGCTTTTTGTCTGTGGCAGACGACAACTCTTGGAATTGTGCAAAACTAAGAAAATAAACTGGATACTAAAATTAGTTTTCAATACAAATGATAAAACACTCCTCTCTACTTGTTGTGCTGTGTTTTTAAATAATTCTGAGTTCAAGATCATTTGTAAAACTTTTTTCATGTGAATTTTTCAGTATTGATATAAAGTTTGAATGATAATGAGTTTATTATTCTGTATTTAGTTTTTCAAATGAAATACATGTTTATCAGCTTTGACTAATGAGTTACAGCTATAATCATACAATGGGCATGCGTTCTGGTGTGGGCTGGTGTTGTCCTGTAAAACAGCGTCTGGCAGCTCTTTAGAAGCCACTGTATCTGGCGTTAGAGTAGAGACGCTACACCTTTGTAAGCCTGCCCATCTCTTTGTTTGCCTATCCTTTTACTCCATCAGCGTGTCCTGTTTTGCATTTCTGAAAAACAAACTCTACTAAAGAACATCTGCTTTCACTGAATGCCATTATGCCATACTTGTGTACTCCACCATCACAGACTCTGAATGCAGATTGTACTGCGCTTATGTACACATCATTAGGAGGCACTTAGGCAAAGGAAATATACTCCTGTGCTATTAAATGGTGCTTAAAGGGGCAGATGCAAGGTTTGGGGGAAAAAAGTAATATCAAACCCGAGCCCTTAAACTGTAACATTACTTTTCTCATTATTAATTTTCTCCTAACTGTGTGCCACTTTTCTGAATCATTATTACTGTGCAGTTGACTGATGATTTGTTTTTACTCCCAACTAATCACCTGTCACATTTTCTGCTCATAAACTTGATTTGACAACTATATATTGTAGTTCAGAGTGCTCGGTAACTCACAGCTAAACTGAGAGCGCAACCAAAACCAGAGCAAAATATATAATAAAATGAGGCCTTATTTTTCCCATACCTGCTGCAGCGTTCCTCTCCACCATCTTCTGTCTGTCTGGTCACTCAGACCACCAGTGGTTCAGACAATCACAGAGCCTTGTGGTTTGGGCAGAAGCTTAACAAGAAGAGCGCAAACCTTCTTTACAGTCGATTTTGTTTCTAAAAACGCGCACATAGAAGGGCTTTGTGCAATTTTACCTTTCACTTGGAGGGAAAGATGTCAGTGATTTTTCTCTCAACTGGATTTGACAAAAGTTTGATTTCTTGGGCTGTTCTGCTGTTGATGCTTATACCAGTTATATTAAAATGTTTATCATGACATTCTCCTTTTTTGCAACGGCTTTCAGCGAGAGACTCTCCAGATTTATAAATGTGTACAACCCAATTCAAAGTGACACACATATCAATCTGGCATGAGCCCACACGCCTAACTCTACGTGCTCACAGGAGCAGCTCCAGTGCCTGCTTTTAGAAACACTTTGGGACAAAAATGTTTTCCTCCATGTGTGCAAGGGGCCACACCCCTTTCCCCCCTAGAAATGTTACATTGTGCACCTTTAACTACAGACTATTCATTTCTCAAATAGCAGATAAAGGCATGCATGATCTTTTATCATGTCGTGCTTTGTATAAACAGTGTGAAGTTGTGTGACAGCAAGGGTCTGTGGATGTTCTGGTGCACTGAGGTGTATAATTAGACACAGAGTCTCATTAAGGGGTCACTTTTTCTGTTCCATATTATTTTCTCTTGTCATTCTTCATATTTTCTGTCACATTTATGCCCAAGGGGTTCAGACATGAACCTATGAAATCTATCTATTTTATATTCAAACTAGTATCATGGCTTTGTCAGTGGCACTGGCACTTCAAGGATTTTGAAAGAGGTGTGTCCAGCTGTACCACATGTACGTTTAGGTAAATACATTTGATGTCTCATTGCTGAAACGGTTGATTTTGTTTTTTAAGTTGTCTTGTTATTATCTGCCTTATTGAGATTATGGGATCTTAATATAACAAACACAATTTCCAGTGTTTTGGTGCACTTTTAGTGTGTCCCAGCTGGCAGGGGTAATTTTATGCTCAAGTTTTATTAAAAATACTCAGCAATATCATGTAGATTTAAAGTGGTGAACCAGGTATAACCCTCTGACACAGATAATATTACTTGAAGATTGCATTGTTTTTACTCTGATGTTTACAGTTGCAGAGGGATGTGTGAATGTGTGAAGAATTCTCAGGTTATTCAGCTCCTTTCACACCTTTTGATTGTTTAATTGTCTTGTGCACATTAATTGAAGGAGGCTCCTCTAAATCAAGACAGTTAGAATAACGTCAACAACACGACAACATGTAACATAAGTGTGAGCGAAAACTGAGCAAAATTCATTAAAATGCTATTTTCAGTAACCAGACATAGCCTAGGTTTTGCTCCATGTTGATGATAACATTATAAATGTATATTTTTAATTTTACATTTATAATTAATAAATACATGCAATTTAAAAAGTATTTGCCCTGTTATTACATTTATTATTTAAAACATGCTAATATTTTATTATGTTTCCAGTTTGTTTCAACTGTTGAGATTATTACACACTGGGTGTACTGCACTAAACTAGTTTTGAGAAATAGCATGTTGATTTTGTCCATATGTTATTTATTAAGATTTTATTTATATTATATTGTATGACTGAAACATTACGGTGTAAAATATAAAGACATAAGTAAATTCCACTTAATATAAACGTTTTAAATAAAATAACATTCTAACAGGTGCACACCATGTACATATCACAAGAGACCTAAGCTTTTGTAACTAACCTTTACTAATAACTTCTTAAAACAGGGGCATAATTAAGTTCTTGTAATGACTTACCAAGCCCACACACAGGTGTAAGGTAGCGCTAAATATGTGCCGAAGACGGAACAGTTTTACTATGCATCATACAATAAGAAGTGCACAGTGCTCCCATGTGTGCCCATTAACCCACAATCATATTTTATACCCACTCAAATGAATGCATCGGCACATAACAGCTCCGGCGCATCCATCTACTTAGTGTGTTTTATTCATTTAAATGCAAATGGAGTGAAACTTTATCCAGGCCTAATTGTAAGTTATTCTCTTGATTACATCTGTGTGTGTTGAGGGATTTGGTATGAGTGTCCGTGAATTTATGGAGAGCATCTTCAGAGTAACTTAACACACATCCCATAAGCCAAGTTAATGCCGCTGCTGCCTAACTTTGCAATCACTCACTTCTATCAGATAATACAGGCACAACAATACATTAGCATTTGCACATCTGCTCATATATTGATCAGTGGTGACAGGTACTGAAGCCCGATTTAATAACATTGGGAAAGTGACCAGTTAGTTATGGCTATAATATTTCAAATGTTTAATTCAGGAACAGGAACTCTTATTGGGCTATGGAGGTTATGTACAGACATTCTTTTATTCGAAATAAAGCTCCTCAACATTATGATGTGAGTTGCAGAATCGTAGTACAACTGATAAAATGTTTTTCTTTGCTTTTATTTGGTCTAATGTTCGTTTGTGGAGTTTTTGTTTTGCTCTAATTAACTTAACACGGTAAAATGTAAACTGAAAGTAGCTTCTCCATTGTTGCTTCGAATGTGCAAAAGCACGCTTGTTTGCTAGTGGCAGTTGGAGATTTAGGACTCTTTCACTGGCCCACAACAATAATTCTTCAACACTTGAACTCAGAAACATCTTAAGGACAAATATTATGCAAAATTGACTTTGTTGAGTCGAGTAGCATTTAGTTTGATTCACGTTTGGTTGATGAATACTTACTTTACTGTAAGGCTCGCTCTGAACATTTCTTACATCTAATCCCGATAACTACAACTTTGTCAGATCCACGCTTTACGGCAAAGCATTGTGGGTATATATTTTAATGTGTGTAATTGCCTCTACAGCCAGAAGATGGAGCCACAGCTAAGTCAAAATGGCATCTCCCAACGCTGTGATAGTGATAGAAGTAATGTTTTCTCTGTAAAAGTGTTTTATTTTTAATTCTAAAACACAACACGTCAAATTTAAGACGCAAGTGCAGGTTTAAAGGCTAAAAAGAACACAAAAAATGCACAATATTTTTTCCTTTAAAGAGAGAAAGCTATTGAGTACAACTGTGTGAGATCCCAAAGTCTGTATCAGTGATAAATGTGAGTGTAGCTGTAGTGTTCCTGTTGTTTATCTGGTTTTCTACAACAGTTTTGATTTAGTTTTGTGCTAACTAAATATTTAGTAGAGTTGAGGACTTGTATATTTGTTATTAGACTGTAGCAGCTCTTTCATGTCATTGCTCATTGACTCTCATGCATCTTTTTCCACTCACTACAAAAAATCAGAATGTCGGGATATCATCGGCGTAACCTCTAACATAACATTTATAATTGATTGAGCCAGCAGTCACAAGCCATTGTTTTGAATGGGGCTTTTCATAGACATAAAATACAATTAAGCAAATGTTGTCTCAAGTCCTGTACAGCTCCAACTGTTAGACCTTTGAGTATATTATCCCAGATTGACTTTCAACAAACCAATTTCGCTCCGTCTGATTTCTGAGACACGATCAAAACTGACACTTTGTAAATGTGTCTTTTTGTACAGTTAATGGGAATCAAAGAAACTGGTCTAATTACCGGGGTCTGTCTCGCTTTCTCATCTTCTCTGTCAACAAGAAGAAGAAAACCAGCGCAGAACAACTGTCCCTCTGCCTCTGACTGTGCCGCGTGCTCCGGCCTGTGATCACAAATATTAGTGGATCTGGTGCAGTCAATAAGCTGCTGCTGTCTGAGCTCCTGCTGAGATCTTCTGAAGTGGCTGTATATGTACTGCTGGGAATGCTTTCCATAGTGTGATATGTGCTTTTCTGTCATGGTGACTTTGGGCTTTAAAAAAATAGAAAGGATTTGCCTCTTGCAGCGTCCATAGAGGTAGAGTTTTAAAGTGCATTTGGTGATTTTCTAATTTTGACTTTATTTGACGAGATAATACCAATTGTAAATATAAATTAGAATGAATCAAGTGGCAGTTTTGGAAGAAAAGTTGAAAAATATGATGAAATGGAATAGAGCTCTGTTCTAAAACATATGATACACAGGGAGATTCAGAATCAATCAAAAGTTTGGCACAATTTACTACAAGCACACTTTTTGACATTTAAACATGAATTCAACAAAAGTATATTATTAGTTGTTAAATAATATTTTCTCTAACATTAGAGGGTTTTTTGCCCATGGTTGCTAGGTAACAGTTAGGGTGATATTATGATTTACAACAAGGAAATAAAATTATAAACCTAAAAATTGCTAAACTGGAATGAGACATTTTTCTTTTTTTTTTTTTAACTATTTAAACATTTTAAATATATATTTGGGATTGACAGTATTTGCATTTTCAACTCAAAAAATATCAATGGCAAGTTTTATTTTTCACCATCTTGATAAAGGTTAAAGGTTTTGTTTGAAAATAAGCATTAAACTATTTCACACTTAATTTCGGATCATAAGGTGAATTGTTGAAATATACCTGGTGATAAGATTTAGATATCTTTATATTCCTAGTTGTACTGACACACTTTCATCCGGACACTGTTTTGAAAATCAAGACGTTTCGACTTCCATCAGAAGTCATTTTCAGTCAGTGAGCTGGTCTGAGAACTCTGGCTTATATCCTACTCTGATCTGTGAAAGCTCCGCCCACAGGGAGGAGTCCCCGATAATGGCCTGTATTTGTTTGGCTGCTAGTTTGCCCTGTCTAGTTTCACATGAAACTAATCTTGTCATGATAGCCTTTTGTTCTACTGTCCTATTATTAGGACAGTAGAACAAACAGGTTGCACAGTTGTTCACAGCTCAGAGAGGCATAGAAGATAGAGTTCTCAGACAAGCTCACTGATTGAAAATGACTTCTGGATGTCAAAACAGCATCCGGATGAAAGTGTGTCTGTACAACTAGGAATATAAAGATATCTAAATCTTATCACCAGGTATATTTCAACAATTCACCTCATGATCTGAAATTAACTGTGAAATAGTTTAATGCTTATTTTCAAACAAAATATTAACCATTGGTGGATGGTGGATGACAGCCCCTGAAACCTTTTCTCTGATGGAGCACTCCTGGACGAATGAGGGATTACATCGACACACTTTACCTTGTCTCTCCATCAAACCGTCTCAGCATAGTGCATTAATATGGGCCACTTCACATGCTGTATGCCACTCTTTAGGAATAATATGAGATAAAATGTCCCTTTGATGATCTCCTACTTCATAAAGTTCAGATTTAATGGCCCATTGTAAATATGTATGCTGCATGGGCTTATATTCAGTGCTTTATTGGACACTGAGTCCTGTGAGCGCTCGTATGAAGTTTAGTAAGTGTGCCAGCAGCAGCACAGTTTGAGGTAATTACTAGACAAAGGAGCATATTATAAGTTGATGAAACAAGTACACTATAACTCCAACAAGGGGGAACTAAAGAAAACATTTTTGCAATAGTTTTGCAGTTTTCTGCGTCCATCTATATCTCTGTCAGAAAAATATGCCATGTGCCTTTTGAATGACATTTCGTGCACTGAGGATACAGATAGAGGGATTTGTATGTAGAACTCAGCAACTTTTGTCCCAATTTCACTTCAGTAATGTAAAAATATGGTAACTATGTACTATGACACCAAACATGATATTTTGAAAGATGTATAAACCTGTATTTGCACTTTAAGGCAAGACACTGCAGATAAATAGGAAAAAATCTTAAATTAAAGATATCAATTTGAAACTTCTCCTGTAGTTTACTCACAAAGAAAAAAAATGTATTACAAGTTTTTTCCTCATGTAATGTTTTCATCTAGAAATAAGGCATACTATGTGTAGAAATGGCCAAAATTGCACATATTTGGGACATTTAAATCTAAAAAATGGACAAATCCGGGTTTAAACATCTAATAAAAAAAAGTTACAGAGCGGATTTAGAATATCTTATTTAGTTTTTGAGTATACTAGATCTGCCAGAAAATTGCAGAAAACTTTCAAATTCAAATTTTGCCTCATCTTTTAGACTTCAGACTTCAATAAATCAGGTTTAGAATTAGATATCAACTAATTCTTGTGTGAAAATCGTGTTATGTACAAAACTGAAAAGGTTGGCGTGCTATTTTAAGTGGTGATCTTTATGTCTCTGTGGGAGAAAAATGCATTTTAATAAAACTGAATTTGAAATTACAATGTCCCAGAGAAATCTACGAATGAAGTGGATTAAACGAAACAATAAAACATATTTAGGAGCAGATTGGACATCTTTGTTGTTTACACATGAAAGCTTAGATGTTGAGAGATCAAACTGACCAAAAAAGAAGTGTAGTGTCTCGCCTTAAGGAAGAGAACACATTTTGAACTAGACTTAATAGACATAAATAAATCCTTCCTTCTAAGTATTTTGCTACTGCCAAATAAAGTTTCGCTTCGCTTCTAAGCTGCTCTTTCCAAACTGCGGCTCGGGCCCATATGGACTGGAGTTCAATCAAAGGACAGGGTCTACTCCGTCTGCTCATTCTGCTGCGCGTGCACTTCTGTCACTTTTACAAATCACCTGCTGCTGTAGTGTTCACCTGCACACTCCAACTTCCTCATTTATACTTTGCATTTTTAATTCTCTGTCAGGACCTCTCTCTTTAAATATTTTACAGCGCACATGCAGCCGTCATCCCAGTAACATACCCCCCTCAGTCGCACCAGCTGTAGATTGCATTTGTACACCCGGGCAAGGCGTGCGGTGACAGTTGGCGCCTGGTCTATTCATTTTAATGCTTGATTATCAATGTGTTTTTTTCTGTCAACTCACTCTGTCCTCCAGATGAGACTGTCAACGAGCTAACAGCTAGAAAGAATGAAAAACAACCTCGTGTCTGTATTTGTTTGCCCAACTTCTTTTTGCAACGTGCCAAATACCCATGAATCACAAAGACGGACAGCGATTATTATTATTATCATTATTGGGATGACTAAGCGTATATTAGACAATTGGTTTGGAGTGGAGAGGCAAGTTTGTATGTGACTATTATCGCAATAAGAGGAATTCTGTTGATCTTTTTGTCCAGATATTGCAACCTGTTACAAAGTATTAGTGTTTTCACGTAAGTGTGAAGACCAGTGCTAGACTCTGGGACAAGTGATGATGATGATGTGCTATTATTATGGTCGAAGAAAAAGAGAAAAGCTATCAAAGCTCTTTATCATTTTAGATTCTCTTTTTATTGCTACATAGCTGTTGTTGTTGGCGCAGTATTTGTCAAAGTTTGGTTTATATATGTTCATGCTTTTGGTTAATTTTTGAATGTATGAAATAGTTGAAAAGTTAGACATATGATTGGATTTTAAATTGACCTGTACAGTAGTAATATTCTTAGCAAAATACAAATAATTGCATAAAACACAACAGGAAAGGTCAGAAAATGTGTGGCAGGTGCTCTGTAAGGATCCAAGGTACAAAAACTGTTGAAGAACAAACAAAAGGAGATCCTAGGCACTCTGTCTTTAAATAAAATAAAAATTTAAAAGGGACATGCCAGGTCTTCTTCAGGGCATTCATAAAAGAAGGCAGCACAGGTGGCCTTAATAGTAATGTGGCTCAGATGGGATGTCACGAGACACAAGGTGACCACCTCATACCGGGGGAAAAAAACTTAATTACAAAGTTTACAAGAAGTTGAGGCATACAGCAGAGTGTACCTACGAAAAGACACGGAAAAAAAAAAAGGTTTGCTGGCTAGTCGTAGTGGTAACAACTATATTACAAATATTAGCATATTGATTACTGTTTCATAGACCTTTGAAAGAGTGGTGTGCTTAGAACAGTTGTACATTCAGCTTGGTATTTGTGTAAACATTCTATCCTGTTTGTTTTAATGGGGCAATAGAAGGAAAAAAAAAACTGTAGAAAGCATAGACACATGATTGTTGTTTACACATTCGTCACCATTTCTAAAATTCATTCATTAATGCAGGATTCAACTTCCTTGGTGAAACAAAACAAATCAAAAATTCTTATGAAACTGTTATTATGTGGTTGTTAGCATGCTAATTTTAGTGTTAAATGCTAACGGTAAAAGTCAACATAAACACTACTACATGTGTTCAAGTTTTCTACCGAGGCTTGACAGTTGACCTTTATAAATATATATAATAATAATGATAATAATGATACTAGAGTCAGTTTGTCAAGTAAGACACATTTTTTTCAACACTGTTTCTAATCTTGATGCTTCCATTGAACTTCCATGACTAAGACGTGATGTCCGGTCAAGCATGCGTTAGGACGATACTGTCCCAAGGCTACACAGCCTATAGAAGGTCACCTATTACTGATCCACTATCACCCTCGCCGTGAACTCTGAAAACGCCACAGGCAAACCACAAACGCACACAGGGATGGCATCATATGATGGTAAATGCGACAACTCAAGTGCCCATTAACATATGTGTCACAGTCCACACATATAGAGCGCTAATGCCATTTCATAAAAAAGTGTTGTGACAGAACAGTTATTGGATTCCGGTGTGTGATAGGACAGGCCTTGCTTTGATGGGGTCCACCATTGAGTTGTCGACCCTTTACCCTTGCTTGGGGAGTGATTCTGACACAAAATGAAATTATTAGATGAAATGACAAAGAAGCAAAGTGCCATAAGCTTCAGGTCATATAGTGTCCTTCAGAGGGTCGACCTCTGGCGCCTCCACTGTGTGTTCGAGGAGGAACATTGTAACCATTGTAAAGGTTCAACTGTTTTTCTGTACACCCTACATTCCTACAGTGTTACTTCCAAAAAGCAAACTTAAAACAGCAGTAGACTCAGAAAGAATGACTAACACGATTTTTGAATTGTTAATTGTTCCTAAGGCTAATTGTTGGAAGTACGCACTGTGCAGCTTTCACTAACAATCATGGAAAGTTGTTAGCCTGTTCTTCATTAGAGTTGCAGTATTTTATTTGTATTTTCTCGCCTTTTCCAATAGACAAATTCCAAGCAAAACAGAAGATTTAATCAACATTTATTCTGTGCATCATGTAGCCCTGTTTTCTACAACATCCTCCTGTCTAATCTTCCGACATTCACAAATCTATAAATTTTTTATTTAACTGAGATGTTAAAATACAGAAATGTAGAACGCTAAAAAAGTAAGAAACCTTAAACTTTTTCCAACCTATCACATCTTATCTGACTTCATCTCAAAATGCCTCATATGCACTCTCTCTTCCTGATCTAAATCATATACATTACTTGTGATTAAATACGCCCTTGCAAATTCATAATTTCAAATATTGAATTATGAGGTATAATGAAAACTAAGAGAGACTGTGGATTTCATTGCCGTGAAAATTGTGCGGCCATCTTTTGATTGAGAAGAGCAATACTAAAAATCATATAAAAGTAGGGCCAGAAAATGAATTGATTCAAGGGTTTAACATTGACTTTAATGGTATTTCTGGTCCTAATAAGTCAGGGAACTGTACCTGTATTTGTCACGACATTTTTGAAAATTATGAATTAATGACTTTGTTTGTGTATGAATACACCTATGTGGACAATCTTTGATGATTATTTGTGCCAAAAACAAAAAAGCAAGATATTTTCACATTATTATGGTAGAACATTGACATTTAGTGTAAATACTGTACAAAAAATCTAATTATCAATGTATTTAAAGGACACATATTTTGCTGAAGTTTTTGACCTTTTAACCATGTTCTACCAGTGTTCCATCATCAAAAACATACCTGAAGTAGCATTCAGCTGCATTCACACTGTTTTAGCCCTGCGACGAGTTGGCCACTGTCCAGGGTGTACCCCGCCTAAGGCCCAAAGTCACTGGGATAGGCTCCAGTCACCCGCGACCCCTAACGGGAATAAGCGGTAGAAAATGAATGAATCACACTGTTTTGAGAAATGTTCATTAAAAATCCTACCCCCTCCCAGCGTGAAAAAACACTTCTGTCTGTACTGCACGTATTGTTAGACTTGTGTCATGTCACTTATCCAAAAATCTTCTACTGTTTTAACTCCTTAAATCATCACCAGGCTCGTTCTGAGCATTTCTGCCGTTTAAACACGATAACTACTGTTGCTCAGATGCCATGCATTTACTTGTACAACATATCAATCCTAAATTCTCTACAACATTAATCAATAGAAAAGTCAAAATCAACGAAAAAGGCTCCATGTAAAAAGTACAAAAAACTACAACCTGACCAATATTTAGGCCAGTGCCTGGAGGGAACTCCCTTCTTGATGAGAACAAAAGGTTTAATAGTGTGCTGAGAAAATTGTCCTTTTCTCTTTCCAACCAAGATTCCCAATAATAAACAAATTCCCAGCGCAAAAATACTATGGCCATTTAAAAAGCACTGGAGGGCTATCTTTGTAGCTTGGCCTGCAGAAGGTTTCACTTAAAGGTCAAGTTCCTGTCAGTGTCTTCTGAATGACCTGTGCACCTGACTGGTGGGACTGCATTTGGCAGTGGATAGAATTCACATTCTAGTAAATAGTGGCATTTAATTTGTACAATATTACATGCCATTGTCACAATGAATCGTGAACTCCGTGTCATTACTTCACTCAGCATCATTCAGTTAAAAACTGATCTAAAGAAAAATAGACATACATGTTTTCTGCAGTAAACTTTCAGATATAATGTAACAGAGGGACCAGAATCACCAATGATTTCACCTGCATGGAACTTTTTTGGTATCTTAAATGTACCTGTTAAACAAGTAACTATGTTTACTATAAAGATTCTGGACTAAAGTACTTTACTTACACACTAGTGTAAAGCATGACCCGTATTTGGCAGCGGACAGGAAAGTATTTTTTAGTGGACTTTGGAAGAGGCTTCAGCCTAGAGTGCAGTGAAACCTGACCAGTCCCGGTTTAAAACTGTGGGTTAGAGAATGCCAGCTTCGAACCTTGTTGCTTCATGTAAAAGTCAAAATCCTGTCTGTGGACATTTAAAATCGTCACATGGATGGGGAAGGCTTAGCTGGAAGGAGAGTTAAAACCGATACAGACATTGGACCCAAAACTGGCCGTCAAAAAATCACCCAGGGGCTATCTTCGAAGCTTGTACTTCCTCAAGCTTCATGTAGAGTCAGGTTTCTGTTTTTAAATCACAAGAGCTTATACTTTGATCATATCTCAGAAACACTCTTGTATAAGTATTTTGGTTTTCTAGTTGCACACCTGATTGATGAGGCTACAATGAGCAGCGGCTAGAAAAGTCACATTTTAGTGACCGGTGCGGGATGTTTAGCTGGGAGGGTATTTGAATTTGGTCCACTGAATCCAAAACTGCAAGCATTGAAAACGCATCAGAGAGGGCCATCTTTGAAGCTTGTTCCTCTACAAGCTGCATGTAAAATTAATTCCTGTCCCTGTTTTTCTGAGTAATTATAATTAAAATGTCTTGCTCCCTATGAGAGTATTACACTCAGAACATGGCTTGGAACTTGGTTAATATGAGTTACAATGGCAATGATTCCAATTTTCATCCCATTCCATTGGTTAACTACCTTTAATTGGTCTCATTTAAAACGCCTTCCTTCACATGAATTAAGTCTCTTGCAAAACATGACATAATTGCTTGCAAAATGACACTAAAATACTTTAAAGATTCTGTTCAAAACCAGTGTATATACAACCTTCCAAAGCAGCTCTTCTCCCTCTGCTGTGAAACATTGTGCTCTCTAAAACACGTTGCAGCTTCAGTGCTTATACGCCTTTGTGTGAAGCGGCAGTAGACCGGCAGGAGTCAAGGTCGCTGTTAATTCATTCCATGTTCTCTCACTTGCTGTGAACACATTACCTTTTCATTTTCACTGTACTCCTTCATTTTGATTCGGCAAATTTATATTTCTAGGTGAAGCACATGACAATTAAAGTATTTTCTTTATACTGCACAGAAAAAGTTTGCCATAATACAGCATTGGGTCAAACTCATTTACCAACGAGGACAATAAAGTGTACCTCAACCTTAACCACACACAAAATAACTGTCTTGCCAGTGGTTATTGATTTAAACAATGTCTTTGGAAACTTACAATAGGTTTCCAACACTTCGAAACATTACATTAAAGGCACCAAAGTACAACTACTGAACTTGCAAGTTTTCAGCTTGCCATTTGGTTGATGTTTTGCTTGGAAACTGGCACCAGCCCATTTGGCAAAGGTCCACCATGTTGAATTTAATAAAAGTAACCCCTTTCTCTCCATTGCCTTGCAGGTGTTCATACTCGTACTCACTACCGACGGGACTAATTCAAATCCAATTTTACATGAAAACAAAAGGCATTGATTAAAAGCAAGTAACAAACAAAACCACGGAAGCTGAAACTATTACCAAATGTGAGCTAAATGTCACAGAAAAATGAGATGCCAGTCTTATTAGAAACTGTATCGTAATCTCAGTCTCAGTCTTAAACCCCTGAAACCTTTTCTACGATGGAACACACCTGGACGAATGAGGGATTACATCGCCGAATGTTAAAATATCAAGCGTCATAAGCAGCATTTTGTGGTGGTTACATAGAGTGCTGATCCTGCTCGCATTTGTTTGTAGTTTAATTACATACAGTGGAGCAAAATGAAAGATTGAAGAAATCAGCCAGTCACAAAAGGAAGCTGTAAACGACGAGAAACCTTGAAAGTTTACCATCATGAGAATCAAACCCACAATTTTCTATAGTTATGGGGCCAAGAGGACAAACCATTCTTTCACTGTCTCCACCTTGTACAACTCTCCTATAATCTCTGTGATAATTTACATTTTGATATAGGCATAGATAACTAGAGCCTACGTTGGCTGGTGAAGATTGCAAAATGTCTTCCCTCAACAATGTATCCTACTTGTAATTTCTCATTTGTCAGTTACATCTTGACTTGATTGTTTACCTGCAGTGGTTTGATTCGTGCAAATGTATTTTTAATTTTTTTTTCTACGAACACTAAATCTGACAGAGCATTGCACACAGTTGCCGTATACTTCCCTGCAGTCTTGTTAAAAATTACAAAGTACTTCACAGTCCACACATTATATAATGCGTTGCTAATATGTTATTCCAATGACTAATTTGCCAGCTGGCTTCTCCAATGATGATTGACATTTAGCACCAGAGTGACTACATGATTGGTCACTTCACAGTCTGCTGAATGGCCAATCAGCTGTGATTGCCTGCAGAACATCCCAAACACAGATTTGATGCGTTGTCGTCATGTGCATTGTTGGCAAACATGTGGGCTATATCAAGCACATTATTGTGCTACGTACATGCTATTTTGAACAATCTGCGTGCTGAAATGTATTGTAATTGGTCACAAGCCATTCTTCTTTGAGGAAAATAATAATTATAATCAAAAAATAAAATAAGACAACAGTAAAAGGCATTGACTTTTGGTCCATGGTATATGGTATAAGAAGCATATTTATAGTTATAATTAAATATATTTCATACATATAATATAATTTAAGTGTAGTTCATCATTTTTCTACTTCTGTTTTTATTATTTTATTTCACTTTTTACTACGTTTTTACTACATTTTAACACATTTTGCATTTTATCCTTAAAATCAAGATGCTATCCTGTGAGAAATGAGTAGCCTATTTGAAAACAATATAGTTCTCAATCTGTTTTGGATTTGAGATGTTACTATAATGAGAGAAAAAAAAAATACTGTGCAGTATTGTTTTCCTGAAATTCCAGGTAAATAAAAAGCACAATAAAGTCTACATTATTGCATTGTCCATGTCCCTTACCCTCTGCCAACCTATAAGTACCCACTACACTTTTCTATCTCAATATGTTTTCATTCACCACTCTTCATAGTCAACTGTGCATTTGGATCAATATCTTATGGATTGAGGCTACAGGTTACCACTAATGTGACGAATGCTTAGTGACAGTTCAGACATCTATCATATTCTCTCTGCTGGGGTGAGCTTCGGTGCACTGTGTTGCCTATAGTTTCTTATGAAAGGATTCTGCATATACCGCACATGGAGAAAACGTATAATTAAATGCATGGTGGCCCAGTAAGTAGTCCAATCCCCTATTTTTCATTAGATGCTGTTGAAAGAGGGGCTGGTGAGGGGTGTTGTACAGGGATTCAATCTTATTAAGCTCATTATGGAACAGCGGAGTGAGCCACTTAGATGGTTAAATGACACCTGAGACTGCAGTGTTTTGTCAGCACAGTCTTCAGACCTTTACCCAGGCAGAGTTGAGTGCCAAGTGTTGATTAGTGGCACCGTGTCATGTAAAGTCTTCATAACCTGTCGGCACTTGGGCGGCTCACACATCCCGTTGTGCCACAGCAGAGAACACACACAAGTTTAGAGTGATTTACACCCCAGACGTACCCCTGCTGTCAGAGCTATGCATTTGGGGGTTCGACAGATTGCTTTTATAATTATGAGGTTCAGTTATTTGAAGAAAATAATGGTTACCTCTCATGAACTGAACTCACCCATTCAATATCCAGGATGGCCCTTAATCTATTTTAGTAAACAGCAAATTGGTTCGATTGCATTCCAGTCTCGCAAAGTTTGATTTATTTCTATAGTTACTCTGATTTCAACCTACCCATATCCCCTAACTCATTATAAACCGGGCTCAAGATGTGGAGAATGTTCCCTGGACATTTCCCTACAGTTGTCCTAGTAGCAATGAGAGATGGGCCAAATGCATGGTATTCAGGGTTCGGCGTTATTAACAATAATAATATTTCTTTGTATTTTTTGGTATTCATCTTATTCAAGAAATTGGCTTGGAGAACGGCATCTTTTGTCCGTTGTATTAGTTTACATGAGACAGATGAGCTCAACTGAAGTTCTGCACGGACTAAAAAAACGTTTTCAGGCCGTCCAAGAAAACGGTGCATTGATGATTTGTTGTTGCACGTGTACATTAAACATTTTACACAAATCAATCTACTTCATATAATGTTTTAATGGCAGGATGCTTCGTTCATTCGCCATTTGCGTAAACAGAGTTTTCGTCAAACCCGAAATGCGTTTACTACAGGAGTTCGGCTCTGTGGCAAAAAGAGGAAAAAGTGGGTGTTTTTAGTGGTAGGGAAAATGGAACACCAGGTAGAAACCTAGGCAGACACGGGCAGAACAATGATGCACCCTCTGCGCTAAATGTGCTAAAAACACTTATTTTACTGTACTGTAATTTCATCCACAGTAGTGCTGAAATATCACTTTATACTGTTGTTTGAAAGATTAAAACATTTGCTGCATTTTTTGATGGTATTCAAATTTGCTTATCTTAAAAAATAATATTTTCAATTTAGCTGAGGTTTCAGAATCAGACAAATGTGAAAAGACTGTAATTTCATCCACAGTAGTGCTGAAATATCACTTTATACTGTTGTTTGAAAGATTACGGTACAACATTTGCAAGGGTATTCAAATTTGCTTATCTTAAAACTATTTACAGTTTTACAGATAACTTGATATATTGCTCACAATATACATTTCCTTAGTGTCCTTGTGAATTGCTGAGTCCTGTATGCAGTTCTGGTAATAATATGACAAAACGTAACATTGTTTTCCAGCCCTAATCAGGCCAGTAGGCATAAATTACAGGTACCAATTCCTGCTAAAGAAAACAAATTGGTTAATTACAGACCCTAATCGTCACCCTCATGTGAACCAGTTTATGAAAATAAACTAGCTAATATGTTATTAATCCCCGCAAATATTTCCCTAAAACAGACAACTTGTCCAAGCTCTGACATTGCCTTTGAATATTAGTGGGGACATTTTAATTGTTGGATGTTTAGGCTCGAATTGGTCTTTAATGAATAACCCTGGAGCTGTTAGGTGCCTGTAATCCGCTTTAGTGCGTGGTGTTATTGGTGCTGCACTTGTGGGCGGCTGGCTCTCTTCCAGCAAACACAAAGGACAAACAACACTGTCTGTTTCCCTGGGCCCGACCTCGCCGAGATGTCGGAGGTATGCAGCCTGTCGCGCACAATTCCTCATCTAATATCTCACAGTGGCTGCTTTTGCCCACCATTACTCCCCGGCAATGCTTAAATCCAGGTACTGAAGCTTTATGGAGATGCACTTTTGATTAACCGCGGTCCTCTTCAATACATATCACCAAGCGAAACTCACTCCCGCTGCTCCCCCGTGGTGTTTGGGTAATGTTACAGAATACAGTCGGTCGGAGTAAACAGTCACTCTCAAGCGTCGGACACAGCTGGAATGCTGACCATGGACCTTGAAGCTTTTTAGTGGCGATTCGCTTGTTGTCATTACTTATAAATGTAATCAGAGAAAGCTTGGAATTTGATGATTTTCTTGTGTCGGGATGTGAGATTTAGCACCAACTTTGTCCGTAGATGAACAGCAATAATCTAGATTTACTGCATGGCGTTATAGATAACTCACCTCTGCGCGTCTAGTCTTCCCCAATGTTGTCTTGGATCTGTCCCTATGATTTCCTCAGAACCGGGGTGACACCTGACAAGAATGACATGAACAGCACCCAAATCAAATCACGAAACATAGACACAGACTTACAATCTTCCCTCACCTTCTACACTCGTCAATACTTTAAGACATCAGCTCTCAGTGGTACTTTGTTGGTCCATTTTTGGTCCGTTCTTGAAGTGGACTGTGCTAGTCATCTCAGGTTTGGAACATCTGAAAGGTATTCCAAAAGATTCTCTCCGGCTCCTGCTGCGTCTAAATCGGGTAATATTCATATGTCCCTCCCCGTCTTTCCTCCTCTCTGTCCCTCTCCCATCTGTGCACCAAGATCTAAATCTGTTTACATTCACCGCCCCTCTGCTGCCATCCATCTTTCCCTCACACAAGCTGTCCAGACCTCTTTGATCATCTCGGAAAGCAAAATGACATGCCTAAGACATCATATCCCATGTTTTTTTGTTTTTTTTTGGTAGTTTATTTTTATACATGTATTGACTTGTTAAATGGATATAGACTTAAAACTGCAGATGGCACTTTCTGGAATCTTTTGTTGCTCTTTCTTGGTTGAGATCTCTTTTAATTTTTTATTTATTTGATCAAGACAGTGCATGTTAATGAACATACGTGATACACATGCTGTAAACACGCCGGATTGTAGCCCTGGGCCAATTTCCATCCGCTATCCACCATTCACGCTCACAAACACACTCTCATTCATATACCAGAGTACTATTGTGCATCTTTTTTGTGGTATGGGAAACCAGAGCACCAAACTCCACACAGAAAGGTCCCCGAGCCGCCCATGACATGAACCTAGGACCTTCTTGCTATTAAGCGAGAGCACTAACCACCATTGCTGCCCACTAACCGCTGCGCAACCGTGCTTTACACAGAGCCTCCATGTTTTCTCTCGTGTGTCACCACTGTCTAAACCTGAGCACAATCACATTCAGCTAGACGTGTCATGCCGTCTGACTTGAACGCATTGAGAATGGTAAAAGGAGAAGGATTTATAAGTCTTTTCCTTCAAAATTATTTGATGGTAAAATGACAAGTGCTGCATTGCATTTCAATTCACTGTATTGACCACCAGTATCTGGTCACTGATCGGTCCTATGCTTCTTCTGTGTTTCAATTCGTACCCCTTGATGAAAAAGGATATCTCCATCAGAAACTTGAACACAGCCCCCACAAAGCTTGAAGCGGCTTTGAAATCAGGTTTGTTTATTTCAGGGCTGCATGGTTCATCGGTCAACTACCACAAAGTTTTTCAATCCCCTTGTGGCTTTCTTTTATTTTTTTCTTCGTACGCCACGTTTGTTTTGATGTGGACGTAGCATGTGTGTCCTTGATTGGTCAATCTGCTTGTGACTCATACTCAATTGAGCTGGGAGGCAAGACTCGTCTTTGTAAAATATTGGAGAAGCGTGTATCCTTGGCGAGCCAGGCAACGCAAAAATTACAATTCCAACAAAAAGAAAAAGAACCAGATGTCTTAAACCATCTTCAGATTTAGTTTTAAATCCAGGCTAAAAACAGTTTAGTTTAGATGTGCATACGACTGAAAGATTTTTTTCTGCGTTCTTCCCTTTTTAAGTCATTTTTATAATGATTTTGTATGTCTTTATCTATTTTATTATGTTGTGTGCACTTTGAATTGCCTTGTGTAGAAATTGTGCTTTACAAATAAACTTGCCTTGCCCATGCCTATATCCATTAGGTGTTTACCCACTGCAAGAACCTTTTTCAGTTCCTGGTACTTTTTTTTATTTTTTTTATTCCAGTCCTCATTTGATGCACATTGGCACTAAGAACTGGGACCACACATTAGGGATTCCTGCTCAGGGGTGGGTACCTTTCAGTCAGACCAGGAACATTTCTGTTAACACTTCATTACAGTACATTTACAACATTTTCTTTTTCATCTTAAATTTAAATTAACAACAGTCTAACAAATTAATACTCAAAAGAAATTACTTGATTAATAAATACTAACTAAAATTTTGAATTGCAGTGTATGATTTGTGTTTTATTGTGTTTTTAGTGCTAATTTGAGTATTTTATCACAGTTCTATATGCAGGTTTACAAAGCTCAAAAGGATTAGGACGAAAAGAAAAACAACATCAACACTTATGTAAATTAATTATACTGTTAAAACCAGTTAGACACACTTTCAGCCACTGTTGCTTTGTGAACGCAAGGGGGACTGGATGGTTCCTCTGGCTAAATAGGGACGGGTGAATTTAGGGACTTGGTTCTTGGTACTTTTACGTGTGAAAACGCTTATTGAAGACTTGTGAGCAGACTGAAGTGTCTTGAGGCTTTACACAATTTACTTTAATGCAGCGCCCTTCACACATGCATTAGAATAATCGGTAACAGCAAGTGACAGGCCCAGCTGTGCCTTTCTTACCTAAACGCTCTCTACACCAACCTCCTATATATAGCATACATTTACGCATCCAACAGGTGAAGGGAATAACATGAAGCCGCTCCTGGACAAGCGGCTGGATGTTCCTTGACAGGCCCGACCCACAGGCGATGGGGGAGAGGATGGGGGCGCCGATAAGATAAGAGGGGCGCGGTGAATAAGGACATGATAGAGTTAAAGAGTGCGAGAGTGACATGCACAGACAGAGGTTGAGGGAGCGCGGCACATGAGGGAAATTGAGGCGCGCTCGGCAGACAGCAGCTGGAGGGAACCGTCACAACAGCTGACACGCCGCCTCAAATCGGAGGGGACAGGACGGACGGACGGACCGAACCGAAGGGGGCCTCGGAGTGGGATGGACGGGAAGTAAATGTGAGCGGGACAGAGGTGGACAGCGAGGTGGTGAGAGAGTGAAGGAGAACGCCAAGGGACAAGGAGGAGGGCTCGGCAGGAGCTGGTTGGAAGGCTTGTGTGAATCCTGAGAGGCGAGATAAGACGAGTGACAGAAAATGTAACGACGGTACGTGAGAGTAGATGTACTGTAAACGTGGGAAAACAATATGACGTTTGTGAGCTTTCTGCATGCATAGACCTCGTTCAAACTTCAGACTTCATTCATATTTTTCCCCAAATCAGATATTTTTTGGAGAGGTTGCTCATTTTGCAAGTAAAATGTGACTCAAACACACCAGCTCTAAAGTGACCTGTGCAGAAGACAACAGGTCGAAACAGGAGTCATGCTGTTGTCACACCATTAGACAGACTATAATGAGGAAACAGTCGTCTTTATCTTTTGGCTTAAATAGAAAGTTAATACTTCACTTTTCGCTTTACTGCTGTTCTGTGGCAGGAGTTTGAAGGTTTAATCTGTTTTAATCTGTTTAACTTTAACTTTTAACAGAAGTCAGATTAATGTGACCTGCTTGTTCAGACTGTGATCACTTAAAAGCAAAAGATCAGATGAAGGACAGACAGAAAGTGACCTTGGACACATTTGCTGTTCACACTGTCATGAAAAAAATCAGATCCAGATCATTTATGGACATTAAAAATCAGAAGAGATGAAGATGCTATTCACCATGTGATCCACGGGTCAGATTAGGCCCTCTAAAAAACCTTTCTGAGTCGCAGCACACTTTTTTGGTTGAAAAGACACCACAACACACCACCTACTAAAAACATTAACAAATCAAATAATAAAGTTTATGCCATTATCTAATTCTTTAAATTTGGCAATGGTGAAAGTTCAGCTTTCTTTAGTGGTACAGAAGTATGTTCAGGACTCTCTCTGAAATGGATAATTACCCGTACATGCATCTGTTAATTCAGCACAATGGTTGAAAATCAAGGCTCATGCCCATTTTCCAAATATAAAAAATATATATATATTTTGTCTTGTTTAGTTTGGTTTAGTTGTGGTTTGGTCTAGCAATCGACCTGGTTCACATCTGGTTCCAGTCCTACTTTAATTCTGATTCAGTATTGGATTGGCAATTTTGCATTGCAATATTTCCATTTGCATTTTATTTTCAAAAAAACACAGCAGTTGTCATACATCATTAAACAGATGTATTGTGGGGGATATTTTGTGTGACCTCAAACTGTGTCAAAAGTGTTGGCGCCTAGTGCAGGGTTGTGAGGGTCAGAGGCCATGACAATGTAGTTGAAATTAGGTTAAATCAATGAAATGGTGTGACAAATGTATTTATTATTAGTGACCCAGCAGTAAATTGAGTTGCATGGCTATTTATTAGTTTACCTTTTATAATATTTGGGCTACTTTCCCTCTAAATATTTTGCCAATAACATTGTATTAATTACGATCTACAGTCATTTCGTCCAAATAGTTTTTTCAATTTCCTTTCTCATATTGGCACCACTTTCTGAAGTTCTAATGACCACGTTTTACTTATTTTTGTTTCAACTAACACAAAATACATTAAATATTGTGCCCGTGTGTGTTTCAAGTGTGAGATGAACCACAAAACAGGTCAACAAATCTGTAATCTGACAGTAAAACAACATTTCTCCTGCTCAGCTTGAAACTACAGGGATTGTAGAATGTTATATCACGTGAACATAACCTCCTCTCCCAGTACAACCTGTGATTTGTATGTGTACACTGTCAGAGTCATGAGCCCCGTCCTCTCTAATGAGGGCTGGCGTGTCGTGACCACATGACCCGGGCCACTCCACAGACTGAACTCCAAGTGTAATTGCATTTCATATGAGGTCGCCGACTGTATGAATGTGTGTGTGGCTTAATATATGTTTTCCGTTGAATAGTTTTGTAACACTAGATGGCTCTCTGACCTCTTTTCTTCTCGCTGTGCCCTCCATTTTGCTCTCACAGATGGTGCATGACAAGTTGATGGAGCGTCCGTGCTTGTCGTCCATATATTTACCACAGTTTTCTGCTGAAGAGTGGTCACCTGAAAGTAATTACACTTCTGTTCCAACAATGGAATAACAAAGGGGAGCGTTTGCCCTCACTAGAAAGGCCAAGTTATCTTCATGACGCCATAAAATTTCAGGGAATCGATATGTTCATTTTTGTTTCATGTGCCCCTTGTAAAAGATCAACTGTAAACCACTGTCCTGATGCAAAAGGAAAATGGGAGGAATTGCTCATGTCCTAGATAATTTTCAGCAATATATCCTGTTTGCTGTCAAAATATATTCCACCATAGCACTTTTACTGAGCTTGTGAGAGTTAGCGAAAACGAAAAAGGTGTTTAACGATTTTATGTGTTCAAAGGCCGTAAAATGGAGCGAATAACGTCATAAACACATTTGAAACTTTAAAAAGACATTGCTTTTTTATGGCTACTTTTGGGTTTCATTGCGGTTCCTCAGCCAGTTTCCCCCATTGTAAAATTCAGGCCAAAATTGTGGAAAGATATTGAGAAAGGTTTGTAGATTGTGCACTGAGGACTCTTTTCAAATGCACAAAATAAAATTTCTATAAAGTGAGACACTGCAAGTGAACAGGGAAAAATGCATTACAAGTTTTTCATTATGTAAGGCGTTCATATAAAAATAAGGCTTTTTGTGTAAAAACTGCCAAAATTGCCCATATATATCTTATTTAGTTTTTGAGTAAATGGGATATTTGCCTAAAAAGTCAAACTTTGCCTCTTTTTTATTTAAAATTTAAATAAATCAGGCTTAGAATTCAACAAATCCTGATCTTTATTTCACTACTGGAGAAAAATGCATTTGAAAATAAAAATATATGAGCTTTTGACCATGTTCTAACATTGTTCTGTCATCAAAAACATAGCTGGAGTTGCATTTATCGTCATTCAACCTATTGATGACCTATGATGAATCCTGGTTTGAAAATGCTCTCCCCTTCAACCGTCGAAACACTCCGTTCTGAATTTCCCTCAATGTGTGACCTTTTTCTTAAATCCCTAAATCGTCATCAAACTCGTTCTGAGCATTTCTGGCAAAGCTATGTTACTCTGGCGTCTCCCAAGGCTGTGACAAAGGTATTTATTTTTAGTTCTAAAACATGAGATGTCAAAGTAAAGATACTCAAGAGCAATAACAATACATATAATGCAGTATATTTTTCCTTTAAGAAAACGTCCTTTGACGGGCTCACTGCCCCACATGGAGCTGTGGATGCACATGGATTGTATGATCAAACATTTTTAGGATCAGATTGGACAAGTTGGTTGTTTCCACATGAAAGCCTATGTTGAAAGAACAAACTGACCAAAAACTCAAAAAATAAAAAAGGGGTTTTTCCTGTGATTTCTTGCCAATTTGTTTTGACTAAAAACTACTAGAAACTAGACCGAACTACCTTTAGAGGCCTTGTGAAAAAGTACCTTGCTTCCAGTGATCACAGCACTGATGTGTCAGTATTCTCCTGTGGTTCTCCACCTCCAGCGGGTGACTGCATTGGTGCCATGAGTGAGTATTTGACTCACAGTTTTGGTCTGATTATTTTACCAACAGGACAAAGGGATGACTCACATGTTCCAACCAACATTTTTAGTCCTGACATGTTTCAGATTGTTAGCACGCTGAAAGTTAGACATGTTTCTCAAGTGATGGAGGATGTGAGATATAAAATGGACATCGCAAGCTCTCTGTTTTTTTGGCATAAAGTGACAAGTCTTCTTGCTGTCACCAGTTTGTGCCAAAAATAAATGCAAATAATTCCTAAGTAAAAGCAAATTGCTGCAACGTAAATTACCACAAAAACCAGTGGAACACTTTTGGTTAATATACAAAACTCCTTCAAGCGGGTGTGACCTGTGCACTAAATTTGGCTTCTTCATAATTGAGTGCAAGAATTTCCCTTGTTTAACACTTGGGCGATCCATCTAACTATTGGGCTGTACTCCTAATAGCGGCTCACTCAGCTGAGCTCCACAGCCTGCTATGACCTGTAACGTTTTATTAAATTCATCATATATCAAAAGAATATTGAATTTAATCTGTTATTCATTTTTAGGGGAAAATTAAATTACAGTATTTTATTGGAGGGAGCCTGGCCTGTGCAATAATTAGTTGCAATTAAACTTTGATGGTGAAGATGAATGTTCAGCCGAGATAATTTCAAACAATCTGAAAGCTGTGAAATATTGTGCTAATTTTGCGTTTAAGGACAAATATATGGCAGATGAAAGACTATTGATCAATGACATGGATTCACCGTTAGAGAAAGTCTTAGCCATTAATCATAGCCAAAGTCTTCTCTGTATCAGTTCCCAGAGTACACAGTTGTACACAGTTGTAGACTTAAAAAAAAGGTTATCTATATACATAAATATATATTTTCTCTACTTAACACAAACTTCTCACATGCTTTTATTGTTACTGTTAAGCTAATATAGCTGAGTGTAGAACTTTAGTTAATGTACAAAATGAAATAGAGGCCAACACAGTGTGCCATGCTTGTCTAATCTAAGAGTAAGTTGATGTGCAGTCGTTGCATTGTATTATACAGTATATGATGTATGTGAGTGCATTTTAATAGCTGTTTCCCAGTAGTACAATAGTACTTGGTTCACACACATCAAACCCATTGCTGTAACACTTTGACCTTTGGATGGAAAAGTGCCCTTTTCAAATGTAAATCCAAGCATTTCCCCTTTGTGCATGATGTCTGCTTTAAACGGTTCTGCTTTAGAGAACAATAGACAAATCCCAGGTCACATTTGTACCATTCTAGTGCACTCCCTTTAACAGCAGACACCTTCATGCAGACATCTGCTATTCTCATCACTGACTTCAGGTGATTGGGCCGTAACCATGGCTTTTAGCGTATTATTCTTTCTTCAAAAGGTGCTGTCAACCGGAGAGAAATATGGTTAATTTCCCCAGAATTAGAATTCCTTGAAATATTATTAAATTAGACTAATGCATATGGGGTGAGATTTGTTTCATATTAATTTATTGACGCAAAAAGAAAGATTAATTCAAAATCCCAGATTTTTCACAATCCCTGACTTGCATTTATGGATTTATGCATAAAATTAGATTTGCATATATATATTTGTGAATAAAACATATTTTTGTTTTGTGAATCTGTGTTTTTGCATGCGAGAATCTGATACTGAATTTGAGGATCACCTAAATTGTGCATTCTTCACCTTTGTGAATGTGGATATTTATGAGACAAATGTTACACATTTTGTAAAAAATATCTATGCAGAATTTTGGATTCACATAAAATCCGGAGTTTATTCAAAAAGTTAGACTTGCATGCAGAATTTTTTCTCACAAATTCTCAATTGTAAAAATTAAGTTACATTTTATTTTGAAATCTGTAGTTTTGCATGTGAATGTGTGACTTTGCATTTGTGGATCGCTCACCACGTGCATTCATCCTCTGATCTCGCCGAGGATCTTTTTGACACAAACATTCCGCGTTTCTGCACTCTCTCAACTCATTCAGAAGACAGCGCTGTTCCTCTGGTAACCACTAGGGGCAGTGCTGACCAACTTTAACTGTATAGAAGGGCATTTCCGGATGTAGACGGACCCTTATTACCATAGAACTATAATAAAACCATTTAATACGTTCATTTAATACATCATTTAATTTAATACAATACGTTCATTTAATACATCCATGCTTATTACTCAAAAAAATGGCGGAGAGAGACCAGAGTGAAGTCGCTGCCTCAGCAACTAAGTCACACATGCTCTGGAACTACTTCACTGACCGCAAATCTAAGCAAAACACCGTAGTTATCAATGTGACAAATGTTTGTCAAGAAATTAACACTTTTTAGTGTATGTTAAAGGTCTGAAGTTGTTTGTTTAAATCTTGATTTTTGCTCCTCTGCAATGTCCTTGCAGTGCATTGATGCATTCTCATTTTTATTGTCTTGTGCAATTACTTCTCTGTTGCTAGGAGACACCTGGTTGTTGTAGCCCTCAAGGTCTTGGGTGGGCAGGCAGGTCTCTCCCGCGCTGCCTGTGTGTCATTACTGCACTTGTACAGTGCAGTCGTGACTGCCTTATGCCACACAAAGCCACCACTTTAGCATGAGCGTGGCAATACTGTTGTCAAAGCCTGTTCTCGTCACATCTCAGATGCTAAGCAAGACGGGGTCTGGTTAGTACTTGGACGGGAGACCGCAGTGGGGCGGCTGTGCAAACTGTTGTTGTGTCAGCGAGACACTTCACCCACATTGCCTACATGAATTATGAATGGTTGGTGGTGGTCAGAGGAGTTGATGGTGCAGATTGGCAGTCCCCCTGTCAGTCTGCCCCAGGGCTACTGTGGCTGCAATTGCAACTTACAACCACCAGGTGAGGAGTGACTGAGTAAAGCAATATCCAGCATCCTTGACACTATGTAAATTAAATGCATTATTATTGTTTTTATCGTTTCAGTAATGAGGTATGTGTTTTCACACAAAGTAATGTCATTCATCCAACATCATCCACATGCCTGTACAAGAATCTTTTGAATTATTTTGCGGCCAGAATTATCTGGAACAAAGTTTCTACATAAATTGATGTATCTGTCATGTGTATATCTCTCGATCTGCTAAAGAAAGATGTATTATAAAAAATCAACTTTGACTGTGTGTTTCACTCATCACAAGCATACTCTGAGTCTGACTGATTCATGTAATCCTGTCCTGCAGCTGAAGTGTGAGCGTCTGCTGTCGGCTACACTGTGGTGCCACCATGAAGAGGCGGGGCCAACAGCAAAGAGTAAGGTTTGCAGTTTTGTAGAGGAAACCCATCCACATCCCATCCAAGTTGTTTTAGATCAATATTACAATTTACACTGAACTAAATGTGAAACAATAATCTATGTATGTGATGGATGGTATATTTGTTTACTAAATACCATAAAAAGGAAAGTATTCCTTCTTTAAGGTATCATTATCAGGCAATATCACCACTTGCCCCAACCCTTAGATGCATGTTTAACTTTTCACCTCCTCTGCTCTACCTCATCATTAAACTGTAGTTGTTAATTGAGATAATTATTCAGCGTAATATATTTAGTCAGTAAATAAATGCTCATTAGCCTGCTTGCATTGGTTACACGTTAGAACGGAGGGTAATGGTTCGTTTGCTACATGATATGCTTGTGCTTCAATGCAAACGTCTCCTTAACCTTTATTAACCTCAGTGTTTGGCTTCTGTTGGATATAAAAGCAACAATATAACGATTACAAATACCAAGCTAATTGATTTTAAGTTCAAGCAGCTTTACTTAATTGTAAATCAGGATCATTAAGCTTAACCAAATACTTGGCACAGGTTCTTAAAAAGTCTACTTTAAGGTTAAATTACTGAAAGCTGTGCTTTTTTTGAGTCTTTGGCTCTATGCTCTATGTATAGAGGTTTAAAATAAAATGTATGGGTAATTTAACACAAAATTATCCAACAGTTTAACAGACAAAGGGAAGCCAGAGCTAAATTGAGTGTCTAAAAACCGAGTCACATAGGCCTAAAAGCAAACAAAGCCTATAAACAGAATCGAGTGAGAACTAATAAGAGACACAAAAGAAAAGTTAACAAATGACGAGTGTCTTGAATCAAACACATTACAAAAATGACTGACAACTAATTGAGACTTTCCCAACCCACTTATTGCCATACAACTGCCACTTTCCATTGGTGGTTAATGAACTTTATTTTTTACAATACAGTTTTTCACAGGTGAAGATGCCCCACCAATCAGAGCGCCAGAAACCACAGGACAGAACAGTCACAGTCAGAAAACAGTCTTCCAATGACCAATTAGGGCTTTTGTGATTTGGTTTTACCCTTACGTGTCAGAACAACAGAACCAGAGCTCTTGCTTAGGTCGGACTGGGACTCAAGCCGCAGAAGGTGCATTCAGTTAGATTAGCCTTTATTGTCTCCATATGGAGAAATTTATGTTGGACAAGCAATGGGCACAGAGACAGAACAAATCTGATTTCATATGCAAATTCATCAAAAAAGTCCCAGTCTGAGGCACCTACAGACTCCACCCAGTCCTGGTTCTAAAAAACCACCAGGACTCCACCCAGTCCTGGTTCTAAAAAACACATAAAGCACAATTAAACTATTGCACAGAAATCCATCAATCATCCACACAGTACAGAAGATTCAAGACAGTTTCTTACGATTTAGAAGAGAGATTGACATGAGGACCAAAGTTTTTAACTATTGAACTTATAGTTCGACACCAGTATTTTTTCACTGTCTTATCACTGTATCTTTTGCTCTATTCCCTGATCTTTGATCAAGAGCACACTATGGTCCTCAACTACTATTGGATGAAAAATGATCTCTAGTTTTCATCGTGCTTAAAATCAGACTCTCACAACCTTG
This sequence comes from Rhinogobius similis, assembly GCA_019453435.1. Classification (NCBI taxonomy): domain Eukaryota; kingdom Metazoa; phylum Chordata; class Actinopteri; order Gobiiformes; family Gobiidae; genus Rhinogobius; species Rhinogobius similis. The sequence goes on along the minus strand of CM033625.1, from coordinate 13,447,827 downwards.
AATTAATGATTTGTAGGTGTTGAGGTCTGGTTTTTCTGTATGTATGATTGTGTCATCTGACAATTGTAGAATGTAGTTGTTGGGAGGAATGCTCCTGTAGTCGTCAGTGTAGTGTAAATAAGATTTAAGAATGAAGAACTGAGCCCCATCCCAGGGAAACTGGAAGGGGAGAGAGGCTCATAATGTGGAAGAAATGAATGGGCGATGAGGCCTAGCACAAACCTATATCGATCATCACTTTATGGGATGTGTTTAGATGTCGGACAAGCCCCCAGTTGTTATGGGCGAAGGGGAAGAAACGAAAACCAAGATGTTGATTTAGTTTAGACAGTATTTGTTTGTCATGGACCATGTACAAACACATTCATCTTATAAAAGAGAAGATGCTTTGCACCAGGTTTAGCAAAGAGCTACTTTCCATTTGCAGGTGAGGACTTAAGTAAATGAAACATTACAAATGGTACACAGTCCTAAAAAAGTTAGTCAGGCTGTTCTAATTGTGTCTTGTGATGAAATATAGTATTTGACAGAGTTGGACATGTTTTTTTAAACCCAAGGTGGTTGGTCCAAGTGTATGATATAGAACATGTTGAAATAAAGTAGTAATTTAATTAACAGGAATGTAAAATTAAGGTAACCAAAACAAAGTTATACAAAGAAAACCACAGCAAAGCACTGAAACAATGAACTAAGTTACATAGGCTTATTAACACAAACAAACAAAAGGTTATAAAAATAATCAAGAGACAAATTAAAAGAACCAACAAACTAGTGTCTCAAAACATACAAAGTCAGGCACTGCATCACCGCATAGTGCCTGCCGACAGCCGAATGGCACACTGGCACAAGGGCCAGCCCCAGCAGGTGCCACTGCTTATAGGGCCTGACGGCAGAGCAGCACAGGATTGGCCAGGCGTAGAGATATCCCAGCAATCAGAGGGCCAGGAACCTCGATGATCAATGAGGGCTCACACAAGCCCATTATCATTGTAGGAAAACACATGGTTTTCAGCCACACACAAAACATAATACTGCATGAAGGGAAAGAGCTTAAGTCCTGGATGCTCTGGTGGATGCTGGGATGTTGAGTGGGACTGAGTAGTGAGTGTCTGAAGGGAGAGGCAAGCAGGAAACTGGACAAAACAAACATACAAATGTATCTATAGGTGAATTTCGACCTGAATCTCTGCACTCTTGTGCATTCTTCATGTTGATCCCTTTCCATTCCACTCTATTTGTCTTCATCCCTCTTCCTCCTCCCCTCTTCCTCCTGCCTGTCACCACACTCCCGTAGAGCCACTTCCTCACTGCTTGATTGCTCTCGTCTGATTTCTTCTCCCTGGGTGGTGTTTGTCAGGAGCAGGGCGGGTGGCCTGGGTACGTGAGCTCAAGGAGTCAAAACAGCCCAAAGTTTGTCTCCTGATAGCTGATTCCCACACACGCTGGTCGGCTGATTACGTTGTGCGGTTTTGTTTTTTCCTTTTATGTTTTTTTCAGTTCGGATGTGCACAATTATCGATCATCAACCACCTGTGCCGACCAGAGCTCCAGCACACAAACAGCTCCTCGTTCAGCCGCACACGTCACTCAACTGTTAGAGAAGTCTGTCTGTTACTTTTGTGGCGTGTTTAATCTGTGTGGTTTAACTTACATTACTATTGGTGACGTGGAGATAGAGATACTGTAGAAGTGGTGTAGAAATCCCGCTTGCTTTGGTAGTTTTGAACTCTGCCTGGGGCCCTTTCTCTCAATGGGCCCTATCCCGCAATGCTACGCTTTACAGAAATAAGGGGGAAAATCTCAACTGTTTTTCTTTAGTGTAAAAATCTATAGGAATGCAGCCTAAAACAAAGTGAAGCGTTAAATTACATTTTGGACAACTGCCTCCCACAGAGTCCCTGAGAGGAACAGAGGGAGATAGAGTTGCATCACTGAGGGTACGACAATCACACCATGCTGTAATTGGAAAGAAATGTATTTTGTAGCTTGTGACAGAAATTAAAAAGAAAAATACCAAATGTCTAATAAAAAAGAAATTGAATTTATTCATTTAATTTGTATAATTGCTCTGGCCTCAGTGTCCTGGTGGGGTTGGCAAATGTCTTTGTTGAATGAATTAAACACAGGTCAAAACAAGTAAATTACATTTTGTTTTGTTTTTTACATTCAATATTTGATCACTTTCAATTTCATTTCAAGAGGAGTTCAGCTTCTCACCGGACAGTCGTTTCACAATGACTACCAAGTCCATTTTGGCCGTGTCTGGAAGCACGTCAGGATGAAGAATGAATGGGTATTCCTCCACTTGATATTGTGCTGATGATAGTGAATGGTTTAAGATCAACTGGAACAGATATGAGAACTGGAAAGTGTAAAATCCATTTTCACACAATTTGCTTCCTCAGCGAACCACTGGAGCTAGGTGCCTGTAGCGCTGTCATATTGGATTCTCCCCATTAGACTTTTCATTCAACCCGTGTTAATCACTCTCCTCCATTCACAGCTGAAACGAATCCTGCATTTAAAGGGCAAAAAGATAAGATCTGAGCCTATTGTAATCCGCTGTATCCAACATGGCATTATGCATGTGTGGTAATGTTTCTCATTTAAAATCCATGTCAAAAATCTGCATAATTTCATCCCATAAAAAAGTTCCTTCCTGTCATTCAAGATTGACGCAACAAACCTATTATGATTTATAGGTGCACGGTGTTATTTGGCATCTGACCCAAAGCATCATTGTGTGGCATTTAAGCCACAACAGGACCAGGAGCAAAAGCCTGCTGACGCCGTTAGAAAGTCTACACAGTGTGAAGGTCGGGGTCAATCAAAGTAGCTTTTCACAAAACTTTGTTGGGAAAGAGAGAAGAAAAACATATATTACACAAGTTTGAGCATCATGTTACCACTTCTTGGCCAAAGAGGCATTTTTGTTCATACATCAGCTTTTCTCTTTGTACTTCAGACACAGGGTGGTAGGCTAACATGGAGGAAAGCATCACTTCATACACAATGAGGTAGAGAAGAAAAGGGTTGTTGATCTCCTGGGTTAGAAAGAAGAAAAAGAAACATCAATGAATTGCAAGATTTAAGGGCTTTGAAGCACGCTGCATATCAACTAAAATTGAATATTTACTAGTACGAGACAAAGCCAGTGCCTTGGCAAATGTCTGCACCTCTTTGGGAGATTGTGTATGTCTTTCAGCAATTTGCCAATGTGACTGCTTTTATTCTATGAAGCATGGCTGTAATTTTCACTTTCCACCTGCTCCTACATCCTTATCCACAAAGGTTACAAATCAGTTATAAACCAACCTTATGACGCATGAAGTTCTGCCCTTTATCCTCGTCATTTAATTAGGGAAATGAAAAGTAAGTCAAATATTTTTTTTAAGGTACAAGGGCGGAGAGTGAATGAGGTAAAATACAACCAATTATATATTAAAATTGAATTACCTTGATAAATTGCTTGAATAATTTTTGCAATCATTTCATTTCAATCACCATTCCATTTCTATTTAACGTATCACCTTTGTGGTCCACTTCCTCACAATCTTCTTCGGAGGGATTTTGAGGAGAGATGACACATGTACAGTGATGAAGGAGGAGGAGATGGGCAGGGGAGTGATGGAGAGAGTTGTGGTCTCATTATAAAGTAATCACCCAGAAGAAAGGTCAGGTAGCAGTTACAACAGCTATAAAATACAAAAAAAGACTGGGAGAGACAGAGACGGCGCAGAAGACAGAGTGAGAGGAGAGCACTGAAATACAGATACTAGCAAAGCCATCGGACTGTGGGCTTTAGAGGAACTAAAGGGTGTTGGCCAGATAAAACCTAACACCATTAAACAAGGTGGTTCTCAGACTTTCCAGGAGTCAGAAGAAAAAGAAAGGGCTAGCTACGGCAGGGTGAAAAAGCACTATAACCATTTTCAATATTTTAAAACAATCATATTTCCTCTGGGATGTGTTGGGTCAGAAAATTGCCATTTTGCCTTTGCCAAAAGTGTCGTCCAAAAACATTTAAACGTCCACTTTGCTAACCGCATGGCTTTTAGTTTTAAGAGCTTCATTTTTGGTGTATTGAGAGGCCTTTTTTTTGTTTTGTTTTTTTACTTTTTCAAATCTCTCTTTTGATTGCAACCGTGGATTTTTTATGTGTCATTGTGTATCATTAAAAAAACCAAATAAAACAAAAACAAAAAACTTTAATTGCAAAAAAAGTCACTTAAGTATCTCCTGTCAAATCCTCCCCCAATTATTCTGACTTTCCACGCTGTCCTTGTAAACGGGGATTGCTGTGTGCATGATGCTGCTTTGACCACAGGCTGAACCACCACAGTGTTCCTACATCAGTATGCACCATTCTGCATCAGTCTACGGCAGCCTTCAATTTCAGGAACGCATTGTGCATCTGCAAAACCTCCTGCAATTACACACGCCTCGATGTGTGAGCCGTAATTAAATCTAACTAGAAGCCATAAAGTTTCAGAAGAAGAAATATGCACTGCTTGATTTGTGCGTCTACACATATTAATGGTGTTCTAATTGCTATTATTTGTAATGAATATCAACTGATTCTCTGGCTTTATGTGGTGACTAAAATGAATGTGGCGAGGAGATAGCGATGAAAAGAAGAGCATGATTAAGAGAGGCAGTGATGGATGTAGTCAATGTAATGTGTTAATAGCCTGGTCATGGTTAAGTCTTCAAAATCAGTTCACAGTGACATTCATCCCTGTGCGACAATTTTGTACACTGCACAGTAAATCAGCTGGGATTGATGTATTGCATCTGCATCCCTTAATTTGTGTTCAGTACACACCAGTGGTGGTTTTTGCTATGGGCGAGGTGGGCAGCCACTGGGGGAATCCCTGAGGGGAAGGACGAGAATGAGCCGACAAGGTGCATGAGGCTGATGCTTCACGGGCCTCGTCATATTCAGGGTTTCAGTCTGTAGTCTGTTCGTGTCCACCAATGCTCATGTGGTCCCTGTGCCAGCCCATTATGACCAGGGCCAGCCCAAGGCAGAGCCCACAGGGCGATGCTGGATAAAGAAGTGCAAGCCGTCGTGCTGCTGTTGTCCAGGTCCTGGACCCTTGGGAATTTTGAAGCCTAAAGGCATTCTCCTGTATGTATGTAAGTCTGTAGTTTTGATAGTTCTTGCCTCACTGAAAATAAACTTTCTATAGATCTCCTACGCTACATGTCTAAATTGATTGAGGCTGCCATTATGGGAGGGAAGATATAGTATGTAATGAATGGCAACAAGCTTGAAATTTAGCTTTTAGAGTTTGTCATTAAATGAAGCTGTAAATAATATTACACCTTAGTGAGAATAGATTGAATCAAATCTGCAAAATCTGTACATCTGACTTTGCACCGTCTAATATCATCATGTATCTCTGGAGAGTTTGAGAGAGTTTTGTGACAAATACACTTTCTTATAACGCCTTGTGCCTATAACATTTACTTATATTGACCATTAAAATTATGTAATCTTCATAAAATAGTCAATAAAATGTTGTACTCTAACTAATGTGAAGCTGTGGTACATGACGACAGGCTATGTTACTGTAATAAACACCTGGAAATTATTGGTTTAATTGGTTTATCTTTAGTTTTTCATTTTATTGAAGAATTATGCAAACACTGTTTTAAAAGGCATTTGTGATTCTTTTTCTCTTCAAACGACTCTTTCTCTCACCCAATTAAAAAATAATTTTGTTAAGATAATTACCAAACAATCTTAATACAGATTTTTGAATTGTTATAAGACGATGGTTAAATCATTCCCTAAATGAAACCTCAAATCAAATAAAAAAGACATTTGCAGCTTAATTAATGTGAAGCTTGATTCACTGTAGTCCATTTAGCTGCAAAAATCAACTTCCCTTTTTGATCTGGAACTTTTTTAATCCAGTAAAATGTTCTTTATTTTTTTACCTCGACCATCCTGGTGCTCAAAAATAATCCACAATCTCTGAAAACCCGACAAAGTTTGACAATTGCAGCTGACGTCGTTAGTTTCAATGTAAATTCCCTGCCACCATCTCTGCCCGTGTGGAGTTTGGTGGTGCATGCTGGGATAGTGTGACGACAGCTACAGGAGCTCTTTGCAACGCAGCTGAGCATTTTGCCAGCGACGCAGCACATTTCTCACATATCAGAGTGTTTTATTTAAAGGAAATATTATGCATTTTGAAATTGTTTTCAGCCTGTTCTTGAGTAAGTTTGGCATCTCTTGTTTTAGAACTAAGAAAAATCTGTATCTGGTTCTGTTTGCCCTGGCACTTACTGAGTTTATGTGCCATCAACTGTCTGCATGGTGCTGACAGAAGCATAACCAAGAGTTAATGACAAATGAGCTAGTTAATTTGTAGTGATCGTGTCAGAGGGCAGAAATGCTCATAATGAGTCTGGCGATGATTTAAAGACTGAAAACAGCAGAAGATTCTCGCATAAGTGACATATAGAATCGGAAAAAACGTCATCGATTGAGGGAGTTCAGCAAGGAGTATTTTTGACAGTCGGAAGGGAGAGAATTTTTTAACCAGCATTCCTCAAAACAGCGTGAATGAAGCTAAATGCAACCTAGGTATGTTTTTCATGGTGGAACATTGTTAGAACATTAGAGCAGTTGTTTGGGAAGGTTTGTAAAGCTGAGGTGATTGTAGGGTCTCAACAGTTCCATGTCCACTACACACAGGCTATGACTCTGTTTTAAAGGGTCCATAGGTACTCCGTCACGTCTGACATACATTGGCCATTTCACCCATTTCGATTTATATGTGTCAGGGACAGGTCTGGTAATTCATGGAGGGTATTTAAAGCACAAACACATAATTGCACTTGTATTTAAGTCAGCATATTTGAATCAGACGTTTTACACTGTGGTGAAACCTGGTTGTGTTCAAAGTTCATATCTAGCCTGCCTATGAGACTCAATACAAGAAGATGCCTCAGCTGCTGGGGCTGCGACTCGTCTTCTCATCTCATCTATTCTCTGTTCTTCTCTGTAAATTCAAATCGGTATTCAACAAGTGCATTCACAGTAGTGTCGTGAGGTGACAGTATAAGGCAAAACACGTTGGCTTTTGCATACATCTCACGGCTTTATACAATTAATGCTGAATATGTTTTCTAATCTTACGGCAGATGTGGAGGTACTCAACCAGAGATGTGACGGAGTTGGTGCCCATCTATCTCCATGGAGACAAGCAAGTATTCTATTAGCAATAAAAATCTGATGCCAGAATATAATTCCTATATTGAGATTAATGTATTTTCACTTCATTAATTTACATTTCCCCTCAGTTCAGTTTAATTTACAAATAATAATTTAAAAAATTAGAATAATGCATATGAAAATAGTGCTTAACCATCCTGCATGCTCACTTAGACGTAACAACTTAAAACAGCCTTAATTAACACGTGATAATTGCAAAACCTGAAGGAGCACAGTTCTCACTCGCTCTGATCCTCAAACACCATTTGTCTACGTCTAAACATGTCACAGCAGCGACAGAACAAAAACTGTCAGCAGTGCACTAGAATAACAAATACAAACTACAAGCATTGTTAATAGTATCAAAGTCACAATAAGAAAAAAAATAAAAAATACGGAAAATAATTGGATGAGCATAAGGATGTGTGTAGTGACAGGAATGTGTTTCATCAATGTTGGTGATCATAAAGTCAAAGTTTGGTAATAATAATAGTGCAATAGTAATAAAATAAATATAGTTTAACATATAAATAAAATAAATAGAAATTGTTTTGTTGTTTCTTTTGTATCAGACAATAGGTATGAGGTGACGTGTCTTAAGACAACCTGACGTACAGCAGGTTGCCAGTGTTCTCTGGAGAAGTATGTCCCGTGTGTGGGAAAGTTGGAAAAATCCTTTGTCTCGATTCAGTGTGAATGTGCCTCGTTTCCTGAGATCTAGTGCTTCTTTGATCCAACGTTCTATCTATTCAGCTCTTGGAAGATGGTGGAAGTTACCTCCGAAACATGTCTCTTACCTGTTGTCTGATATAGAAGAAACAAGAAAAGTAGTCTAATTAAGAAGTCAAGATGAACATTCTTAATTTATAAATAAACACAGACGGAAATCTGTCTGTCTGTTCTAGGACTCATGCCTCTTGTTTCCTTTTATCTGTATTCAAATGACATAAAGCATTCATAGACAGCACATCACACTTAATTCATTGTAAACAAGAATGATTAAGGCTCAGTAACAATTTAACTAATACTGTAATCTTAATACCTAACCCTTACTCCATCCCTAATCTTGATTAAGTAGTTATTAATTCTGAATAATGCTTAATAAACTACATTATGAATTAAGCCCCTGTTCATGCTTTGTTAAGGCTAATTAAGGTGTATACTTATTATAAAATGGTGCCCAACAATCGACAAACCATTTTATAAGCACAGTCTTTCCTTTGATCCTAGATGATCACGGCCAGTATCAAATAGGCAGATGTTTCAGATTCAGATGCTTTGTATCCCAAAGGTTCAACAATTTTAATAATTTGGCAGAACGGTTTTGCAAATAGGACATGCAACACTTTTCTTAATGTCTTGTTTTGCTCATCTTTCTGCATTTATCTTTGTTTCTTTTGAAGTCTCTATCTCTTCAATTTTTGTGACTCTTCCCCTCGTCTTTTTGCCCATTCTGTGTCTCACTGTAATGAGATATAAATGTTTCAGGACTTTGAGCGCCTTCAGCATTAGCCCTGTGTGCCAGTGAATGCACAAAGACACACAGCCTATAATAAAAAACAACATAAAAGCCAGTTAAAGAAAGCACTGTTTAGAATTCTGTGTAAATCTAGTGGAACTAATTATCAATTAGATGACACTGGACTGTGGGTCAGGATAGTACAAGGGCATTTTCTTTGTGCAGTGCAGGGACGTCTTTAGACCTATCTTCCCAAGCCCCACTAAACTATTCTACATTGACTGGTCTGATTGTATATTAGTTTCCCAAACAAAAATCACTTTGTTTGTAACCTCATTTATGTGTTGATGACTTATTATGAGCCGTAGTCCCTCCTGTCAGCCACAGTGCAGCCCTCAGTCTCATTCAAGGTGAAACTGCCTTGTCCTCGTCTGAGGAAACGGTTCAGCACATCTCTCTGCGGAGCGGGAGATCCAAAAGCTAAACTTTTATAGACTTTTCTTTCAAACTAAATTAACATGAGGCTCTAAATTAAAGGCGGCACAGGGCGAGATGTGAGGAAGTCCGACAGCGCAGCGCGCACGGACAGATGACAGCGGTAAGAACTTCAGCAATAATCCGTGTACTGTTTATCCGCCTGACTTGTAACTGCTCCATGGCTTTTATTTGGATTGTAACAGATGTGTTAAAGGCCCGAGCACTAAGGGCAGAGAAGGAAACAGGACAGGGGCAGGACTAGAGCAGGACAGGAGCAGGACAGGGGCAGGAGGGGCTGGGAGGAGGAGAGAGGAAGTGTCTGAAGGGGCAGCTTGTGAAGGAGGCGTATATAATAGTCTTTAGGCCGTTGTCTTTGTGGTCTTTTTTAATCAATAATTGAAATCAGAAATGTCAAGTGTTGATTAAATCTTGGTCTTTTATGGAGCCTATTGACTACATGTATGTTATCACTTAAGAATGTGGCAAGTGATGTTAGAATTCAGGGAGCTGTGTTATTGTTGTAGGCTATTCCTGTTTTGAAACCCATCTTTTGTCATCTAATCATTCATTAACCCACGACTCAAATTAGGGTTTATTACAGGCTGTATCCTACTACACAGATGAAATGCTCAGCCTCAGATGTTCCATTTTATTACAGCAGCAGAATATAAAGTATTTAGTGAATATCATGTATTTATATCAATGCTGATGGTCCAGACTCTGTAGGCTCTTTACCTTGAAGGTTAGACATGCCATAGAGTGAATTGTATCAGCATCTAGCATCAGGATTTAACGGGTTTATGATAATCATGCATGTTTATTCTTTGGTTAGCCGCTTCTTGTCCATTGTGTATAGTGTATAGGTGTAGGTGCAGATAGTGCCTTATCTGCAAGTTCTGAACACAGGTTTGCTCAGATAAGGCACTTGGCAGGGTTACATGGTAACTGACCCTGTGTGAAGTCCAACATTTTCCTCCAAAAGCCAAAGGGCAGCCCCTGAAGTACCAGTGAAAGTTCTTCTAAAGCAGCGATTTGCAAAACACGGGTGAGGGTCTAAAAAGGCTCACTGAGATTCTAAGTCCAGGGCAGTGGATTTATCTTATTTGATGTTGGATTTGGTAAAATCAATGCATGCAAAATGTTGCATATAACAGGAAGCTAAAACCTGTGAATAATTTGTGAACATAAAGGGTGAACCGATCATTATAACAAGGCCAACTGAACCTATAAAAAACTGACCTAAAATCAATCAATCAACTTCATTTATAATGCGCTTTTCATAGAAAAATGAAACACAAAGTGCTTTACAGTGCATTAAATACATTCCCACACATCCCACCAAACCACCCCACGACCACCGGACCCCACACAACCAAACACCTGTACACGCTCTCACATGAGCCCATGAGCCAGGGCCCAGCAGCCACAGCCGACCGTCGCTCCCGGTGCAGAGGGCCCCTCAGAGGAAACACTGGAGAGCCTAAATGGATAAAAGGATTCAAGTAAATGAGTACAAAGATATAATTAAAAACTAAGAGCTAAAGTTAAAAGTAAAAACATAAAGACTAAAATCTGAAATAAAAACCATAATAACTAAGAAATTAAATAAATAAATACAGATTAAATAATAAATGTTACTCAAAAGCTAAGGTAAAAAGGTTGGTCTTGAGCCTGCTCTTAAAAACCTGAACGTTCTCTGTGGGCCTGAGGTTCTCTGGCAGGCCGTTCCACAGACGAGAGCCGTAATACTGGCCGCGAGGGTTCATATGGTAAAAGCAGTTCTGAAAGATAAGAAGGCCCAAGACCGTTAAGACATTTATAGACCAGTTAAACCGTGTTTTGTCGTGTTTTGTCTGACACCAGAATGTTTGTTACTGAGATTATAATGATGGGGTTTTTAAACTTGCCTTAACAAGTCTTGGTTATAATGTCAATTTGGGCCAATTTACCAGGAAGCCAAGAAAATGTGTCCAAGGGTTACATTTAGCTCCTGTGCTATAGTTTGGACATGTCTAGACTATACAAAGTACACCATTTTTGGTCAAAGGATTCTGAAAAACAAATCAGGTTAATTGTACATTGTGCACTCAACTTAAAGATTCTCCGTATTAGTTTCCTGGTGGGACGTTAGCACTTGTCTCCATGGAAATGTTATTGGAATAACGCCACAGTATGGCATTAACATTTTCCTAATTGTATTTATTTAATTGCAGGTGTTTTGATTCCTCAAAAAAAGTTAAACAAAATAAACATGTGTTATTTTTGTGGTCACTTCACCAAGTATAACTTGGGCATATAGTGCTCCTTAAAAAAAAAAAAAAAAAAAAACTATATTTGAATAGATTTGTTTTTCATTTCAATTGTCAGTGTAATAAAAAACATCACAATAGAAAAAGAAAAGAATAAAAATATGTCCCTTTCTTAATCAACAAATGACCAAAAATTCAAGTTGATCTGGAGCACATTTTGGTTTATACAACTGGTATTACACGTAACATCAAACTGCCATGGTTCAGTTTGATATGTAATGTATTTAATGCTGAAGTTGCATGGACCAAAGAGAGACTTATGGATGCAGAGAAAGGGTACCTGAAGACAAGATGGCAGCAACAGCAAGGTAAAGATTACAATTTGCAGTCCTAAAACCAAAAAGAAACACTTCAAGCAATGAATCCAGTGGCACACATCCTTTGTGAAACACGCTTCCTATGCACATCGAACTGCTTCATACAAGCAGTGATTAACCGGGCGTATTCCAAAGGTTAAAATGTAAAGAAGACAGAATTATTAGCTTTGATTTTTAATTCCCACTAGCTTATCAACATACTCAGGATTAATTAATTTAAAACACAAATCTTGTTAAGAACAGCGTAACCCCTGGAGACAGAACACCGCAGTCAAATGCACAACATTGTGACTTCAACTTGGCCTTTTCCATGTTTGTTCTCTTCCACGGCTCTTAAATTAAACAGAGCAGCTCCAGCCAGACTCTTTTTCAATTACCCTAAGCATGAGCCAGAACAAATAACAGTAATCTGACGAAATTCTAAGTGAGCGTAATGAAAAATACAAAGATAGCGTTTGACTTGGTGTTGTTTAGACTGCTTTGCTCCCTTGCTTGCTGCTACGCTCCCAATTCCCTCTTTTCGATTCACCTTGCACCCTGCGCTCAATGCCTTCTCTTGTGGATCTATCACGTTCAATTCTCCTCCACTTAGCCTTCTTCCTCCTCAGCGTCTCTGCGGTTCTCTCTCTCATGCCAACCCTCTTTTTTCTCGTCGACGAAGCCACTGTAAAGCTCCCTGTCACTACGTCTGTGTCTTTTCAGTGCTCATTTCTCGCCTTGTAAGGCCCTCTCTGTGTCCCCCGTCCTCGAGTCAGATGAAGGCCAAAGCAGATCGGGTGGAACAAAAGCAGAAGTGTCTTTGGTGTCACTGAGCACTAAGTGCACCCATTTACATTCCCTGTTTGCAGTCCCCTACAAGGAGCCTTTTAGACTTTTAGACAGACCATTTCCATCTTGTGTCTCCTCTCACTCACTTTGTCTTATTGATGTTCGACTTTGTATTCATTAGCAAGTGTTGGAAGCTTTTTTTTTCTTGAATGACACATTTCTGTTTGAGCTTTGCGTCTTATTTGCCCAAATTTACACTGACAGTTGTGAACTTTACCTTGCTTCTATCCATCATCCAAAACTGAATGTATGAGTGAAATCTGTGCAATTTGGATTAGCACTAACTTACCATGTCCAATAGGCAAGGGCAAGAGCGTCTTTGTCTTTGTTGGATCAAACATTTATTGTAGACTCTTGATTTATATGAGACAACTATTTATTGATGGCCTGGATAATGGCTGAATAAAGACGTGATCCTTTGCAGTTTGTATTGTGTTGACATGACTGCAGTGTGCAGAAGGTATAAATGGGAGTTATACACAAGGTGAAACCATGACCTAAGGAAGATTCACTGTCTCATTAAACAAACTTTTGGAGAAGTGTGCAGGCACGTCTCTATATTGACTGCTGGAGCCAAGCACCTATGATGTGCTTAAAGTACAGAAGAGTTTTTTACTTGCTTAAAGGGGCTGTACTCTATTTTTTTTTTTCTAGTAAAGTAAAATCTGTTTTGTCCCTGTACAGCTATAATATAAATGTTTTGTTTTGTTTTGTTTTTTTTTTTTCTCAGGTAAAGAGACAATAGAGCATTCTCTGCATCTAACTATTGACCGTTTTATTCTCCTCAAAGCAGGAAGCATGCTAGTTGTCGGTAAAACTCGCTCTGGCCTCAGAGAGTTGTGGAAAAACTCTTCAAAACTAATCACAGTTAATAATTATGATGTTAAGAATGAATTGGGTGACTGAGCAATGCTGCAAACAGTTGAAAATGAAGTAGATCTGTTTTTCGTGTTTTTAAGACAGCAAAAGTAACAGCACCTTAAACTTTGTTAGAAGCGTCACGTGACAGTGTTGTGGCATGTTGTTATGGTAACATTACATTAAATATGAAGAGGCACATCCATTCCATTCTATACGAATCACTGTCTTGATGTAACTGTATATATGTGTGCTTCTGTTGTTTTTCTGTTGCTGATGATGGAACTGACACATGAGAGATGTGAGCATTAACTGCTGTACTGAAAACAAATTCCACCAACTCTATTGTGTGGCCTTTAATAAATGATTCTGATTCTGATTCTGAATAACTGGTCACATTTATATGTCACCATATAAATGTAATGGGCGCCTTCAGATCAGAAGGCGCCCACTCTGCCAACTGAGCTACATTAACAGTAGGGGAAGCATACGACTAATGTCTGAAACAGTTAACAACACTACTGTCAAAAGGTAAGAATGTTTTGGAACATTTTGAACTGTCTAAGAAGACAGAATTAACTTTTTTTTTTAAGCAAGAGCTGTCATATGTAAAGGGTTCAACTTCTCTGTCTGCAAGTCCTCCATCCAAGATTTTATTTGCCATTATGGATTTGTCATGTCATCACCTGCATTAACATTCGGTTGCACTGGTAAATGAACGTTTTCCTGACGTAACATGAAAGATTGGCCATGATTCTTTGTCTGCAGTTTTTGTCCGAGTTGTTCTTTGCCATATTGCTCGGCCATGCTGCAGCCACCCACAGCCTCTGACAAGAATACAAAGTTGGACGACAAAAAAGTCCCTCATTTTGGGACCGTATCTGTACATATTTTATGTTTTCTCCCAAACGTTTCTTTTGTTTTAAACACTTTTTTTCCCACACTGTCTTATCAGTGTTAGGTTTTGAATACACTTACAAGTTTTTCCCATTAATGTCATTTTTCTGTATCTTGTTAGCAAAAATATACTTGACATGGGATCTGTGTTACCATCTGGCGTGCCCTCTTACACCCGTGGCTGTCCACTTGCTTTATTCCTTCAAAATAGCTGTCACTTTAGCTGCCTAAGTGCTGTGTCTGATACGATGATGCATTTTATTTGAGCCGGGGCTTAGTTTATTGCTCAGTGTGCTGGAACGTGAGTATCTACACAAAGTTTGCTTTCTTGTTTGGATTCAGATAAACAAACACAAATCCACTCCTCTTAATTGTCTGTGTGGATGTCTTTGGTGCTTTATGCAGTGTTCCTGTCTTGAAATACTTAAATTAAATTGGGTGTCACTGGAAATATGTCAACGTTGTTTATCAAAATAATCATTTCATTTTTGTAAACAATTATATAATGCAATGTAAAAACAACTCATCTAACTAACTCATGTATTTAGTCGACTGCTGTTCTAAAACTGAAAATGTACCCAAAAATCAATTCATGTGAATATTAAGCATATGCCAAAAAGGCTGTGTGAGACCGTGACAGATGGATTCAAATAACTACTTACTCCTTCTGTGATTTGAAAATCGGGTAAAACAAGCTTTATTAAACACCAAAATCATTTGAATGCATCTTGAAATTATACTAAACTAAATATAACCAACAATACCATATTTTAAAGTCATTGCTAGAAGGTGCTCAGGTCGATTTTACACTGAAGAGGCAGGAGACATTTCCACAAAGTTAGTAATATATTTATTTTATATGTCCTTTTCCAAAAGTGAAGTGCAGACGTCCCACCACACATCTGGACCCAAGCACCCAACGACACAGGCCTCAGCCACAAACGAGGAAACCCTTCATTACTACTGAAACTAACAACTGATTTGCAAAATACACTTCACACCTGGCACCAGGGAGACACCCTGTATTACCAAATAACAGCCTCATGAAAGACATTTAACATCACCCATTACAAATTTGCTTTTTTAAGATTCTTCACATCAATCTGAATTAAAAAATAGGACCTTTCCATTCCAAATAAAACCAAACAAAAACCAGTGACAAATCTAAAGTGCTATGATATGAGACACTCACTCCCCACTCTCTCCTCCTTGATAACTGCTCTACCTTTTGTGCTGACCCATTAGATCCATTAGTGATTTTTCTATTCTATGATTCTACTTCTATTTTCGCTACTGCCTGTTCTATACCATGTTTTTTTTATTCTTGTCTTTCTGAAAAGAATTTGTCCTTTACTTCCTAATGGGTTCAGTCTGTATATTATTATTTTCTATCACGTTTGCTCTTATGACTGACCAACATTAGCCGTGTCCATCTTCCTCTTAATGGGCAGTAGTGTTCAGAGAAAGTACATGCCCTTAATGATGTTTTCTCCGTCGGTGTTTGCATGGGCCGGAGTGTGGCACATTCAATCAGCCTGATAGTCTGATAATAGCTGTCATAATGCAGTGAAGTCCGGCACTCACTGAGCCCCAGCCATGCAGCTCATTTCATAATCCTCATAATGGACTGGAGCTGGTCAGTGGCTTCTCAAACACACACACGCACTCCTCTTTCGTGTGGATTTCCCATCACATTTTGTCTTACGCTCTTTTTTTTTTTTCCATCTTATCCTTTACACACTTGTCAAAAGAATATTGTAACTCTTATAGGCATACATTCTCCTGCAGCATAATAAATGATAGGGTCCTGAATTTGCCTGGAAGGGCTGCAACCCACAGTTTTTCTTGCGCAGTTCTTCACAGTAGGAAGTCCACGAGACAATCGACTTAGCTCTTATTTTGTTTTGCATCATCCCAAAACATAGGGCTTCATTTCAATGTCCCACTGCCTCTGTTGCAAACATAAATGTGCTCCATAGTGTATATCGAGTTTGTCTCCCATCTTAAAGCATAGTTTGAGATTCACTGATGCAGGACCCCCGTATTCTGTGTGACAGTAATCAAAACAACAGGCAGGCAAATAGACCTCTCTAAATTCAGTTCCCCTGAGCTTTAGCTGTGTCTGTTTTAAATTGACAATGCTATAGTTCTCTGCCCACATTTAGGGTCGTGTCATTCAACTCACTATGGGTCGGTCAAACTCCAGGTCAAGTGGGATTTAAGAACTGGACAGACCTGTAACCCCATAAATCCTCAACATTACATGAGCACATGGAAGGACGGGGGCAAGAGATGGAAGAGGTATTCAAAACTGGATTTTAGTTCAAACCTCTGAAGTAATTTGTGTATAAAATTAGATTTACGATATGATGATGCAAAAAGTTACTACAATCCCCTGTGAAAAGCTAGAAAGCTATGAATAGTTTAATCACAGGTTCTGTAAACTCAAAGTGAGGCGCTCAGTCTGTTTTCTTTTTGATTGAATTGATTATCAGCTTGAGAACAACTTGTATGTCCTGTACAATGTTGAACAATGTGGACATTAAATAAAAATCCTAGGTACCCATTTTAATTAAATGTACATCACTTAAAGCTGAAGTACCTAATTTTCTGGAACATTTTTAAATCAGTGTAATTTGTCCCTAGCTCTCACAAATCCCTTTGCACCTCATTTATATTCAAATGCATTCATTTTCAGGTGCATGCACAGCTTTAAAACAGCTTTTGCCAGACGGCAAAGTGAAACTGGAGTGGACCACCCAAGCGCAGCCAATTGGAGCACTAATTGCTGCTCTTAGTTCCAGGTTGATGAGACATTAAATACTTAGATAAATTATTTTGGGTACACAGTTTTGCCTTAACGATATATTCTCTTAAAAAGGAACTAATTAAGAAAAACAAAAAAAGGTTTGGTACGCTTGCTTTAAATGGAGGAAGACCGTAGCTATTTTAATTTTAAGCAAATATCATCAAAATACTACGTCCAGTATTTTGCTCAACTCAACTTCAGTATGAACCAGTTGGAGCTAGGATTAAATCGCTAACAGTTACAGGACGACTATACTTCCTCGACAGTTAAGGGCTTATTTATCTTCTTTAACAGTACAGAGAATGTGCAGAGAAACTAACTTTAAAAGTAATGATGTTCTTGAGTCTACACTATTGCTCGTCTGTCCATTACACCCACATGGCTTTCATTCTGTCCCAGCGTCTGTGCACAGATCAATATACAGGTAGGAATAATGGCTGCAGCTCTGCCCAGTAAAGAGGCTGCCACAGAAAGGTAAAGAAGCTGGCCAAAATATATAGTGAGCACCACAGGCTTTTCATTGCTTCACTTGTGTTTCCTTTGCTGATGGATACTTTAAGGACAGTGCCATGGCAACAGATAAATCATATTATGGATCCACAACACGCCTGTAGGAAATTACATTTTACTTGGATGCTTTTCTCTGAAAGAGGGACTTTCAAGTAAGTTCCGTGTTGAAGGAAGCTTCTTTATGCTTTATCTGCTTTTAGAGGAAGAGAAGAAAAGGACTTGTAACGAATTCCATCATTAACCTGTTAAGCCCATGGGTTTTTAGAGGGTGCATAAGCCTTAACAACCTATCCAAAATAAATTCAGACTTACTCCAAAATGTATGAACTTCATATAGATAATCTTGGTCTCAATAGATAGCCAGGGTCTGAATCAACACATTTCCATTCTCAGTTAGATGGGGACTCTTATTATTTTTGAACACAAGATGAAAAACCCAGGAGAAAAACTGTATTTTCTTTATCCTCGCCTATTATTTTCTTTTTCTAACTGTGATAACCATAATATTGGCTGTCAATAAATGCCCAACATACTATTATAAGCATTCAGTAACTACTTGACTACATGTGTGCAAAAAATTATGCAAATAGAACAAAGAATACACTTGTTATGAAGGTTGTTATAAGAAAAATACTAGGCGGACACAGTTTGGCACACTTTGGCACCAACTGTGCCAAAAGACTTAAAATCAAAATAGTTGGAAACAAAGACTTTTGGTGGATTTGATAGCATAGTTATGCAAATATAAGTAAAAAAAAAAAAAAAAAAAAAATTCACAAACGCTAATTCTGATGTTTTTTGCGCGAGTGCTGCTCACGCGAAAGGTGAGGCTGCTCCGCTCACTTTAACGCACAAAGATACGCAATCGACGTAAGAGCCTACACGTGTGTCCAAGATGCCGGAAGAATCCTTACGCGATGTAGAATGTAAACACACTTTCCTTTTTGACCGGGGTGCCAATTAATTTTGACCCGGTGACGGCGGATAACGCTGTATGAACGAGAGCGCATGGACAGCGCGTCACTGCCATGGATGTATTAAAAGAACTGGATAAGGTACGCCCCCTCTGTCTGTGGTCCCAGATTGATTTGTGGCCGTGCGAGGTACTGCAGCCTCTTGGAACCAGCCTTTCTCTAAAATTGCTCATTATAATTGCAGACAGTACTGAATTATTATCGGTATTTAAATAAAATAGAAGGAAATGTTCTTTTCTACCGTTTCTAAAATCACCGAAATTACCGTTTTTATATTAAGTGACGTCACCGCAAACATGTGCGAGTCACGTGAACGAGCACGTCGGACGATATAAACAGAAGCATCGTGGAAAAGGCTCGACTAGCGATACCTGTAAGTTGTATTTTATTTCATTTCAGACGCTTTCAGGTGTGCTCTAACATGAAGAACACACAATTACAATCACACAAGCTAACGCACACAAAAACTTGCAAGCTGCGTGGTCGTTCACGCCGCTCAAAGCATCATGGGGGAAAGCAAAGATGTCAGCCTTCGTATCAGGAAGTAAATGCGGAAGTAAGAAACTTTTTTGGGGTCATGCGCCAATGAGCACTCTCCATAGGGATAAACAGGACGGCCATCTTGGATTCATCTTCCAGGTTTTATTATAGTTCTATGGTCACTGCCCGGGACTAGCTTACCTGCCTCGGAGCTAAAGGATAGCATTTGTGGAGCGAGAATAAACGGATTATGAGGATGGTAAGGTAAGAAAGCAAAGGTTTTTACGTTCGCTAGAAAAGTTTTTGTATTTGATGACGTAACTGTGACGAACACGCAATGACACGCGCGACGCCGAGTGAAATGTAAACATTGGCGCGGTGTTTGTTTTGGGACTTATTTATTCGGAGGGATAGCAGACTCAGCTGTGTTATATATTTTTGGAAAGCTGTGTTTTTGTAGTTTTGTTTGACACGTATTTTGTCGGAGTGGTGAAAAAACACCGCGTGTGGTGTTGTGTTGAGGTTTGCGTGTTGCCGATATCAATGTCACTCATTAACTTCATAACAATATACTTGTATATCTTAAAAACAGACACGTTAGTGACTTCAGGCAAATACAATGCAGTTTTATCAACGTTGTTATGTATTGGATTAAGGGCAATTAAAAGAAAATCTCTTGGCTACGTTTTATGACTTGTTTACATTCAAAAACGCTGCCGCACTCAGAACCCATACCGCGGGCTTAACAGGTTAAAGTGAAAAGACCCAGTACAGCTTTACACGTTACAGTAGGTCACATCTCCATAAAAGAAGAATCCTAAGTTTGCTTTACGTGGTATGTTAACTTTAAACAGGGTTTTCCACTGCAATCTAAAGGTGTCTCATGTTACTTTTGTGGTGGGATCTGCCACCTGCTTGTCTCCATGGAAATGTTAGGAAATGTTATTGCTTTGCCTGGAATGTTCCACAGTATGGAAAACGACATAAATTCAAGGTATTTGAAACAATACTAAGCTCGAGAGCAGTTTCAGCCTTATATTGGTGTGACTGATGAGCACTTTGGTTTTAAAAGTAAACATGGGACTGATGTGCATCTGCTTTTTAAGCAATAAGTGCAGAGAAGTTGAGACAAAGAGGGGTAAATCCCTGTTTAATTTTGAATGATACATTTTTGCTATACACAGCAAACAATGAAAGTTAGATCAGGTGCTGTATTTTTTGTAACAAAAAGAGTAGAGACAAAATGGGATTCTGTCACCTATGGATCCTTTTCAAAGACTTAGACGGTGTAAGACAGGCTGCATGGTGGGCAGTAGACTTTTGAACCATCTACTCCATGCTGATGACCTGGTCATCATGTCTCCTTACTCTGCAGGCCTGCAGCAGCAGGTCAAATATCTTGGCCATATTAGGAGTGACCTGTGATGCTGATGACATCCAGAGACAGTAATGCAAATGCTATGCACAGGCAAATATACTGGTATGTGCTGGATATGTGCACAAGTAATGTAAAAGTAAGTCTGTTCAAAGCGTACTGCACAGCACTCTATTCTGCCCACTTGTAGTGCAGTTACATTAAAAGTAAATACAGGAAGCTGCAGATAGCATGTAGAATGATACACTACACATTTTATTGATGGACAAGGACTATTTGTTCAAAATAATATTCCAATGCTAAATGAGGACTCACTAAATGAAATTATAAATATTTTAACAGTACCGGAGAAGAGCACAGTCAGAGTCAACTCTGAAACTGTTTATATGGACTCTTCATCCATATACATCAATTACAGGTGTTTATTGCTCAAAATAGTTGGAAACCATGCATTTTTTGCATGCTCACCTCTCAACAGATCTGGCCTGTAACTGACTCCCTTGTGCATGTTTGTAGTCCTCAAAGTATAGAATTGTGTTGCTACCATTCCAAATCAATAAATAGTTAGTATATATTAAAAAAAAAAAGCCAAAACGTTTCAGATAGCTACACAGACTTTAAAAAAAAAACAGACTTTTAAACAGGATTGTGTGACATTTTGTTTTCGCTCACCCCGCTCACTCCGTCTTCTGCCGGGAGAAGATGTACTTTGTTTTGTGGTCCCTGTATTGTCCTTTTACTGGCAGAGATCACAGGGTTATCTAGATAATGATGCACCATGCCACACTCACATCCGTCCTCCCTCCATCTCCTCTGTCACTGCAGTCAGACCTTTTCAGTTTAGCTCCACTCAAGAATTGGCACTCACCCATTCCGCTGTCAGACTTTCTTCTTTGTTTTTCCACTTTGAATACAGGAAATGCAATTGAGTCTCTTGATTTGTAAAATAGACTTGCTTGAGTGACAGAGATATTGTCTGGAATTCAGTTTTGAGTGAAAAAATGACAGCTCAACACATTTTCAAATGTCACTACGGCCCAGTGATTCTGCTGCTAAGGATACAGACACTGCTGGAACTCAAAATGAGGACCACAACTGTTTAGCCGTGGTCACTGTGTGCTTGTCGTTGTGTGCTGTCAAAATGAGTGTGCTTTAGTCCATAATTACTTCCTGATAGTTTTTTAGTTTGACCTGATTTAATCCTGGTTCAATTTTAGTTTAAAAAGTGCACAATGTACCTTTTTTTGGTGTACATTCCGCCACGTGCTTGTCGCTATCAAGATGTTATAGCTTTGCCTGGAATGGCATTTAAGTTGTCTATCTCTGTGGAGACAAGCAGGCCAAGTTACAGGTCAGATCTGTGAAGAGGCGAGCCCACTAAGAATGTATGTATTCAATGTGTTTATGTAAACACCTCTAATTGAACAAATGTGAGATATATAAATTAAAAGTCATACAGAGACAAGCAGTTAGTGGACATCCCATCAGAAAAGTTACATATTGCACCTTTAAGATTAATTAGGCTTTCGAATTTGTGCACAGTCAAATCTTTGTTTGGGTGAAGTATTATGTACTGTGTAGATTTTTGTGATTGTATAATTTTGACTTTATGTGGTGAGATAAAACCTGTTGTGAATATAAATTATAGTTTTACATACATCAAGTAGCAGTTTGTGAAGAAAAATGTAACAATGTTATGTTGAAAATTACAGGAAGTAGAATACAATTGCAAAACATGACATCACACTAGGAAGCTCCATTCAAAAGTGGCACTATTTACACAAAGATATTTTTCCAGTTTAAACTTAATATACATTTGTTTTCACATATTTGTACTTGTCCACTAATGATGTCAGTAAATTCAGAAGAGTTTTGGCCCAGTGTACAACATGTTTGCTAGGTAACACTTATTGCATTTCATGATTCACAACCAGGAAGTACAATAATAAACCTAAAAAAATTTGAATTAAACTGGATTAAAATTGTACATATTTTAACAAAATCGTCAATATAATTATGTTAACTGTGTTTTGTTCAACCTAGGCACTTTAGGGACAAAAAAAGCACAGGGTTTGAATGATAAGACATGCCCGACAAGTTAAACATATCAGCCCAAACAATGATTTGCGGAAAACTCTGCAATTTCAAAGGCATGCTGTTGCCATTATTGGATCACACTTTGGAGCAAGATTTCTGTGTGAGATGGATACTTTTTGAAAATAGTTCAATTGTGGCTCTGAAAAAAATCTGAAAACCCAATATCTGATTTTTTTGTGCACAAAAGAAATCTGACCAACATAGCTGTTGCATTTGGAAGACAACGTGCAAGGAATTTTGATGATTTGACGGTGCGAACAATCAGAATTTCTCACATCAGATGTAACTATAACTTTAGGATTAGGTAATGGTCAGATTTTTGGTGTGGAGGAAAACAAATCCAGTGTAATAGTCTGGCACCACTGGATGTTCAGAGTTGAAAGCTTATAAAGGGGCAATTAAGTCATTCCTTCAGAACTAATGGATATAGTTATCGAGCTCAGGTAAAGAATGTACACAGAGCTACAGAGCTGACCCATCTCTTTGTGTAGTTTTAGATTGACAGCCTTTAAAGCGGCTGTCTTTTTTATTACAGGGACTCTTTAAGCTGTGTTTGACCCAGGTTTTTATGAGCAGCTTTTAAGACTTTAGCTCTCCCTCAGAACAAAGCTTCACAAACTCAATAAGGGGTCATGAAAAGTGGAAAGGAGGTAATTGGAGGCAGGGTTTATACCGGCGCATAGACTTTAATGCGAACTTCAAGTCTTTCCCTGTCTGACATTTTAAAATAATATACGCATTACTGGAACATTTCTATTCAATGTGGTTTATATTTCTATTACTACTGCATTGAAAATAAGTTATAAAAATCTTGTTTTGGCTAGGTTTGGTTGCTCGATTTTTGTAAAGGTTTTAGGTAAGGTAGGTACACAACACTATTTTACCAACCACATTTACTACTATACTGTACAACAACACATTAGCACATAAGTCGATTCCTCTTACTCCAAACCCTGCATGTCATAAGAAACTTGCTGTTACATAACGTGTAAAATAAAGTGTGATTCCAGCTTCACAGTGCATGCGAATTAAGCTCTGCAAGGATAATTCATATGCTCACAATCACATTTTTCTGAGATCATGATTTAAAATACAACTCTTACACCATTTATTAGAAAATAGCAACTTCCATTGCTTTGAATTGTGATTACAGTGCATTGTACATTTGTGTACTTGTAATTAGCCATATCATTGAAAGTGGTTACATTTAAATTTATCACTATTGAGTACAGTACAAGTCCAAATTGTCCCAGTGTCCAGCTGTCTCATCTCTGTGTCTGCTCCTGTGTCTAAACCTAGATATTGCTCCATCGCCTGCTTTGATTGGCTAGAGCTCAAAGAATATGTGGATTGCCATTTAAAATCTGCTCCTGGTGCAGACAGCTCTTCCAATGGTGCTTCTTCAACTGGTTTACTCACCCTCATGTATCTTAGAGCGTGTGTGTGTAGACATGTGTATGTGTGTGCGTGTGTAGACTGATTTGATCTGATTTGATTTAAAATAACTTAATTCTGCTTTAAAATGTTTTGCATACAAGATTGATATAAAATAATATTGAAACCATGTTAAAGAGTTACATAAGTAGTAAAGTAAGTATCTTTTTTCCTTTAATACTTTTTACTGCAAGCACATATTTGGCAGCAGTACTTTTAACTGAGCACATTTTAGTCACGTAATTGTACTTTTAGTTGCACAAACATTCACTTTCCACCACTGCCAATAACATACAGTTCTGGTACGGTTAAGTTCATTAGGTCTTCGCGTTTCTTAATAAGATTAGGATTTCTTATTGTCGGACCTGTATTTTTGTGTCGTACTTTGACATATTTCAGCTGCACACCCTCCTTGAACGTGTCGCTGGTGTTTCTGTCACGTGTCTGGTCAGCTGATGTAAACAGATTTTGGCTGCCTGACTTCTTCATCCCAGGTGTGAGAAAGTTGGCATGCCCCCCTCATCCCGATTTACAGTCTGGTGAGGGTGTTTCTGGATCTCAATGGTGTTCTTGATTCAGCAATGGTACCCAGTCCATGAAGTAGTTCTCCCACTTGCAACGGTCGGTTCCAATTTGGAAGCTCATTTCGGACATTCCCTAATCTTAACATAGAGTTCTTCTTATCCGTTGGTCTAGTGCTCCTGCTCTGTAACCAGTGCTCCTGCAATCACCTGTCACATGCTCAGACTCATTCCGTCCCAATCACTCGGGACGGCGGAGCTGATTTGCCCCACACAATCATGCACCTGTTGCTGCATCTGCACGGGACACATCTCGTCTGATTCCTGCAAACTACTCTATACAGGACCTCACTTATCGCCTTGTATTCCAACCAGAAGGATTTTAAGACAACTTTTTTTTAGGTTTGAGGACAGGTAGAGCATTTGTGGATTCAAATTTGTAACACCGTACACTGTAAGTATTTTTAAGATTGAGATTAACGTGAGACATTGCAGGTGAATAGGAAAAAAAAAAAAAACATATCCTCTAGTTAACTCACATGTATATGTACATGTACAAATATGTATTACAAGTTTTTCATCATATTGACAGAACCAGGTTTAATTTTTGGTTCATTTTGTACACATATTAATTACAGAGGGGATTTTGGATATCTTATTACGTTTTTCAGTAAAGATCTTTCGAATCATTTTTTTAACGAATCAGGCTTAAAATTTTGATTTCAATTAGTCCCTCTGTACATTTCGTCAAAATTATGTTAAGTACATTATAACGTTTGGTGTGTGTAGGTGCTACATTAAGGGCTGGTCTTTATGTCTCTGAGGGACAAAATGCATTTTAAGAAACGGCCTTTAAAGTTCCAATGTCCCATATAGAAATCTATGGAGGAAGTAAATTAAATGAAGTAATAAGACATCTTTAGGAGCAGATTGGTAAATTTGTTGTTTCCTAAAAGCCTATATGTTGAGAGAAAAAACTGACCAAACAATGAACCTCTGCCAGGTTGGACTACTTATTTAACTAAAATGCAGTTAATCTTAACACAGTTTACTCCAGTTTAGCTATTTTATTAGGCTTTTAATTTGACTTCCTGGTTGTAAATGATGATATCACACTTGGAAATTACTAATAAATCATCTTGTACAGTGCACCACAACTCCTCTAATGTCACAGATTTTTTTTTTAATTGGACAAAGAAAAATACATGTGAACACCTTTAGTTTTCTGGATCAATGATTAAAGGGTCAAAAAAGTAGTTTATTTTGTGTAAATGATGCATAACCTTTTGGCTCCTCAATGTGATGTCATCAATATGTTTCCCTCCTCTAATTTTCAGCATATTTTTCAACACGTGATTGATGTAAAACTATAATTTATATTTACAAGAGGTGTTAATTTATATTTACAAGAGGTGTTAATCCACTGAATAAAGTCAAAGTTAGACAATCATAAAAACCTGTCATATAAGCTGTCGGTATTGAAATAGATGAGTTGACAACGTGCTCGTCTTGGCGGTTTCCATTTCCCGTAAGAGACTCTAATCCAACAGATGAGCGAAGTGAGCAGACTTTGTTTTCCGCAGGGACTTTACCGCTGAACAGTTACCTGACATCTCTCTGTTCTCACGAGGGTCTGGTTAATGGTATTAGTACAAAGCACTTCAAGAGACCTTTGTCGTTGGGAGAAGCGTTTACTCTTAAGGGGCCGTGTGCTTTCGGCTAAGACAACCTCGTCTGCAGGCCACTTTGTTCTGACAGCATCAGTTTGGCTCACTTGCTCATATTCATTTAGTCCACTCTACAGGGTGCTTCTATTTCATCCTCCCTTATTTTGATTTCACAGTGAGACCTCCGTGGCTCATATACTGTATCATATATATATTTTATTGTGGGAAGCCACTGCAGCAGCTCACATAAAGTGTAATGAAGAAGCAGGTTTAGAGAAAGGCTCTTGTGTGCAAAAACTATTTATATAGAAAGATCAGTGCACTGCTAAAATGATCTCACTGAGTTGGACTTACAGCCTAAACTTACTAAACTTGTTTCTAAAAATGTTTCCCAAAGCTTATGAGCATCAATGGAGCTTCTTTCTTTCTTTCTTTCTTTCTTTCTTTCTTTCTTTCTTTCTTTCTTTCTTTCTTTCTTTCTTTCTTTCTTTCTTTCTTTCTTTCTTTCTTTCTTTCTTTCTTTCTTTCTTTCTTTCTTTCTTTCTTTCTTTCTTTCTTTCTTTCTTTCTTTCTTTCTTTCTTTCTTTCTTTCTTCTAAATTGTGGGTTGCTCATATCATTTACAATTTTCCTTCCTGAATATTCCACTTGTTGCCTCTTTTGATAAACATTTATTATTTTATTTGTACTCATTTTATTTCTTTCTTCTTTTCATTTATTTTACATTCTACTTTTCTTTTATCATTTTTAGGCTCTCCAGGGTTTCCATTGAGGGGCCCTCTATACCAGGAGCGGTGGTCGGCTGTGGCTGCTGGGGCCTGGCATGAGGGCCCCAGGTGGAGGTTTGGTGTGTGCCTCATCTCTCCTCTGGGATGGTTGGAGTCCTGTGGCTGTGGGCAGTTCTCTTCTCCTGGTACTGATGGCTCCTCTGATGGTGCTTCCTCAACTGGTTTGTATTGTGTGTGTGTGTGTGCATATTTAAAATTTAAATATGTTGTGAGTGCATCTTTTGCATTACTTAAAGCAGAACTAAGTAACATTTTTAAAGGTCTTTGTAAGTCCATGTGGTGGTTGTAAATGTATTTTCGGGGCGTTTGAAGCCCCTGCTGTCTCCGCCTGCTCTCATTTCCTGATGCTGACCTGAAGACAGCTCTCCTGAGAAACCTTGCCTCTTGTTTTTTGTACGTATGGGATTGTACTTCCATATTTCAATAAAACCTTTGCTGTGTATTTTCACCAGAGAGCTGCAGGGGGAGCTCTGTCGCTGAAGTTCTGCTTTAAGTTAAAATGTTGGCAAAGTTGTCAACTTCTGATTTGAAGGTCGGTGTTCGATTCCCGCCCTCTTTTTTATTTAGCATCTTATTTTAATATGGCTTATTATATATATACTTTATTAATTCAAGTTTGATTAATTGATTGATTGTGATTTGATTTGTACATACATTTCTTGTGTATCAGTCTGTCTTGCACATATTTGAATCCATCATTAGTGCACAAGAGCTGCTCATAAATGATATTTCTGTCCAGGGCTTCGCTTTGACAAATGGCAGTGAGAACAGTGAAAAATACCAGGTTCCTGACACAGAATGCTCCTGGAGGTGTGCAAAATTGATAGCTTAGAATGCATGAGACATCAGAGTATTCCTCCTGTTCAGCAGATAGGCACAGCCGCTATCATTGCCTGCAAAAAAAAGGTTCAAACCTTTCATTTTCATTTACACGAGGCCAGATCTTATAGAACGTTGTGTTAAATAATAATTGATAATCCCTGTGCAAGCTAATAATCATATTCAAAGCAATTAGGGCATTGCTGAAGTCATTTAAATTATAGCGCTGTAGTTTTACCTATCTTTTATAAACTCTTTTAGTTTTCGTAGCTTATTATGTTTTCACTAATGTTGATTTGTTACACTATTAGGGGTTTATATGTATATATATATATAACCAGAATAAGATCACAGCAGGACATATTTTCCTTATAACAAACTAAATGCAATTGTGTAAATTTCTCATATTTCTTCTGCATGCCTTTTGGAGCTGAGTGGTCCTCGCCTGGAAGCATGTAGCTATGGCTGATATGCAGCGGCTGCAGACAATGGAGATGGATGGCTCCCTGAGCATGATGGATGAGTTCAGTAGTGCTGCTGAGCATTCAGAATGTACTTCAAATGTTTATGAGGGTAATATTTATCAGGTGCGCTCAGATTGATTAGATGTTCCTAATGAGAACAAACATGCAGCACACCTCCTTTTATAATTGGTTTGGTTTTTCTCCATCCTTCTTTATATTCTAATTTGGCTTCATCACTCATGGTGCTATGTGCAGTGCAAATTGAAGCCAGAAAGGTCTATGCAATTAATACACAGGGCATAGGTATTCGATTTATGAGACAGTGTGTCGTTAGCTTTGTGCCATACATCATAAAATAACACTTTGTCACCCAACTATATTTCATTCAAATAATAAATTGCAGTTTTACCTGCAGAGGTAGATTCCAGGAACATGTCAATGCGTTTGTGAAGCTGTAGAGAATTTACTAACTTCCAAACAACATCACAGGCACAGTGTTGTTCAAAGGTGTATACGATATAAATGTGGTGATATGTTTGAAAAAATGTAAAAAGAACAAATAAATGGATAAAAGGTAAATGATTAATGCCAGTGTAATCCCTCAGTCGTCCCTCAATAAAGGGAACATATAGGGTCTATAGGGACTTTCTTGAGCTTTTAACCACATTCTAACAATGTTCCATCATCAAAAACATACTTGGAGTTGCATTTAGCTTCATTCACGCTAGTTTGAGCAATACTGGTTATCAAATCCTCTACAACCATCAAAAACCTTCCCTGCTGAACTCCCTTGGTTGATGACGTTTTGCCAATTTTACACGTCACTTATCCGAAAACCTACTGCTGTTTTAAGTCTTATAATCATTGCCAGACTCGTTCTGAGCATTTTTGCTGTCTAAACATGATCACAGCACTGCTGACCTCAAGTAGTAACATAACTAAATTGTGTAAGCACTAGGTGACATCTACTGGCTGCATACATTCAGTAAGTGTCAGGGCAAGCAGCAGTCAAACAGATGTTCATTTAGTTCATAATAAACTTTTTTCCTTTTTCAAAACATGAGATGGCAAACTTAAGGTACTCAAGAGCATTATATATTTCCTTACATTTCATCACTCACCCAAGTAGTTTCTTCAGTACTTTTGACAAGATCTGGGTAAGTCACTGCCTTACATCGATCTGAGGGGAGGAGCTAATTGAATGTTGGAACTGAAGAAGCTACGTGGATGAGTGACAAAACATTCATCATAAAACCTTTGTCCAGTTGACAGTTTTCTTTTAGTATGTAGATTGATTATCTACTTTGTGTTGTGTTGATGATTGAATCTAGACTGTATTCTGGATCCATATTAAAATCAATCTTTCTTTCCAGAAGGGGATTTTCAAAACATTATTTAATTGATTTATCATTCATTATTCATTTAACATTGCTATATAGACTTTGTCAAAGCAGGGTGAAGGGTGTTGAGACATTAGGCAGGTTGTCTCGAATCTCCGAGGAAAAGTGTGAAGTACAGTCTAAAATCTAGTTCATTACATCATTTTTGACTTCAACTCTTTATTCCCACGGCTTTTATATACTTTTGCTGGAAATAAACCCGAGAGGATTGACAGGATGAATCGCATTCTAGATTATAATCGCCTCCACATATTGCTTTTCACAGCTTGAATGCAAACATATAGACTAACAAGAACAACATTTTAAAAGTCCCTTCCAGTCAAGTGAAACTGTATTCCCATGTGAGCAGAGTTTAGCACACTGCAGGCCTCTGGGGGCTCCAGTGTAGTCAGGCTTTATTTAACACTATAGCTTTGCTCACCACTTTCTCTGTAACTTACCCAACACTGGCTTTTATTAATAACAGCAGCCAGTGTGAATGCAAATAAGTCATATTTTTGCATTCCCCCCTCCGGCAGGTCTCAGTGGGAAACAGAGTGTGTTGGACCGCCCACACTGCACCCCAGCTGCTAACAGAAGAGGTGCCGTTATACTTCCTAACATTACATCAAGTCCCACTAAGTTTTAAATAGCCCCAACATGCACAAGTATGGTAATGTTGCACTTGTTGCTAAATTATTCTGTTTTCAGCGTGATGAAGTAGGGGAACTCATGCTATTCTTGGTGAAAGGGATTTTCTGCTTCACGACAACAACAATGCCCAGAGTTGAGACCGGAACACTCTAGAGTTGACACAAAACATCAAAACTCAGATACTAATCGACACTAAAAGTTGTATATTCTTCTGAAGTATCAAGTTTTGATATGGGCAGTATATACATTTTTCGAAAATATTGTGTAGAAAATATTTATGTTCTTTATGTTCTTTAAAAGATATGCAAACTTTTAATGTCTAGTATAGTTTTAGTAAAAGGTGAGGCGATATTTCTCGAGATAGACATTTTTTGTCCAAATTTCCCACTTCTGTCTTGATCTAAATCGGAATTAATGTAAGACAATATGAGAAAACAAGAAAGGATCCATTATGTGGTGTCTATTTGGGGGGATTGGAGAAGAATGTTAGCCATCAGAAGTCTGTTAGAATGTCACTCAGAAAGAAATATCAAAAATATGTAATAATAAAATTAAATAATTGAAATAATGTCACAAAATACGAACAAGATCATTTATGAATGCAACAAAAGGGATGCTAGTTTCTTACAAAACTGCCAGAAGTCATTCAGTTTTATATTCATATTTCTATGTTGTGTTTAGTTGCGTTCTTATCGCCTTTCCGACTGTGTCCTCATTCACTACATCATAAATTCTCCTCGGCTTCCTCTGGGCCTCCTGCCTGGCAGCTCTTCACTCAGCAGTCACTATCCCTGCTCCAAACCATCTCACTGTGGTCTTTTAAACTTTATCTCCAAAACATCCGACTCAGGCACTCCCTCTAATGCACCCAATCCTCGCTCCATCCATCTTCATCTCTTGCAATAAGAACTTCCAGTACATTTCTTCAGCTATCCTTTCACCATTAGTATTGGCTAATTTTTTATACAGTCCTGATCAAATGTTTAAGACCAGCTGAATAAACTGTAAAAGTCACATTTTACATGGTAGGATTTTTTTTTTTTATCTGGAGGAAAAATTTTTTTGAAAACAACAATTAAACTGAAATAGCCAGTTCTGCAGTTGATCAAAAGTTTAGGACCACACGCCCAAATATGCGCAAAAATGTGGATTCAATGTCATTTTCTGTCAGATATTCACACTGTCATGACGTTCTGATGGCAAAGGCAAAGAAAGGTTCTCTTTGAACGTGGTCGGGTTGTTGAGCTGCATAAGCAGGGCCTCTCGCACTGAGTCATCGCTGCTGAGGTGGGACACAGTAAAACAATCATGTGGAATTTCTTAAAAGATCCTGAAGGTTATGATTTCTGTTTTGAGGGGGTTTCGGGATTGTTTTTTGAGGTGTGGTCCTAAACTTTTGATCAGCTGCAGAACATCCTATTTAAATTTAATTGCTGTTTTAAATAAAATGTTTAACCAAACTTTTTTTTGTCTCACTCCAATTTCTTGTTGCTTACTGAAGCTCTACTTCTTGCTAAGATCCAGCCATAAAAATGTGATTTTCAGAGAAACCTATTATCATAATAAATTTCTGTTAATCTGTCCAATTAGTTTATTAAAAGACTTGTGCCCCAGAATGTTTTCTTAAATGAACTGTTCGCCTCTGTTACTCACTTCTCTAACTTCTCTTGAACCATGATAGAGAGACAGCTGTCTGGGAGGGTTATAGGCAGTTGATTACCACCCACATCTCTTGGTTGGATAAAATAGTCTGTGCCTGACTGTTGTTTCCTTATGCTTCTCATAAAAGGACTTTAAAATGTATGGGCAATATCAAACAGTCGTCAATCTTTATTTTTTCACAAATTGACACTAAATTGTTACATTTACTCAGTAATATTTACTTGAGCAACTTTTTCCAAATATTGTTCTTCTTGGAGTATTTTTCATAATCATACTTTTACTACTAAAAAGTAATAATTATATTTGTATCAGTATTGTACTGTAAAAGTGTTGGAGACTCTTCCCACTGTCAGTAAAGGCATCGTGCACATAAAATCCCATTCATGTATATGTGGTTGCACAAGAGCACACTATGTCACCTGAGAGAGCGCAGGATTACCCCTTGCACTTCAGTCGGATAAGTTAAATAAAGAGGCATGCACAAAGAGTCACTTTAGGTCATCACTCAGCCTGAAAGGTCCGTCCCTCACATGTGTTCATTTTATAATATTAAGATGACAGACAGTGCTGTCCTGGTCTGATTCCAAGAGGATTGGTTCTCTTGGATATTATATTATATTATGATGTTATTGCTTGAATTTGGCAAATTAGATGCTTATTAATGTGCATATACTTCACAGCATCTGGTAATTACCACTTTCTATGATTGCACGTCTCAGCTCAAAGTCCACCTCGCTGTGTGTGCTCCACCCTGCACCCGACTCCTCAAATGCAGTGGCAGGCTACACTCTGTCTGAACGGGCCTTAAGTCTACAAGTAACAAATGTTTTATGTTGACAATATTAAAACCGTTTGAACATGTGTTCTCCTTCAGATATGGTTTTGTTTTTCTAATTTTTGTGATCTAACGTATACAGCAAAAATACATTTTGGGCACTATTTATTGTTTTGTCCTTCCAATTTCATTCATTTCGAATTATAAATCAGATTTTCCTCTCCAGGCAGCTACTCTTAATTACTCTTACTTGAGTAATATTTTGAAGTAACGTTACTCTTCCTTATGATTTTTGGCTCTAGCGAACTCTATATTTCCATGAAGATTAACAATCCAGCACCACAGCCCCTTTAAGAGTTTGTCCTATGTGTGATAAAATATGACTTGTCCTTTATGCCTAATTAGTCATAGCTGCTCCACGGAAGCAGAAAGTGTGTGCAAAGTAATGTGACAAATCCTTAACGACCCTTTAATAAACAAGAATCTGGCCATGGTAAATCAAGTACAGCACTAAACTCAAAGCAAAATTGTATTGTTTTTTTGTTTTTTTTTCACAGAGACCCATAACTGAAACGATAATGTTTGCAGTACAACTTCCACACAGCTCGTTGACTCGTTCTCGATACATCTTGCAGATGCGTCCTTTGACATTTTTATTTCCTTCTGTAACAGTCCCAGCAGTAAAAACAACAGGCTAAGTGAGACACTGTATTGTTCATGCTGGTGTTAAAATGGCTGGCACATGCACATTATGTCTTAATGTATGCGGAGATGTTGTTTTCAAGAGTTTGAGACTGTGGGTCAGCGCTCTTGTGTTCTTTATGTGTAATGAAATCAATCTTGGGGGACCACAGTCTACAGCTAAGCAGCCGTGCAGTCCACACGCTTTAGTCAGCACACTCATGCACGATGCATCAAAATATATCCATTTTGAGAAAGCATGTATTATTCAAATTAGAAAAAGTGATATTAATCACAACTGTGTAGCTCTAAAACTAAAACTTAAGGTTGTGCATGCTTACGGTTATTTTTTCCATCGCACACTTGGAAAACCTGTTCTACAAATGCTGCAAAAGTTTCAGTGTAGGAATCTGTGCTCTGTGTCATTGATTTTTAACGGCTATGTTTTTGTTTACACTAGCTTTTGTTGTTCTTTCTATATATCTATATCTATCTATCTATCTGATAGATGGCACATATTGGCCTTGACCACCAGGCCTTCTCCAGCTCTTGAGCCCTGATAGTTCTCCAGTTTCTCATGTTCATTTCTCCTGATGTTGCCATCTCTTGGTTTTGCCACGTCCTCCACACTGGCCTTCCTTTGCTCTTTATCCTCCACCACCATGTCTGGTTGGTTTGCCATTACCATTCTGTCAGTCTGGATCTGGAAGTCCCACAGGATCTTCGCTCGGTCATTCTCTCATTGTCTACCACCTTTGAAGGTGTTTCCCATTTTGACCTTGGGGTTTCTGTACACTCTGCCAGCCACTTGGTTATGGCGTTCCATGTACGCTTTCCCTGCAGCATCTTACACCCTACAGTTCTGTGCTGGACTGTCTTAGGCTTCTTTGCACAGCCTACACCTTGGGTCTAGTGTGGTGTGGTAGATCTGAGCCTCTGTTGCTCTGGTGCTCAGGCTCTGTGCTGTCCTTCAGTCCGGCCCGCTCAAGCCACTGATTGGATTTCTTGATATCAGCCATTTCCTCTGTTCCCCCATACATTCACTGAGCACGTTATCATCTGGGGCCTTATCCATGATGTACTCTGGATCGTGGATGTTTCATCCTGTGACACTCGCGCTAACTAGTCCACGACCCTCCTTTCTTTGAGTGAATGTGTTTATGTGACCTCAGAAATGTTGTTGCCATTGAGACCCATGTTTTCAGTCACTGTGGGGCAAAGCTGGAAGTGTGAAAGGATTTAATGAAAATTATGAATGAATGAATGAAAAGTAGTACTGTATATATGAGGCATTATTATTATCAGAACATTATTTGTGTGGATGCAGGAATATTTTTTTCACTTTTGTCATAAATTGGGGTCAAAGATACTAAAAGGAAAAACACAAAGCAGAATAATTTCTCTTAGGTGAATAGAGCATTTACACCTGATTGCACTTTTGTCATTTTAGCTATTACTAGATTGTCTTGGGGGAAGTCTAATGTTTCCCTAGACGTCTTTTTAACTGTATTTCAAGGTTCTGTGCTCCATACGTTTGATTGTAAATGCAGCCGCCCCTGCTGTGATTGCCATCTTCTTGTCCTCTTTCATTTGTTTCATCGTCTCTGGAAGTGCAGTGAGTGACGCAGACATCTCTCCTGAATCCTCCAGGGGGTCTGCTGTCTGTCTGAGGCCCACACAGAGCGCGCTCAGTGGAGACAGTGGCAGGAGTGGGCGGGAGAGGAGGCCAAACAGCAGGACTCTGACTCTTAAGACTGGTGCATGGGAGCTAGGTCACGAAAACCACTCAATCACTTCTTGTTTGGATTTTTGTTTAAGTTCTCATTTCTAAGCCTGGGCTATTTCTTTTGTAAATGATGGCTGAACATCAGTAACTATTTTAACACTTCTCAAGAAATGTATTGTTCCTTTCATTCACTACAGGGGCAATTTATAGTAAATCATGTATATTCTATTTTTGATACGAAGAGTGGGATGCTATGTTAAGTGACTTGTTATAATGTAATTACATGTTTTTGTGTTTAATGTAGTTCTATGTTCAAATAGATGTACTGTCTTTTTTACCTCACACCTCACTTCCAGTCACTGTGAAGCGTGAATTCTTCAAGAGACAAGACAACTCTTAATATAATATAATTAAGCAGCAAATGAACACTGATTGTAACAAAAGGTCTGTGAAATACGAATGTTTTGTAACAATATCTACCTCTCATCACTCGAAGGATTTCAGTTGGTCATCCTGGAGATGGTTAAAGTCTTGCTAAATCCTTGATAAAATAGAATGTAATAATGAAAATATCCAAACCTTATAAATAAATGTTATATCAGAATTCTTTACATAGAGAGTGGAACATAATTACAACTCAGCAACAAGATTACAATGCACAATGAAACTCTGTTCCAAAACTCCAGGCATTAATCACCTGTTTTTCTACAGTTGACAGCATAATTTGAACACATTTTCCTCTTTCTCTGAATATGCAGTTTATTCTGACCGGGTTCACAGTGCCTCAGTCAGCCTCCCTTTAGCATAAAAAATGAGCGGCATGAAAAGCCAGTGTGATTAGTCACTGTTTTGGAGGCGGAGACAGGCCGAGAGTGGAGCGCAGCTATGCCCTGATGATGAATATGCTGGGGGACTATTGTTCACCCTGCTTTTGTTTGTTGTGTGAGCGCTTGTCCATGACATGTTTACCTAGGAGGAGAGATGGATGAAGAGGACATTTGCACTTAATGTAAAGGTGCTTTTATGTGGCCAGTGGACTTCAAGTTTATAGTTTTTTTTCCTTTTCTCTTATAAATTAGTAAATTACATTTTTTTCTCCCAAAGTCCCCATTGCAAAGGTAGCCCTTTGTGACAAAATAAGAACACGGTCCATAGTTTGCATCTAACTGTTAAAAAAATAGAAAAAAAATAAAATAAATATATATTATAAATATATATATATATATATATATATATATATATATATATATATATATATATATATATATATATATATATATATATATATATATATGTAAGTGTGTGTGTGTGTGTGTATTGCTAACTGTTCTGCAAAGAAAGCAGATTGACATCATACATGTGAATACTCGCGAGGTGCCAGAGAGTTGTGAGAGCAAGGACTGAATGAAATAGATAAATCCCTACTTCTCCAACTTACTAAAGTAGCAAATCATATGAAAGTACTCTTTAAATGTACCTATGTCCAACTCAAGGCCAGTCCATTAGACTGTTCATCAGCTTTTACGTTTTACTTCAGTGAAATTAAGAGCTATGTTTATAAATTATAACTTGTTGGAGAGGTATAAAGGCTCTGGACTTGTGGCTTATTTAATGTCTTTCATATTATGCAGTGTAAATGCAGGTCACTGAGAAAGAAATAAAACTGAAAGACCATAATCTGTACATTCTGTAAAGCATTGGGTAATGACTAATAGAGATCTAACTTTGGGGGACACCAATTCATCCACTCAGGTACATTGTTTGCTAAGAATAATGGAAAAACAACTGCCTGATTTTTAGGCTCTTTTATGAGCCTAAAATCACTATAAAGAATCAGACATGGCAACCTTGTATTCCAGAGAATTGATTACCTGTCATGACACATTATGAAAAGTGTACAATAGTATGAAGTGGTTGTTGATTGATGAGAACCATGTGGAAACAACTACTTGAGACCATTCGAGACAGTGGCAGAAAAGAAGTGGATTAGCCTTGGCATAATCTTGGCTGGATATTTTGTAAACTTAAAAAAAATATAAGTTTGTACTTTATTGTTCTGTCAATATAAAGCAGTATAGTGTGTAAGTGGTCTCTTGTCTCCGTCTGTCGGTATGTAGGCTCAAGGCAGGCCTGTCACTTGTCACCCGTCACATCTGGTTATTGTGTATGAAAGATTACACACTTATCCTGTGTCCGGGAGGCTGCTTTTGACTGATGATGTCACATGCAACTGTTGTACTCTGGGCCCTGCAGCTTTCCATGCACCGGACGCTCTCTGCCATGTTTCATTTAAGTGCATGAATAATATGAATATCTCTGCATGCTAATAGAGGACATACTGTGTGTACAAGGGGGAAGGTGATTGTTCTTTCTCAATGACTGCATGTGTTCCCTCAGGTGTGGGTGTGTCTGCGGCGTGTGCTCCACGTAGCAAAAACCTCTCTCCAGTGAATTATTGATGCAGCCGCGGGACAGGGTTACTTAAAGTGCTTTCATACCTGCACTGTCTGACTTTCCTGTTTGGTTGAGACCAATGTCTCAACTGTGACCTAACCGAAGATTATTAGTCCAGATTAGTCTGATTTACTGTGTTGTGCACAATTCTGGACCAAGTCGATGATAGTAGGAAATGAACCACTTAGGGAGCTTCTCCATTTGTGGCTATTTCTTGTCCAGATTTTCTCTAACTTCAATAGACACATTCACACCCCAAATGCGTCAAATCTAATTCAACTATTTCTTATGATTGAGCTAATGCAAATAGGAAAAAGGTATAATG
The DNA here is from genome assembly GCA_019453435.1 of Rhinogobius similis. Classification (NCBI taxonomy): domain Eukaryota; kingdom Metazoa; phylum Chordata; class Actinopteri; order Gobiiformes; family Gobiidae; genus Rhinogobius; species Rhinogobius similis. The sequence continues at coordinate 13,409,861 of CM033625.1, read as the reverse complement.
TCTTTTTTGTATGGATCATTAGTCAAATACAAACTGTAAGAATCACGTCTCAATGCAAAGGTACATATTTCCAAAGCAATGATTCTCCTTGCTCAGGTGTGATCCAACTAAAGTTATCAGAAATCATAATGAATAATTATGGCATTAATTCCACAGATCAGATGTGTGCCGTTGTCTCTTTTGTTGAACATACTAGTAACTGCAGGGTTACACAGTGTCTGATTGCATTTGTAAAATTAATGTGCTTCACAATTGTGGCCATGATATGAATAAATAATTCAGCTGCGTGTCTATGTCTTTGTGTGCACCAGTATGACTTCAGGACACAAACATAATACTGCAAGTATAAGAAATGAATGAGCAGATTGCCTTGAACTTGAAGTACTTGTATCTACGGTAATCTTACCTCCCAGGGAGACAGAAATGTTCCTCACCAATGCATCTCCTTTCCTATCCTTTGTATCCAGGGCTTTGATTCCAAATGTGCCCTATTTGATAATTTTCTCACAAATTAACAAATCCTTTGAACTGGCCTTATCACCACAGTTTTTGAGGGATTATTCTACTTGCATAACAACCAAGGCCCCTTTCCCCTTAGCCTCTCTCTTCTAATCCAAGCCGCTCCTCTCTGTTAACTTTATTACCATTCCGTTTGGTCCCATGTTCCCTCAATCCTCACTGCACTCTTCCTACCCATGTTGTATATGTATAATTCATTATATATTTTAAGACCAAATGAAAATGTAGAAGACAGACTAAAAGGGAACTTATGCAATAGTGACTTTTTAGCATTAAGCATTTAAATATTCAGTTATTATTCGACGTTCCATCATCAAAAACATATCTGGAGTTGCATTTATTTTCATTCACGCTAGTTTGATGAATCCTGGTTAGAAAATTCTCTCCCCTTTGACTGTTAATTCTCTTTTAATGATGATTTACATGACTTTATCCAAGAATCTTCTGCTGTTTTCAAATCCTTAATTCATCCCCAGACTCGTTCTGAGCATTTCTGCCGTCTAAACACCATCACTGTAACTGCTAGGCTAAATTAGCGTCTGCTGTCCCTTAACTAACTTGTGTCAGCACTATGCAGTCAGTAGATGGTTCCTAAACTCAGTAAAAGCTGTGGGAAACAGTCCAACTACAGATTTTCATTTTGTTTTTATAAACTGTTTTTTAGTTCTGAAACATGAGATACCACACTGAAGGTACGCAAGACCACGTTTAAAGGTCAATAACAATTAAAAAAAATATATATTTTTTTTTCCCTTTAAATTAAACTAATTTACCTGAAAAAATAAACACTCTAATCTGGTGGTGCATTGCCAGGTGCAGAACTGCAGCGCCCACTGCTCCTGGCAGATTTGGTCGAATTTGAAAGGTTACCTCAATTTCATTTATTGTGTGAATTGTTTTTAGATGTAGGCTGATGTTTTGGCAAAAGCATGATTTGAAGTTTGATGTCCCAGGTTACATTATGAACTGTGCAAGGCCTTTCTGAGATGAGTTTACATGTTCTTAGCATCTTTTGACATGGTTCTTACGGGTGCTACACGGGTTTCCTTCATCAATCTAAAACATGCACAATGTATTCATGTTTAACCAGCTTACATATACTGAACTTTCTCCTCTTGTGGTCCCAGTTGAAACAAGAGTGTCTTTCTCCTCTCAACTACCTTTGACTTGATCGTATTGTGACATGTCCCTAAACAGAAAAAAAAAAAAAAAACATCTAAAAGGCCAAGAGATCTGGTCTGCTAGGTTCTTCCCTCCATCTGCCTGTCTGCTCATTTGTTTATCTTCCCATCCTGCTCCCAAACCAGCGTCTCCGTCCCTCCTGGCTAGCTCGCCAACTCACACATGCACACACAGAGGCTGATTGCGACCTGACGGAGCGTTAAATTGCAGCCTCCACAACACGGCTGTGAGGGGCCTGTGTGTGCTCTGCTCACTGCCTCTTATCCGATTTCTCTCTCATATGACGTGTGCACCGGGTATCTTTGCTGATCAGTCCACCTGATAGCTGCCATTTTACTCCTGTCCTCCTGCTCACTTGATTGCATCAGATTATTGTTTTGTTTTCACCACTGTCCACATTTTTGTGTGTTTGTCTGTAGTGTCCTCCTTTGCCACTGTTACCTTTTCACTTTAATTTGTCAAACATGTCCTCCCTAAAGTAAATGCTTCATCAGTCCATCTTCAGAATGTCTCACCAGTTCACAGCTCTCAAAGTAAAGCTTTGTTCCCTCTCCTTTCTCCTCAAGTGCAGTGGCCTTTATTGCTTTAATTCCCATATTACACTCCCTGTCACTATGGTCTTGAACTGCCTTCTCTCCTCCATCTTGTCTCTCTATCCATCCCCTCCCAGCCCTCATTACCATGTGTGTGTCTATGTCAGGTTTCATCCTGTCAGTGAAAGGTCAGCAGCAGGGATTTCCCTGGGCATCACAGCTAGCAGCTTTAGCACTGTGCTTCACTGGCCTTATGCTGCATATTAATACCAGCGCCAGCAGCCACAGGTCTTAATGCTACCAGGCTGCATATTTAACAGCTAACACTTAGCCCCAAGACTGACGGTACACTGGGTTATTTTATTTCAAAGACCATTGGCCTTACCACTTATTGTCAGCAGCTTTAGTGAGTCTGTAGCATAGCTTAGCTACGGCAGCCTTTGCTGCATATTTAAAAGGCATACAGCTGAGACAGAGGGTTAAGCGCCAATCCGTCAACATGAGTCAGAAGGCAAGGGAAGAGACCCCTGCAAGGGGGACTGTTTTGTAATAACTCGACATACATTTCTTTACATTTGGATTATAGTGTTTCCTTAGAATAAAACAACACATTAAATATGTATTACATTTAAGTAAAAAATTATGAAGAAATAGAAGAGTTACAAACTAAACATGATAAGGAAAAAAAAAACGTGTTGCTATTGTCTTACAAGATACTTTTACAAGCTGCTTTAGCTATCTGCTTTCCTTGATTTGTCAACAGAGATTAACACCCAGTAGTTTACGGTTTATCATGAGAAAACCTATGTTTTTCAAAAGGTTAGTCACTAAAAGTGTCACGTTAGTCATTGCTAAACTCCTCCTAACTACATGGAAAGTTTGTACTTATTACAGTATCCGCTTATTAAATGTAAATTGGTGATAATGATTACATAGTCAGCCTTTATTACATTACTGGCCGTTGTTACATTTACCAGTTGCTACAAGGAAGATGTGTCAGACTGGATGCCCTTCCTGATGCAATTGCCCCAGGTACAGTTTCACTTATTGGAATTAGTAAAAAAAAAAAAAAAAACTACCCTGTCTATTGACAAAGGTGACTCAATTACCCAGACAGTTGAGTTTGATGAAAGAGTTAATGCATGTTTGATAGCCAAAGATGCTGCACATTCTTAATATCCATTCTCTATTTCATCATGCAAAAAACATAACAGTCAAAATTTCATAGTTCAACTTTAAAGCAATGTATCTACTTCTAGAAAGGTTTCTTGGGTTTGTTTATACTTATATAATTCACAGCTGATGTTACATTGAGCTGAAAAATAACCCACTGACAGATTTTCTCTAGATGAAATCAGATTCGTGAGAGCTTAAGTGTTTGGGAGGAGAGGGTTGGTGTCACCATGGGAGCAGTCATTAGTCTGATCTCCTCTTCACTACATTGGTTTAGGATAAGAAGTTGATGTGTCCCCGAATGCCCTCGATCTTGTTAGCTACAATTTCATTTAGCCCTCCACTCTGTCTCTAGATCTAACAGATCAAAATGGAATTATGGCGTTGCACAGCAAAATCTATTTCAGGAAATGCCAAATATCTACTGGTCATTTATAACAGCGCTGTTGTTACATCACATAGTGAGGAACTGGTGTGGCTACAGCTGCTAATGACATTTCAAAACAGAAGCAGCAGGCTGTGCTCGGTCGTCGTGGGCATTGTTCTGACTTGCTCAAAACAAGCTTAATTGGAAAACCACTGCTAAGTTTGAATAGCGTTGTACCCCATGCGACACACTGGTTTCAAATCAGATCAAATGTATTGATATGAACTAAATGTAATATTCATATCATGGTTGAGAGAGAGACAAACATGTGATCATGTGTGAGCCCAAATATGTTAAAACTTACTCATGTGCAACATACGCTTAACTATATCTTCACGTCAAAATGCAATAGGGATCGGTGCAATGCAAGAGTGTGTGCAATAGGGATCAGTGCAATATAAGGGTGTGTGCAATAGGGATCAGTGCAATATAAGGGTGTGTGCAATAGGGATCAGTGCAATATAAGGGTGTGTGCAATATAAGGGTGTGTGCAATAGGGATTAGTGCAATATGGGTATGTGCAATAGGGATCAGTGCAATGTAAGGATGTGTGCAATAGGGATCAGTGCAATTAAGGGTGTGTGTAATAGGACTCCGCAGTAGAAGGGCTTGTGCAATACAGATGTGTCTTAATTGTTGTCTGTGACTCTTCGACTTGTTCTGTTGAATGTTTGTAGTTGTATTAACATGACAAAACCTTGTTTTGCTGTCACTGATTAACTGAAGTGTACTGTGTGTTCTTATCTTTCTGTTAACCTGCCAGGGGGTCTGCAGATGGAAATTAGCCTTGGGCTATAATCTGGCATATTTACGTTTGTGTAAATGTTCATTAATATGCATTGTTCCCCCTTTTCCTTAAATAAAAAAAAAAATAATAATAATAATAATATGCATTATAATAACAACTTAAAGAATACACATTATACTTTTGTCTGATATTTGGTAGAATCATTATTTTACTTTAAATTTTGTTTATTTGAAACTTTAATATTGATCAAAAAGGATTTCAGAAAAGAAATGGGTCCACAGACTTCTGGTCCAAAACAGCAATATAGTGGCCTGCTCCCTTCTTTTCATCAGACTGTGAGTTTTGGATGTTGAACATTTTCATTTTCCCTTTTCCCTTTCAACCCAGTGATTGTTGAATGTACTAGAAAGTGGGGTACTGTGAGGGTTCAGGATAATAGACAAGAAAAACACAGTTATTCAGATGAATCCAGCTCATTCAGCATCATATTCAGTATCTTAATGCAATTCAAAAATACTGTATATACATGAAAACTACAGCGAATTCAGACAGTATATCTAAAATATCAGCAATGATGGAAACGAAGAAGAAGCTACATTTAGCGAAATCATTGTTGTTTAATTCGTTTAGAAGCTATCTACTGTAAGCATCCTTGTGAGAGCTCCACAGCACAACACAAAACTCTAATTATGTTTTGGAGGAGATGAGATAGCTGCCCAAAACAGCAAAGAATGGAGTGATAACTGTATTTAGTCCGTTATTAATGAAAGTATTACTACCTTTGTCTGATTACAGTGTTAAAATGCTTGTTCTCATTTGGATATTTGATGAACTTTGAACTGTTTTGAGCAATCTGCTGACATGGAGAAAGACTATGGTTGCCATCACTTTGTTACAGTTATAGTTTACAGAATTTAATTTTCTAGTGGAAACTACTGGGATGACTGGGGGTCTACACAGGCGGTTATACCATCTATTCACTCAAATAAATACATGTGCTTTTGTTACGGTGATGTGGATTGTTTGGCTTTAAATTCATTCTTTTTTTAAATTATCATTTTCAAACATATGGTCAGAATAATTGTTTTGTAACTGGTCTTTAATAGCACAAACACTGTGGACCTAATACTTATTGCCCTTCTGCTTATTTCAGTCTCTGCTCTTGTCCTGTAGAGAACTGAATTACTTTTTTTAATATAGTCCCTGCTTACATCCCCGCTCTGTTTTTAATTTAGAAGCTGTTTCTTTGCCCGTCATTAAAAAGCAATAGAACTAGTGAATATTGTACATATCAGCTTAAATATTGTACATTCTTGCTTCATATTAGATTGTCCTCAGAGGTGCCTCCATTATGTTTACATCTAGTTAGGTTTGCCCCGGGCTTTCTCACTTTATCTAAGGGCTCCCAATGGTGGTCTACATATTGTCTGTTTCTTTTCAGTGTCTTATTAAGTGCTTTCATTTAGTTCTTCTAACAAGCACAGAGACATTCAAGAAGAAGCAGCACACATTGTGAACATTGTATGCACATAAACTCAGACAGGTAAAGTTGTATTTGTATTGTTTTGTATCACTCACACACGCACGCACGCACGCACGCACGCACACACACACACACACACATTCAATTTCAAAATTTTAATTGGAATCTTCCACATTAACTATGTTTTGTGTAGTAATAATAATAATAATATTACCATTATATAACGTTACTCGACTGGTACAACAGACACGTATAATTTTTATATTTGTGTTGTTGCAGTTAAAGTAATATTACACAAACCACGAGGCACGAGATCTCATGAGATTGAAATGCCTCAAGATTGTGCGAGCACCCACTGAGTAATCTCAAAAGAATTACTTTGAATACATTGTTTTTGAAAGTGCAACTATTGAAGAGTGCAAAACCCTTCATGGAAGAATTATTATTGAAGAGAATATCCAGAAGAGAATATTTTTAGTTTTTAGGCTTGCTTTTTCTTAAATTTTCAACAAGTTAAACAACTTAAATTTGACTGTTATAAAAAAGTTCAATGAAAGAAAAAACATGAAAATTTCATCTTATTCTCGTCTTGTGAACCCAATTTCTTGACCTGTCTCGTGAAAATGTTGTCTTGTTACACTCCTACAAACCACAGACAGTGGACAATACCCCAGCCTCACTCTTGTGTCCAAAGCTGCTTTCTGATTGATGAATCATCAGCTCAAATAATTGTTACAAGTGACTGAAGTTCTTGCATCATTGTGGCTATAAAGTAAAATCTGCTTTGCCACAGTATATTGTTAAAGCATCTCTTTGTGTGAAAATGAGACCACAGTGCACTGTCTGCATCTAATTAAGGAGTGCACTGTTAGTGTGTAACAGGACGTGTAACAGGGCATGTAACATGACGTGTAACAGGGCGTGTGACAGGACGTGTTACCGGGCGGGTCCATGGTATAAACAATCTAAGCAAATGTTTAGGGCCACAACCAATACGGGCCCACATGTTCTTGTGCATTATCTGGACCAGAATGAAACCATAAACACAAGTTAAAATGTTATTTTACCTAAGTTAAAACTAAATAATTCAGCAATTAGATAAAATAAAATATAACATCTAAAATTATTTATTTGGATCTTCTTGGCCCTTTACATATGCCGTTTTTTAATTGTAAGAAGAAAAATGTAAAAGCTGATGAATGTGGCCTGCTCCTGAGCTCTTGTCTTTATTTTTTTTATATTCCCTTGCTATGCTGATTTAAGTATGTCGTTTGGTGGGCAACTACAAAAGTCTTGTTTATGCCTAGAGCCGGCCCTGCATGTTGTGAGAGCTGTGGACCACTAAAAAGAGTTTAAAGGTAAAAAGAGTTTGAACTGGTTCCAGTAAAAATCGGGTACAACACCTTTAAATCATGTAGTCAAATGTTACGGCTACATTATATCACAGAGAAATACTGTTTTACATGAAGATAGTTCTTATGTAACATGTCAGCGGATGACCCTTTGTGTGTCTATTTGAATCCTTCACAGAGATGAGAGGATTGTCTTGCTGCTCACATGACCTGATGCACTGGCAACCACTTAGTACTGCTGCAGGGAAGAGTTCATAGAAAAGATTTATTTTTGGACATCTTATATAGTTTTGTCAATTACAATTTAGCCTACCACTTTTCGGTTCTGCACTGTTCACAAAGACTTACAAAGACATTTAATGAGCTTAAAAATGTTACTTAGTTCTGCTTTAAGACAGTTTGTCATTTTGTTTGCAGTTATTTTCAGGAACATTGGCATTTGTAGCGCAGATTCAAATAGCATTTCCTGGCTAAATAAAGCGAAATATAAATAAAACCCATTCATATTTTTACATGTGTGCCAACCTTCTCTGTCTGCTGTCTCTTTGGCTTTGGTTGTGCTTGCCGTTCCTGTGGGGTCGGCTTTAGTTGCCCGCGCTTCTGTTCACTGTTTACACTGCAGATATCAAAAGCAACTATTTACTGACTGGAGAGGAATAAGGAATCCTTTTCTTTGACTGAAAAAGCCCAAGTGCAGAAAAACAGACCCATGTGAGCTTATGAAGAATGAAAATAAATCAAATATGGACACAGGATCCGTTGAAGGTTGCGGCTGGGGTTCGCTCGCTGTGATAATGTTCACCCCGCTCACCTCTTCGCTGTGGAAAGCTGTTTCAGGTGCGGAGAGGCCAGATGTAGCTGGCATGGAAGATCGAGAGCGACGAACCTATCAATTTAAATACAATTCTCAAGCCCGCATCACATAATGAAGAGTTGAAAGGTGGGAAATTTCTGTATTGATTCGGAAATGAGCATGAGCGCTGATGTTCGGATGTGGCTTAGATCTGGTCTGTATTCTGTGTGTCTCGTCTGTTCACTTAAGCAAAACAAAAACGTTAGCACCTTTCGACCACATTACATGGCAATTAAGTGTTGTCATTTATTAATTTAAAGGTTCAATATTTAACTTGTCTGGTGAAGGGTCCATCGCAGCCTGTCTTCATGGAGATGCTATTGCTTAAGCGTATCTATGTCTAAGGAGACAAGCATATGACACCATTAGTCATTTACAGCTCAGATCTGTGGAGAGATGTCAGCTTTCATAGAATAAGAATACTTGTTTTCTTTTTTTTAATACTAATAATAACACAAACATAACACATAAAAACAAACAAACTAAGACACAGTGAGTGGGAAAACAAAATAAGAAAAACAGTCTATAGTCCAACGAAAGTCAGTCCTGTATGTTCCGTTTTGTGTCTGTCCTATTGGTCCCAGTCTACGGCAATTTTGTCCATTTTCAAATTCATATCAAAAGTTGGTCTTTCCATTCTGTAAATGTCCAAAGTTATGTCAGCCCTGCCCTTGACAGTTTGCTCCGTCCTTGTCGTCCATCTGCTTTTACTCCAGTCAAAAGTACATTCCACTGGTATCCTTCAATCATTCCTATTGTTGGAGGTTTACATCCAAAATATGATGTTTTAAAGTCTAAGTCTAAGTCAAATTACGACTTAGTTTGGTAGGAGGGAACTTGTGGAAAATACTTATCTTAGTTTTACATCGGTGAAGTTGCAATTTGTGAGGAAATTTTTAGAAAATAAGTTTAAAATTACAGGAAGTAGAGCTGAGTTCATCAAAAAGCGACGTGCCATTGAAAATACAAGAACAATTTAAACATAACTGGCACATTTTTTGGCAGTTTCAGCCATCATTCAACAAAATAAAGGTCTAATCAAGTATTATTCATTTAAAATTCCTTATTATTGTGCAATATATATCAATTTTGGCTCTTGTTTACTGTATGATTGTTAAGTAACTGGTGTAGAATTACCTCTATCTGTGTCATATTTGTTGCCCATGTCCAATCAGGAAGTAATATTATAAACTTCACAAAAACTGTCAAACTGAGGACCAATGGGAAAATGTTTTGTAAAACCTTAAATATAATCATGTTTCACTACGTTTTAGCAAAATATGTAGTCTAACCTGCCATATAGACTTTAAGTAAAATGGAATGTCGGAGGTGAAGACAGTAAGAATGCTTGTACGTATGCTTTTTTTTTTTTTTTTTGGCCATTGTTATTTACGGATAGTATCGTCTGTAGTTATTTTCTATTTGTGTTCATTATTTTAAACTGCAACACAAGAAGCACTTGTCCATATTGTTGTGGGAAGAGATCAGAATTGTCAAAAAGAAGAAAAAAAACGCCAGCATGCCAGGGCAGAAAATGAGAAACTGTAAAGGGCATTTGGAGTAAATTAGCGATTTGTCATAAGCATCAGATGACTCTATCTGACAATGGGATTACAAATGACCTTTAGACACAGCACATCAGTCAGGTTCTTCTGGGAATCAAAGAAGTAAGGAAATTACCCTGAACGTAGCCCGGCAAATGGTATGCCCAGGTCTCAATTTAATTAATCTGTTTTATAGGGTCCCGTGCGTGTCGTAACTCTCCTTGTTGCAGTAACTGACCAGGCTGTTGGATGTTTATTAGAGTGCACTGGAGCAAGAGAACAGCACAGATGGGTGGGATCTCATAAAGCGAAAGCAGCGTTTTGTTTTTGACTGAGTTGATCTGTAAATGTGCACTCTAGGAATCGAAGTGTAAACCATCAAGCTCACTAATGACAGCTGAAGTGCCTGTTGACTTAATTCACTAAATGAGATGATGCAGTTAGAGAGACATCAGGGTTTGTGAAATTAAACATCGCTCTTATGGAAAAGTGTGGATAATTACTGTTCCCTGTCAATAATGAAGTAAAAGCTGTGCAAAATTTTGGGTATGTTTACAGAAGGATTATTTTAAAACACTTTAAACCTCATAGAGATGACGACTTACAGACGGAAGGTTATTTTAAATCTAAAAATCTTTCAGACTGGCTGAGGGTGGAGCCAGACACACTGACATCGATGCAGATCTAGGGCAGGGTTTTTCAATCTCTTTAGAGTCGTGTCACACTTTTGGTTTAAAGGATTCTGCAACACTTACTAAAACATTACAAAATCAGACTTTTATGGAAAAAAATAGTATATAATGTGGAGATTAAAGTCTGTGAAACAGTCTGGTTCTTTTAATTTAGCAGTGCTGGTAGTTTTGCTTTCTATTAGTGGCTCAGAGGTCTGCTCGTGACACTACAAAAGTGTAACTTATTCCTTTAAAGCTAGAGACCAGACTTTTTTCCTTGTTGTAAATGTAAAGGGTGAATTTTGTGTTTTTCATCTAAAAGTATTGGTAAGAGCAGTGCATTGTGACAAAATGAGACCCCTATGCACTATCTGCAGCTAAAAATAAAATATTTTATTTACTTTCTACCAGGAAGTAAGAGACAAAAGCTGCGCTCTGATTGGCTGAGTTTACTGCCTGATAAAGCTGTTCTATTGCCGTGCACTTGTCGTAAAATGTATGCATATGAAAGCAAAGAGTTTAGATAGATTTAAATACTGTCTCCTTTCATGATTTAAAAATCAGGCACCCCAGCTTTAAATCGACTTGTGAATTTGTCAAGGCACATCTGGAAATACCTCAAGGCACACTAGTGTCCGCCGGCACACTGGCTGAAAATCAAGGGTCTTCTAGAAAGTAGAATGAGACAAAAAACAATTTAAGGCCAAAAATGGCTTAGGATTCTATAACGCCGGCGATATCTTGACTCAGAACTTGTTGACAGAGAAGATTTATGAACAAAGTGTATTACTGATGAAAATCTGAAATTCTTTGTTCACATGTTGATTTAATAATGCCACTGATTTTTGTTGTAAAAAGGTGTTTTGGTGGTACACACAGAAATACATTAAACAGACAAAAATGTCCACCATGTGAAAAAGAATCATGCATTAAGAGTGTTTATGATTTAGATTATTTTTTTATAGTCGACAAGTCATGATTACGACCTGTGCTTTTTGCCCAGTCTAATAAATCTTAAAGCTGAACTAACATTTATGGTGACAGGTTCTGCTGTCACTTCTGTAGAGGCTACAGTCTCTCTCTGTTAGAATGCATGTACTCAAGCTATTTTTGAGCAATAAAAACACACAAAAAAAAGCTAGTTTGAAATGTTAAATGCCATACGGTGGAACATTTAGTAATCTCCATAGTGACAAGCATGTGACAAGCAACTCCTCACCAGGACAGTTAAGCTGAGCTACTTTAAATGGCAACACCTTTATTTCTTTAATATATTCTCTTCTTCAATAACAATCTAATAAAATCTTTTCAAACCAAGATGAGATTTTACTGTGGATAGCACCAAATGGCTCGCCTGTTGTCAGTTATGTTTTGTGAGCTGTGGAAAACATGAGCCAATGTGGAGACAAAGCTAAAACTAAAATGCTTCGTGACAGAGCTGGAGGGCCATAAGCAACACATTTTATCATGGACGACAGGGGCCAAAAATATTGCCAGGTGCCATGACTGGCCCCAAGGACAGAACATGTATGCAGTCACCAAAAAGAGAAACAGCGCTAAAAAAATAATCTGTCTTCTTTCCGGCGCTTTAAGGTCCTGATCTTTTTAGTTGTTTTTCACCGCGGCAAACACACTTCTACACATTTCATTTATCTTCTTCTAATTGTTGCGAATACAGTTCACAGCGGGTGATTAAAGCCCGTTGAGTCGGGCACGGGTTCATCCTCCCTGTGAAATGCGTGCAAGCTTATTTATGTGGAGTAATCTGGAGTAACGTTTGAAAGAGATAGAGAGCGCAGACAAGCTAACTAGTTTGTACTGGCCGGCCTGATGAAACCAACTATCTTTGTACTAAGAAATGAAAGCACCAACAAACCCTTTGCTACTTCTACTAAATTTAAATACCTCTGTTGTTTTATTAATACCCAACCTTTTTAGTATTCTTAAAATATCTGTTTTTTAGAAGGGCATTAATAATTAGGCTCTGATTGGTGAGAGATGTGAAGGCTTGTTTTGCCACATTAAAGGTGCACAGTAGGGGTTGGATTTCCACCATATTTGATGTGTCTGGGGATTTGTGCACAGATCATTATTTCTGCTGAATGGGTTTCAGAGTCGAGGCTGAAAAACAGTGTAATTTATATCAGAAAGGCAGCACATGAAATGCTGAAACAGTGCATTAATTTGTGTTTGTGGCAGCTCAGTTGAACACAGTATATTGAACTAGATACGCCAGGATTTCAGTCCCATGTGTTATACTGGACTCTTGGGTGTGTTTTCTTTTTCTGCCTCTATAGTAAGACAGATGTGCGAAGGATTTTTACCACAGCTGTTCTTCTTGGCATAACGCTATTTACTTGGAACGCGTACATTGATTAGCGCTCACGTGTAGTACTAGTAATTCTCAACATTTACCCCAATAAAAAGAAGAGATAGGTTTAAGCAAAAAGGAATTCAGGAGGTGGTTTGAGCTTAAGATTGACACATGGCAGCGCCCGTGTTATATGGTTATAGAAGATGTTACTTTTTGTATTAGTTAAGATGTACAGATACAGACAATTTGAGGAGATGTTTAACACTCAAACTGTCTTCTTGTAGGGCTTTGTGTGTTCATGATTATGTTCAATCATAGAAAGGCTTTCAAAAGTCATCATCTGGACACTGTTTTGAAAATCAAGACGTTTCGACTTCCATCCGTATGTCCTTTTCAATCAGCGAGACACGTCTAAGAACTCAGATTTATCTGCTGCGTCTGTGTTTTAATGTGCATGCTGTGTGTGCCACTCTCGCTCTTTCAGGACCTCCGCCTCTCTCATCTTCTCGTCCACTCCTGTCCTCTTCATCAGCATCTGCCACACATTTTCCTCCACACGCCCACTCCCCTCATGACCTGGATTTACCCAGGACTTTAACATTTTCTCTTGAGAGAAAAAGAGAACACTACTCAGCACACTGGTGCGTGACCTGGACCCGGCTCAACCCAACAGCAGAGCGGGGAAAGCGGGTCAGCTCTTGAGAATATACAATAAACACACACACGCTTCTCACTCTGTTGTTCTGAAATAAAGCCGCAGCGTGTGCCATATGATCCTTCTGAAGCGTTTGGCTTTAGTTAAAGATTTGCTTTGTTAGCCATTTTGTTTTCTTGTTTTGACGAGATCGTGATAACTATAACTATATTATAGCCCCAGACCAATGTTTTTCCCAGTATGGTTTAGTTCATAGTTTTTGTTCTCAAGCCAGTAACACCATCTTATTTTGCATATACCAAATAATATCACTGACTACAACTCTAATACACTTGAACCTGAGAACCACATCACTGCAACATCATAGTATTAAGTACATATAGTGCACTAGATGCCGAGGCAGAATGTCGATCTCCTGTGTATTGCGGGGCCCGTGTCTCAGCTGTGTTTTTCTCCCTGACTGCTGTTAGACATTGTTGTACAGTCTCCATGCCTTCTCTGTCAGTAAACACCCAGCGAGATACATAAGTCAACAGAGTTTCAGACGGCTGTCACTGCACTGCTGTTCATTTCACATTTAGTCAAGAGCATTAATAATCCAAGATCCCCAACTCTCCTCTCATGTGTTTAAAGCCGGTCTGCATTCCTTTCCGCTACTGTCTTTCTCTCATGAGCAATGTATGTCACGGTGCAGGAACGCCAATTTGTTTGTTTCCTTCACTTCATGTAAGCACGCACACACATACTGTCCAACTATCATAACATATACTCGTCATCTGCGTAAACCATTACCAAGTGATCTGAAGACGACAGAGACCCCCCAAAGGAAAACTGCTAGCTAGCGCCTGTTACTGTTCTCATGTGAAAGACGCGAGGAGCGAGATCATGATCAAAAGGATGAGTGAAGAAGCAGCCAGCGTCTGTAAATGCAGGTTTTAAGCAGCAACAGATGGGTAAAGACAGTGATGTGAGCCGTTTCATTGACGTAGACTTGGGAGGCTAGAGTTTTGGAAATATTCCCTTAACTCAAGTTTTTCAAAACAGGGCAATCCGCAGAGAAATCAGAGCTCTTTTGAGTCGACAATCCACATATGAAAGTTCTCCCTTCAAGGCTGATCAGCATTATAATGGAACAAGATAAGTCAATTGTGTATTTGTGAAAAGCTTCAAATTAGCAAATTGGGGGTAGAGCGGGCTTTATTTAATTTTTTTTTTAATTAAGTAGAACAATATCAAACAACAAGTAAGGAGCAGTTTCAAACCTTAGACCAACTCTAAACTAAAGTACAAGTTGTATGGTGAATATGGGTAACTGGGACAGTCAAGTTCAACCATTGTATTTTCATATCCATGCAATTCTGTAATTTAATTCCAACAATAGGTTTTGTGGGTACTAGATTATTTTCTAAAAAGTAACAAAAAACAAATAGTAAGTAAATACAGCTGCTGCTTTTCTGTTTTGAACACATGTACAGCGTTCCACTTTACTAATATTCACCATCCTCCTGGTTCTTTCCAGCTTGCACCTACTCTACAAAATAATGTATGCCTACAGTGTCTGGTTGTTCAAAATGGTTTGTGTTGCAAAAAAAAAGAAAATAATAAAATCAAAAAAACAACCCTCTGTATCTTGCACTCGCCTGACTTACCTGGCTTTATCTTTCAAACTCCTTGATCTTGTTGCGGTACACTGGTCACTTGGTCTCGCCTAGTTTGTTCTCAACAGTGTTTGCTCCCTGTATTTTTTCGTATTCTTTTTTGAAGCTCGTGCCCCCGTCACATTTCGTTTTCCATGTGTCACGCCTCTGTTGCCTTCTCTCCCCCTCGGATTCTCCCCGCTGCAGATGTGGTTGACGTTCTGCACCAGTGGAGCATGTCAGAGTAGTTAGCCTGCTTGGCATGACACAGAACCCACGTCTCAGCACGGCACTGGGCTGAGCAGTGGGCCGCGGTGCGAGCTTCTCACATCCTGGTCACGTCCAGGTGCAGCAACCTCACACCTGTTCTACCAGACCTTATTGACTTTATTAATCAGGCCAATGTGCTCAGATGAGCAACAGGGGCACTTATGTAAGGGCTGGAATGTATTAGGTGGTAACTTCTATCTCGCAGTTCACCGTCGCTGTTTATGAAATTTGATTATCCAAGACTGTTCCCATAGTGCATTGCAATAACAATCTTAGTGGGTTTGTAATTAGATAGTAAGTAAACAGCAATGAAATTCAGATGAATTCAGTGAATTTGTTATATTGGATTGCATTTTACCAAGCCTCGGCAGACCTGCACATGTTTGTGGTGTCTGGGTCACAGGCTTTATAACCTTGACTCAGGTTGGACTGTGTGAAACACAGTGCTCTGCTCTTAGGTGTTTTACTGTGCTTTATTCTGGGTCACGCTGTGCTTCGCAGAAACATCTCATGCAGAGCTCAAATGTGATTTCTTGTGTAATGCTGTGCCATAGCCTTTTCAATGGCACAGTGTCTGCTATTCCCACTGGGCCTGAGAAAGGTGGCATTGCCACAGTACTCAGACCGGCACGCTCCATTGAGCCTAACTATAAAGTTCTTTAATGAGCAGTTAGGAGCTGTGCCACCACCGCTTGAGAGTCCTGAAACTGTAGAACAGCAGCTCCGAGCCACTCAACCATCCACCCTTCTGTTTAAAGTAAAGGCCTGGCCAAAACAGACACACGCACACACGCACATGCACGCACACACATGCACACGTATATGCAGGCACACACGCACACGTACATGCACGCACGCGCACACACACACACACACACACACGCACACGCACAGACATCTACACATGCACACATGCATGCACACACACGCACAAATGCAGGCACACACGCACACATGCACACACACACATGCACGCACACACACACATCTACACACACGCACGCACACACACTAACACGCACACACATGCACGCGCACACACACACACACACACACACACTCACACACACACACACACACACACACACACACACAGCTGGACCTATGAGGCCTATCTAGAGAGGTACATCTTTATATTCCATTCTATTTTGACATTTCAATACATTATTTTACTTCACACAAACCTAAGTCCTGATCATTATTTGACCATAATTGGTCCTGGTAGCAATTTGGGGAGTTGATGCTTATACAAATGAATAATTCCAGGAGTATTGAGAGCGAGCATGTTCCTAAGACTGTGATTCTTCCGTCTTTCTGCCCTCCTAATGGATCTGAGAGTGGAGAGCCGCTGCACTTTCACTGAATCATCACTTTCTAATTTAGGAAGCCACACATCTGCTGCTAATTAACAGGACTGATTGAATCTGGGCTATACAAACGCACGCACACACACACACACACACACGCACACCTATACCCGTTTCTTGGGTTAGAGGGACAATTTCTGAAATTTTTGGCAAATCGGACTGGACATAGGGCTATGGGGACACCGGGTTCCAAAGGTGCTAGAACTACAACATGCATATCAAAAATCATGAAAAAAATCAGCAAACCTATACACAACTTAAAATTTAAACATTTTCTTTGCTCGACTGAGATATAAAAAAGGCAATTTTTTCAGACATTCTGGTGGTTTGTAGAGACTTTTCTGTAGCTTGGTCTATAAGGACAGTCTGGTGTACAAGGTCAGTGATGTCATCATACATATTGTTGGGTTTCACATTCTAGAATTCTTGGTAGTTGAAGTCTAGATTGGGGGAAACCTCCTGTTTTTCCTATTAATAACATTGGACTTTACCATAAAATATTTCAAACAATATTTCACAAATTTAAAAAGTGATAATATCGGAGGTCACTGGACCCATTTTCTTTTTATATTGCAAAAATAAACTGCATTTAAACAATGTTGATTTTAGCTGCCCCCAACTTAATTGAAATAACATGGGCCTCTAGAATGTTGTGATGTCACGTGAAACCCAATACACAAAGTATAGTCTGTTCTGAAGGGACACATGGTGTGTAAAGCCAGTCTACTGTACACAAACACTGAGTAAATCTGGTTTGAAAGGACACATGGTGTGTAAAGCCAGTTCACTGTACACAAACACTGAGTAAATCTGGTTTGAAAGGACACATGGTGTGTAAAGCCAGTTCACTGTACACAAACACTGAGTAAATCTGGTTTGAAAGGACACATGGTGTGTAAAGCCAGTTCACTGTACACAAACACTGAGTAAATCTGGTTTGAAAGGACACATGGTGTGTAAAGCCAGTTCACTGTACACAAACACTGAGTAAATCTGGTTTGAAAGGACACATGGTGTGTAAAGCCAGTTCACTGTACACAAACACTGAGTAAATCTGGTTTGAAAGGACACATGGTGTGTAAAGCCAGTTCACTGTACACAAACACTGAGTAAATCTGGTTTGAAAGGACACATGGTGTGTAAAGCCAGTTCACTGTACACAAACACTGAGTAAATCTGGTTTGAAAGGACACATGGTGTGTAAAGCCAGTCTACTGTACACAAACACTGAGTAAATCTGGTTTGAAAGGACACATGGTGTGTAAAGCCAGTCTACTGTACACAAACACTGAGTAAATCTGGTTTAAAAGGACACATGGTGTGTAAAGCCAGTTCACTGTACATATAGTCACACATGCACTAAGTATAACCTTCTTTGAAAGGACATGTGTATTATAAGACTCTGACTGATACATCATTATAGTAAAATTGAATACTTTAAATAATATTTTTTTTTAACTATATTTTGGTTTTCTCTGATGAGCGTTACAATCTGACATACAAGCTTAAATAAAACACCACAGATCATATCTGTTGTGATCTACTAACAGGTGGTCAAAGTGTCATTAAAACAACTAGAAGCATAACACAACAGTGCTTGCATCAACTAGAACAAACTATGTATTATAGAGTTTTTCATTGTCCTGAAGAAACTGGCACTGAGTGGCTGACCAATAAAACAGCACCTTTGCACACCAGGGGTGAGTCGAGCTGACACCATGACTTATACATAAGACTTATATCAACACACAACACATTTGTTGAATTGCTGAACTATATTTAATATAACCAACTCAATAGTCAATTCCTTAAAAGGACAGCATTGTAACAATTATTGAAGGAAAATAAAAGTGAATCCTGGCATTAAAAGACTCAGGCATCAAAACAAAACACTGCCTGTGAGCACAGTGAAGTCAACTACATAATTTTTGAATGGAGAACACTAACCTTGAAATCACGCCCAGAAAGGTGAAGGCTCAGACTGTCAAAAAGTGCATTTAGTGTTTAACTTTTTTTTTTTTAAAGGCCAGTCCTCTGTTACGCACAAAATCTCGAATGTTTTGAATAGATCTTGTCTCCAAGATAGGTTGTTCCTTTTCTTTGCACTTCAGACACTGCTGGTTGGTGACAGTGATACCGTTTTCAATAAAAGGCTTCATATGTTTCATCACCGCTCGTATCTCCTCCTCAGACCATGGTCTCTTCACACACCGCCTTGATGAAACACGTAAACCTGTTCAATAAAACAAAACAAATTTGAAGTTTAAAACAATCATGTGAGATACACTTGTAGGTAGAGATGGTGTTCAAAACTGAAAACAAGCTGGTACTTGTGTAAACAAATTGTGTGTGATAATAAATAGACTGTAGACCCGATAAAATTTAAAGTTTGATTGTCTTCATTAACATGATAGTTCATCACACTGCTTGGTAAACACAAAATACATTCAGCTTCTTTATATATTATATAATGTCT
The DNA here is from genome assembly GCA_019453435.1 of Rhinogobius similis. Taxonomy (NCBI): domain Eukaryota; kingdom Metazoa; phylum Chordata; class Actinopteri; order Gobiiformes; family Gobiidae; genus Rhinogobius; species Rhinogobius similis. The sequence continues at coordinate 13,390,657 of CM033625.1, read as the reverse complement.
AACCACATGATGTTGGTGTTGACTGCACATAGTGCCTAGTGATGGACATGGCATCTGATTTAAATCATACCTTTAGAAACTGAGTCAGGGACAGGAGGTGAACCAGAAGTCACACAGGCATCATTCTCCTGGTCATCTAAAAAATATTGCACAGTATAAATGTATGGGCTTAAAGAGGTTTTCTGCCTACCAATCAAACACCATGGGCAGAGAGGGGACAGTGACAGCCAGTTCTATTATACTAACTATACACATGGCAATGCTGCTGAACTGGATGAAGTCAACAATACCTTGGGTAATAAGTTTACTAGGAAATGATGTAAATTTTGCACAGGCCAAATCTTGCTTGGCCAAAACTGATGAAGCATCAAAATACTAGTCATAAAGCATTAGTGTCACAATTAGGAATGGAACAACTAACAATCAACCAAGTAAAAATGCACTGATGGTTAGTAATATTGTTCTAAACACAATCACAGTTATTGTAATCAGCACAGTAGTGTTAATAGTAAAGTCTGATTTCATTTTTAATGAAAAACAGAGATGCAAGTGGCATTAATGAAACATGAGAGCATCGTTATCATACGTGTTAAAATATGTTACTGCACATTTCACTGGATTTGTCTCTGAACAGGACTAACTCACAGATCCCAGCTCATTGCATAAGATATGTTGGGCAAACTTTGAGTACAGCATTGAAAATGTACCTTTAGCTGCAGTCTCGGAGAAGTGAGGCAAATCAGAAGTCACTGAAGTTGATATTTCTTCATTGTCATTGATAGATTTTTCTAGCAAAAAAATAAATATATATATAATACATACAGTGAGGAAAGTAAGTATTTGAACATCCTGCTATTTTGTAAGTTCTCCCACTTAGAAATCATGGAGGGGTCTGAAATGTTCATCGTAGGTATATGTCCACTGTGATCACATTGTATGATTTATAACAACATTGTGTATATTACTGTGTAAAATAAGTATTTGAACACTTCAACTATATTATCAAACTATATTAATATTGCCTTTATTAACAATTACAGTGGCCAAACAGTTCCTGTAGTTCTTCACCAGGTTTGCACATATTGCAGAAGGTCTTTTGACCCACTCCTCCACACAGATCTTCTGTAGATCTGTCATGGTTTGGGCCAACACAGACTTTTAACTCCATTCACAGATTTTCTATTGGACTGAGATCTGGAGACTAGTGAGGCCACTCCAGAACCTTGAAATGCTTCTTACGGAGCCACTCCTTGGTTTTTCTGGCTGTGTTCTGGCTGTGTAGTCAGAGCATCTTCAATGCTCTGACTGAGGGAAGGAGGTTTTGGCTCAAAATCTCACAATCCATGTCCCCGTTTATCTTCTCCTTAATACAGTGCAGCGGTACTGTCCCCTGTGCAGAAAAACAGCCCAGAGCATGATGCTTCCACTCCCATGCTTCACTGTAGGGATGGTATTATTGGGATGAGACTCATGCTTCTTCTTCCTCCAAACCCCAACAATGGAGTTTAGACCAAAAAGTTTATTTTGGTCTCATCTGACCACAGGACTTTCTCCCATGCCTCCTCTGGATCATCCAGATGGTCCCTGGCAAGGGGAAGCGGAACCTATTACTGATGGTAGCCTTGCAAACGGTGGTCCCAGCTCTCTTCAGGTCATTGAGCAGCTCGTCCCGTGTAGTTCTGGGCTGATTCTTCACCTTTCTTAGCATCACTGACGCCCCACGAGCTGAGATCTAACGTGGGGCACTGTCCATCGTGCACTGTCACGCACGCACTTTGATGGGCGCTACATTGCGCACTCGGAAAGCATAATTTTTGCTGTTTTTAGACGCTTTTGTGTTCTGCCTCCCTCTCTTTTCTCTTGCTGTCTCTTTGACTGCGGCGTAGTGGACCAAAGTTGTTTTAATTACGCATGATCGTGAGTCACAGTCAGACCCCATCTCCACATGTGAATGAAACAGGCTCACGGTGGCACTGTCTTGTGCACGCGGAAGAAGACACGCACCGCAAGCGCCAGCCTCGATGGAAAAAATCCGCTTAGAGCGTAATTGGGTTGGAGAGCGGGTTTGCTGCGAACTGAGGGGCGCACCTTTGAGGCACTTTGATGTGCTGTGTGCAATCGTTGACCTGCAGAGGTGGGCGCGCAAGTGAAATGAGCCTGGCAGTTGCCTGTGCAAGGCGCTTGCCATTCCGCTTGAAAATACGCATGCGGTATGTTTCAAGAGGAGAGACGCACGAGGTAAAGGAGGGAAAAAAGAAACAGATGCCACGGAACATCTCTAAAGCCCTGCCTTGAATAAAGTTGTCTCAGCTCTGTGCGCATCTTAAGATGCGTGCATAATTTCAATGGGGGATATTCAGGGTTCGCACAGTGTGTACAGGCGTACCCCTGCAGGCGCCACTGCTTCCATTGTCTGACAATGGCTCCAACTCTTGTTCTTTTTTCACTGAGCTGCTTCGCAGTGGCTCTGGAGCCCTTTAACTTGGTATAAAACTTAGAAAGACAGTCCTAGTTTCCTCCTGTCAGGGCCACGCAGCAGCAGCAGCAGGCAGAGAGAGAGGGGGGTGGAGCTGGAGCAGCTCTAATGCGAAAGATTCATTATTTTAAAAAAATATTAAGACTAACATATATCTGTAAACTGCAATATTTAGATTATTAATGTAATCAGTTAATGTAAATTGGCTTGTCTCATGAACATTCTAGCTGTCTCAACCCATCTTTGTTGATCATAAATATAGGCCATAGTAATATTATAGCCTTGATAGGTAGGCTATACATAAGAAACGCCAGTCAATAGGATCGGTATCGGCCATGATCGGTATCGGCCGATCAAAATTCACGTGATCGGTATCGGCGATTGGCCCGAAAAATCCTGATCGGAACAACTCTAATTTTAATAAAATCATACATTGCAATTTCCGGAATTTTCTTTTAGATTCTGTCTCTCACAGTGGAAACGCTGAAAATTTCAGACCCCTCCATGATTTCTCAAGTGGGAGAACTTGCAAAATAGCAAATACTTACTTTCCTCACTGTAAATGGTATTAACTACACAGCAAAGTACAAACAGAACTGCAATAACATTATCTAAATATATAAAAACGTACATTTTTAATATTTTATCAATACAACTGCAAAGTCTATAACACAGAATACAATAATTTCAGTACCTCGCAATGTGGAAGCATCAGGGAGTTGCTGTGATCCAGTAGCCATCCCATCTATGTCATCTATACAATTGAAAACATTTTATTAGACCAACCATATTCACAAACACCAGGCCGATTTAACAACATATAAACCATGCATACCACCAATTTCATCCAGAGTTTTTCCTTGAATATCCTTCACACTTCCCTTCTCCATAGCCATGAGCAACTTGGAGATCTTAGCCAGCTGAATTGTTGATTGGGGCAGTCGATAGTATTCTCTATGGACCCTAATGTCATGGCCGAGGAAATCGGCCAGCTGGTCTAGTTCATTGTCTTTCAAGTTCATGACTTGGCTTATCGTGGCAATCTGTTTGCGAAGGTTAGTTGATCTGAGGTTCTGAGGATGTTCAGCTCCGCAAGCATCTGCAAATTGACCAAACTGCCCTCTGTAGTGACCATCACTACAAGGAATGGCGAAAAGGTACTTATTGTTTTCAGATACCCCGCACTCTTTCCTCTTACTAATGAGGAGTGACAGGTTATCTGTCATATCAGAAGTCAGGATCACAGCCACCTTTCGTCCTTTTTTCCCCTTCAGTTCCACTCTGGCAAACTGTTGGCAAAGCCTTTTCTCAACTTCTGTAAGCCCAGAGCTGATGTCATCGTTTAGTTTGGACATGTCACGATCTTCAAAATTTTTGACAGTCATACGTGCCACTTCACCTTCCCTCCTCCTATTGAACAAAATCACTTGACAAAGGATCGCCTTTGCTAGTGCTGCATAAGTGCCTGCTGTTGGGTTATCATCTAGTTTCTCCCTAGCTGATTCCACTTGCTGACCAAGATATGACTGCAGCTTCTGAACATCTCTGGCCAGTGGAAGCCTGTCGACCTTGTTGTATTTTGCCTCACTCAGATTTGATAAGGCTGAATGGGAAACTAATTCAGACCACTTTGTTTCATGAAGTGTGTGAAACCTCCTGATTGAATCGATCGCCTCTTGATCCTCTTCCATGAGAGCACGACACATGATAATATCACTTATTTTTCTGAGAGAATGTCCAATCTTCAGGGCCAAACTTGGGGCTTTGAATGTGCTGGTTTCATTATCAAAACCTGAAACTCTCTTGACAGCATTAGTAAGAATAAAGAAGTTGGCCGGTTGTATTGCCTCTTCCATATTATGGATTCTTGTTGTGTGACGCAACGTCACAAGTAATCTCCCAAGTTCCCTTACTTTCTGTCTTATATACTCATGCTTTGATCTGTCACTTCCATGCTTATTAAAAAGAGACTGAGCCAACTGCATAATATAATGATCATTCCTTATTGCACTAGACACATCATCCCTGTGCATCTTGCCCAGTACTGAGCAGAGTTCACTTGAAATTGGCTGAGACATTGTGGATTGAGTAGATGCTATACCAAAGACTCTATCTTTCAGCTTTTCTTCAGCATTATTCTCTGGTCTTAAAGCACATCTTTTCATATGCCGAGAAACTTCTTTTCTGGATACCATACCCTTACAGTATAAGCAGTACTCATATGTCTTAACGCTGCTGCTGCTCTTTTTTGAGATCCTTTTCACTTTAAGATTACCTGATCCTGTGGTTTTAACAGCAGAGTTGTGCTTGAAGTTACCAAGGTTTCTTAACCTTTCAAGAAGAACTTTTCTGTCCTTTGATGATTTGCGTAACTGAAGCACCTGGGCGATTTCAGCATTTTCATTTACATGCCTCTCCAGATGACGTGCAAATTTTGTTTGAGGTTTTCCACACACAAAACAAAAATTGACTGTGCTTTTGATTAATTTTGTTGACTTGGTTGGGGATTCATTTTGGCAAATATCCACAGCACTCTTTTCGCTACATGCATCTTTTGTTTTCTGCTGGCATGACTCTGAGGTGTCTGGTTCTGGGTCGGGTTGAAGATCATCAGTAGTTTCAAGATAATTCAAAATGTGCTCAATGTTGTTCTTAATATCCATGGTCTGTTCTTTTTCAGCAAAAGTAACGGATAAATCAGGCATGCTAGCAGCATGGGAGTTTTTTGATGGTCCAGGTAACTCAATAGACAACTCTGTTCCTGAGCTTTCTGAATCTGATGCAGAATTTGGGACGTATTCATCAGATGAGACATCATCCTGTTCGTAAATACAGCATAGATTAAATAACAGAAATAAACATGGGAAGGATAAATGCTAAATTCTTCACATCACAGAGCTCGGAACGTAAACCAAAGTCTCTAGATGTCTTAAAAGTACTAAGAAATACCTCCTGATTTAAAGAAGAAAATGTGCAGCAGATATGTATTTTGTGCAAGTATTTTGATTCTGCTCAATCCATTTGCAATCTTTGATCGATTCAGTACTTTTTTGATATTTGTCCCATTTCTAATATCCAATTTATATTTTTTGAACAATGGCATTAACAAAAAACCAAACACAAAACAAAAAAACTAAGACACCAGCCCTAACCTGGTCCCAGAAACCCTCCCACAATGACCCCCACTGATCAAAATTTGTAAAATCTTTGTAAAAAAAACAGTTTCATACAATCTAGTCTCAAAGGATTATAATAAAATCTAAGTAATATTTTACAATGTGTTTATTTATTTCTGGCCTCTCTCACATAACTTCCACACTCCAACAATTCTTATCCATCTGGTCCAAAATCTCACTGCTTTCAATTCTCTATCTGAGACAACACTTACAAAACTGATTAGCCTTATAGTTTTGCGATGAAAGAAAAAGGAAGACTAAGCAACATGTGGCAATCTTCACGAACTGCATCTACGTCAATATTAACTATATTATATTTCACTATACACTTACGTCGGACATATTCCAGTCTTCTGAAGATGTCTGGAGGCAGATCTTATGCCACACACAACGGCATTCTATAAATACAAAGAAGCACAGCATTAGACAACAACCGATGATTCATTAAGTTATAATTTAAAAAATAGCGATCCCACACATCACAAATTATATTCACTAAGACCACTAAATATAAACAACCATAAAGTGCCTTGCGTGCGGTGAGTGCGCAAGGCATACTTTGAATTGATAAAACTTTGAAGTTAATTTTTTTTATTCTTAACATATGCAAATGTAGAGCTGACTCGTGGTAACTTATGGTATACTGAGAAAATGCATTAATTAACACAAGATAAATAATACACTTACGCTTGCATCTTACACCGCGCCATCTGATAGCTGTCAAAGGTGAATGGCATATCCCGCATTTGTCAAGTTTCACCATTTCAAATACCAGCCTATGAATTGTACACTGGAAAAAATAAAAACATGAAATAAATGAAACATTGTTACCCAAAAATTTTATGACAAATTAAAAATAAAAAAGACCGTTTTACGTTTACATATTTTCTACCAATCCTTCAGGAGAGATGGAAAGGGAGATAGGAGTTACTTTTTAGATAAAATAGTGAAGCATATCTATTCAATTTCTGAGATTTGTGAGTTAGAGAGAGGGGAATCTATTTAGATGAAGCAAAAGTAAAATACTAAGAAGGAAATGCTACGAGCGAGTGTAGAGTGTATCCTTTACATTTTTCAAAATAAAACCTAATTTTCGCCATGCCGTCATTATTATGTATAGTGTCCAACTGATCAAGAGGGACACTCTCAGTCAAACCTTAAACACCCAAATGATGTTGAGAGGGAAATGTAATGTTAAATGATGACTATCGCTAGTTACAATGATTTAAAGACTGTACATGCAGTATAATAGTAATCAATTGATTAACGTGATCTTTACAAACCACACTATTTACCAATCTAAACATTGATGCAATCTTTAGTAAACAGATGAATCCATGCTAACCTCATGCTCAGAGTTGTCTGCTGTAGGTCTAGATGTCTGACGCTCTGCTCTTAACTCTCTGTCTGTCGAAGAGAACACAAGACATGGAGGCATAGTGCTTTGCAAGACCCCAGGGTTTATCAGGTAGTGCTTACTCAAGCAGGGACTCACCTGAGCATGAGTCTGTAGAGATCACATTGGGCTCCACGTCATGGGCAATAGGCTCAGCAGAAGGGATGCTTGCAATCTTTAGCTGTGTATGAAAAGTAGAACAGATATTGTAAACATCTGGCAGCTACAGTGGAAATGTCCTTTATCCACTACGAGCGGTCTTTTCTAACCAGTGTCCCCTCAACCCGTGTGTTTTTCTGAGTATGCCAAACACTGGAGATGAAACAGTGAAAGACTCAGCTAGAGGTCAGATGTCAGGACAGTGTTCTCACATACCTTGAGTTTGTCTGTGTCAGACACACACACCTAGTTAAGCATTTTCTGTTTTCCCTTAAGCAAATAGACAGTTCTAACTCTCACCTCTAACTGCACAGAAACAGTGATTAACCCTTACCTAGTTAAGTGAAGCCAAAGTAAGACAATACTAAGAAGCTAAAGTGGCTGTGTGAGTAAAAGGTGCATGCATATGTCTGACACAGAAAAACCTAAGGTTTTCAAGGACACTGTCCATCAGCCTCATAATGACATCTGAGCTCAAACTGATGCTTTCACTGTTTCACCTCCAGTGTGTGGCCACTCAGTAAAACACACTAGTTAAGGGGACACTATGGTTAGAAAAGACCTCCTGTTCTAAATAGAGGACACTTCCACAAACCGCTGATATGTTTGCTAAAATACTCCAAATGGAGTTTCATGTAAACACCATAACACTTCTAACCATTGGTCAATTTTAAAACAAAGTCAATTTCAACTCACCTCACCAGCAGAGTCGTTTGGCACAGCTCTGGATGATTGACGCACCTTTTTCGATTCGCTCTCTGTACAAGGGAACATAAGGAGATTCAGTGCTTGACTTTCATTAAGTAAAAAAAAAAACACATCTACGCATAACGTAGTCAATTCACATCCCTGACTGTTACAATTCTACTCAAAATATCCATCAAGACACTATAGAATCATCAGAAATGTCCTAATACTAGCACGTTTTTCATGCAGCAAACCTTCAGGCATGTCATGCATTGCCAGAAGTTAACAACATTTACTCAAAACTGACCACTGGTAAGTTCTTCTGAGAACGCGTGGGGTGACAGCTCCTGAAACTGGACACCAATTTCACCAATTAAGTCTTTCAGAGAAGAAGTGCCACGCTGACCTCCAACAGAATGCACCTAAAAAAGATGAACAAACATTAATGGTATAGTGTCCATCTGATCAAGAGGGACACTCTCAGTCAAACCTTAAACACCCAAATGATGTTGAGAGGGAAATGTAATGTTAAATGATGACTATCGCTAGTTACAATGATTTAAAGACTGTACATGCAGTATAATAGTAATCAATTGATTAACATGATCTTTACAAACCACACTATTTACCAATCTAAACATTGATGCAATCTTTAGTAAACAGATGAATCCATGCTAACCTCATGCTCAGAGTTGTCTGCTGTAGGTCTAGATGTCTGACGCTCTGCTCCTAACTCTCTGTCTGTCGAAGAGAACACAAGACATGGAGGCATAGTGCTTTGCAAGACCCCAGGGTTTATCAGGTAGTGCTTACTCAAGCAGGGACTCACCTGAGCATGAGTCTGTAGAGATCACATTGGGCTCCACGTCATGGGCAATAGGCTCAGCAGAAGGGATGCTTGCAATCTTTAGCTGTGTATGAAAAGTAGAACAGATATTGTAAACATCTGGCAGCTACAGTGGAAATGTCCTTTATCCACTACGAGCGGTCTTTTCTAACCAGTGTCCCCTCAACCCGTGTGTTTTTCTGAGTATGCCAAACACTGGAGATGAAACAGTGAAAGACTCAGCTAGAGGTCAGATGTCAGGACAGTGTTCTCACATACCTTGAGTTTGTCTGTGTCAGACACACACACCTAGTTAAGCATTTTCTGTTTTCCCTTAAGCAAATAGACAGTTCTAACTCTCACCTCTAACTGCACAGAAACAGTGATTAACCCTTACCTAGTTAAGTGAAGCCAAAGTAAGACAATACTAAGAAGCTAAAGTGGCTGTGTGAGTAAAAGGTGCATGCATATGTCTGACACAGAAAAACCTAAGGTTTTCAAGGACACTGTCCATCAGCCTCATAATGACATCTGAGCTCAAACTGATGCTTTCACTGTTTCACCTCCAGTGTGTGGCCACTCAGTAAAACATGCAAAACAGTTAAGCTTGCAATCATCACTTGGGAAAGTCATACAAGTTCAAGATTTAGTTAAACCAGATTGAATACCACCAAGAGGACATTTAAATATTGTGACAACTATTCATAGGGGGAAAAAAAAAAAAAAAATGACCCACCTCTTTACGCCAGGGCCATTCTTTCCCACCATAGTCATAAGTAATTTCACTTCCTGTCCCAATTTCCTTCAGTGCAAAAAGGCAGAGATGTGGCTTCCCTTCTGCTTCAATCAACTTCATTCTGCAATTTGGTGTCCTGTGTTCATCATTTACTAGTCGCCCAAATGACCCATCTTCAAGTGCTCCATCAATACTGCAAATTTGGAAACATACACTAAACAAACATAGTGACACGCCTATGAACTATACTATCATTTTTAAGTCATTTTGAATTTACCACCATGTCTTCCGCTTCCATATGAATTCAAACATGAAGACTGAACATGCGTTGTGGTACAGGTTACGTCTGTGTTCAGCTTCAGTTGCATCAATAAGCTCCCCTCTATACTCGACCACAAAGTCTCCTTGTTTGAAATTGGCTAAAGTGAAGATACCACGACCTGAAGACACAACCATATTAGAGACACAGGAGTAGCAGCACTGCAAATAATCAATTCATTAAATATGTATATCTGTAAATTGCAAGTATGCAATGTTGTGCTTTTCAATTCTACATATAGAATAAAGAAAACATGTTCAAGTGCAGAAAACATAAATAGCCAGGCTCACTAATAACTAAATTATTATTAAAATATCTTTAATCATTTTTATTTATATTGATGTTTGTACAGGTCACCACTGGTGATGCGTAACCCCTCAGTCTAGCCTGCAGTGTGTCAAAGTCACTCACCTTTAACTGAATTAATAAATTTGATTTCTAACATTGAATTCTTGTCTCTTCTTGCAAGGATGTGATTAATGGCATCCTGAAGGGGAGTAGTTCTCCGTGACATGATTTGCTAAGGAAATTAAGATAAAAATGTAAACAACATCAAAACTTCAATCCTTTATGCTTACAAGGGCATTAGTAAAGCCTGAATGAGAAGCACCCCCCATGTTAGCGTATTATTAGTTTAAGGTTATTTTAGTTTGGTGATGAGTGCTGGAGGGATTCTGGTTAACAGATAAAGTTAACCAAGTTCAAGTCAAGTATCTGACATGCTCCACCCAATTTTTTATTTCACTAATAGCATGGATACTGAAACTGTTTCAATTGAGTTCTATGCTTTCATTACATTCACATAACAGACACAGACCAGGTGATGTCTGAGTTGTTTTAACAGAAAGCAACTTTGCACTTGCAAATATTAAAAAGATATTTAAATGTCCTAATTTAACTAAAGCCTAACTCTGACTTAGCCTAAACCTGTCTGTCAAACTAAGCTTTATTTTTTTATTTTTTTTATCTCTCAGGAATAATGTGCTTAATCAACACAACTATAAGAGAGCAAAACAAAAATAATGTTTTTTGTTTTTTTACAATAGTATACAAACAAATGTGTGCAGAGTGACATCAATACTGTTTCAATTTAATTTCATAAGTCTAAAAAAGTTTATTTGTATTTGCCTTCCAATGTTTCCTTGGTATTTGGGCAAAGATCTTTAATATCTTAAATAATCATCTCAAAACAGCTCCAACTACCACAAAAAAGACAGGTGTGACAGGTGTGACAGGTGTGAGTACTACTGCTACTACTACTGCATCTACTACAACTGCTACTACTCCTACCATTAGTACAATAGGTAGTAGTACTAGTAGTAGTAGTTACTAGTTACAGATAGTTACAGTAGTACTTATAGTAGGCTAGTTGAAGTAGTAGCAGCCATTTTACATTAAACAAGTGATCTTGTAGTGAAAAAGGCCTTCTTTCAAACTCAGCGAAACATTACACACTTGTGTAAGTTCTTACCTTGAAACAAGTGATGGGTTAAGCAAGGGTAAAAAAAACAATCCCGGTGCTTGGGACAGTCCGGGAATCCCCGCCCCACGTGTTGCTGTGACCTCCGTGATCCGTTCCCCGTCCTCCGGCCCGCGCTCCGCCGTCCTCAACTCGTAGACCGGTCCCCGCCGTCCGCTCGTCTTTGTCCGGTATCCGCCCGTGCGCTCTCCGCCGTCCGCTCGTCGTGGCCCGGTCCCCGCCGTGCGCTCTCCGCCGTCCGCTCGTCGTGGCCCGGTCCCCGCCGTGCGCTCTCCGCCGTCCGCTCGTCGTGGCCCGGTCCCCGCCGTGCGCTCTCCGCCGTCCGGTCGTCGTGGTCCGGTCCCCGCCGTGCGCTCTCCGCCGTATGCTTTCCACCGTCCGTACCTCGTCGTCGTTCCCTCACCTGCCACCTCACCACGGCTGTGCCTGCTCTGAACCACTATCTGTGTCTGTCAGAACGTCTATCTTTTAAAAGTTTTAGAATTAACTTCTTACCTTTTCTCCAAAGCGTCACAAAACTCTGCCAAAACTGATGGATGAAGAAGAAGCTCCCATTCAGTCATTCTTAATGGGTAATGCTAAAATGCGCATGCGCAGCGTCCAATTTCGCGCGATGTGTATAATGTCCCGCGCTCGTGTATAATTTCCCGCGCTTGTGTGTGCGGCATGCGGGGACAACTCCAACCGATAGGGGGCAGTGGCGGACACACAAATATACAACATATGTCAAGTTTTTGGTTTACAAAGACTTTAGAGAAAAACACTTTTTGGGTATTAAAACGTGCCCAGAAACGGTTTTAAAAGGTAAATTTTATGAGGACAGCAAAATGTCCTCCTATAACAGAGGGTCCTCATAGCTCTTTGATTTGTCTTGAAAATTGTCCTCCTAAGACGAAAAACAAACACACACCTACACACACACACACGCACATGCACACACACACACGCACACACACACACACACACACACCACAATCACATATCACACGTAAAGTGAAGAGCTGGCTCACTGGGCACAGCATGAGCACACAGTAACTCAAACAGTTCGACAAATACACAACCAGAGTCTCCGAAACGTGTGACAATCACAGTTACATCATCATTTCACCTGACTGTTCTCCACCACAAGAAATAATCAGCCTCCAAGTATGCATTCATTGAAATACATCGTATAATTTTGCACCTTTAAATATCAAATTAATTTCTCGGGGTGCACAGTGGCAGAGCAGTTAGACACTCTATGAGGAGATCGTCGGGTTTAATCTAATAGTGAATGAATGTGAGAGTGAATGTTGTCTGTCTATGTCTCTGTGACAAGCTGGCCCCGCCCAAGAGTGTACCCCGGCCCAAAGTGGGATACGCCCAGTCACCCGTGACCCCTGATGGGAACAAACGCAAGAAAACCAATGAATGAGTGAACATACCAACAAATCTGTGTGCATTTTAAAGCTGTAATCAAAATGTTTTAGACAAAAAAAGTACATTGGGTTCTTTTTTTGACAAATATGAATCACCACTTCGCTCTAGCACATTCAGATCCACAATGTGTTAACTTATTTCACTCTGATTGGGTTTTTTTTTCCATTAACACATATACAACAGGCTTAACAGAAGTCTTGAACTGAGCTGAAGCGGATCACACCTGTCGACATAACTATTCACTGGTTAAACTGGAGACTGTTGTTCTCACTGTGTGGATCATGCACAATTAGCTCTCCATAGCTAAGTGTTAAAAGCACTCACACTTTAAGCACTGTGCATTATCTGGCTGACTGCTCACTACCTGGTGCTGCAGGAGCTCTTTCATGTTCTAAATACCAATTACTCCTCACAGGGCCGTATCAGCGGTGGGGCTAAGGACTGAGGCCCGCATCAAAGATATACATTTCTTAAACCGGGAGTCTCTTTAAATAAGCTGGCGGTGTTTCACTTTTTGTTGATTTTGGTTGAAAATGGTTGAAAATGTCTTTTGATGGTTGGTGTTTTTATGACTACTAAAATTGAATTCAAATTTGTCCATACATTGGTTTGTCAAGTAAGAAACCGACAAAGATGAGGGAAAATATCTTAATTTCAGAATGTGAATGTTTAATCTTTTGTCAGACATTGTATGGTTGGTTAAGACAAATTATTTGTTGGATATAGATTATTGAAACAAGTCAGAAACAGTTTCTGACTTGTTTCAATACATTCCTTTCTTACTTCAAGCAAAATTATCTGCCAATGGGTGAAGATAATTTCACTCACCACATTTATCGTATGATCAGAATAATTCACTTGAAACCAGTGAATGATGCTGCATCACATAAGAAATTAAATGTCATTAAGTCAAATCTACTCAAATTCAAATAAAAAATGTAAATTCAAGTAATTTTAAGGTTGGATATACGTTTTTGCTGTGTACATTTAATCTGGGTAAACATTCATGATCTTTAACAGATGATCTTGAACAGCAGTTGTCGTCTGGGTAGGTTTCGTTTGAACTCTCCTCTTTATGATCCTTTTCTAAAACATGCCCAACAGCTCAGGCAGTCTTGACCAAACCCAGCTGAAGATCTGGAGATTTTTCCGACAGTTTGCTCCAACAGCATTGGTTGAAAGATAGGTCGAATGCTGAAGATACATTTCCATACGAGGAGCAATACGGAATAATTTAAGTGGTTCTCGAACAATGATAGGTGTTCCACTCGCTCTGCATTTCTGGTGTTTGCTTAATTTAGAGCCAGTTGTATCAGTTTTTCAGATTGAGACGACTTTATTAATCCTAATAGAGGCACAATTAATTTGAATAGTTAAAAACACAAGACAAACACAGTGGAACAATTCTGAACAAAGAGGAGCTCTGAGGTCGATAAAGCACCCAATAAAATGACAGTACATATACTTTGAATTTATTTTTAAAAGGTGAATGGCAGTAGGAATAAAACATTTCAAATTACTATTCCACTTTGAATAAGGAACAACACAACAACAACCTGAGGGTAGTAAATAAAACTCGCTTAAAATATGCCTCTGTAAAATCTGTTCATTAGAGTCTCTGTGTGGCACTCTTGTGATTTTAACAATCAAGAATCAAGGCTGTTCTTTAAGATGGCCCGGTAGCATTTTATAATAACTGCACTTATTCATAAATCACCAAATACTTATTTGTGCATTAACAAAGCATGAAGAAAGACTTAAATCATAGTAAGCAAATAGTTTATTAAGTTAGGTTAGAAGTAAGTCGCATTTATTTTATACCTTATTAGCCCTAGTTTATATAGTTTATACATTCTTCTTTAGATCTGATGGTACGTAAAAGAACAAATACAGTATATTGTTGGGTGGTACTTGTTGGCCTGCATTATCAGACCCGTGCAATTGTTGAATGCAGACTCCAGACCTTTTATATACCGAGTCTCCCTCTTCTTCTGCCGCTCTCTCAGGCTGTGTCTATTGACTTTTCCTGTGCTTCGTACCTTCTTCCCATCACTCTGCTCCGATCGAGTCCCAGGAGAGTCTCTCCATCTGCTCGGCCCCACTGCACTGATGCACCCCACTCCATTCTCATATGTCTGGCTGCTATCACACGTTCACTTTTCATTGGTTTTAGTGCCGCATCTCTGCCCTTATGCTATGTGTTAAACTACATATCAAACTTTTGTAGATTCCCATTATATCAACCATAGTTATTCAAGAACTCAAAAAAGATGATGAAATAGCCTCATGTCGAATATTAGATTTTATTTTTAGGGTATGGACCTTGATATTTTAATTTAGTAGGTCAAAAAATAGAACTCTAAATCCCATTCCATAGAAGAAATTCCACATAGCAACCGCACTGTAAACAAGGGCCAAAAAACATACAAAATAGTTTTGATTTGACTAATAACAATACCTGATAATTTGTTAAATGAATGTTTAAACTTGTCAGATAAATGTGTCAGTTGTGTGTACGTTGCATTTTCATCATAGACATTGTAGTGGGATTCTGTTTTAGAACACAGCTACTTCCTTTTACTCCTCAGTTTTTCTTCACAAACCACAACTCGACTGATTTAACATTACGATAAATATTTACCACAGGTTCTTTCAGGCCGAGTCATAATTACAAAAACATGAGAACCTGTCATGCACTTTAAAGCTGTGGCCAGTGGCGATCATTATGTTTGGCTGTTTTTCAATAACAATGAATGAGAGAAAATTAGAACACTTCACATGCATCTTTAATTAGCAAATGTTGATTTATGAGTGTTTATATATACCGTTGCCAAGTCCGAAGAAGCCAGTGCAAAAGCTGATTTATTCTATTCTGAGAGTAATGACATGGGAGTAAATTTAAAGGAGCACTATTATGTTATTATGTTATTTCAAGTACTTCTGTTGAACTATAACATAAGTAGATCATCATTGTTCATTTTGTTCATTGTCAACAGCAATATTGAGCTCAAATCCAATGACCACCTCTTCAACACTGCAGAACTGATAAACTCCGCCCCTTCATAGATAGATAGATGGATAGAGACTAACAGCCCTCAGGACATAAGACTCCGCAGTGTCCGGCAGCCTGGGCATCACAGTCAGGTCCAGGTGGAGCAGAACTCTGAAGACACGACAGGAAAGACCTCTGCCACGCTCTCGTTCTGTGGCTTCAGTCGGAGATGAGACGGTCATCCCCTCCCTATTTCCTCTTGAAGGTCTGCTGCATTTGGTGTAAAAAGCATGTAGTGTTTCAGGGGTCCGTTTGTAGCTCCTTGCATGGCCTCCAGGGTTACAAGGAAACAGCTCATTTCACAAAATCTAACAATCCTTTGAACTGCACAAGCCTTGCCAAGCCATCCAAAAGTGTCATGTTAAAAATTGAGATGTCATGTTAAAAAATGAACTTAGTTTCATTGTGTGGCAGTTCGGGTTCCTGCCACTGCAAATTACGACCAGTAGGTGGTGCATTAGACTATAAAAGCCCTGCTCAGGCTCTTCTTCGCTCTCTGACCCGTGCAGTTCCGCTTCCGGTCCGGTGTTTACGCCCGTCCTCTGCTGCGCCAGGTAGCTGTACATTTCGGTTTTTCCCTAGATCTTACACAGGTTAGTCATTAAGTAACGCATGTATTATTTGTAGTGCTTCGATGTGGCTTTTGGCCCAGTGATGCACCGCTTCATGGTGCTGTTGTCCTGCGCTTTGGTGGCTGGCGTTCCTTTTGAAGCCGGCTATGGTCCTGTCAGCCATCACCTGTCATAGGTGCGCAGCAACGAGCCTTAACATGATGTAGGTTCCACCTTAGTGCGAATGAAATGACTTTGTGTTCTGAGCTAATATAATCTTTTCATATTTAGGCTGAGATGTTGAGTCAGCCTATTGCTGCCTTGCCTTCCGTCTACAGCCTACTGTCGTTGGCCCAGCCTGTTGCTTCATCAAGACTGGTGTCGTTGTCCTGTCTAGTTGCCTGTATTTTTATGTGTCTATTTAGAAGAACGTGTTTGGGACTGTGCAATGACTACAACAAATGATTTAAACAACCTATACTAAAGGTGTTTTAATATAAAGTCAAGAAGCGAGGAATTGATGTAAACAAACTGATATTTAATAAACTATTGTAACTAAATGGAATTTGCCTCCTTTGCAATTTAAATGAACCTGTGTGCTTTATCATGGTCCTGGACCCATTGATGTCCAGGTGGCATTGTTGGATCCTTTTAAGTGACTAAAGTTAAATTTTGTTAAATTTACAAGTAAGGTACTGCACCCAATAGCACAATTGTAACAAACAAAATGAGTGTTGTTTGCAAACGGCGAGTGAGATTTGAGAACTCTATCACTCGCAGTCTTCATTTTTCAAATAATCACACATAAGTACAGGGATGTGGGTGGGGATAGGGGGTAAGTGAAAACAGGACTTTATAACAGGACAATATAATTAGTTAAAGCTGATTATCCTCTTAAACATTTGCTTTTTTTTAGTGCTGCTATAAATAAAACATTTGCCCTCATGTCTCAGAGCTTGGATGACGGTGTTGGGTCTGTGCTGTCCCCCTGTGCATCGCCGCTCCCGCCCCCTTCCCCCTCCTTCCTCCTCCTCGCTGTCTGTCAGGTGGCACTGGTCTGTCCCGCGGCGTCCCCCTTTTGCCCAAGCGTCCCTGCCCTGATAGAAGATGTGGTTGTGCTGAGGTGGTGAGCGTCTGGGGAGAGCCACTGTAATGTGACCTTGACACTCCGAAGGACACTGTTAAACGTCTGGATCCCCCTCCGCTGGCTTTGTTTGTTACACGGAACAAACACTAACATGTGCACAGTGCTTCTTCATCTTCATTCTAATTTGTGGTTAGGTACATAAATAAATACATTTGGACGAGGTGGGCGTTAAGTTTAATTTAAATGTGCCGGGATTCTGTTTAGCTGGTTGCTCTTGTTGTTTGTTCTTTGGTCTTTGTTTGCAAAAAATAAAAAATATAATACTAAATAATATAATAATAAATAAACAAATAAGTAAATTAATTAATAAATACAAACATACATAAATGCATAAATAAAAACAAAATAAATGTCCTAACCATCAAATTGTAGTTCTCTAGTAGATTAAATTTGCATGAGCTAAAAATGTTTAGCAACATGCACGGTGGCGGAGCGGTTAGAGCTTCTGCCTCTCAATAAGGAGATCGTGGGTTCGAATCCCAGACCACCCCAACATCGTGGTTTCGAATTCCGAACCACCCAAACATCACACGATCTTAGGGTCCCCTAATGGGAATAAGCGGTAGAAAATGAATGAAATGAAATTAGTCAATGTTAACTTAAAGGAAAAACATTACACATTTCTGTTATTAGCCTTTAAACATGCTTTAACATGCAACAACCATACATTTGCCATATCATGTTTTGAAACAAATACAAAAGTTTATGAAGCACTAAAGTTCCATCTACTGGCGGAATACTCTTAGCCAGTAGATGGCGCCTACCGCTATACACATGTGTTATGTTATCACTTTAAGAAAATCTATGACATGCAATTATCAGGCCACTAGTAGCATTATCGTGTTTAGACGGCAGAAATGCTCAGAACGGGTCTGATGATGATTCAAGGACTTAAAACGAAAGAATAAGTGACGTCTAAAATCATAAAAAACATCATTGATTGAGGGAGTTCAGCAGGAAGTGTTTTTGACGGTCAGAGAGAGAGGATTTTCCTATCAACACTGCTCAAAACAACATAAATGCAGCAACTTCAGGTATGTTTTTCATGGCGGAACATTGTTAGAACATGGTTTAAAGCTCAAAAAAGTCACTATAGCGTGTGCAAATTTGCAACATTTTGCAAAATGTTTGCTAATATTTGTTCAGGCAAACTTTTGAAAGTAATAGAAAGTATTAGTTTACTTTTATTTTCATACAAACATAACAAATCAACATTTCTTCCAAAATATATTCTTTGGAAGAGCAAAAGTATTTCACATTGCATTTTTGTAAACCAGTTATCTGTCTCTCTCTCTCTCTCTCTCTCTCTCTCTTTCTCTAAACACCAGAATAATTATAAAAGTGATTAAAAAACAACAACAAATGCCAGAATACAATTACATAAAACAAAAAAATCGCTAGAGATGTTCATAATAAAACCTGCTCTCAGGCTTTTTGATTCGTAACCTTTGAATATTTGAATATGCAATGCAATTTGTCGTTTGGAAGTTCCTCTATTCATTCATTTAGCACGACGCATTAGCTTTGGAGAGGACTGTCTGAGGCGCCGTAGGTCAACCCGATGAGTTTCAATTTGTTCATGAATGCTGTGGGAACGACTGCCCCTCCACCTGCTGATGGATATGCGCTGAATCATTTCGTGGAAGATTCTAAAGATGATGAGGCCGTGGCGAAAACAACACCTTCCATCTGGTGCACTGTAAAATATGCCACAGCGGCGTCGACAGTGTCACACGAATCTGTCAAGGCGCACTTTTTTTTTTTTTTTACTGTTTGCGCTTCCAAATAATGTTTCCAGCTAATTAAATGAAAATGAATTGCCACAGCAGCTCCCTGTCTGATTTCAATTTATCAATATTCAGTGTGCGGTTACATAATGGAAGGTGAAGACAGTGGTGAGACCAGCAATGTTTTATGGATTGGAGACAGAAGAACAAACGGAGCGCAGACGATATTGAAGTTCTCATCGGTTTAGGCAAACTTTATAGCTCCACAAGGGAAATTACTTGGACACAGTAGCTCACAAATTATACTATAATAATGAAGAGCAAAATAAATGGGAATGGAGTTTGACATTTGCGTATTCCTGCTGGTAATGCGTGTTGTGTTCTTGTATTTTTAGGCAATGGAGATGTATTGGTGCAGATTAGGGACAAGAGGAATGGAAATCAGTTATTTATTTTGCACAATCATCATCATTACACCAGCAGCTTGTCTTGAAGAAAGACACAAAAGTAGCGTAAAATCAGAGGAGGAATCTTTTGGTAATCAGATAATTTTATATAGCACCATAGTCAGAAAAGAAAAGAAAAGAAAAGAGGAAAGAAAAAAAGGAAGTGAAAGTAGGAAGAAAAGTCTGTAATTTAAGGATTGACAGTTCAGTTGGCAGAGTGGTCGTCTTCTGATCCAAAGGTCAGCAGTTCGAATCCCACTCTCAATATAAACATCCTTGTTTGAGCAGTCAGATCCACTGGCCCAAAGGTTGGCGCTGCAATTGCACCTCCCTTGGGTGAATACTGCCGTTGTGTCCTTGGGCAAGACACTTAACCCACCTCTGTGTATGAATGTGTGTTTGATGTAAACTGCTCAAAGGTAGAAAAGCACAATAGAAATGTGGCCATTTATTTACCATTTAATCCTTGAATTTACGTGCATTAATAGCATTAATAAGTTGTGTTCACGTTCTAAAATTTGAGTTCATTCGGTCAGTCAATAACTGTGATAATTCAAGTCACAATATGATTTTAAGAACAAAACAATTAATACATTTTAGAAGCAAATTTTAGTCTTTTTTTAATTCAATCTTTTTAATTCTTTTTTTTTTTTTTTTTTTTTGCTGTTTTTTTGTTATGCTAACCTAATTTTGTCATGTAGAAATATTTCAGAAAGCTGAATAGTAACGTTTTAGATAATGGAAATGAAAGAAAATTAAAGATTTGTAAAATCATAGTTTTTTCTTAGAATACTTGTATAATTAAAATTAGATTTTGTAACATTCCTAGTCATAATCTCAGACGGTGGGCAAGTGCCAGTTTAACTGTATAGAATAATTTGTGTTTCTGATCGTAGTATCCAAAATGGAAACCCCCAAATGATTAACCTCATCATTGGGTTTGGCTCCACAAAGCTGCAATATTCAACTGAGCACACCTTTGTGGCATCTCTCTGAGGTTTTTGTGAAAGAATAATTTAACTTTTGTTTATTTATGTCGACAAAGAAGACGTTGAACTTTGAGCCAGTTTTTATTTAATGTGGATAGACCAAGTAATTACAGAGACATGAACCATAAACCAGGTCAAATTATCTGCAACCTGACAGTGAAACAGCAAATTCCACAACAGAATTCTGACCTGCTCCAGTTTAATAATAAAATAACGGGATTCTAGAACGTTGTGATGTTGTATGAATGGAACATATACTGTATGTACATGCGGCTCCTGCACACGCCTGTGATACTGAGAGGGTGTTGTAGTTATATGATCTAAAGTACATGTTACACAGCGCAATGATGGCCTTAAATATCACCAGCACACATGTAAGAGTTATGTGTCCCTATGAGTTATAAAGAATACAAGAACATTCTTGTACAATGTGTGACACAAGTGTGTGCTGGGCAGAAAAGTCAATAAACAAGCCTGTGTTCTAATAATTCTGCTCAAATACGCTGTGCACCAGCCAGTACACCTCTTAATAAAGCACTTCCCAACAGCATTAGCCAATCAATGCCAGTCAATGAGTCGACAGGAGCATTGATCCTCTGTCACAGTGAGACAGTGATCTTATGATCAGCCCCATTGAGTGATCGGCTCATTGACTAATTGCACAATTCTGAAGTGACATGAAGACAGAAGAGCCTGAGGAAAGGTTTGTGAAGTGGTGTACAAATCATTCATTCTGTCTGGAGTCTGTATTTTTCTTACAGTAAAAATACCTGTCAGTGCAACTGAAGATGGAAATGGTATGTTTCTAAACATACCTTAAAGTGGACATAATGCATTCTTGCAAGTGTTTTTGGTCACATTGTGATCAGTATTTCTAACTTAAAAGAGCGTCTACATTTTGAAAATAGACTTTAAAAACTACACCTTTACACCTGTTAGCAGTGCATGCATTTGTTGTGCAATTTTAAAATTACAATTTCTGTATATAATCAGTTATGTGCGTTTGAAGCATGGTTACTGTAATTTCTACTTCCAACTGTTTCTAATGTCAAGCCTGTGTTCAGGTAGATAACCACCAGAGGGCGCTTAAACTCAGTTAGAGAATTAACTAAAACAGAAGCAAAATGCAACTAGAAAAACAAACAGGACGACGCCCACAGCATTTTTTTAGATCACAATTGTTGGAAGAAAGCCAAGAAAACAAGATGAGAGAAGTGTGTATTTGTCTTGTTCTAGTCACAGTGCTGTGTTCACTACTATCCCCAGTGGTCAGCACATGTACTACTCTGTCGTTACAAGTTCATAAGCTGTGAGCAGATAAATCGCATATGGACCAAATTACATACAAAACATGAGAGGAGAAGCCTCTATGCCAGGGACGTCCAAACTGTTTTTCCATAGGGCCATATTTTGAAGCACTGAGCAGAGGGCCACAGAAAATTAAAATAATTATTCAAAATGTTGTGTTGCCTGGAACCTACACAAATTGGGATGAGAGCCGCCATTGGTCCCTAGACCATATTTTGGACACCCCTCTCTCTGCGTATCCATATGCGTCTTTACAATTTTTTTCGGTTACTACAAAGTACTTTTGAAAAACACAGTTTGAGATAAACTATTAGAATATTATTTGAATACAGCTTTTTGCACATTTGACCTCAAATTGAACCCTTTAAAGTAATTGTCTCTGATCAAACCAAACTACTACTTTTCATGTTCAGATTTTGAGTTAACATGACTGACTGACTGACTTCAAAGTGATTCTCCTTTCTTGGGCAGTTCAAATAAGACTCCATAACTGCCAAACCTCAGACATGATCAGAAATTGTAATAGCACATAGTGTCAGCCTCTGCCCGTGGACGCATTGCACAGCCATTTGACAAATCTCTAGATATTTATAACTTGTGATGGCTTAGTGACTTAACACACATCTCCTCGTGCCAGTGTATGTGTGTGTGGGTCCACAGAAAGAGCAGTCACGCACAGAAATGATGAGGAAATGTGGCGTTTGGAGATGGAGACAGGAAGTTGTGCTGAGTGATGGGCGGAGGGGGGCAGTGGAAATAGACTGTCAGCACGGGATACAGTGAGAGAGATCAGAGCGTGTTGTGGAGGGCTTTTGGCTTTTCTCCGGGCGGATAAGGCTTGTTCCGGCCTTGTGCTGCTCAATCCGAAAGTGGCGCTGTCCGTGGTGCTGAATTGGCTGCAGGCTGCTCCCTCCTCTTTCAGTGCGCGCGACTTCCCCTCCCTCTGCTCCACTGTCTGTCCTCGTCTGTCTCCTCATTGTCTTGATCATTGTGCTGCCAATGCTTCAGCCATTTTATTCTGTGAAGCATTAGGCTTAGAACAGTTGGGGAACAGGACACAGTTTTACTTAAAATATTAGGCTCAACCAGTACAATTCTATATCATCCTACTTTTTTGGTGTGTACACTTTTATAGTCCAAAGCTATTCACTTTATTCTGGAAGTTGCCGTGGGCGCTGCCATCTTTTTTCTGTAGTATTAGTTTACATGGGGTAGGCGAGCGTAACAGAAGATAAGATCTACACAGACTATAAAGTCGCCCAGGAAATCGGTGCATTGTTGACTTGTTATTGCACATGTACATTAAACATTTTACACAAATCAATCTACTTTATATAATGTTTTAGCTGTGAGACTTTACTCCCAATCGGCATTTGCATGAACGGGGTTGTCGTTAAACCGAAAGTACGTTTACTACAGGAGTGAAAAGAGGCAAAAGTGGGCTGGGCGGAATAAGGTGAATAACTGTGTTTTGTAATTGATAACTAACTTTGCAACAACAAATGTAAATTAAACAATATTCAAACTGTATGTGAAATAGAACCTTCACTCTAAACCCAAACTAGTAAAAGCTACTTGAAAATAGCTAGGACTTGTGTGTAAGACTTGAATAAAATAGTAAATAGCTCACTCATCTATAGTGTGTAGTGTTGTGCAATGTTGCCCCAAGTTACAGTAAATCAGATTTAATAAGTTACTGTAAATACACTTACGTATGTTAAGTTCATTTACTAAATAAAAGCAGGCAAACTTTACATACTTTACTGAACTTTACCAAGATAACATAACTTTTGCCTTGTATTATTTGTCTACAAATGTTACACTATATCTGTACATTAAGTTTGTTTTATTAGAGTCAAACATTATACAAGGTTACGCCTTCATTCATAATTAAGAAAACATCAAAAAATAATGCACATCAGTTAACATTGTGGTTGACAGTGATAAAACATTTAGAGCTACTTTTTGTAGTCCAAAACATAAAGTTTATTCTGTGATTACTATACAAACAACTATAATAACTTAACTAAATGTATATCAAATGAATATGCGCATAAAAGCCTTTCCTTTACATATAAAACAAAACATGACAATTCACACTATTATATATCTTTATATATTTTTTTATTCTTATTTAAATTTTACAAAAAATATAGACTATTAAATAATGGTTTGTGTATAATTTTTGTATCTACAATAACAAAACAAACCGTTTCCAAATGCATAGTTTGAGTTTGAATTGTCATATTTCCAACAAAAACATCTAAAATACTATCATTATTTTCTGGACACACCTCATATTCATAAGAACCACAGCTAATTGGCATCTTGGTTCACCTTTAACCCCACTACCCACAGCTCCCTCTAATGGCTCCACCGGGTTGTATTTAGACACAAAACCTGGCTTACCTTACGCTGACCTCGGAGACCTGGGGCTTTCCGCATCTCTCTTTATCCCAGTCCAGCTCCTGTTGACTGGATGTGTGCTTTCAGCTCCACCAGGGGAGGCCAGACAATATTGCCTGTTCGTATACCACCAGTTTTTACTGTTTTTCTAATATTTACCCTGTTTTGAGTCTGTGTTGGATACTAGGGCTTTTTGGAGAATCTGTAATTACAAAACAAAAACAAACACATCAACATTTGGACTATTGTTTATACTAGTTATAAGGACACCAGACAATGTGCCTTAGTCAACGTTTATCCTTGAACCTTGTATTATACTCCTGAGTAAGTGTACTTATAACAATGAGAAAAATGACCACCAAAAATGTCTTATTCTTGGCGATTTAACCTAAATGATGGTCACTTTAAGCCTCACAGATGCAACAACTAGATGTGACTGGAGAGCTATCCAGAATAAACTACCTCCATCATCCTTTATAACCTCAGCTTGTGTTTTATTTTACACGCTGACCTTGGCCTGCATCGCCTACAGGTGCTCCGCTCGGATTGAGAACAAAAGAGAAAACACGAGGGTTTGCTCTCCCCTGGCCTCTGCGCGCTC
Source organism: Rhinogobius similis (assembly GCA_019453435.1). NCBI lineage: Eukaryota > Metazoa > Chordata > Actinopteri > Gobiiformes > Gobiidae > Rhinogobius > Rhinogobius similis. Next base: position 13,365,756 of record CM033625.1, on the reverse strand, counting down.
TAACCCATTCCTTTAATCTATTTGTTCCATTATGATTACTACCTAGCATTGCCATTATTTGTTATCTTTTTATTAGTTTCTGCCCTCCTAGCCTGACCAGCCGCCTCGGGAGCTTGACCGCATGTACGATACCTTCTCATGGGTCACTGGGTCATTGGATCAAGCCAGTGATTCAAAACAAAGCTTAAAACAGAGCTTGGAGCCACTTGGAACCTAAGCAGTGGGTTATTTATTTAGTTAGCCAGAACATACTTTTAATTCATCAAGTCTTGTAGTGTGATGTCCATAACTCTTAGAAGACGAAAAAATCGTGCAGTGGACACTTAACACTGAGACACATCGCATAACTTTGTTTTAATACAAGCAAATAAATGAGTGTCTATGAAACAATAGTCTTTTCCTTCTTTTCATGAAGTGTAGGTCTGTGCTGTATTGTTTTGAGGTAAATGTGTACTATACTATACCAGTCAAAGGACCATATCTTATGTCAAATTTAAACACTAACATGAGGAAAGGGGGCCATGCAGGATGGAGACACATATGGAAGAAAAAAACAACAACATCCCCGTTGGAGGTAGAGCGGATTGCTGTTCACCCTATAGCTGTTTTTACATTTTCATTTCCGTCAAAGCCATGTCACACAAGGAGTCACATAATATCCAGGTGTTGCCGTTCCGAGAGAAGCAATGAGGTGTTGCACTCCATGCGGAGAAGCCTGAAAGACTTGCACATGATTCAACTGATGTTAGTTTTCAGTTGCACAAATATTCATCGGCTTCTGTGAATACATGCTGTAGATTACACATTAATAAAGTCTTATAAATGCAAGCTGTAATATTTCTAAGTGACAGATTCCTGACATTTCACCTCTACTCTATCCTGTCCTTTTTGTGCCTGCGGACCTCAGCGTGAGAACCCCTGCCGGTGTGGGTCTGCGTGGAGTCCTGAAAACACCTCCTCTGTGAGGCGCACGCCCCGCGCCACCGTCACGGTAACGCTCGCTTATCAGCAGTGCTTACCGCGCGGTGCCTCGCCAGTAGACGGAACGGGACGGACACAGGCGCCCTACACGCTCACACGAGGCGCACTGGATTGGACGACAGCAGGAGGTAGGCGTAGCGCCTCCTGGGACAAACCGCCGCACACTGCCAAAGTAGGCGAAGAGACAGACGCGGAAAGCACGGCGTGGCGGATGAACAGGAGGAGGAAGTGTTTGGGAGAACTCCATTGGAATTCTGCGCCTGGTTCTGGCACTGACCGTAGGCGGCTGTGCGTCTCGCCGCGGAGACAAGAGAGAGGTCAGGACAAAGTCACTTAAGGGGCTGAAGAAGCGAGAGCGGTGGGCTTTAGTGACCGCTTATGCTGCACTTTGCTTCTTTGACAATTATTCTTTTCTTTTTTCCACCCCAGAGCTTAGAATTCAGACAGACAGCATCCCACCTACCACAGCAAGCAGAGGATATTCACGCGGACAAATTACGAGCGGGATGTAGACGGCTCTGGACGATGTGATGTTGGGGCAGGAATAATAGCGTGAAGCCAGGGCAAAAAGAGCGTTTATCCGCCTGTGCACACGGCTGGAGCAGCTTCATTACGTATTACTTGCCTGATTCTTTACTTAACTGAATAGTGGATTCTTACCAAACTAGTGGATGATCGTTTTAACTTGAGAGAAACGTCCATGTGGATGGCAGATGAGTGCGCAACGCGGTGGTGCGCCGCTTTAACGGCGCCTTCTCCACGCTCTCTAGTCGTCCCAGTGGATCACCGGTGCTGGCTGGATTCCTGTAGCCGCACCAAGACCTTTCATTTTTCTCGGGGCGCCTTCTGAGGAGCTCGTGTGAGTGCTTGTCTTTGGACCAAACTCTGGATACGACGTCTTATTCTGTGTTAATGTAGGATTATTGGACGTATTGATTCTTCAGAGGAGTTCTTTACCTGGAGTCAAAGTGCGGAGAAAAGCACCGACAGACCCCTCACTGAACGGAACCGAAGACACACGCACAGGTATGGCACTGTTTTAACTACTTTCCTCCCTCTTGCCGCATCGTTTTGTGCTCGGTGTGTGATATCGGAAGAGTTGAACACATGCAGCGTGGACGCGCACAGTCACGGGAGACGCAGACACGAGAGAAGGCAGATGGGGAGATAATGGCGCTGGTGTTTTTGCTACCCACACGGTTTAGACACGGTGATATGCTTTTCTGTAGATTAAGGGCATGGGCTGGAGAGATGGGATGTGCGTAAGAGTGTGTGGAGCCTGAGCAGGCAAGATGTGAAACGGAGGCTGGAGCTTAGTGGTGAATCATTCCAAGTTTAAGGTGACGAATTTGGTTTGATGTATCGGCAGATATGTGAAAACCAGCGATAAGTTAATGGGGAAATCTGCTTGGAGGATTAGAATAGTGACTGTAGGCATGGGATATAAATGCAAAAAACCATCACAGGACGAGAGAAGGTCTGTAATTAAATAGATTGTGAGGCCACGGGGCGCAGCTCAGGGGGAACAAGCTCAGGAGGGTTAGGACAGGCGCGATAAAGGATATATAGAGGCCAGGTGTTGAAGCTTGGCATGTTTAAAAGTCCCTTAAGGTAGCTCTAACAATAGCTTGCTGCAGGCCAAGTCTAGAATAGGGCACATCTGATACTAACGTTATTGCCAGTGCTTGTTGGCCCTTATGATTGCTGCATGCGGAGATCAGAGAGCACAGGGATCCTCCGAAAGCTCAAGAGGGAGATCTCCACTTGCTGTGTCAGCTGCGCACATCTGCCCCTCCTGCACCTGCTTTCTTCCTTTTGCCTAACAGTTCCATTTGCATATTTATGGACTTGCATGGGAGATATAGCTCTAAGCCACCTTAAAACGCATGCAAACACATGTGAAATTAGGTCTGGGTTGGACTTGGGGTTCCTGTGTAAAGAAAAAAAATGTATATCTGTGGCTTAGCGCAAGCCCTGGTTCAACACCATTTGGGGGAAAGATTCACTTTCAATTATTTTTGCTTCAGTTGTCTGTTACCTAATCCTGGATGATTTTTCAGGGCTTTAAAATTCATTTCCAACTGTTATTCGCCATTCATTTTACATTAGGTGAATCTGTTAACTTTGTACACTATACCAAACGGATTGAGATAAATTGAACGAATGAATGGCATAAATTAAAATACATTGCGAGTTGGATTGGATGTCTATCCAGTTAGTTAGTGTAGTGTTAGTGTAGCCCATTAGTTCTGCAATTAACTGCCAATCGTCCATGGCCAGTGCAGCCGGCTCGTTTCCAGAGCTGGAACTGGAAGTGGCAGAAAAGGATTTGTACTGGTTTTAATCTTGGTTTTGGATCTAGATTTACGGTTTGGTCGTAGTTCATCCGTCATAGAATTTGATTTTATTTGTAATTATTAGACTCGTTTGCCTTTTAGGAATTTGTAAAGATCTCTAAAGTCACAGATCAATATTGTTTTAATACCTTGTAGCAGCTTTTACTCAGTAGAAAAGTCAATCCCAAGGTCTGAGCCCGAGGTTGGCCACCGTCTGAAAATACAATTAGAGCTGCAAGATTAATCTCAAATTAATCTAGACTGCAATTTGAATGGACAAAACTATAATTTCCTCAACTAAATATTCTCTCAAATTCTGCATTAAAACTGCTAACCTTGTTGTTCAAATCTGTGCAAACATCTTCTGAAATAGGCTTTTATTAGTTTGTCAGTTAATCTTTCAGTCTTTTTTCAATTCTCCTGAACGTGACAATGTGGACTTTCAACAGAATCCTATTATTAAAACATAAATTACAAATTTAATCACAATTGCAATGCTGGTCAGGAAAATTGTAATTGGATATTTTCCCCAAATCGTGCAGAACCGTTTTAAAATTCTAATGTGTTGCAACTATTCTCATTATTTGGCAGCAATTGCGGAAGTTGTTGTGTTGTTAATGAAGTATCACTCCAGTAGTAAAATGTTAGAAAGCATTTTAGCCTGCAGATGGCGTCTTCTATACTCCCTCTCCTGCACATCGTAGTCCAAATGAAGCTTTCCAGTGCTGAGGATTACCCTCATGGAGTGTCATTTGGAATACCCAGTCCCATCCCATCAGAGGCCCATCAAACGTAATGAGAATTGTACTTGGATTTGCCTTTGATCTTAACATGATTTACAGCATGACATTATACTGTGGGAAGATTGTATTAACACGAAGATTGATCCCCAAAGGAGCTCCACCCCGACATCTAAATCTGCAGTTTGACAAATTTGCGTTCCCTCTTTAAACCCACAGCTAATCTGAGCCAATCGAAGATGCCTTTCTCATGGATCTATTCTGAACATCACCTTACAGCTTAACAGAACATCCTTCAGTGCCATGGAAACCGAGTTCACACAGGAGTCAAAAATAGCCATAAACGTGAAATGTGTAAAATGTTGCTCAAAAGTGTTCCGAGCTGTATCGGGGGCGGTTTGTGTACCTGACATTTGCACCTTAAGTGTCTTCAAAACACTTTTGTATGTTTTACCAATTATTTCTGCACATTCCTATTGCTGGATATTGCCTAGAGCTTTGACGAAACTGCCTGTGGTGGTATACAAATGTTTATCGTTAGACAACATCTTTAATATAAATGAGAGATGAAAAGCACTGCGTTAGATCTATGCGATATATAGTTTCACGTATTGGATTTGCCCATTATTATCTAATCATATCTATGCATGAGACAGTGGTTAATGTGCAGGTCTTTAACATCACTTTTAGCTGTTGAATTAATAAGTGACGTTGGGATTTGATGTGTGCGATTGATGTAAGTTGAAGAAGACAAAATATTCTATAAGTGTTCTGAAGGTGAACTTAGTTGATCCCTGATTTCCACTGTAAAAGCGGGCGGTTATAGAGTCTGATCATGAGCCAGCAAACCAGAGATGCTAAAAATGCAATGCTGTGCAAATCGTTGGCATCACGGGTTTAGTTCTTGGTTGAAGTAGCAGTAGCACGATACTAACTTTTCAGACTTCATTTTGATAAACTTGATACAGATTTCAGTACACAATAATAATATAAAAACCCTTTTTTAGTAATTTTCACACACAAAATATTAGTAGTTTTGTTCTGATCTTATACTAGTTCTATTATACATCAAGACTATTCTGTAACAATGTGTATATTCACGTGATATTTTTCAGTAATGATAGCTGTTAGTTTTAGTTGTATCTTTTTTTAACAACCCACAATGCAGAGCTGTCAGCTTTAATACAAAAGAAGACAGTTGGTTTGGGACTGAATCACAAATAAGTTCAATGTGTCTTTTTACATATAAATAGGCCTACACTGTTTCCTAATAGGCTGTTTTGAATGGAGTTCAGTGTGGATGAGGTCTTGCAAATGCAGTTTGTGTCAGATATATGGTTGGGACATAGAGAGTCTGAAAAGGGTTTGAAAACTTTTGCCAGTTTGAGGCCACAGTCCTAACTGATTGACAGGACATGTCTTCAGTCGCTCAAGAATTTTACAGCCATACCAGATTGTAGATTTTCTGTATAATTCCAGTTCACTTATACACCCCTTGTCTTGGTACTCAAAGTTGTTTCATAGTTACATTATTTATTCATTCCTCAGTCGCACTCTGACTATAGGTAATGAAGTTGGCTCTTGGACACGGTGGCAAATGTCATTTGGCTGAGCTCATGATGCCCTCAGTGTGGTTTAACTTACCTCAAAAACCTTTTGATTTATCACAAAATACACTTGTACTGTCACTAAAATTGACTTATGTTGGGAAATCTTTTTGTCTTCTGCTTAAATTCAATTTATGTTCTAAATTGTATTTAACTCCTTCTGCAGCAGATATTGTTTGGGTTCCACCCTGGCAGCCCATCACTCTTGTGCTCTCTCAGTTGATGCTGTGTGGAGGACGTGTGTTAAGGTGCACTGACAGCTGTCGATCAAGGCCCAGCCATTGCCCCCTTTATCCTTGCCTTTTGTTTTTCCTGATCTTTCAGTTAGTCTTAGTCACTATGTCTTTATATTATTCAAGCATATTACTTTACCTTTCTATCAAGGTTAATAAGTATATTAAGGATCATATTTTTTGTAATAAATCCTACTTGTGGAGGACAGTGCTGTACAAGTCATCGTCTCGTCAACTGATCGATCAAACTTTGACATAAAACGTGTTGCGTGGCTTCATTGTGCCCCATCAATAAACAGCGTGTCTATGAGAAGCCTTTTAACTCCAGTGACTGCTGTTACAGTAGAGCCCTATTTTTGGCAACATACAAAGTACCTTTCCTTCACTCAACGTCAGACTGAAAAATGAAGCCTTGGAGAAGTGTAAATTCTGGAGGAGTGTAAGTGTAATTGATTGATGTGTCTGCTCTGGAGAGAGATGGAGCGAAAAGGAATGGAACCCCCACACAGAGTTTAATTTTCGGAGAGTCTGGAGAATACAGTTGAAATAGAAGGTAATACATCTGCTGATTTATAGTGGAATTTGGAAATCTAGGTTTTGCTTATAATAATGTATTTTATTGACTTGTTCCATGTCTGATTTTGGACCCATGGCTGTCCATGTACTGTACCTGTTTGGAGTATGCAGGTCAATGTGTGCCCTAGATCTCCTTCTAAATCTGACTTACTTTACGCAAATATATACACACAAACAAACAAAACATCTATGGTTTCCAAGCAACAAACCAACTGCCAAAATGACAATCTAAAAATGAACCGCTCCAAGTTAAAATCAAATATGTGCTTTGTCTGTCTTTGACCCAAATCTCAGAATTATCTGTTGCGGTTGACTTTATGCTAAGCATTAGTTTAGCAAACAAACAGTTGACACAGTTTGTGCTATTTATTTGTGTTTTACCAAGACACAGAAAACAGTGTCCCAATTTTTGTTTATTTCATCCTTTGCAGCTGAAATGTTCAATGCCACTGGGGCGTACTTGAAGAAGCCTTTTTTCCTGTTTTAAACTGATTGGGAAATTCACCATCATGGAAAGAACATGAACTTTTAAAAGGAAATGCACTTGTGTCTTCAAAAACAAGCCTGGATTCCAGAACTTAGTTATATTTTGTGAAAGTTATTATATCTCTTCAGAAAAACACTACTACCCTGTGCATCAATTAGACAACTAAAAGGGGACACGGCAAAGTACTGACAAAAGCTGACGAAAGCTCTTAAGATTATTAGAATCTTGCCAAGATTAACTACTAGTACTAGTAAAAAGCAGTTTCACAAATGAAAAGGTAGACTATCAAGTCACTCCCAAAACTCCAGCTAACTCACTTCATGCAATGTCTTTTCTGCGTCTGTGCGTATAAATCTTTATTATCTTAATTGGATGATTAAAAATGGTTGACTAAGACACCAACAGCTAATTAATTGATATCTGTAACTGGAATAGACTATACAACTAGAGAACTACATCCCAGCAAACTAACCAACACATGGCCTCATTCACGGTCTTAGGGGATAAATAGTTTACCCATGGTGCAATGCAGGGATGGCCTTCATGTAGTGTGGACCCACCAAGATGATTTGGGAATCTGTATTTTGTGCTACACCCCTGTCCTCACTGGCTTGTCATGAGAAATGTTAAACCCGTGGTGTTAAGTATGATCGTTTCTGACTGCGGCACCATAGCGCTTTATATTCTAACCGAGCAAATATGTCTTTAAGATGTCCCCATGCTGTCCACTACACTGGGGGTTTAAACGCTCCACACGCACACATGCCTGCGTTGAGAGCTGGCTTTCTGTATCGCAACAGATGCCGGTTCAGTGGCGCAATCCCACCTCACCAGGGAAGAGCGGGCGAGCGAGGCTAGGGAGGAAGGAGGGAGAGAGAGAGGGATCGCTGGCCGTTGGAACAGAGCAAGAGGGAGCCAAGGCTATGAGCTGAATGCTAAGGAGCAAGCTGGAAGAATGAATGCTGCTGTGTGGAGAGGCCAGACTGTGGATACCATTATGCCAACAAATCAAAACCCATTCTTAAACTCATATCTCTGCACATTTATGTTTTGTTTTTGTTTTTTTTTTACTTTAGACCAGCCATTCCCAAACTCTGCTGCGTCACGGCCCCCTTATCCACCCAACAATCCCTCGGGGTCCACCTATAATAATTTGCTCTATATTCTAAATAATATGCAATGGCTTTCCTTTTTAAATTTACAAATGGAATACAAAAACTAGTGTATTGTGGATAGTGAATTTAAACAAATGACAATGATAAAGTTGTTTTTTAAGATCAATTTCTTTTTATGCTTGTAGTGTGGACAACATTTGGGGGCCCCCCCCGCATTGCCTCTGAGGCCCCCCAGAGGGCCGTACCCCACCTTGGCGAACCCCTGCTGTAGCCAAATCTAGACATTTTTATACTGCTACAATAATTTGCTCAGCACATATTTCAAAACGAATCGTGACTAGTCCACAAAAATGTTTCTGTGGCTGTAACTATGGATACTACAAACACAGTAGAGTAATATGAGTTTCTATTTTTACTGGCCTATGATCTACCTTCTGGAGATGACTCGTGTGTAAAGCTGCCGCAGACTGCTACCAATGTTTTTCGACTAGACAGCACAAGTGTTGCTTTTGGATTAAATGTGTGAAAACTTTTGAGCACTGCCAAATTATGGAGGGCGGCATAAAAAAGGCTTTGTTTGTCATGTTTTATTGTGCACATGCAACACTGTCGAACAAACTTTTAGCTTTCCACAAATCTGTAGCTAATTATCAGAGGAAGAAAACATTTAATTGCAACATCTTGACCTTTGCAACGAGGCACATTCTGTTTTTATTTTCACATATTTGCAGATTATTCGCAGTAGCTGTATTTATTATAGAAGCGCTCCATTGTTTGTGGAATACAAAAAAGCAATATTGCTGAGGCCATTCACCTTTCTTGCATGCATTTAAGATCTTGAGTGGAATGCAATGTTGTGTGAAATTGATAACTTTATACCTCTCATAGATATTTTAAGAATCATATTCAGCTATTTACAAACACTTCATTATATTGCATGCTGTGATCCATAAAACAGAGCTCTGAGGCAAGCAATGTGTTGTTTTTGCTGAAATATTCTAATGGTGCACTATGTAAAGGTAAGGTATGCTTTACAGGGACATTTGTCATCTGCATTTGACCCAGTCTTCAATGCTGCTGGAGCATTCTGTCAGGAGCATGACCCAGCTCCAGATGTTGAGCCTGGTCTGGACTACCTCTGCTGGAGGATGTACCTTCTCTGGTGGAAGGTCGGCCAGCTCATAGTATCCATGGAGATATGTCTGAAATGTTCCACTGTATCTGTCTTCATGGATACAGCCAGTTCAAGTTCAGATCTGTTAATCTGTAATGGAGTAACAGCAAGATAGATTAGCAACACTGCGTGTTAATGTCATGTTCACGGGCCATCACAACATTCTAGATTCCCTATAGTTTAAAATTGAGCTGAAGCAGGTGGGAATTCTATGGTGGAATTTGCTGTTTAACTGTCAGATTGCAGATTTGTTCTCTTGGTTTATGGGTCCTAACTGTAATAGCGGGACATGTTCAAATTAGACTAAATCTGGCACAAAGTTCAACATGTTCTCTGTCAGAACAAAAAACAAAAGGGAAATATTTTTTTCCACAATAGCGTGGGAAAGTGTGAACTCCAAAGACGTGGTTATTGTTAGTTAGTTGAAACCTAATCACAAACACATTTAATGGGTTCAATATTTATGTATTTCAGTTTTAGATCTCTCTTTAAAAACTTAAAAAATCTTTCAAAGAATTACACAGGCTCCATGTCCTCCATCTAGAATTATGACATAATCAAATTCTAAAACAAAATGCAACCTATTAGTCTTAAAAAAGTATGAACAAAGACTTAATTCATAACAAACAAAAAGTTAATTAAAGATGATTCAGGCTTAGTAACTACTTAATTAATGAATCCGGGTTATGGTATTTATTAAGTAGTCTCTAAGCCTGAATCATTCTTAATAAACTATTTGTTCAGTATTATTTAAATCTTTGTTCATGCTTCAAAGTTTAACTATCATAAAGTGTTATCGATTAGTATGCCATACTGTGGAACGCAGGTAGTGGACCCTCCACCAGGAAAACTACATACTACATCTTTAAGTTATTTTAGTATAATGTTCTGTGCCGGTCCAGCAACCGGCTCAGGCCAAAATGACTGGGATAGACTCCAGCCAACCTTGACCCCAAACGGAAAATGATAAATGAACAAGTTCTAATTGCTAGCCATTATTGATGGATAAGGACACACTGCACAAAGGTCAATTGATCTGTGCAAATGTAGCACACCCACAACTTGCACAGTGCCAAGTGCCAAGTGATTTCATTTATGTAGCATTTATATGAGGGATACCCTTCTGTCTATGAATTTTACATTAAGCCATTGCCATTTGCTTCTTTTTCCACCTTCCATCGTTTGTCAAGCATGATTGCTGTGCAGATTGCCAGTGTGGGTGCTAATTATCCATCATTGCTTTCTAAATACCCAACTGCATTAATATGAGTACCTTAACCAAAACATTACCCATGCCATAGATTTCTTTGGATCCCTAATAGCCGTTAACCAGTCAATGGCTGGCGTCTCTTTGTAATTACATCTATTTCCTTTATAGATCCCAGCACTGAGGCAGATGAGCTGAGGCGGCGTGCTTGTAGTGCCTGGCAATCGAGACAATCTGTGAGAATGGAAGTGGCCAAGAGAGTGTGTTTAAATATTAACCGTGTTGACAAAATGCTTAATTCAGGATATTACATAAATAAACTCATAAATAATGCAGTAATGCCTGTTATATTTCGCCCTCAAGATGAATACAGTGTCCATTAACTCCCGTCTAGTCACTAAACTAGGCTGTGCTCATTAGCCGTCTGCGTGGAGCGCCGTAGCCTGTAATTGTGCCGGTCTGGAGGTGACAGAGCAGGCCTGACAAGCAAGCCCTGATGGCGCGTGTAGATAGATAGGGGAGGAGTGTCTGCTCTCCTCTGTATCTCTCCTGATCTATTACTCGTGTCTGACAGACGCAGGCCCACATGATGGATGGATGCCGCGCACGTCTCCTTCCACTTCGGCTTTCGCTCCGCTCTCCGCTCTCTCGCTCATTCCTCATCTCGGGTTTCATCTCGCCGTCACTTCCTGCTCTGAAATTGTGTTATGTCTTTTCTTACGGTCTTTCTATGTTTGATTGCGTTGATGGTCTCCCCGTTGTCAGGTGTCCGTCAGGTACGTTGATGTTGACCCCTTTGTGTTAAGCAAGTTGGCAATTATGGAGCAAGAGCGTGACCGCACACGTCCAGGTTCCAGAAGTAAATTTTGCATTCATTTTTCCCTCAGGTTTTTTGAAAAGAAAATGAAAAAATAATTTATTAAAGCTGGGATACCTGATTTCCAAACCTTGAAAGGAGAAAGTGTCAATCTGTCTAACACATCCCAAGCCTTCACAAACACTTTGGCACATGGCTAGTATTCACATGCATGACTTTTTTGGCCACTAGCACAACTTTAGAACAGCTTTTTCAGAGGGCAGAGTGAACCAGGGTGGACCACCAAAGCACAGCCAATCAGCTCTCACCCCAAAGCATCAAATAGAGTTCTTTCTTAGCAGTTTGCAATCTATAAAATGTCTCTAATTAGTTGTATATTTCTCATTTACAATGCATTTTTACAAGAAAGGGCCGTTGTGTATCTTTAACCTTCTTTTTTGAAAAGTCTTGGGGAAAATTTATGGAAAATTTATGGCAGGCTTCAAAGTGCAATTGGCATGTTATTGGCTCGTTTGTGTTAAGTGTGATGCCTGTAAAATAGATGTATCAATTGTCATTCTTTTTTGTTGCACATTTGATAGACATTGCTTCAACCATCATTAAAATACGTCTGTTGTCAAGCAAATTTTCTTTATTCTTTGTCTAAACTGTTCACTTGAAGTCCAACCTTCATCATAGTGTTTGTTTAGAATGATTCATCTTTCTGATAATTTGATGACCGCCAAACATCGGAGCTTTCCCCATGATGCTCTGTAATTCCATTGGGCTTGCTCTTTTTTCGATCTTCATGTTTCTCAATCACAAGGCATTGAATGATATCATTTTGAGAGCACTCAGCATTTTCTTCCTCTCCAAATGAGTATTTATTAGACAGGGCAGAAAGGACAGAGCCTGCTGAGTTGAATGCTCCACTTGATGCGCCATGAGCCCGATCATGTGCAAGATGGCGTGGGAAATAATTGGACTTAAGGGGGCAATCTCTAGTAGATAATTACACTCTTAAGACCACACAGGTAGGTTAATACAACTCAGCAATAGTATCAGCAGCAACAGTAATGATGTACAAAACAAAGGATCAAATGAGTCATGCAGATGTACAGTAAATTACCTTTTTTTTTTTCAAAGACCGTAGCATTTGCATACCATTTTATGCAAGTTCCACAGTGATTACAATACATATCCACTGTAGGAGGTGTCTAGTGTGGATGTCTTCAATCACATTATCTGATTTGCCTTCTTGCTTCTGGCATAAAGTTTAGTGCTGGATCAATGTGCATAAGGAGGTTAAAGAATCCATTACACTCTCAGCAAAAATTCAGCAAAATTGATCACACTTTGGCAGCTTTTTCCAATATTTTCCACCTTCTGCTTTTATTTTTGTACCCTTCCAAACGTTAAGAACAGTGCAGTCCAACAGGAGCTGCTGGGAGCTTGAGAACAGTCAAATGCGTTTCCTTTGAATGTAGATGCAAGACTAGAGATTCTGTTGGAACTTTCCCATAAAATTGTCTAACATACACTCAAAAAAACAATAATTCTCAATAGACAGCGACTGTGTGAAGTGTGTGTGAATAGAGGCACAAGTTCAGTAGACTCTGAAATATCTCCTGGTGCATATTTGATCATTACTGGATTGACAGTTGCAGACTCGTATGAGCAAGGTAAATGTTAGGAAAACACTGGATTTTCCCAAAAGGCAGATAGCAGTTTTCATGGACTGGTAGAAACACAGATTCAGAAAGCAGAGAACCTTGTATACAGGGGCTTGGGGTCTTTTATCACAGCAAAGTCACAGGGCACGCTGCTTATCCCTTGGAGCAGCTGTGTAGAGCTGCTGTCTCTATTCCACTGTGAGCTCAAGGGTTCAGCCAGATTACTTGCCATAGAGTAGACTTCATAGGTGACTTGCGTTAAACCAAATACAAATTCATACTCCTCATACAATTTCGAACAACAACTTTGTGCATTCGATCCTCATCATTTTTCTTCCACTTACAGAGAATGGGATGAGAAAACAGCAGTCTAACCTTGTTTAATTATTTTTATCAGACAATACATAAAAGATGACAATACGATTCCACTATTCCACTAAGAAAACAACAGGAATATTCTTTATCAAGCAGACTAACTTGGCTAACTTGACTTTTACCTCCCTAGTCACTTCCTCCATCTTATTCAAGAAAATCACCAAAATTATAGGGCTTTAGAATTTCGAGCATTGATTGGCTGAGACTACTGATTGAGGAAGTGGAACGAAATTGTGTGGGAGTGAAGTGAGGAGAAATGAAAAGGAAATATTTTACATTCATACAATGCATATGACAAAGGACTTTGTTCCTGTCGAGTGTTTTGATTGACATTCAGAGTAGCCGATCAGAAGTTTGCATTTCCAAGTTTGGTTGACAGTGGCATGTATTTATTTATTTTTAAACTAAGTTTTAGTTGTTTTCGAAGCGTTGTGCTGACCCTGTGGTTGGAAATCCATGTTCATAGTATAGTGCATAGAGGATACAAATAAGGCACGCATTCCCTAAACTGTTCACATGGCAGTCTTTTTTAGGACTTGTGGATGATAGAAAATGTTTAATTGTTTATTTTATATTTGCTATAATTCTTTCAACCCATATAGGGTTTCTGCGAGGCCTTAAAATGCATTAAATGCATTCAATTCAATCTCCACAAGCATTAAATCTAAAACCCAGTTTGACAAAAATTATGCATCCACTAAAACAATAAATATAATGTAGTAAAAATAAGAGCAATTCTGCACAATCTGTGTCTCCCCAGAGCCACTGCAGCCAATCAAAAGTGTCTGTCTATGACAGTAGCTTTTACTTTGAAATTCAACATTCAGATCTATTTTGAATCCCAGATGTACTGGATTTATTGAATGTTAAAGGGGCTGTACTTGATTTTTACAGTTCTGAAACATGAAAAACAGAATTAGCTCATGATTTTTTGCATGTAAAGTAAAAAAGTAAAGTAAAATCTGTTTTTCCAAAGCACATATATTGTAAAAGCATCAATTTGGTTGACAATTTGTCCACAGCTCTTTCTATTTATAGAGCCTTTGATTCTTCGAGAAGCAAGAAGTGCACCGTTGGCATGCTAATATTTGTTAGCTTTACCCGGGACAGTAAAACTCGCTCTGAGACTGGAGAAAAGTGCTTATAAACTCATGGAGGTGAATATTTAAGATGCTGGGACTGCATTAGTAAAGTGAATGATACATGTGACTGATGTGAAGACTTTAACTTGAACTAGTTATGGTTTTCACATTTCAAAAGATTAAAAATCAGGTACAGCGCCTTTAGTTTAGATCAAATCATCTAAAAAGTTAAAGATAGGGTTCAAAACATTTGCACGGCTCAAGTTTCATGTAAATTTGATATTATAAAGACGTTTATTATATTCTGGTCATTCTGCTGCCCAATGGAATGGTTACAAACCAGTAGTTTTGAGATGACATTGGCATAAATGTCTTGTTTTTATGTTGATTATAGCATTAAACATCTTGAAATGCAGCATTAAAAAGCATTACATTTGATTTGGTGAAACCTGCATAAACCCTTCATTAGTAATCATTAAGCTGTTCTCAGCTGTTTGTGTCTGGGGTCATAGATCATACTGTAATTTATATTTTTGTTTCTTACAGAACCACATACATACACACACACATCCACAGAAAGTAAAGACAACAAACAAAACAAAAACCTGGATTATCACTCCTGTGCATTCTTACCGATGCCCCCTGGTGGTCAGAACATTTATATGTTACACAACTAACTCTCCCCAGAAGATTGCATAATTGGTCCATAGCTGCGTCTACATCTTTGTTATTCCTAATCAGAGGGTTTATGGCAGAATGCAAACTGGATCCTGGCGCTAATAAATTAGAGTGAAGATCATTAAGTGTTTATTGGACCACTGCTTGCTTAGATCTGACATCTGTTTGGGGCTCCCCACCAAGCCGGCTCCGTTACAGACAAACCCACAGAGGTGCCCAAAGCTGCGAGCTGTTTTCCCGGGAAGAGCCAAGCACTCCATAAATCAGGTTACTGTGAAGCACAAACTACTCCAGAACTGCCATGGGCTACAAGTGTGGAGCCAAGATGGCCGCCGTTAACGACTGCAGTGTCCAAATGAACCCTGATCACTCCTGATTTGTGTAGAATTTCTCTCTTTATTGTGTGAGTCCGTTGTTTTTTTTCCCCCATCACAACAGCTTTCTGGATGTGCTCTATTTTGATAGCGTCCAGTACAAACGGACTTGACCGTGTGTGTGGGAGACTTTGTGCATGTGCGGCATCTGGAGTCTTAGCCCCAGCTGTTGCTATTATGCTGCCAAGTCAACAGCATGGCATCTGTTACAATATAGTTGCAGTGTGCCTTATCTGTGCCGTCCCATAATAATCCTGTGATGCATTTGAACATATACTCCACGTTTATGGCTAGCGTTTGTTCTGGCTCTCATGTTTACACCTTATCGGTCTGTTTTGATGCTTGCCAGGAGGATTATAATTACATATTGACTCATAAAAATGCTTTAATTGGTGTCTTACCCCAAGGACTCTGAGTAATGAATTTAACATGTTATATAACAAATAAATAGGGCACAATGTGGAGAAAGCAAAGTGCAGTTTAGAGCAGGCCTGTCATGCTTTTGCAGTGTGGTTGATTGTGCTAATGATGGCAATGCTAAAACCAGCCATAACAGGAAAACAGTGTTCTGGTATTTCATAACAGTACATGGGTAATAAAAATATATGTATATAACTATTTCATAATACTACTAAATACGGATTATTCAGTTAATCAATAATCATCTCAATTTAATTGTAAGAACTAAAAGATAATAATCATGACTATTTTAGAAGCAAAATGTACGGTTTTCAATTCAATCTAGAATCTTTAATGTATTTTAACTAAGCTGCTGCTACTGCAATGACTATGCTGTCAGTACATTTACAAATACTCTTTGTATAGCTAATATTGCAGCAGTCCACATTAAATATTTAAATGTGCACACTTTTTTTTTTTTTTTAAACCTAGACAGCTAAACGTGAGAGGAAGGCTAAAATCCAAATGTGTCCACGTCGTCACTGCAGGGTTGCACCATTACATGTCATTACATCAGATGTTTCCAAACATCTGCCAATATGAAAAATATCTGTGAAACCCAAAGTACCCAGGTACCCAAAGTACTTCGGGTACTTTGAACCCCCCCCCCCCTATAGTTTCATGTTACATTCCTTTCAGCTGTATCTGTGACACAATCACACTTGTTTGTGACACTATGATATGTATTCACAAGCACAACAACTACTCAACCTCTTCCACTAGTATTTACCACTGGAACTGGAAGGATGGGACAGGAAAAGGACAAATTTCCCTACAGGGACAATAAAGTGTACCTTAACCTTACCTTTGGCAGCACTATTATGCCATCATCACTAATACAAGTAATGTTACAATTAGTAATTCTACAACTGTTTTACTTTACAAAAACATGTCATACTCAGGGCCGCTGCTAGCCATTAGACAAGGTGGGCAAAGTAGGTTTTCACTGACTGTGGCCGGTCTAGACTGTAGTTTTGCACTCTGAGTGGCGCAGTCAGAACAATACAAGAAAAAAAAGTGTTATAGCGCTTTAGGGTTTGTTAATTCTGTTGAAATCTGGTTGGGAGGCCCTAGTGATGCTTTGTTTGGGGCATAAAGACCCTTGCTTCGTCTCTGGTCATAGTTATATATAGTTACCATACACAGTATATACCGAGCTGGTATTGGACGTATTCTTTCTTGATTTGAAGGATTTGGCATGCCAATGATCCTCCGTTGCCATAGCAATAGTGCAATTCAAATCAAAATATTCAATCTTTTGAATGGGGAAAAAAGTCCTAACAAAACAAAATTTACATATCAATAATTAGCTTCAAACCCATGAATAGATGACTGTCTTCTTTGGCGTATTCATTATTTTTGTATTTTGCTGTACAATATGCCATTTCAATATTTTCTAATGTTCTATCCAAGAGTTTATCTCTCAGTCTGTTTTCACAAGTACACCACTGCTGACACGTAAAACAGCTTCTGGTTTTCCTCTGCCAGGTGCCTGTACTTCCTCAGAGTTGCCAAAGCCTTGTCTAGCATCCTCCTAATTGTTCTTTCTGTACCCGTTAGATTGGGTGACGGCAGTGTGAAAACCATGCAAGGAATGAGAAATTGCATACCACACAGATCCTATTCCCTCTTGTACCTTATATTAATCTTGTCCTGAGTGGATTTGCTACTGCCCCATGGTCCGCTCATCCACCTAGTAGTTTGCATAATCCCAAAGAGACACAGACAGACCAATGCATCACTAGTGGTCTGTGAGGCATTGGCACTATCAGCTCCATGAGTTCCGACTTTAATTAATGCAACTGGGAGTAAGTGCACTTTTAAAGCCCCTGTCTTAAGATATGATGACTGCAAGCTTTGACATTTCAGGGTAATTAAGAAGCAGCCGCTATAAGTAAATATGTATAGATAGTAATGGTGGCAAATGTGTGTAATTATTTACCATTTAATTGCTTGGCCAGTTTTAAGTGTTACATCCCAGCTAAGCTAGAGGGAGTAACAAAACCCAAAGATGTAAAAAGGTTTAAATAAAGGTGTAATTTAATGATCAGGGGTGTAAGGGTAATCAACACAAGATTAAACAAGACAAACACAAAACAACAAGCGACTGTCTCAATACACATGCTGCCACTGCAGCCCTAACAAACTTGAGACATAGATACAGGCGCTGACACACATTAAACACATACAGGCGCTGCCACAGCCATTTCACAACAAGAAAATACAATATTCAAAAATACAAAAGGAGGCA
Source organism: Rhinogobius similis (assembly GCA_019453435.1). Lineage (NCBI taxonomy): Eukaryota > Metazoa > Chordata > Actinopteri > Gobiiformes > Gobiidae > Rhinogobius > Rhinogobius similis. Next base: position 13,347,612 of record CM033625.1, on the reverse strand, counting down.
GGAACAGTAGGCCTGGGACTGTAACAGTTCATGGCTGTAAAAAATTGTGGCTAATGTCAGCTGATACAGTTTGGATATTGCTGTTGTATTGTTGGAAGTAGCTGTAGTATTTTAGGTTGTCTTAAGTAGCAGTTTCGATATTGGATGTGGTAGTAGAATTAGCAATAGTAGAAGTAATATCAAGAACACCATAAATGTGATGTTTACAACTAGCCTGGATGCTTCTCTACTTGTAGTACAAGACGGTACAAGTGTAAGTGGAGGAGTATTGCACAGTTTGGTGAAATGGCCACAGAAGTGCTGACTGCAGGGAAGCTGTAGCTAAAGCACTTTAACTGGACAGCAGTAAAGCCTTTAGTGGCCGTTTCCTGGGCCAGCCATGTTTTAGTGTAACATTTACATTTATATTAGAAAGAAAATGGTCTGACAGTTAACACCTGCTTGTGTGCACTGGAGCCTTTGGAAGAGGACAAAAATTGCGTTAGTCAAGATCACAGTTTTGCACATCCAATCTTTTCGTCTGACGCCAGTCCCAGGAGCCGCAAACGATCACTAGACTTTTTTTGTTCCTGTCATATAGCATAAAGGACTTGGACTCTCTGTTACTTAACATTTAATTCCGCTTTCAAGATGAAAGTCACAGCTAAGTGTTCATTTTATTCCCAGTGTGGCTTCCTTTTAAGAACATGAATTTTGCAGCGTTTTGAAATAAGCCTTTTCTGAAACCATCAAACATCAGTGGGAAATATGAAAGTTGCTGTGGCCAAAACTAGTGTGCAGAAGTAACTGAATACATGCTTCATCAGTTGACCCACAAAGAGAAACTCCCATTAGGAATAAATCAACAAATGACACTCCAAAGTGATGGAGTTTTAGAAACATCTTTTCCTTGCCTTGTCTGTTTGGTGTTGTTTCAACCACACAAATTGGGCTGCCTTGACAAGCTTGACCTAATCTTCCTGACTAATTAAATGATTTAACTTGCCCACACAACAAGTATGAAGTGTGCCCTCCTCAGCTTATCTCACATCTGTGTTTACTGGATATGTTTTTTCAGTGTAAAAAGAGCTCTAAATCTTCGCTTCGGGTGCCAGAAGATAAACCAAAGTAATATGGACTTAAGGGAGCGAGAGAGGAGAGAAGGTTATCTTTGAAACCAAGTGATGATTATTTTATATGGGAGATAAAAAGTCTTAAGGCAAGGTTATGCATATATTTATCCGTACCTGTGTTTGGTGTATTCTAATCCTGCTGTATTATTTATTAATTAAGTATATTTTGTAAACAGCAAAGCGTAATTAACCTTGAGTTGGGAGATAATGCTCGGTTTAGTTATTAATTGCCATTAAATTGAAACTATATTAGGAAATTGAGATCTGCAAAGCTTTATGCCGTTTCTTTGCAAAGAGTTTTATTCAGATTTTTACAGAATTTCCTAGTCAGCATACAAGTATTGAAGGTGAACTTTATAACGTTTCTGTTGAGGGAGGGTGTCCGCCATCTGTTTGTCCCCAAGAAGACGTTATTGCTTTGGGATGTCGAACAGTGCGGCGTTAAACTTCTCTTCAAACTTCTAAGATTGTCTTTTAAGATAAAGGACTCAATTTTGAACTTGCCTTGGTGGATGGAGGTCTCTGTTCTCTGAAAGCTTGGCAAGGGTTTGACTTTCATATTTCCTTTGGCAGGCTGGTCTACAACGACATGCCAACACAATTATTGTTATAGATGAATCTTGCTTACAAACAAATTGCTTGAACAGAATCACAAAACATGCCTTTAAACTTTGTAATGGAAAGTTAGCGCTGTTAACTTTCTGTTGGGGATCGACTCAAGTGTCACTTAAGGACAATATGCCAATAGATGGACGCCAATGTATAGTGCCCATGGGAATGTGAATGGGCTTCAATAATGACATATTTGTCTATCAGAGTTGTTCAGCTACTGTTTATCCTTAAGGCAGTGTCTCGTCTCGGGAAGATAGCACCGATCAATTTTCGACCAAAAAAAAAAAAACGTGTCTCTGGCTCAGCAGTATTCGGCAGGCCCCATCGTCTGTGGTCTGAAGGCTCACTGAACAACAACGCATTCACAACATCACAACTTTATCATCAGTCATACGAGAGATAAAGAATACGCTGTGTGAAGACAAAAGCGTTCTGTTTATGCCTGTAGGAATTCTTTTATCAAATGTAGCAACGGTAGAGTTGCATTTCTAAGTAAAAGGTGGCGTAGCTGACAGTTCAATACACTGTGCATTACCGTAAATGACACCTTTCTCGTTCGTGGCGTGATTCTGCAGCCCGTGTGCGTCTCTCTGTCTCGTGTTGGTTTATGGATTGGTAATCAGTGCAGCATGTAATTTACCAATTGATCGTCATCAGCTTCCATTCTTTCTGTGAAACCTACTCCTATGCCTGATTTTCACTTTATATTACTGGTCTTTTATGATGTTTAAGTGGCAGATGAAAGGAATACTGTGACAAGTTTGAACGTTACAAAATATGCCAAAGATAATTGTATCTCTTTTTCTTGGTTTTGAATAATGCATAAGGTAAACCTGTATAGGAGTTTACGTAAATAAGGCTTAGGCATTTGATGCTCCGTAATTATCTCAAAGTCTATGGACTTTAAATGGGACCTATAATTAGGGCTTTTAAGAGCTTTTAATCATATTATAATTGTTTCTCCTTGTCATTAAACCACTCAAAGTTTTATTCAGAGTGATTCATGCATATTTGAGTAATCTTTATTCTCCTGCAGTTAAGACGCCATTTTTTCATTGGTCCAGGTTTCACCGCAAAAATACTGTGTAACATAATGATCCTCGGGTGTCGTAGACTAGAACTATACAAAGGTCAAAAGCACAGTAGGTCTTCTTTAAAACACTGTTGAGAATGTACAATTTAACTAAAAACACGTTTGAATGGACATAACACAACTCTGTGTGTCATGATTTTGATTTTATCTAAATTCACGGAAACTTAGTATCTTTATATTGCTTTGAAGAGGTAACTAAAGTCATCAGAGTCAGAGTTCGCACTTCATTACAGTTGGTTAATTCCTCCTGTCAATCACTCTGAGCTCTGCTGAGGCTGACCAATGGGAGGTGTGGGTGGGAAAAATGTCCTGATACACTGATCCGTCCTCGCTGTGTGAATCCAAATCGTCACGGCCCTAACTCCAAGTATATTTTTCATGGAAAGGGAGCATTACAACATGTCATTTTAACATCATACTTTAACACATAACAGCTGCTGTATTTCCATAGACGTTAGACTGGGATTGACTTCACACTTCACTCTGTATCCAAGTGTCTGCTAAGTAAGTGCACATTCATATGCTTACGTCCTTTGTTTGAGGTTACGCCAATACTCAGGTTGGGAGCCTTTGTCACATTTTAAAAGAAAATCAATGGAGGTTAGTGACTGGCATTTTGATGTCTGCTGCAGCATAACATTTGCACCTGGGTAGAGTTATGTGATTCCATCTGTCTTACAATAAAACAAATAAAACTGATTTTGAAGAAATGTTGAATACCACGATCTGTGTACGAGATACGCATTTAAAAGCACCTAAACTTCCAGCAATGTTTTCCAATAATGTTGAAATGTTTATGCTTTTGGTATTGAGTGCTTGCAGACTTATTCCCAATGGTGCTGCATAATTACACTGTCTAGGACTGTTCTTGCTCTCATTAAAAGGTAGTTGCAGAAATGAACAAATCAGACTTAAAAGGACAGGTTTAACATGATTAATCAGAAACAGAAACGAAGAGTCGATATTGATATGATGTTTTTTGTGCTGCTAATTAAGTCTAAATTTAGTGGTAATTGTCTTTTCTAATGTGGTTTCTTTATATGCGCATCATACAACCGATTCAGCTGAATAAACGGCAATCTTCTTGTTCACAGGCCTGTTATATCTACTCATTGTACAAATTGTTTGCATTATTTGAAAATGAGCAAAAGTGGGTTGCACAACAATGTCTCCAGCAAAAAGTTTATAAGTGACGAGAAATTCAGTCTAGCATCGGAGTCTTGAAAGATTGAGTGGGCAGAACAGAGCTGCAAGGCTGACTTTTGGCCTTCATGAATCAAAACATATTATTCCTGGGTTTGGAAATGTTTGTTTTGACAGAGATATATTTTTAAGTGCCTTTTATTTTAAAGTCATATGGTTCTGAAGTCAATCCGAGAAATGAGGGTATGGATTCCACTGTAGTGTAAACATTGGCAAACAGTATGGCCATGTTTCAACTGGCCCTGATCCCCCGAACCAGTTCACTTTAGAGAGCTCTGGAACGGTTCTATTTATGGCAGAAAGCATTTCAGTAATACACAAAAAGACTTTTAGTCAAAGTTTGGCGAGCTGTGAGACGTGCATTAACGTGCGTGCCGTGCGCCAATAGACAGGAAACAGCTGATGCTAACGAGAAATTACTATATTTTGTTTATATCTGCTTTTTAGCATCTGCGTGCTCTCTAATCCAATCCTCGCTCAAACCATTTTGGGAGTTGAAAGTGAGCCTCTTTGAAAGCTGGACCCCTCAGGGCCCCCTTTGGATTGATTAAACTTTAAGATGGTCTATTTAAGCCTTAAATAGAATGCTATCATTCACTTACAACAGTGGAGACACTTTCAGACCCTGAAGTGAACCAGTCGAAAAGTGGCCTATGGCTTCTCTCTAGAACCTTTTTGCAGCTCTTGGGGCTAAAATTCTGGCATTGCACACATTATATTCGCAATCTCTTGGGTTTAGAAATAATACAAAGTTGGTGGTTTTGTAATCTTAAACAACGGTTCTTTTAAAAAACACATGAAGCAATGACTCAAAGCTGTTTTTTGTTGTTACGTGACCAATTGTGGGTCAGCTTCTTCCTCCTCACTGTACCTGCCGATTACTGAAATGCGCTGTCTGCTTGGTGCATATAAAACATTCATGGACCGCACTGCACTGAAGCATACCTAAGCGTCTTATCAAGAAAACAAACCAATGACATAATTAATTAATATTATATTAATTTGACTTCTTGTGGAAGCCCAAATTGTCGTCAAAGATTTACGAGGTCTACAATTCTAAGAAATTTAGTCGGACAGCGTTTGGTTTTGTAGAACCTCGAGCGAAGGACATTGGCTAACTGTTGGACGGAGATCCAAATTTTCTGTCCCCGTTTGACCCGACGTAGATTGATAGCGTAGCAGAGGACAGCTGAGGAGAGAACACTTCCTTGTCCTTAGAAAGGTCATTCATCTTTCCTTCTCTGTCCTGCAGGCTCAAACTTGCTTTGCTCACAGATTAACAGGACACTAGACATCAAGGGACCTACTTAAGCATTCTACAATTATTAGTATCTTTTTGGCTCAGTGTCTTTCTCTTAACTTCTCTTTTAGTCTGTAAATTCGGACTGAGCCTTCACTGCCTCCGCCCCCACTCTATGAAAATCTCTCCCACAATCCATCAGGAACTCGTACTCAATACAAATAACGGCTAAAAAGATGTGAAGCGTCTTTGAGTGTCAAAAAAGTTCTATACAAGTGATAAAATATTATTATTATTATACACAGGGTTGCACATCCCAAAAATATCAGTCTCAATATTGACTGACTCAATAATCGATTACCCAACAAACAAAATGTATTGCAATAGTGCCATGGTTCTCCATCTGACACAATTGTAATGTTGTTTTGTTTTGTTGAAAATGTGTGTTTTTATGCATCATCTTCCTAAAGCTCTAAATTAGCTTTGATTTTGTCAACGTTGAGCTTGAGGATGACTTGTAAATTAAGACATACACATTTTAATTTTAATTTCAATACAATGGCAATGATTATGTCAAAAAGTATATTCAAATCCACAGTAATATCGATATTGCAGTAATTAACAACTGTATTGCAGGCTTTTCTAATATCATGCAGCCCTAAAACAGCCATTTTTTCTTCGCTATCCAAATTTACATGAATGTTCCTGACCCAACGCTTATCTGCCCTCCATTTCTGCGCAGCCAAAGTGTTCCAAATGATCTCAATATTTCGCAGTAGCCAATTAGCACTAATGCTACAACTTTGTGATTACTTCCAAAGTCTCTCCTCTTCTTCACTCGATTCCAGGTCGCCATGGTGATTCAGCGTTTTCCCCCAGAGTCAGCATGCAGTAGGAACTTGGTACCCCTCACAAAAGTCCTGAAATGACAGTCTCAGCAGCAGCGGCGGCGGCAGAGTGGTTAGCGGTGCCAGTGGCCTGATGAGAGTAATGGGGGATTAGTGGTTGTCTGGCGGCCACAGCTGACCTCTCTCCGGGCACTGGCTTATAAACAAGCCTTCGGTCCGGTGCCCAGCCTCCTCCGTCGCCCACTTATTCCATTTCTTTTTTCGTCTCATTGCAGCCTTATTATTCCTGTTTTTCATCAGCCGTCTGACTCATTTTTGCGTTCTCCATAGTCACCAGTAATTGGATCTGCTGTGAGACCCGTTGCTTAAACTACTATTGTATAAGTTTGTTTTCATTCATTTCTTTCTACTTTGCCTAAAATAGCGTATTTGGAGGTGGAAGCAATGCCCAATTTGAATCAGTTTGTTTTCATTTCATGGATATCTGTATTTTTTAAATGTAATATCTTGATTTGCATTGACAGGCAAATGTTGACACGCCGAACTGCAAAACTGAACGCTGATTTGTCTTGTAAAAAATACACTGAAGTAGAGACAAATTGACGTGTAAAACATGCCATGCAAACTTGTCAAACCGCTCCTCCACGCGCTCCTAATGCATAATAACAGTTGTAATAGCTAGCAGAACTTGATTGTATCCATCCCAACTGCTTTCACTTCAAGCATCACAGTACGTTGTTTAATTCTTTCAAAAATAACCCTTATGTTGGCCATGTTCATTTATAACTCAACAAAATAGATAAATAAACCACTGAGCTTTTGTGTTGTGACAAATTGCATGACACTAGAAGACTCCCGTGGCTGGGGTTACTACGGATTAACAATTGCCATGTCTTGCGTCTAATTTATTAAGATTACTTATGCAAATGTGTTGTTTTTCAATTACAATGGAAGAGGCACCCCCATAACCCCGCACAGTGAAGAGTTATCAGTGCAGAAGACCGGCGACGAGCACATGATTTCCCATAACGTTCAAGTCATAGGCCAATGATGAATAGATGTTCTAACATCATTTCTCTGAGTAGAATCTGTATTACAACAAACAGTTGACCTAATAATAACAAAATAAGTCACGGTTATTAATTTTGAGTGACATTTAGCATTTAGCTTCACTTGTGGGAAAAGGACTTCTGCCTGCCCTCATTTATTTTTCTTATTTGCGTATGAGCTTGTTTTTTTCAAGTCTTTGAATAAATTAAAAAGCAGAAAAACAACAACAGTGGATATGACAATGTGTCTTATCACACAGCACACAGAAGAAGAAAATAGGGCCTTCTTTGCAATGCTTATACAAGGCTGTGAAATAAGGCTTGTCCATGGATGGATTTAAAAAAAAAAAAAAAAAACACTCCTAAAAACGCTATAATCCTGTGATTAAATAATCTGAGTTCCATGGGGGGGATGCATTTGAGAAGCTTAATGGTATTATTTCAGCTACATTGTTGAGAGTAACACTTGGATTTTCAATAATATGGTTTATGTGCCAATGGAATCTAAAGAATAATTTGTGTTTTGTTGGTTGGAGAATGTATTTAAAGTGCATATGACAGGTTAGACTACACATTTCACTAAAATATAGAGAACATATTTATATTTAAGATTATAATATCATGGGCCGCAGATTCAACATTCCAACTTGACTGAAGCAAAACTATGATAACTATTTACCAGTGCTGGAAGATTTAAAAATGGTAGTTAAGCATAAAAGCATAAAAAGTAAAAAAGTTAGAAATGTTGAAGAGTGTTAAATTGAGTGATTTTGATCAATAATTGTGCTTTGGTCAGTAGATCGTTATTCCTATCGATGTCTTCATTTTCTTGTGACTTTCTGTACATATTCTGGTTTGCTCAGAGCTGGGTCTTGAACTAAAACCTTGCGGCAAGATGTCACCATGAACGTGCTGAAAATAATCCCTCACACCATGAGAAAAGTACTTTTTACTTTTCAGTCCAGGTGAAAAATGTTGCGCAGTAGAAAGTACAGATACGTGCTCTAGAAAGTACTTGAGAAAAAACTTGTGTGTGTGTCTGTGAGTGATTGATGGTGGTCGAAGGTGCAGTTTTTAAATTCTATCCCAGATATTACAAACTCTTGTCTAGTCATTAGATGTTAAATTGCAGAAATCTTCCACTTAGCGATAATCCTGTTTATTGCCGTGACAAGCTGCTTTTATTACTCTCCGGAGTGCAGGTAAAATTGCTAAGATATGGATATGTTTTATAGGGGAATAAAGTGTGTCCTCGTGAAATGAATATTGTTGTTCGGGACATGTGGGACCAGGCTGTACCAGTTTATTGGATTTTCTCCAAATGGTTCTGCATTTTCTGGGACGCCCTGCAAAAAAAAAAAAAAAACCACAGTGTAGTCATTAGGATTCTGAGTAGCATTTTAAATGGTTCATCACATGGGAGACAAATAATGGAGATAGTCAAAACTTGGAACTTGAAAGCAGAAGAATACAGTATGTGTAAATGTGCATGTAAGTTTGATTTTGTTTACATACCAAACACTAAAAGCTAGAGTCCTCACACAAAAACTCCAAGCAGAACTGAAGCAGATTCTCCCCAGTGCAGTAAATAAGTGAATGTAGGTCGGATGGGATACTCAGCGGTGAAGTATGGTACGTCTTGAAAGAAAACTTTGTAGTTACTGATGTTATTCAAAATGTTCTATGCTGAGAAAATATCTACGCAACAGCTTAGCATTTCCTTCTGTTTATGTTTTCAATAAATGTGCCATTTGGTTGTAAAAATGCAATCACTATTGACACCAACACCCTAAGTATAACATCGTGCTGGCACATTTTGGAAACACATTGAATCCAACAATCCACGGGTTTTCACAATTATGAAAAATTAGGATTGTTGCCATAGCTATTAACAATTTAAAACCACTTTTGAATGGAAACATGCCCTCAAAGCCCATGAAAAGTATGTGGCTGATCCTGCTCAGACCCCGAGGTTGAGCAGGATCAGCCACATACTTTTAACAATGGCCAAAGTTTTGTTTTAATGTAAACTTAATGTCAATGTAAATGTTTATGCCTTTAAGCAACAGCTCGAGGTATCTCTGCTAGCACTAAGTTTATGGCCTGAAGCTAATCTGGTGTGAATTATCTGAGGTTAATGTCTTTTTAAATGCCGTGTCAAATGCAGTAACACGTTTCTCTACTTCCTGATGAAACTTGATGTGTTCAGTATCATCATAGAGATTGTAAAAAGCGCATAAATAGGTCATTTCGGTAACTTTTTACACCACGTCAATCTGTCTCTTGACACCATTTTCCAACTCTTTTCGGGTCTCTGTGACTCAGACATGACATCTTTTGACTGTGCACAATAATTGGATAAAAATATTTGAAGCACGCCGTTGTATGTACTGATGAGAGGAGAGATGTGTCCTGTGCTTGTAAGTCTGAGTCATGAGCGTATGACAACTACACAAGGGTCATGTTGTGTCATTGGGGTACGTCTTATTATATTCTAATTTGTGGAGCTGCAGCGCTGTAGATGTGGGGCAGGATATTGTCAGCCCAATGTACTGTCCAATAAGCTGGTCTTATCTTGATGGCCTCGTTGTTCCAATGTTGCTGTGTTTGTTGTCCTCAGATCTGATTCTTCTGGCTTTGTCCTACTTCATTATAGAGTTTCCACCGTCAGTGATTTCAATAAGCAAGCTTTTCTGGTTGCTGCATTAGCTGTTTCTATTGTGCATGCCTTTGTTTCTGCTGTCAAAGCAAACTACAGTTCCCACAAATATTTATGGAAATGTAAATGAATGTGTATGACCACACTGCTTTGAATGCAGAGCTGTCTCCTCACTGGATGACCTTCCAGATTGATCCCAATTCCCTTAGGTCAGCCATTCCCAAACTTCACTGTGTCGCGGCCCCCCTATCGACCCAATGATCCCTCAGGGCCCCCCAATAATAACTTTTTTTCTATTCTCAAAAGAATATGTAATTATTTTCTTTTTAAATTTACAAATAAAAATAGAAATAGTAATGTAACTGTAGGTTGTGTGTTAATAATGTTTTTAGCTGTAGAGCCTCCTCCATGAGCGTTTCAGTCCGTGTTTCAGCTGCTCTGGGACTTAGCGACAGCATGAGCAGTGTCAGCTTTGGATGAATCTAGTGTACATGCGTAGAACAGGAAATGCAGTGTCGAAAGTGTCGGTTAGTTTAGTGCGTGTTATTATAAACCCATTAGCTGTTGCATTTTTATGAATAAAACAAGTCATATCAAGTAGTTTGGCTCAAGTCAAAGTCAAGTCTCAAGTCATTTGGGATTATTAATTAAGTCAGTCTCAAATCCTGAAAATTGCAACTCAAGTCTAACTCGACTCTAGTCATGTGACTGGAGTCTCCCACCTCTGCAGATAAGTGACGTATGAAATCTGAAAATACGTGTTTTGGACAGTCGGAGGGGGGAGGGTTTTCTAGTGAATATTCCTCAAAACAGTGTGAATGCAACTGAATGCTCCTCCATGTATGTTTTTGATCATGCAACATTGTTAGAACATTGTTAGAACATGGTTAGTACATGGAAAGCTAAAAAGAAATAAAAAATAAAAATCACTGTAGCAGAATATGTGTCCTTTAAGTCATAGTTTTGGGTGATAAACATTCAGTCAGTATGACTATTTTTTGTTTTAGTTTTTAATTTAGACAGCAGAAATTGACATGACCAAATATTTTAGCTGACAAAATGAACACTGGTTTCAGTTTAGGTGTTTTGTTTTCAACAAAAGGGTGCAGTGAATGAATGATGTTCTGTAAAGCACTCTGAGTGTCAGGATACGTGCGATATAAAGCCAATGCATTTTAGTATTAGTCTGTTCTCTGCCTCTGTTCATCGTCATCTGACAAACATAGCATGAAAAAGAGTATTCGGGTTAAAGGCTCCATGTTTCATCCTACAGAATGTGATTTGTAGTGTAGTATAATAGCCTCTAATGTTGCCTCTTAACAGCACAGCACGATCATAATTTGTAACCACAAAGTGAAAAACTGATGCTTGGCTGAATATTATCTTTATCCTTTAAATAAATATATTTGACACCCCCTAAAGAGGAGCTATGAGGAAAATTGCTGTATTTATTCTGCTTCACAGCACGCCACTACAGTCTGCAATATTTAGATGTGCCCTGAAAAAAAAAAAAAAAACACACACAACTATCTCTTTAAAACATGCTTCACAATATTATGTCCTTGAGTTTTGTCACTGTTGATCTGGTAAGACTGGAACTATGAGCTGACCCGAAAGCGTTTTGTGTCATTGTATTTGTCCACTGTTAAAGACACAGTTAGTGGCCTGGACATTTTCCCGCTGAGCATTTCAAAACCAACTGGATCGATGCCGCAGAATAGGCCCAGACATCAATACTTGGAGCTGCGGGCGTTGCTCTTATTGCGTCGCTGTTCTTTCTTTCTGTTCTTCGCACTTTTTTTAATGCCTTGGAGTCTTTAAATAACCCTAGTATGTCACCATCTGGCTCCACGGCGCCCGCTCACCTCTGTGTTAGTCAGTGTGCCGTGGTGAACCGTGTCAGCCTGTCGGGGTGCGCTCCATCAGGGACTCTGTTGAACCAAGGAGGCGGCTGCTAATTTAGACCCGTTACTGTCACAATGGATTCTCGCTTTGTCCACCTACAGTATGCATGTTTAATTATTGACTCAAGTTGAAGCTGAGGAGGATTTTATTTAGACAAATCTTCCACCATAAAAATGACACAGTGCACAGAGATATTCTTAAAGCTGGGGTACTTATTTTTACACAGCTACTGATATTAAAAGCAGTGGAACTAGTTTTGTAACTCCCTCAAAACCTTGGCCACTTATATTATTATCCACAAGCAATCATTTCCGCCTTTTTTTTTCACACGGCAAAATAAACCCCGTGCAGACCGCCCTAAGCACAGCCAATCAGAGCGATGTTTTGAGCTCTTACTTCCGGGTTGAGGAGACATAAAATACTTCATTAATACCTGCAGAAAGTGTGCAGTGGTTTCATTTTTGTCACAAAGCGCTGTTTTTACAAAGTAATCTTTAGGGGAAAACCTTAAATGTACTAATTTACAACAAAAAAGTTGTTTTCCCCAGCTTTAACCAATCTTTCCCTTAGAATTATTAGGTTCAGGCTGTGTTCAGTATAGCACTGAGATACTTAGGTTTAAAGTTTTGACCTGCCCACATTTCCGGTAGAGCAGGAATTCTGTTCATGGAAAATGAGGGAAATGTCTCACTTCTAAAATTATATTAATTAATGAAATTGATTTGTGTAAAATGTTCAATGTTCATTTGTCAACACTGCACTGTTTCTCTGGGCAGCTTGAAAAATGATATGTGGGAGTAAAAGGCATTCCAAATAGGGTCTAAATTGAGCTTTTTTCCCCCTTCTTTTTTATCTAAAAATTTTACAAGTAGGTGTTTTGGGAAGTGGTCATTTGTAGATAGAACCTTATTTAAAATGCAATAATAATTTGGAGTTATAATTCATTGGTTCAGGTAAACAGAACATTATAACATTGGTGACTCTTTGAAAATGCTCATAAAATCCTCAAACATGCACCAAATGTATAAAATGTATATATAGTGTACATAAGTCACCAAGAAACAATGATATAAGAATACTTAAATGTTGACTAAAAATGTTAGATAGAAACTTATAATTCTAAGGGGACACAACACCTAATATTTTAGCACTCAAAAAATAGTGCATCGTTTCTCCTGAATAATCCATTTCATTCAGGTAACTTCCACTTGCCTGTAGTGAGTTTGTGCCTTTCTCAGTCCTTAGATTTTTGGTGACATCAAGAAGAAAACAAGATCAATGGAGACCTCAGACATTGTTACTCTTGAGTCTAGACTTTCCTGATAGCACTGCAGCAAATGATTGGGTGCAAAAACTTCAGTCGACCAAACAACTTCAGTTTTTTAGTTTGGGCGGCTTTTGTCCGGCAGATAGGTTTTTCCCTCTGTGGGATTTTGCTGTAAATACAAACTCGCAAAATAGAAATCTAACAGAGGTGTTCGATTTTGCTAAATTTACTCTTCCACTCAATACTTGCTGACATCTTTATAATTTGCTCCCGTACAAACCGGATACAACCTGAGGCCTGGCAACATGACTTTTTTCGGATTAGCCCCGGCTGCGCTTGGCCTAAGGTTACTGTGTCAGAGATGTGCTGAACATAGGATTAGGCTAAGCACACCAAACTGTGAAACAGGTGAAGTAGATGGAGGGATGAAAAAGGTGGGAGGAGAGAGGACGGCGATGGAATTGTGTTTTGGGATTAACACCACAACGCCCCGAACGTTCCGCGTGGCGCTTCATCGATCCATTCACCCGTCCATTAATTCAAGCGTCCGTGCGAGTGTGATGTCTTTTTTTGGAGTACGCAAAATAAATCGGGTACGCGGGACATTTTTAGTGATGGCACAGTCGATGAAAATACATTAGTAGTCATTTTTCAGAGTCTTCATTGACGCTGAATTGCGATCGATGCAGGTTTGCGGCGTTAAGTGTGCATTAACGTCACATCCAGGGTAGAATGGAGTGCAGGGACAGATAGAGGTTGTGGGTAGGAGGAAGTGAAGAGACAGACAGTCGTGGAGGCTGAAAATAAAACCAGGAGACGGGGACAGCGAAGCCAGACAGGCAAAAAAAGGGTGTTGTAGCCAGCTGTTACCCCTTGAAGATCCCTTGTCTTGCCAGGCTGTCACTGACACTTGCAAACAGTATTCATCACAGCACGATCAGCAATCAACAACAATTGTCACCGACTGAGAAGGTATTGCAGAATTATATGCCTTTAATTTGATGGCATTTCTTTTACCTTTTGGGCAGTGTGTCTGTTTTGAGATTTTTTAAATGCTTATGCTTTCAGGTATTGTCTGAAGAACAATCAATACAAGGTTAAAATAACGTCTAATGGAGGGTGTTTGAGAGTAGAAGGTGTTTCATCCATCATCGAGAGAGATTTTGTCAATTCTGAAGAAAACGGATCGTAATCTTTTTTCATCCTTTAGGTCGGTCAGGATAAATGCCACTGTCAATGATCGGAGTCAATAAAAGTGTGTGTTCGACCATGACCTTTAGACTAAATGTAACTATAGAAAGTAGAGACTGACCGATGTATTGACTAGCTGTTGTTTCTAGATATTAGGATAACGGATTGGCCGACCATCTGCTTAAAGAATATACAAAAATCTAGCTGGATTGATACAATTATTGTCAAGGAAGCAAGCAAGTGTGACTGTACATGTCTTTGGATTATTCAAAGTTTAATTTTAACACTTTATTGCGATGATAGCGCTGCATAAAATGTGACTACACTGCTCTCTTATCCATTGCAAGTTGTGGATGACTTTGTAGTAGATAAAAGTTATATAATTTGGGGAAAATAATCTGTCCTACATATCCACCCAAAAATATCGGCAACGCTTACTGGCCATGGGTTGCTTTGGTTTCTAAACAGTCGGCATCGGCCATGGAAAAAAACATTTTGGTCGATCTTGAGACTACACTGTTCTCTGATAAGTTTGTAGTCAATTTAGATTATATAATTTGGGGAAAATAATCAAAGCGAAGGGAATTCTAAACTATGAATATTGGCCATGAAAAAACTAAACAAAACAATCCCTTTCTTCTGCATGCCACTAGCTTCCTCCATCCATCTCGACCACAGCAGCAGAACCATTAGCCACCTCAGCCTCCCTCTCTTCTCGCTCCAAGAAAATGCGTAAAACCCTACTTTATTTATGTCTTTTCTCCTGCTAAACATATGATACATTGTAAATTATCCATAAAATTCATCAAAACTAATTGCTAAACCCTCTGTAAACCCTTTTCCTTGCATTCCTCTGTCATTTTTGTTCTGTCATCCATTCCGTTTGCTTTATATAGCTCTGTGCTCTCCTAATATTGTGCAGCAAAGGATGGGGACAGTTACGGCCGAGCCTGGAGAAAGATCTCATTTAGCTGGTTCTGCTCTGTTTCTCAGCATCTCCGAGGTGCTTTGTGTTGTCCTACTGGGAGTCCGACAGCATAGAGAGTACAGCCAGCATATCGGCCACGTACACACAAGCTCGGTCTGCACACTTTAGGTCAAGAGCCAAAATAGACCACGGATCAGTCCCCAGAGTCTCTGCCCCTGAGTGTGCCGCAGTGCTGTAACAACTCATATATTCAAAAGAGAATACCGAACTTCTAATTGGAAACTTTACCGCAACTTTTCAAATGACTTTGTTGGCAGAATAAGAGCAGAAATAATCCTTCAAGTTATCTTCCTACATGCAAGGTGTAGTGCGCAGATGCAGCTATTCCAACACGCTGGCCTTGTGTCCCAATGGTTATCACAGTAATTGTATGCAAAACTAGTAAATGTTTAAAAGAAAGAGAAGAAATTGGCAAAATCCATTTAAACAATAGCGGCCATTGTGCAAGGTTGGTAATGTTACGGGAGAATTGCAGTTGTGGATTTCTTTAAAACAAGTTAAACAATAAAAATGCAGAGAGAATGAGTCTGATCAATGAGTTTTTTATTCACTGGTACCAGAGTGAATAAACGCCTTTCCCTGACATAGTGACTCTCCCTGGTCGACGGAGGTACATGACAATCAGAACACATGCTTTTTATACACAAGACATAGGTGGAGACATAGCTATCACATCATAGTAAAAACACAAACAGATTACATCAAGACAAGGAGGAAGATTAACTTATGACATAGATGACATTTATCTAAATAAGTGAACTGGGTCAGATGGGCTCCGGCCAGGCGGAACAAACACCAGATACGACTAAGTTAAAGTTAAAGTTAACCTTAGCAATGTAGAATGAGTGAAACCCCACTTCGCTATTACAGTCCACCCCATGTCACAGATAAAAGCATTTTACTGTTACACCCAAAATCTGTAATAGAATACAGCATTAGAACAACACAACTTTATTTATTCATGTGTCAAACAATCAAGTTAATCAACCTGTAGTCAAAACTTAAAAAAAACACCTAAATGTAAAGATGCCTTCGAATAAACATGTTGAAAACAACCCAAGCCTCATAGTCCAGTTCTGTCCAAGTCCAGGTCAAATTCACTAGACAAGTCCCAGTTAACTGTCAGGCTCATGGCCTCTGCTCGGTTCTGCAGAAACAAAAACTGGGATGACACTAGATTATTCACCATTCTAAGAATGCAGGGAACAAGACAGGAAACTAAGATAAAGAAGAGTGCAATATTTATCAACAACTCCTTCCAGGATGAGAGAAACCAATCGAGAGTGAACAGCGACATAGCTCCTTCGCAGTCTCACCCCTCCATCAGGTCTCGTAATTTAGTGAGATTAGCTATGCCCGTGCTATCGCCACCCCCTTTATCATTAGCAGGTCTGTAGGTCCAACAGGTGCTCCCCAAGGTCTGACAGACCCCCCCCTTGGACCAGGCGATTTTGAGGAGCCACAGAGCGTAAGGCATGTTAACTCCTCCCTCGTAGAGGCTAAAACAGAGAGAGTGTTATTAACAAATGATGAGAACACTTAACTGAGAGTTTAAACCCTTAACATTAACTTGCCTATCCCCCATGCTGGGGAATAGGGCCAGCATGACCAGAGGTTGTGGTCGTCTGGCACAACAGATCCCCAAATCGGGTCATGTGGAGCCAATTCACTTTCTAAGTCTGTGATCAGAGTGTGGGTGTGGAAATATGATGTATGAATGCTCCGAGACATCCACACATTTGATATCCACACAGAAAAACATATTCACAGAACAATAAATGTCAGCAACAAATTAAAAAAACTTAGAACCGGGCTTGATGTGAACCGCCCAAATCAAGGTTCACGACTGCATTGTCGGAACTTTAAACCAGGGTCCAATGTGTGGCAAGATTCTATGCTGCTGCTGTAGCTATGGGCAAACATGTACACAGATGACGATCAGATCAATTATGACTCTTTACATATTGATACCAGTAATTTAAAGTGTGGCCAGTCAAGTGGTTGTAAGACTTAGTTAATGCTTCTAACCAGGCCGTCTCGTCAGAAGTCAGACTACGGGTGCTTTGTTTCACGCCATGTTTATTTGAGTAAATGAAACCAGGCATCAAACTTAACCATATTATCAAAATTGTCAGAAATAAGGCACACATGAAAATCTAAATCTGAGATTCAATTTCTTCACCATAAGCTCACCCTGGTCCTCCAGCAGTGGGTTGCTTACTCTCTGAGTTCTCTCCTCCCCCCTTCCAGGGGAAGAGCAGATGTGGTTCCAGCGGTGGGAGCTGTCTCCCCACACGCTCCGTGCGGCTCAGGAAGTTGCTTTGTTTCGTGAGCGTTGGGTCCATTGCCACAGTGTGAAGCATGGATCCATGTGACCTGGCTGTCCCACAGCGATGTCGGGTGTCAACCAGCGCTGCCTCCTATGTTCAAACCAGGTCAAGCTCCAGCTCTGCAGCTTCAGCCGTGATTTGACCTGACCAGAACCACAAACAAAGTGCACTCCCCCCTTTTTTTCCTGTGAGTGCCGCTAGTTAAATTTGCCCTCCCTTCCCAAAGGAGAACATAATATAAAACAAAGGAATGAACAGAAAGGTGGACCTGATGGGCCGGCCAAAAGAACAAACAGATGATGTGACACACTGGCCAACCCTGTACAGGGTCAGAGGAGCCAGTGCCAACACCACTAACAACCTAAGGACAAACCATCCCCAGCTAAATCTGGAGCAAAATAAAAGCTAAAACGTGACTACCGGCCCCACCAGGTCAAACAAAAGCTAAGTTGGCCTGAGTGTGGCTGGGCAGAGCCATCAGTGCACCAGCTACAGGCGACTTAATTAAAGGCTCAGAGCAGACGAACTAAACACAAAACTTAAGTCATATCAATAGACCAAATATGGAAAATTTACATTAAAAAAAAAACCTTCTCTTGTCTAGTTTTTTCTTTTCCTATTACTATTCTTTTAACAATATTTTATTTTAAATATTAATTGCCACACTCATACCTTAGTATTATAATTCGATTTATATATATATATATTTCAATGGGCCTTTTCTGAATCAAATTCAAATCAAAGATCACATATGAATGTCTTTAATATCTTTAATGAAAATATATATTCTGAAATTTTGTCTAATTATATCATAGCCTTTTAAAAAACAAAAAAAACATACATTTTCATCTTCTGCCAGGAAACCTGTGGAGGAATAATTTCATGCATTACAATCAACCAGCTTCGACTGGTTTATCTTCTTGGTCCTAAGTTGTTTCTGGTAAATAGGAAACATCACAAATAACACACAGACTGTTACACCAGCTCCCTGTTTCGGCTCAGGCCCGCTGCATCAAAATGCCACCTTTGCTGTGTCAGTCTCTGCAAAAAATTATCATTACCGACCTGAGAAGAAAAATAATCAAATTAGACACACATTTAAAGTATTACTTTATAATTGTTTGTTCCACTGTACACACAGATCCACTCTGGATGTATGTGCTCCTTTGGGTCATCTGCTGAAACCTGTAAATTTGAGATTAAAATAACCTTTGTCTTAGTTATGCCAAAAGAAATCTATAAAGACTTCAGAAAATGCGTAAGTCCATAATCAAAGCAAAGTAGAAAGTGGTTAATTCATTCATACACATTCACACAAACAGACGTTAGTGAAGCTTCTTTAGTCCAAGAGCTTTACTCGCCAAGTCCAAAAATG
The DNA here is from genome assembly GCA_019453435.1 of Rhinogobius similis. NCBI lineage: Eukaryota > Metazoa > Chordata > Actinopteri > Gobiiformes > Gobiidae > Rhinogobius > Rhinogobius similis. The sequence goes on along the minus strand of CM033625.1, from coordinate 13,328,740 downwards.
TCACATGTTCATAGTTTGAGTTGTGCACAACCTTAAAATGACGCTCATATTAAAACACATTTTGTGACTGTGTGGGTACAGGAAGTGTCCTGTCTGTGATCACATTCCCCCAGAACATAGACCATGTTTCAATAAAATGTGTTATTTCTCTCTTGTTGCAACAAGTGTAATAAATCCTTTAGACTTGATGACTTTTCATCAACCCTACTCTCAATCTGTAATAATCTAAGGAGCTCTCCAAAATTGAGTTTACACCAGCTGAGTTTTCCTAGCATGTTATCATTTTGATATTGCTTTTGTTATAGACACGCTGTTGAGTTGATGGGTTCATTTTTCCTATTTGCATGTCCCCCAATTATTTATTTTTAAAAATTCAACACCACCAATGTCCACATCTATAACTGACCTGTGTATGTTTTTTACGCCACCTGGTTTTGGGTGATACTCTTTGCAGTTTTCAATTGTGTCCTTTATGCGCCAGCCCAACCGTTCGCGATGTCTCTCCCCGCTGCTCCTTGACCTCCTCATCCCTCCTCCGCCTGCCCCGCTCTCTGAGCCGCTGTGACCTGGACCTTCTCCATCCACATTTGATCTCTGTCGCTGTGTGGCACCTCAGTTTTCTGCAAAAGTCTCAGAAGGAACACAAAATCACCATCATGCACTAAAGCACCAACCACACAGAAAACACTTTGGGATCTGCAATCTTAGTTTGAACTAAATAAATATATGAAATACCTGGAGGGCCTGGTAGACAATGCCATTTAATGTTTTATTTTTTCAAACAATTTTTAAAAGAGGGTGTTCCTGCCTCTTTTACAAGTTATAGATTGACTTTTTAACAAACAAAGTAAAGGCATTAATTTATTTGGGATGTCTTATTTTAAAACCATGTCCTCATCTTTGTTTCTTATTCAGCATTTGGCAGATCTCAATTTCTTTTTATTTATTTATTTGTTTTAATTAATTAAGCTATTTAATCATCTAAAATGTTAAATTTGCTCATGTGAAATATATTCCAAGAGCTTGTATGAATTTTGTAAAATAGTTCAACTTAAAACGACTCTAGAACATGTAATAAGTTTAAATACTATTTAGGTAAACCAGCTCCATGGCTGGCCGCATTTAAGATTAAGCTTTAAATAATCAGTACTTCTCCGCTGTGGCCTCAGCTGGGTCCAGTCGATGGTCAGAGAGCGGAGGCAGAGCAGGCGGTGAAAAGGAACGGGGTCAAGGATCGACAGCAGGAGCCTGTACAGGAAATAAGAGCGCCACACAAGAAAATATTAGTTGTGCATGCAATGGTAACATAATTGTAAATTTGCTATGTCTCTTTTTTTCAATACTTTAAATACTCCAATGTCAGTATTGTGTTTGAATCTGCTGTGATGACCTCTCTCACAGCTGCCACCTTTATCTCTGTTTTGTCTGTGGCCTGTGAGGAGTCAAGTTTTTTCTAGTTCACAGGCACATGACTAAAAACTGGCCGACCTCTGAGTCCCGTGAAGGAAAAAAAAAAAAAAAAGAGAAAACAGTATCAACCTGATCCTTGCAATCAAAATGTTATGTTAGACAATTTGGAACCTCCAAGATGTGAATTTGGGAGGTTTTAACTCTTTCGAAAACATCAAATCCATTAAAATTTCCATAAAACCACTGTTTGTTACAGGAAAAAGATGAGCTCATTTCAACCAAAAATTCAAAATCGAAAAACAGGAGCAAAACCAGATCCTATTAAAGTCCTGCAGGGTTTCCGCCTAAACTTCTTGTCAAAACAAAATGTGCGAAAAAATCTTGGCCATAAAAAAACCATACTCAAACAAACCAAACAATATTCAGTTGCAAAACAAAGCTCTATATTTCTCTTTTAATATAGCTATTTATTTCTTCTTAGATGTAGCTCTATATTCATTATGTCACTCAGTCTAAGCTGTAAGCAGGTTTGAACTGTGTTTATACGAGACCAAAAACTTTTACGATAAGACGATCATACTTATCAAAATGAATCGTGTGCTATTCTTAAAGTGTATCAGTGCAACGCATTTCTTCGCAGAGCATGTGCTGTGCATGTGCTGCTGATGACTTGACTTATTATCAGTAAATTCATTCACCATTAAAAATGACTTTAAAGTTCTAATGCTGTGTGATGTTACCTCTCCTTTTCGCCTGTCTGCTGCACGGCCGGGCTCTGCTCCACCACTGCTGCTGTCAGAGGGTCACGCTGAAGGCCCAGACTCTGCTCAGTGTCCTCTTCACTGCCTTTAAGCAGTAGCTTCAGATGTTCATCTTCTCCCCACGCCCATGCCCTGCAGGAGCATCTCCACAGTTAGGTCCATATTGTGTGAAATTTCTCAAAGTACTAATCAAAACTACATAGTGGTTTTGTTTTGGCCGATTCTCCTTTGCCAGCTTTGTTTTCTTTGGGTCCTGATAGTGGCTTTGTAAACAATGTCTCTCAGATGTAACTTTCTCAGCAACTTTCTTTTGCAACATCAGTCATTGTCTTTGAACTAAATCTTCTTTGAGGTGGCACTCATCCACCCGTGTTAGCTTTATTGTCCAATATGCAATGATTTGTTTGGGCGATGTCATTGAGATAATGGCAGTCCGTTTCATTTGTGCCCAGCTTAGTGCAGCTTGTAGCACAAGAGGGCATCCGGTCGTTGGTGGAGGAATGGTGTGGCAATGGTGTGGGTCTTATTAAGCTTGATCTTCTCCAGAGTCCGGTCCACAGGGTCTGGTCCACAAGGCTGGACAGAGCGTGTTGACCGTCAGGCAGTGGTTTGGAGCCCGGCGCCGCAGCAGTCAGAGGGAGGTTGTAACAGAAACAAAACAAAGATAATGAGTGACGTGGTGAGTGCAAATGTGTGCAGAGTAATTCTTTACTGTTGCTTAATTTCTATTCCTTCAATTAAAAAAATATATATATATATATATATATTATTTTCTTTTCAGGTCTCCTTCTTTAACGTTATCAATGTTTACGTTATAATAAGTCTTTAACTTTAATTTGCTTTAATTTTTCTTAGAAATCAGTGCTCAGTGATCCTTCTTCAGGAAAGCTATATTTCTTGGACCACACAGTTAATAATTGAATACATTCCTTGCCGTGTTTGTCTGTCATGGCTTGAATTAAAGGGCTTGTAGGGGCCTCCTCCACCACTGACTGGTTTGATCCCATTTTATCTCCCAGATATTTTATCTCCCAGATATTTAATATCTCCCAGATTTCTTATCTCCCAGATAAAATGGTAGTGCGCACCTTTCACCGCTTACGCACGCTCATGCGTAGCGTGTATCTTTTAAGACGTTTTACCTCCGTCCCGAAAACTCCCCAAGAGCTTTCTCCACTTTTCCTAAGCTGGGCTCTTTTAAATTCCCAGGTTAATGTGTCACTTAATAACAATATTAGTGTATTCAATTCAATAAATTAAGTACTCTGAGGTATTTTTAGCCTGCTTTAGCTAAAAAGTTTTATAAAGGTTGCCAAGAAAAATCTATGCTCACTTATCTTCCTTTTAAAGGCCAAAGGTCTTGCAATAGATTGTACTCTTAACCCAACCTCTCGTTTTCTTTAAGATGTGACACAAACTTAAACAGAGCTCACTCTTAAATCAAGATTTCTTGCTCAGTTTAGTGGAAAAAGTGAGCCAGACTCACTTTCAGCTGCCTGGACTTCCCGACAGCCTGACCCCTAAGGTCTACCTGTCCAGTCTGGTCCAAGGAGGATTCCTACCCTTCAGATATTTAATCAAATATATTTAGCAGAGCTATCTCCAGCAATCGGCAGACAAACAGAAGGAATGCTTAGTAACTATTTAGTATTACTCCTAGAAGTTTTCAAATTGCAATTAATTTTAAAATCAAACTAAATTTCTTTACTTTTATTAGATTGTAATAGGACAATTTTAGGGCTCTAAACGCCTATACAACTAATAAAAACTTAAAGATGCAGACTCACTCACCACAACAAAGTAGGATGTTTGGTTCAAAACCTTGCGCCGGTGGTCTCGTCCCCTGAGACAGCCCTCCGTCTCAGAAAGCAGATGAGGTTAGAGGCTGGAAGATCCAGGTGGCCTGACGCTGACTCACGCCGAGAGAACCCAGACCGGGCGAAGGCCGCTGTTCGCTGACGCCAACTGTTACGGAGAATTGCAGTTGTGGATTTCTTTAAAACAAGTTAAACAATAAAATGCAGAGAGAATGAGTCTGATCAATGAGTTTTTTATTCACTGGTACCAGAGTGAATAAACGCTTTCCTGACATAGTGACTCTCCCTGGTCGACGGAGGTACATGACAATCAGAACACATGCTTTTTATACACAAGACATAGGTGGAGACATAGCTATCACATCATAGTAAAAACACAAACAGATTACATCAAGACAAGGAGGAAGATTAACTTATGACATAGATGACATTTATCTAAATAAGTGAACTGGGTCAGATGGGCTCCGGCCAGGCGGAACAAACACCAGATACGACTAAGTTAAAGTTAAAGTTAACCTTAGCAATGTAGAATGAGTGAAACCCCAATTTCGGCTATTACAGTAACAAAATGTGTTACATACGTAAAGAACAATTTATTCAGTGACTCATTGCAAATTATGTAACAGTCATTCTTTCAACAGTTTACTTCCAGGAACTATTCCTATTATTGTATAAGAACTGCCCTTTATGAGTCAACAGAAACACTTTTCTGTAGTTAAAGCCACTACGGAGGTGGGCAAGCTAATGAAATTTGTATAATATTGTCAATGTTTTGAAAATATGCAAATTTTTAATATTGTGTAGATCGTTTATAGTAAAAAAGGCTACACAAAATTAAAAAAGTTATGTATATGGTGCTATTGCTGCTGTTAGCGATTGATTCTTTTATTCATAATTTTCAAGGACTGCACATTCTGCTTAGACAGGAATACAAATAGTCAGCAAAGCATGCACATTGCTAGCAGACGAAGTAGGCAAAACAAAAAGGTTACAGTTATAAAAATACATAAATAAATAATACAAACAAAAAAACTGGGCAATATATATATCAGACAATTTATCTCATAGAACATAAGAGACAAAGAGCAAGAAAGACAAGGACCAGGATCAAGATCTGAACATTAAATTTCAATATTACATTTAAATCCAGGTTTTAACACATTTCTGTTGAATTGACATTGGATTAATATTGTTATTGTAAAAATAATCGTAACAAATATCGAGATGTTCGTTTTTGTCGATGTTGCCTACCCATTTCCAGCAACTTTAACTGCTAATTTGGTGCACACATGGTTGATTGGTTTCTTTCTAACTTGTAACCAAGTCCTTGCATGATATCAGCCGTATTGTTTACAAAGAAGAAAAGAGAAAGAAAAGTTTGCCTCAACCTCAAGCTCTAACTGAAGACATCATCTCCTGCAATTACTTACAGCTATCAAGCTACCCAGAGTGACAAGACTGAAGTGACACCAAGTGAATGATGATGACTCCCATCCAGCTTTTACGAGATGAGTCTATATTTTTTAAAAACACGTCTCTGATAAAATTTTGTTGCATTTCATGGGTTTTCAACTTCTCCAGCAGGAAGAGAAAAACACATTTGTCAGCTAAACAATGGTGGCAGATGCGGTTTCAGACGAAAAAACAAAACAAATCAAATCTCTGAAACATTTCCCAGCAGTCTGAACTGCACGAATCAGCCTGGATTGACTCATAAATTGATATCATCACATTTATTTTTAATCTTCTTGTCAGATGCGAGTCGAAAGTGTGACTGCTGAAAACATTAGTGTCGTTGTTGGCTATACTTATGACGCCGGGGCTCGACAAGTTGTGCTTTTTAAGCCAGTGATGTTGTGTAGTTTCTGTTGCCGGAAGACTGTGAACTGCAACTGAACTGGCTTAATCCAAAATACAAATGTGACGCCGAGGTGAAACACTTGGGAACATCTGGTCATGAAACTGGCTTACACGCGTTTGGATGCTCTCATTTCTATTTCAACATGCTCTGAACTTGGCGCTGTTGTTTACTCCTTTTTCACTGATGACTTATTGATGTTGATGGAAGTTATTATTTGGACAAAGCATGAAAAGATGATTTGACAACACCGTGCACGACATGCCAGCGTGTTATGTTGGATTATTTACACATTATACAAGTGGGAATGGACATAATGTAGCAGCTCATGAAAAAGTTAATCAAGAAGTAATCAAGAAGATGACGCTGCATTGGAGATGACAGTTTTTAAGATGCCTAGAGCTTAAGACTATGCACATTGAAAGGGTACATGATGCTTCTGTTAATTTGCCATTGTAAATTCTCAAATAAGATGACGTTCACTGCTTGTGTATACACTTTGGATAATTACCATGCTTGGATGTCCTTTCAAACTTATCTCTGGAATACAGTGGTTTGATTTCGAGTTTAGACCTGACCAGAATGTCTGTGCCCGACTTGATAAAGACGTTCCCAGGCCTTGGTTACATGAACTGAGCGTTTCAGTTCCGTGCAGAGTTTTATTGGCAGAATAAGCTTCACATGTGTTAGTGTACTACCTGTGTCTCTTCAGTACCACAAGTGCATTTCCTCAGGCACTGGCCCACATTATCTGTCTCCTCGCTCCCCTCTTTTGCTCTTTCGGGAGGGCATCTTGCGCCGTCGTCTCCTCTCCTTGCTCCATGTATCAGTCACGTAATTTCATTCTTCCTTCTCCATTCACGCGGCATATTTGGTCACTTTATTTACATTTTAACATTTTGAATAAAGACAACACCACAGTGACTGAGCTCTTCACCCTGGACCCAAAAGTGGCCCGACCCGACAACAAATTGGGGAAATCTGGGCCCAAATTTTGGTCAAATCAAGGTCATGTTCAGGCTCAGACCAAGAGTCAAATCCGTACATCCATCCCAGCTTCAACCTGTGCATATACAGCCATTGTGTCATTGAGCAAAACACTTGAACAATGACAGCAAACTTTCTTTCTGTCATTGTTCAAGTGAGAAGCTGTGGCTGTTCCACCACTGCAGATCATTGCTAGTTAGGTATCTTGCTGTATTTAGATGATCCAACTTAACAACCAAGCTACGGTCCAACCAATATCTCCCCATCCATCTTACCCAGTAATGACTATATATGTCATAAACATTTCATAGGCAGTAACATATAAATAGGGTAAGTGTGACAGTGAGGTAGCAGCTCATTCTAATGACTTTCACAATGAAACAAGGGGAAAAGGAAAAACAAATAAAACTGGTGTCACAGCAGTGCAGCCCTGCAGGCGATCACGTGGTTGCTAGGCAGAAATGACATTTTGTGTTCCTCTGACTGGGAGAGAGGAGGGAGAGATGTCACTTACGTCTTTACTCAGAATGCAGTCTGGCAGTGCATATTTAAATAAATACTCACACTCACGCATGAGCCAAACTCCCAGCGTGCGATGGCACTCTGAAACTGTCAGCCTCCCCCACTGAAACTCTGTCCCTCGCTCTGCTCCCGTAGCTGCACTGTAAAACACTCTCCAATGTTAGATTACCATCACAGTGTGGAAAGCACCTTTAGGATCTGGAATCAAACCAATCAACCCTCTTGATAGTGGGCAACATCTTTGACTTCCTATGCCCCTTTCTTGTGGATAAATCCGGACACTTCACACCGATGCATGTGTTGAAAAGAGTTAGAAAGGTTTTGATCAAGATTTTCCACTGGATTTTTACATTAAATAATGTTCATTATAGTAATATGGTCAAACTTAATCAGTCACGCCTTCCAACACGTTTAATGATGCTGTACCTGACTTTTATTGTCTTAAAAACGTGAATGACAGCGCTAGTTCATTTTAAACTTTTTGTATTTCTCACTTAATGCATTCCTAGCATCCTAATTATTCACTGTGATGAGTTTATAATTGCTTTTCACAACTTTCACAAGCTGAGTTTTGCCATCACAGTAAAGTTAACAAACACTGGCATGCACTTCCACTTCCTAGTGGTGAAGAAAACGCGCTATAGGTGCAAAAAGACTCATTTTCAGCTTAAAAACTGCTTTCACATATCTGTACTCGACCAGAATATATTTTACTTTTTAGATGACAAAATGGGTACTGACCCTTTAAAAATACCAGCTAGTTCCACTCTGTCGCTTCATATGTTTTCAGTTTTCTGTCCTGAACTTGAGCGTGCAGAATATGAAGTTTAAAAATTGCCTCGATCCATCTGATGCACTGTTTCAAAACTGCTTCGCTACATTTTTCAAACCCCATTCTTTCTTAATAATATCCCATTCTTTCTGACTAGCTTTCACTTGGAGCCATTACAACCACTTCTCTCCGTACTTTTCGTCCCGCCCTTTCATTCTCACGGCGTGTCTCACAGTATATTACAAAGTAGATGACGGCTCCTTCAGTGGCACTTGCTCTGAGGACGTCTCTAAATCTTCTGGGAATTGGGTCATTTTAATCGCCATGGTGACAGTTTTAACGGCGGTGCCATACAACCTCCTTTAACACGTTTGAAGTACTATCAAAGACCTAATTAGCCACCAGCAAATTCAACCGCTCGCCTTCCCATAGACTGGTGGTGATGAGTAATTGTCTGCATGTTGTTTTGCACCAGTGGCTTGGCACCATTTCGACACCAGTTAAGTTAAAACACACAGTTAAGCCGTGGAGAGCGTTGCCGTATTCTCCTTGGATGAACAGTGATCGCATCAATTTGTGTAGAGTTGTCCTCCAGGATTGCCACATTAATATGATGACAGGCGCGGAGGAGATGTGCACAGTTTTTCTGCCACGGAAAATGCTCAAAGCTGCAATGATTCACCAGTGGAAATGTAATATTGGGATGAATTACTGTATTTGAAATTCTGCTAAAGGCAAAAGTCATTTTTGTTCCAGCATGCGAATAAATGCTTGAACTTGGCTTGGAAAATGGGCATATAAACTTCGCTTTTATTGAGCATGATTTTACATAACTTTTATCTAATGAATCTACAATCTAATTATATGGTTGATACGGTGTATTAGTTACATTGAGATAGAAATAAAAAGTTCCTGTATCAGTGTGTGTTGATGTTGGTTGGAACTTTTTTAGTTGTACTCTATAACTCAAGTCACAAGACGTGGATAAATCCTCGGCTTTATTTTTATGGATTGTGAACTAATCCATACCCCTTCCAATTTACCCAAAGTAGAAGAATGGGCACAGCACTTACTACATTGAGATATGGACTGGGATGTCCTATATTCAGAAAATCTCTGAAAACTTACATCCTACGATAGAGGTTATGCACTAACATTCTTTTATTTAAAAAATGCCCCTCAATATTCCGACTTAGTGGCAGAATTATCAGCAGCACAACTGATGAAACATGTTTTTCGCTTTGCTTTTGTCCGGTATTTTTGTCCATGGATCCATTGTTTTGCAAATTAACTTTACACATAAAATGGAAACTGTCTCTCCGTTGTTGCTCCGACGGTGTAGAGCTTAGCTTGCTGGTTTGCTAATGACAGTTGGAAATTTAGGACACCCACTTGTCCCACAACAATCAATTCTTCGACACACGGACTCATCTTATTTAAAGGCCCTGTACCTGATTTTTGCTGTTTTGAAATGTGAAAAACAGAACTAGTTGATGTTGAAGACATCAGTCACATGTATCTCTCACTTTCCTCACACATCCTAAATATTCACGGCGATGAGTTTATATGCACTTTTCCAGAGTCTCTGAGCCCAGAGTGCTCATCAAGTTAAAGCTAACAACCATTAGCATGCTAACGGCGCACCTGCTTCCGTTGTTGGATAAAACTCTATAAGTAGATGCAGAGAAAACATTGTTGTCTCATATTCACCCGAATAGACACTTTTACAATATTTCTGTGCTGGGACAACTAATTTTACTTTATAAAATGGAAACATGGACTAGTTCAGTTTTTCCTGCTTCACAACAGTAAAAATCAGGCACAGCCCCTTTAAGGACAAAATGGTAATGTGTTCAACTATATGTGATTACAAAGCTGCAGTGTTCTTGTTGTTCATCTGGTTTTCTACAACTTTTGGATGGATACAGGATAAAATGTCAGTACCCACCATTGCCATAATTTTTGCTAAAATTGCGAAAGTTGTGATGTCACCTGCATGACCTCTCTTTCTGCACATATTGCCACATGTCCATGCACAGTGTAAAATGCCCTCTATAACGGCTTCTTGATCTTCAAAGGCTTACTGTGGCAGTTTCATCGCATAGATGATAGGAGCTTAGGAAAGTGCTGATTTAAGCCCTGCTCATCTCGCTGTAATTTAATGTAATGGCCCACTCAATATTTAATATTGCATATGTTGTAGGTTTAAACACAGAGTGGATTTTATCCAGTGGTTATCAGCTGTTCCTCCTGTTTTTGCCTCAGCACATATACCCTTTGGCCCACTGTGTCTAATCTGGAAGTGTCTGGGCCTACTCTTCTCCCAGTGAGGTTTACATCTTACAGTTATAGGATTCATACAGAATATCAAATCTATCGGCTGCATGTAAACTGCATGTAAATTGCAGGATAAATAAATAGCAAGTTACAAATTCATCAAATAAAACCAAGAAATACAAACAAAAATCTGAAGTCTAAAGTGTGCCCTGAACCTGTATTGCCATATTACTTTAATTTTCCACCCCCCACTTTCGCTTAATGCTGTTTAATTTTTCATGACCGCATAATCAAGACAAATACGCAGCATATTTGCACACGGCCCTAATGCAAGAAGAGATGAGCCAATAATTCATTTACCTCCACACAGCCACTGCATCTGCTATAGTGACGGCAGTGCAAATTAGACAGTACATTTAATTATTATTTAGCTATCACACAACTGCTACTATCACTGGGATTGTACAAGCAATATTTTGTAACAACACCACATGTTATCCACCTAAATGAAATACAAAAAGCAGAGTTTAAACAAGTTCAGTTTCATTTTCAAAGCCTTCCCTGAATAATGGTTTTGGATGATTGCAGGTCGTACACTGGAAACAATCTTGCAAATTATCTGCTGTGGACAGTTCAGTTTCACTATATTAAAATTATTGCACAAACGTTCAAACATAAAAGCACGAAACGGAAAATCCGCTTTTTGCAATCCTACAGTGAAATGTCAAAATGAAGAGGCGGGGCCAGAAAGAATCAGCGCTGCAATTTTGAACAGGAAGTTGATTCATTTTAGCTAAATGTTGCGGATTACAATGAATGATTAAAATGTTAAATCATGAGCATTTTATGTGATAGTTTGTTACTGAATACCAGAAATAAAGAATTGTAACCCTTACCCTAATTGTAGTATAGTCTTTTAGAATTTCAGAGAACCATGAACACAAACTTCAATCTTGGATCAACTACATTTTGTTTGAGTAATGATATTTTGAAAACACATTTAATGATATAGCATAACTCAACAAATATATATCATTTTATTCAGATAATGAGACTTGATCGGCTTATTACACAGGATACGTTATTCATTCACAGACTTTCGGCCAAATGTTGTAAATTGCGGCACTGAATTAATCTATCATAATACAGCGCAGTAATTGGCTGCCATTATTGATCTGTTTGAATCTGACATCAATATGCCCTCGCCCTTATAGACATCAAGGGCACCATTTTTACGCTGAAAATGAAAGTCGTGCTGACGAAAAGCCGATTTAACTGAATACTATACTTACTGATTTAAAAGGGAGTTTTGTTTGTTTTTGTCGAACCTTTCCATTTAAAAATAGCTGTCCCATCAGGTTCCTCTCAACCGTGTGTATTATAATGTGTAATAATTTGTAAAGTCTATTTGCAGTTGTCTTTACTTTTGTAGCACACTATACCAAGTGGTCTTTTTTGGAAGCCAGATGGGAGTTGAGTCTACGAAGCAGCTGATTGATAAGCATTAACTCAAGGCAACATGTCCGCGCCACTTCCAGCTCCTTCTGCCGGGGAGACATTTTGCCTACTCCATGTACAGTCAGGATTAAGTGTGTACTTAAGAGATTTTGGCCAGATGAAGGGTAAACCGGGGCTGCTTGATTGAGTGGCCCATCAACTCCAGAGTGACCTTGTCCAATGGCAGCTTAGAGTCGCACACTGAGAGAGAGAAAGCGAGGAAGAGGAAGAGAGGGAAAGGGCTTATGTAAGTGGTGTCACATTCAGACAAGTTAAAAGGCTGAGTTCTGATGGCGCTTGTCTGTCTGTATGTATGTCACTTCGTCAACTGAATTTCAAGGACACCTGGTTTGAGTGAGAGGTTTTTAGTAAGACTGTTTGCCAAAAGTATAACACTAGTGAACAAAACCCACTTCTAGCCAACTATTTTTGATCTTTGTCAGTGTAACTTTCTTGTGACAGTGGTTTTGTGGTTGGGAGTACACATTCGCTGACCCAAAGGTTGTTGTTTGATCATCAAGCTCGAACCAGTGAAGTCTATCGTAGTGTATGTATGCATGATTGTGGTGCGTGGGTATCAGACTGGTTAGACATGCTACTGGAGGTGAGTATCTTTAAAGGCGCTGTATCATTTCAAGGCAAAATGACCTAAGAGTAACAGAATTGCATTTGTTTTTTTCAATTAGACTTGCATTGGGTAATACAAAATCGTATTACCTTTCTCACATTCTGTCAGTTGTGCTCTCCATAATTCTGCTCTCCATAATGTTGCATGTAATGTGCATAACCTCTATCCTTGGGTTTTAGAGTGATGAAACACTAACACCATTGCCATTGCAATTAACAACTCTTTTTGAATGGGCAAAAGTTTTCAAATATCACCCATAAACCACGTCTCTGTATCAGCCCTGCGACACTGTCCAGGGTGTACCCCGCCTAAGGCCCAAAGTCACTGGGATAAGCACCAGTCACCCGCGACCCCTAACGGGAACAAGCGTAGATAATGAAAAAATATTTAGATGGATATACCTTACCTTTATGTTAAACACAGTAATCTTGAGAAGATTGAATATACAATGACCAAAGATTGTGCAAACTTGTGGAAACTGTTCTTGTTTTTTCCTGTTTTTTTGGCTTGGACAGAGCATGTTTCAGTGCTGGTTGGATGGAAAAATAAAAACATACTAAAATAAAGCCAAAATTATACACTGAACCATCTCGTCTTGTCCCATTCTTGTGAACCCAATCTCGTGTCTTGTCTTGTCTTGGGAATTGTGTCTCATCCTACCACTAGCTAAACAGCATATTACACTGTCCAAATGTCGGTTGTGCCTAAAACTAAAACTGAAAAATATTTTGCCCAGATCTGAGGACCCACCTGCCTGTGCCTGTCGGTGCCTGTGTGTTTGTGAGATAAAAACAGCGAAGTTGAAGGACACCTGGTTTGTTTGAAGGATCGCACATGCTGCACTGTGTGATGGGTGGCGCCGTCGCTGTGATTCATTCAGAGCTTGGTGGAGATGAGTTTGTTTCCAAGCTGCCCCCAGACATGAGGAACCACAGAGCGATAGGATGTGCATGAAAAAAAGGGAAATGGAGAGACAGAGATGGCATCTGATATGATTTATTTGTGTTTGTAAAATGGCTTCCCTAGACCAACATCTTTCATGTGTATGGCTTTGGGTTATGGGGCCACAATGGGTGTTTTGCTGGTCCTGAGTAAGTGGCTATCCTTTTCTCTGAAGCATTTTGGGGTGTAGGCTGAGTATAAGATATGGTGAGAGATGTGAGCCGAGAAGGTTGGAATTGGAGCTACTGAATTCAAATCAAACCCAACTGAACATTTCTACAGCACATAATCAGCAGGTTTTGTGGCCAATAGTACTGCTAAAAAAATGTGAAAAGAAGGTAAAACTATAATTACTTTGACAGTCCAGTTTTTGTACAAATGCCATGTCTACAAAATGGTAACTATCGTAGACCAGGCTTAGATTTAGCTCTCCCAAATTGATGGTTTAGTGGTAGAAACCCATTTTAAACTGTTGTTGTCTCCTTTCCGACAAAACACTGCCAATTTTGCCTTTGTGAATGTGATACGGAGGCTGTCGGTGGAGGCTGGTGGAGGAGAATAGTAGCAACTATTCTGTTAGGCAGGCTTATAGAACAGCTGTAGCTGCCAGTGAGTTTCCTCTGGCCTTCTTATAATTCATTTTATTTAAATAAGCAATATTTTGTCAGTTTATTTGTTTTTTCATACCTCATAGTTTGCACTCCTCACCTGCAGTTTTCTTCATAGTTGTCATGATGTTGCTGTGAAGTGTCCTGTCAGCTGATTTACACAGGTGTAGGCGCTGTCTTCCTAGCGTTAGTGGCTTTACGATAGCACCATCTGCAATCTTCATGGTGTGTGAGAGTAAAACGCCCCCCTTGGACCTGGTTTATCGTCCCGTTCTTGTCCACCCAAAAGACAAACTAGAACTGGACGGTAATGTCTTGCAATAAAACGTAAAAGAACGTTCAGCACACAAAAAAAATAACTAGAAGTAATGAGGGCGTGCACACGAACAACGAAACACTAAGCTAAATGGGAACAACTCAAAGCAGCCAATTCTGATCATTGTAACAGAAAGTAAAATATTATGGACCGCGATGGAGCGAACATCATTGGAGCAGAGGACAACAAACCTCGTCGCGGGATTTAGACCGCAATTTAAATAGAGAGGTGCCCACGGGACCGCAAACCGGGACGGGGGGGCTTTTTTGCTCTCACACAGATGGGATACTGTTCTGAAGAAGTTGGACTGCAAAACCTGTGCAAATCAGACGACAAGACACATCACAGCAACATCACGTGACTACTACTGCGACTGTCAGGTGTGAAAAACAAACTCTGGTCTGCAAAAAGAACCTTTTAAAATAAAGCCGTGGCTGTAAAAGTGTTGTTTACCACCACGTTAGACTGAGTTATTTGCAGGGAAGTGAAGGCGAGAAGATAATACTCCAATGTAGTACTTAAACTGACACTTACGAACATAAGAAACACGTAATTTTCTCGACAGAGCTTGACCACGTAACAAAGCTGGTTGTACAGTTCAGTCCAGTACCAGAAAAATAGGAGTATACAGCAACAAGAGGATTAAAGCCGGCGCCTGAGGACACGACAGGTGCTGCTGTGGTACTGTACACATGCAGTTGTATTTTGGGCCAGCTTAGAGCCAGAAAGAAACAGAAAAGCAATTTAAATGTCTACATCTGTTGTGTCTTCCCTGGGCCGCAGTGTACGCACATGCAGGCTGAGTCACAGGACTTAATATGCGCCCAATTCTGCCGCCGACTCCAGCATTAGCACTGCCTCCTGCTTACATTTGTCACAGGCACGGAGCCATGGTGAGTGTCTGATCTGTTTGCCTCTATCCATGTACGCGACCTAGAAATGCACCTGATGCCTGATTTGGTTATTTATTTATCTTATTTTTACGGCACAGTGCACTATAGAAAGGAACGGTGGGGTCGCAGTAAGCCAATGGAGATTTATTTTAATTAACCTTTATTAATACGAATAAAGATTAATAATAAAAAAAAAAAAATGAATGCACCTTTACCCATTTAATCAAAAGTACAATACTTATGGATTCCAACTGTGTGACAAATGTATTTACTAGTGGATACCTTATTTATATTGTTCTGGTTAAAGAATTTATGAGATACAGAATGAAACAATGATATGCTTTTTATTTATTTATTTTTTCTTCCTTTAACCCCTTAAGGTTAGGGTCTATTTTCCCTAAAATGTCTGACCAAAGTGATTCCCAATTAAAGCTGTTCTTGATCCAAATGGAGCACAAACAAATTACTCTTTGTGAAGCAGAAAGAGTCAGCAGACACTAGATTGGGTATTTGTTGGGTTTTGATAATTCCTTTATAAAAGCTGAAGCTAATTTCACTAAAAATGAGTTTTAAGGACTTGTAATAAAGTAACAGTCCAGGTGGAGTCCATTGATAATCCTGATTCATCCCAGAGTGGTTGATTTGACTGGAAATAGGAGGGTTACAGTTTTCTTTTCATGTTTAACCTGCCCAGCAGCGTGATAGTTTCCTTTTTATTTGATGATTGACAGTAAATTAAGAAAAAGTCAGAGGTTCCACTACCGCATATGCAAAAATCTGAGTAACCTGATATTTTAATTGATAATACTTTATGATAATAGTATAATTGTACATTACGACAACAAACTTAAGCTTAAGGTAAAGGTAAACTTTATTGATCTCTCTGTATTTTACCCATCCCATAATTTACTGATCAAAGAAAAGAAATAAAGAAACCCTTGCTTGAATAGTGCACAAACTATTATATTGTTTCCATTAATGGGCCAAGAATTCTTAACATCGTAACATTGTGGCCAGATGCTTAATACCTTTTTTCTGCAATGTTTGGCTTGTAGTGTCGACTATCTCACAACAATCACTAATACGAGTATTTTAATATTGTATACTTAATTGTGTATGTTAAGTATTAAGCACTAACTTGGTAAATTACATTTGAATTATTTATGTTAAGAGTAGTAAAAAAAAAAGTAATCATCAAACACATGCGCATTGTGTGAACAGATCATTTCCAATTATTTCATCCCTGCATGCATTCATATATATTCATGGCACATACTTATTGCTCCAATAAATGAGTTGCATGTCATTATTTGGCCTAAAGGCTGTTGTTAGTGAGACCAGTCTGAAACACAATGTAACCGCCACCAGCATGGAGATGATAAAATATATAGTGTTCTTATGACTTGCCTCTGCCAGGTATTAATGTTAGAACCTCATTAGAGGGTGTTTCAACACAGTGCCAGATAAAACAGCTAATCCTTAAAGCCTTTATAAAGAATGTATCATACTGCTGGGACACGAAAGTTAATAAAGAATTACCTCTATGTTGTTTTTCAAGCAGAATATAAATTAGAATTCTGTGTGTCATCTTGGACTGCTTCCATTTTTTTTTTTAACTGTTCATTTCCCTTATCTGTATGGACTGTACCTGCCTGTGCTGACCAAAGGATTTCCATATGAAAGTCATATGAAAGTACATCACTGGCATAACACTTGCAGTTGTTTTTTTTTTTTTTTTTTTTTTTATAAAGCCTTTGAAAAAATGTGTATCCCAGGCCATTTTAAGGCTTTGTGTGAGGATATTGCAAGATCTCTCAACGTTTCCTCCAGGATTCCTCAAAATAAAGTATAAAACAGCGTATGGAAATTGTTCAGCTGTAGTTACTCTTGACCAAGATTGTATGCTCTGCTCTTGACAAGTTGCCCCAGCAGCATTGACGAAAGGGACAAATGCAGAGGATAAATGCCCCTATGGGAACTTTTGAAAATACCTTAATTTAGTACAGACACACACACTTCAACACAGGATTTGACCTAGGAAAGCCCCACAGAATTAGTGTGCACTCCCAGAAGAGGCCAGTGCTATATGTTTCAGATGGGACATGAAAAACTGAGGCTCCTGGGAGAAACCGTTTGAGGCACAGGGACAAATTTCAAAGCACAAGGAGAAAGACCCTCAGCCATGTGGGAATCAAACCCGGGACTGTTGCAGTGACTTGACATTGGACTCTGCACTATAAATGCACATTTTGAAATGCATGAGTCTGACTGTGATTTAAGACTCTTGAGAAGGAATGTTAACAACTGCAACCCTCATCAGTGACTGTTTCTTTGTTGGCCACTACAAATATGTCTCTCCAACTATAACATGGCCAGTAAAGCGCCGCTGGTGATGTTTGCCTCTGACCCCACTTCCTTCCCCAGTGCAGTATGGTAAAAGGCAGTTTGGGGTGAAGCCCAGATTCTATCAATCAATGCACAGGGGCCTATCACCCTGGCCAATAGGTAATGAATAATGAAAAAGCCAGGCTTAGCTCAGCATTCTGATGGAGCAGAGAGGCCCGCACAGATTGAGTCGGGCACTTTCTTGTTCCTGACTTCTGAACAAAGTGAAGTTTGGGAGCCACAGGGTAAAGAGAGCAGTGGTGCAGTTGTTTTGTGTTGCCTCCAGTCCGAATGCAGGCAGAGAGGGATTCTTCAGTGGGATACTGCTCCCTCTGGCAGTCCCTTTGGACCGTGTGAACAGGGACAGCTGCTGCCGAGCCGCATCTCCCTGATATCTCTATTGCTGTGGGAGCTGGGGAAAAATAAAGTGCAAATAACCTTGACTTACTACCACACTTAAAGAAAGGCTAGAGTAAGTGCAGGATTAGAGCTGCAGCCTTGTGACAATAAATCATGGGGAGAATGTTGGCCCCATTAGGTAAATGTGTGCTGTGATTTTTGTAAATTACCCTCATGAAAATGAATGGTTGGTTTGCATAGACAGTTATTACCACAAATATTTTTAATGTATGATTCTACTTGCTTGACCTCCCAAAACCACATGCTTATACAATACTTTACAAAGAGGTTATGGTCTGAAACCTTACCTTCTCTCCACAATTTCCGATGAGCGTGATTGACAGCGGATCAGTAAAACACTTCCATACATGTCAAAACGAACATATCGGCTTATGTGTAAAAGGAAAAAACAAAACATACGTGTTTTTTTTTTTTTTTTGTACGTTGTACGTTGGGCTGGTGGTGTGACCTTGAGGGACAGTGACCGGCTTGACAAGCTGATCAAAAAATGTATTTCTGTGATGGGGAGAAGGATGGACTGTGAGTGAGCCCTGGTTGAGAGGACGACAAGGACTCTGATGCAGGCCATCCTCTCACTGCATCACAGAACAGAACACTTTAAGAGATTATTTGTCCTGTCTGATATAAGACTGCACAACCTGTGTCTGAACTGAATTGAACCTGAGCACTTTATTACTCTTGATAGTCACTTTTATCAGTTTTATTCAGACATGTATTTGTAGGTTGTAGATTGTTGCATGCATGTGTTTGTTACCGGACAGCAGAATTTCACCTAATGGGGATTTAAATCTGAGGTAAAAGAAGTGGTACATTTGATTCTGAGTGACACAAGAATATTGAGGAAATGTCTTCCCACGTTCTACAAATTAGCAGCTTTGATCGGCACGTTCCAAATAAGGAGGGCTTTCTAATGTGCTCTATGGTCTGGTGTCTGACTCTCCTGCATACTTTACTTTACTCCTGTTTTACAGCAAAAATAAGTAATGACAGATAATTATTTTGTCACCTTGTATATCCCATTAGTGACTGACAAGACTCTTGCGACAAAAAAACAACAAACTCTTCAAATTGAGTTTGGTCCTTGGGCAGTCTAAGAGCAGCCTTCAGCCTTCGAAGGCCTGAGGGTTTTGCCTGGAGTGTGCAATATCAGCAATTTGCAAGAGAAAGTGCCAAAAAAATTAAGATATTTACTCAAATGGTAGCAACATCATCATGGAATGGATTACAAAAAAGAATTTTTTTTCGTCGTTTACAAGAGTAAAGCATATGTTGTATTGCATCCCACAAAACAATTATTTTTGAAGATAAAGGCACGTACTATTCATAAATGTGCCCTAAATTAGTCTCCAAAAGGAAATCACACAATTGTCTCTGAGGATGCTTTGTCATGTTTGGAATGCTTCTTCTGCTTGTGCGAGCTTGTATGCAAGGGTGGCAACATCACGTCTCAGAGGAATCGATAGATTTTCTGGATGACAGGCGGCATACAACTGTCACACGCGCACACAGTCGTTCTCCTACTTGGGGAATTTCATTCACTTGGCGTTGACAGGTGTTCAGGCTTCAAGCTTGGTGCCAAATCACACCTGCGAACGCGTCAGGTTGGCAATCTGCTTTGACCAGCAGGGGTCCCAGTGAGCTATAGCCCTTAATTGTTTGTTTTCCAATTTGTTGTAATGATAATTCAAACGGCTGTCTTCATTTTGTTCCTTGCTGCTTCCATAACATACATCTGCTCGTTGTGATCTTCTGTACTGATTACAACACACATTGTGCATATTATTTCAAACTCCAGATTATGTCCCATTATTCCCATTTATGTTACTCCTCTGGAGAGTCCGCCATCCCACTTATCTACATCAGGGGTTCCCAGTCTTTTCTGGACAGGACCCCAAAAATAACCATGCAACCGACTCGAGACCCCCAAAGTGAAATGAAAAATAATTTAGAGCATGTTAAATCAGCTTTAATATTGCTTATTTGAATCATTTATTGTCTTATTAGATCCTATTTCACTCAAATATACAATTTTTAATTTTAAAAATTGATCAAATACAAGGTCATATTTATTCAAATTAGATATTGAAACCATCTCGCAACGCCCAGCTCATCCCTTCCGACCCCCACTTTGGGAACCACTGATCTACATGAAGATTAGTTATTGAAGTTATTGCACTGCCTGAAATATTCCACTGTATGGCATTACGTAATGTAGCTTATATATCTTCATTCAGAAAAGCAGATGACGCTGTGGTAGGTAGGTAAGGTAAAGCAGGTAAGATCTGTGTAGAGAATACACCACTCACTGTTATAATCCATATTTTCAAAGTATTTTTAAAAGGAATTAAAACACTTGTAAATCAGAAAATGCAAGATTAGTATGGAGATATAATTGGACAAGTTTTAAGAGTGCAGTTGACAAATTTAAATTTTCATTTCCCAAGATCAATAAGTTTAATGTCTAATATGGAAGATTCAAGTTTTAATTACATAACATGTTCATGGGACAAGCAGATGGCAAACATATACAGCACGAACACTTATTTGAACTAAAATCCACAAAGCAAGCAGTAAAATATTTTGCCATTTAAATGGTTTGATCCTTCGCAAACATTTAGATATTAGTTGCTTGGTTTTGACTTATCAAAGTTTTGTCTTACATAAAACTGTTGCACAATATTAACTTGCTATGTTTCCTTCTAGAGTTTGGACATCATAACATAAAGCGTCAAGGTTTTCATGGTCGTTTGAATATTCACTTGGCTTCTTTTCAACCAGATGTCCCTTTAGGACTCTCTCGGCACTGGACTGGAACAGAGCCTTGCCTTTGACCCTTCGTGGCTGGGTCAAAGGCAAGGGCTGGAGGTTACTTGTGTGATTTCAAAAATGATGCTGACTTCAATCATATAATTTTATGTGCTGCATATACCCAGCAGTTCGATGACTCTTCTCCTCCTCCCGTCTTACACACTACCCATCAAAAACAGCCACGTAACGGGTCATAAAACATTGATGCATAAACAGTGGCGTATATAATGCATGGCTCTCAGTCCACCTCCTCTACATCAAATAAAGATAATGATAGTGATTGGAACGTAATAGAACACGATATTGGATTCATACTCAGGCGGATGATAGATAGGAGACTGCTTCCTGTCGACTCTTTTTTTTTTTTTTTCTCATGATAGAACGGGAAAAGAAATCCACACCATGCAGAGGAGGAAATAAACAGTAAAATGCTGAGGGGAGAATCCAGAGGGCACGTGATGAGCCCTGTGCAGTTATAGCAGTAATCGATATCCAGCGGAAACTGATCAGCAAGGGCCAAGGAAAGAGGAATTTAAATGAGGATACAAGGAGAGAGGAGAGGCGAGAATCTCTGCCCTTTTGATTCCGTCTGCAGCGCATCTTAAGCCCGTGTGATATTTGAGCTGATTTTCCTCATCTATAAGCCAGCGCTGTTTGTTCTGTGTCCTATTTAGACAGATGGGGATGAGACAGCGAGAAGGTGAGCAGCAACCTTTAATAGAGTCTAATGTAATTTGCTGAAAAAAAAAAGAAATGGAGATGGTCCTAAAAGCCTGCAGCAAAGAAAATAGAAAGCAAATAGAAAGGGCAGACCACCACCAAGGCACTATCAGTGCTATGCAATCGATACTGTGACCGAACCACAGAACCAGAAGTATAGCTGGTAATAAGTCTGTCATAAGTCACAAAGCCCTTAATAAATAATAAGATTTGAATAAGAAAGACTGCTGTATGTAAGCAAACTATTTTTGTGATTATTCAAAGGGGCATAACTGACGTTTTTTCAAATGGAAATGGTCATCAGTTTTATTAAGAATCAATAAACAACTTGTGCCAAATGTTTGCACCAAGTAAAAAAAAAAAAAAAAGATTTGAACAGTGATCTAGAAACCAATAAAGAGGATTAAAACTATACATTAAGATACAAATCGTATCAAATTTACCAAAGCAAAAGCAATAATAAAATACAGTAAAATGAAAGAGTACAGTTTATTGTACTCTTATTGTCCTTATGGCCCATATACGACTTGACGAGACACAATTCTCACGAGAAATGACGAGACACAAATTGAGTCCATGAGAAGCATGAGGGCAGATTTGAATATGATTTATCTATTTTTAAGAATTTTTTCACATTTTCTTCTGAAAACTAAACAATTTGATTATATCACAAATCTAAATGCATTATTTAAAAGCCCAACTAATGAAGTTTAGACATTGCATTTCATGTTGAATCTTTAGCTTCATATTTCAGGTCAATCTAGGCTACATGACCAAACACAAGTTTAATGGATTAGGGCCCTTTCATACACTCATAGAACTGTAGTTACACATAGGTAACTGACATTCATGGTGGTAAATGGAGCGGCTGGTGTTGGTCTGGTGTCTGCAGGTGCTCTGTAATAGTTCGGTGACATGTTTGGTCCAGTTAACTTGTTTTATTGCTCACATGCAGTTTTGTTTTTTGTCATGGAGCACACGCGGCTTGACACATGATCTCCGCCGCATGTTTGGTTTGTTCTGCGTGTGGAGCAAATCAAACCGTTCTTCAGCCGTAAACATCAGCCGCTGAGTGATCTGTGCTCATCTACGTAAGAATTGATGGATTATATGTGTAAACTGAACCTCGTGATTACAGCTGCTCCTGTTCCTACATTCTTTGCTTGAGGATTGGCTCAGATTAATCCGCATTTTCTAAGATTAATCGCATGAATTAACACGTTACCTTTGACAGCCCTATTCTTTATTGGCCATGTGTGAATTTGGCAGTCAAATTATTATTTTTTTTTTTTTTACAAACTTTGGTCTATAAAATAAAAACTGGGACAGATTTGTAAATGTTGCCTGTCTCTATAATTCTCTTTGTGGAGGTGTTTTTAAACTATAGTTGCTCAAAGATATGCACCTTTTCACAATGGTGCCAAATGTAAAATGAAGACGAGTGTTGTACATATATGTGCAAGACATATATGTCTTGGCTATTTCAGCTTGTGTAATCTCGTGGCACAAGATCTCGTCCCATGCCCCTTATGCAATGCCTGGTTGAGGGCTGTAAGAGTACTGTGTAAAATCATTACCTTTGCAGAAGCCCAAAGCAAATGCCGTGGACACATCAGAGGTATAGGGTTTTATGCATCTTCAGGGGAGCTCCATTCTCTCGTCTAATGCATGCTCTAACACAGCCTGTGTCAGTATATATGGTCGCCATTAACGCTCCTGTCAATCTGCCTCCACTATCTTCCATTAGCACTGCAGTGGCAAATTATAAAGGCTTTGAAAGACCAGATTGGAACACAAAAGTTTATCGGCTAAGGTGGTGATAGGATAATGGCACTCAAAGATGTGTCTGACAGACAAACAGAATCCGACAAATTGCGTGGAGGAGAGTATATTGTTAGTATAGACCGCTGGATACTATTACAGTCTTACAAGGTCTATTTTCGATGTATAATTAGGTCTTATTTTAGATTCTATGTACTGTATGCATGTAAACCCCTTTGGCGAGCTAGCCAGGAGCCATAGTGTGTGAATGAATTGTGTATTTAGTGTTTTGAATCTCTGATTATGTTTTGCATGCATTGATGATTCCGATTTGCAGTTTAAGTTTATTAAGAGCTGCCATGGAAAGTAAATTTCACCACTATGAGATCAATAAAGCTTTGTACATTGAAATAATTATATTTGTTTAGCCAACTGACCTGTGCAGAAACAACAACAGGTTCTAATAACTTAAAATGATGCCATGTCACGTCCAAATAAGCTTGTCGCAACATATGAAAATCTGGAATAAAAATATTTCTTCACAGCTCAAACTTAACCTTGCAATGCCCTTTTTTGTCAAAACATGTTTGTTATAACCTACCCTACAAGACATTATGAATTCAACATAATAAAATATGAAACGTAGTCGGACGCAAGCTAAAAGTATCTTGCACAAATGGACACGCCAGGAATACAAGGGATAAGCACAAGAACAAGCACGGCCCTCTAATGCACTGGTACGTACACAGAGGATTTAAAATTAAAGTCGTGTCTCTCCTTCAGCTGAGGAAGTCACTCACGCTGCATACAGAGCAGGGTCATGAAAGGGTGTGATGGTAAAAAAAGAAGCGTCTGTGTGAGTGTGTCTCTCTCGTCCTTTTATCCTTTTGAGGTTTTGAATGTGCACTGACCCACTGGGACACATACTTTTAACCCGTACCCTAAATAGTAACCATCAAGGGTTAGACTTGGGTTAGCGTTGGTTAGAACAAGGATAGAGGATAGAGTAAGGACAAAGATCTCAGTATAAGGAAAGGGATCCCTACGGCAGTGCACTGTGGTCCCCCCCCCGTGGTGCTGCAGGTTGGCCCTAGAGCCACTGGTTCAAGGACGTAGAGCATATAACCTGAATGTTCCCCTTAGTGCACTTAAGTATACCTTTAACTTACCTTAACCCAGTATAAAAACAAAAAGCTACACTGTTGCATAAAACAGGTACAAATGAGCCTGAGAGTTGCCGGATTTCAGTGGGCACTAAAATGTAGATGAGAAAATATATTGGAAAGACCAGCTCATAGTAGTGGTTCTTAAAGTTTTTACACCAAGGTTAGGCTTTCCGAGATGCATCGGATCTAATTTGGGTCTATAACAGGTTTATTTTGAGTCTAAATTGAGGCTAAACCAGGTGTTAAGTAGAAATACACCATTGCCACAGTGTTTTTTGACAAGAACTCACTCAAGTAAGAGCAATAATGTGAATAAAATGTATTCTAAATGTAAACATTAGAACTGAAGAAGTGGTCTATAGGTTTTGTGGTTTGGCATGAATTTTATTTTTTGCTGTTGTGGGCATTATGCATTTTGGGAAATTAATTACTAGTATTTTATAGAATACACAAAGAGCAATTCAGTTTCTGTTGGTTTCTGAAAGGGTGTGTTAAGAATGATCATTTTGTTAATTTAAAGATCCCCATTGTTTCTACAAAGACTCTTCCTGGGTGTTTGCCTGTGTCCAATTCTAGTCCTGTTTTGGTCCTGGTTTAGTTCCAGGTATAGTCTAAATTTCTATGTGGTTAATGTGAAAGCATTGGCTCTCAGCCTTTTTCAGCTGGGGCCCCCAAAATAACAACAGTTGGCATTTGCGACCCCTGAATACAAAAAATAGGCGACTTGCAAAGTGATAAAGTAGCCTTTTGTCTAATGTTTCATTTTTCTAGATTTAAATAATAAATAATGCATTTTTAAAAATAAAATAAGATCCCTTTGGTAGGCCAACAAATAGGAATCTACATGTACCACTGCGTTTGAAGAATGCCAAGACTACTCCCCATACCATCTGAGGACCCCTAAAAATAATTTCCCGACATCCATGGGTGTCCTGACTCCCAGGTTGAGAACTGCTGGTATAAAGTGCAGCATCAGGCATTAAACACTGAATCACATTACCTTGATGGCCTCACAAATGCACATTAAAAGTTAAAATAAATGTGTTCCAACTTCTGCTGTGTTCTGAGATGAGACAATAGACAGTCAAGTGTACTTTTGGGTGACCTATAAAAGTAGTCACATGCTGCTGCCAGAAGGTAATGTACTCATTTGCAGTTGATTACACACTGAACTCTAAATATATGTCTGCACAGAAATCCAAAAGTACAAGCAATCTCTGACTCCAGCCCATGTTGACTTTTTCCTACCATTTCACAGTAACAGCATGTTCACCCTTTTGTTATCAATACACTACAATTAGTTTTTATTAAGTTACAGATCTGAGTGTTCCAGCACTAACATTCATCATGCCAATTTAACGCTTATTCAAAAATTAGTGTTACAGCCTGATTGCTTTCTTCAGATCATGATTCTTTGGACAAAAATATTAACAAGCTACTCTACATTTTTAAATTGGACTGAAAACTTGGACTGGTTTTAGGTGTTATTTTTAGTATATTCATGGTGACATTCTGTCTAAAGGTTTGGAGTTGAAGTGCTGACTTTTAGCAACCAAAAACATACATTCACTGAAAAAAAAAAATAAATAAATGGCCTGGAATTGCTCTTGTTGACCAAAGATCAGCAGAAACCACTGTATTGAACACTTCATTAGTTCTCAAAATCTGTGTGAAATACTTTAACTTTTTGCTGTTTACTATTGGAAAGTGTGTGTATTATTTCTACCACAAATTTTATGTGTACCTGACTTTTAAAAGAAATACTTAATTTCAAACTCAACAGTCTACATGTATCACTCACTTACCAAATGCAGTCCCAGCATCTTAAATATTCACCACGTTGAGTTGATAAGCTACAAATAGATGCAGAGAAAGTGCCGTGGTCTCATTTTCACCCAAATAGATGCTTTTACAATACAGTAAATCTGTTCTGTGGCAAAAACAGATTTTACTTGGTTACATACAAAAAATTGGATACATGAAAGTTCTGTTTTTTACGTTTCAAAAGAGAAAAAATCAGGTACGGTCCCTGTAATGAGAGTGTGTGCCTCTGCTCATTTGAGAGCCACGTATGGTTACATATGCATGCAGAGTCTGTGGACTGCATTTGGATTGAGGGGATCTGACTAGGTATTGTTGGCTGAAAAAAAAGACAACTCAACATGAATTACATAGACATAGACATATCTAACACATTTTTTTCAAGAAAGTAAAATACAAGCCTGAATATCCAAGGGTGTCGCAAGCAGACAATTATTTGACTTCATGGGGATTGTTTAGTTAACACATGGAGATACAGACTACACCTAAATTAAACACCACAACACAACAGCACCAATGCCTTGCACGTCGGCATTATCTGTCTATCTGTCTGCTTTTAGTTTTGTTTACAAAGCCTACTGTCTGTGCGAGTTCTTCATCTTCATTGTTCTCATTATTTGCACTTTTGTTCCAATCTCATCTTGCCTGTGGCTATTAGCATGGCTCAGCATATCGGCATAACCACCTTTGATTTTGCCATCTCTGCAGCATTTACGCAGTTTATTGAACTTTTGGGGCAGAGACGATATTGCTAACAACAGAAATACTACCAGCAGTGCATTATTCTTAAATATTTTTGTCAAACCATGTTTATTTACCCTTCGGACAAACAGCTTTGCTTGCATTTAAAGAAAGTCCCTAAAGTGCGTAGATGGATTACTGGAACATACTGGGCTCCAGAACAGGTGAAAGATTGACAACATTGCAATGAGAGGTGATTACTACTTTGTCACATGCAGCTCAAGAAAAGAAATGCATAATGGATTTAATCAACACATTTTCAGGAGTTTGTGGTCAATACAAGTGTCCATTGTCCTGTTTAGCCTGGTGTTTGATTTTCAACCAAAAGGTGAGTGTTACGAGCTTAAAAAACTATTGGCTAATGCGAGCGTGTGACTTAAAGGACACTTACTCTGCTACAGTGACTTTTTGGAGCTTTTAACCATTGTTCCATCTTCAAAAACATACTTGGAGTTCCAGCTTCATTCATGCTAGTTTGATGAATCCTGGTTAGAAAAGTCTCTCCCCTTCAACCATTAAATACTCTCCCTTCTGAATTTGCTTAATGAGTGATGTTTTTTGATAAGTGACGTGGTTCTGAGAATCTTCTGCACTGTCAAGTCCAAAAATCATTGTCATACTCGTCGTTCTGAGCATTTCTGCCGTCTATTCACGATTCGCGACAACTGCTTGGCTAATTAGCATTTCTCTTCTAATGTTTTTTTTTTTTTCTAAAACATGAGATGCTAAACTTAAGGTACTGAAGAGCTGTTTAATGACTAATAACAATACAAAAAATGCATGATATTTTTTTCTTTTTCCAGCTAAATCAGTTCTTGGTCAGAATGTGTTTTTTAAAAAGCTGTGAACTGTCGAACTTACATGTAACATCTAACTTGTGAAAGATCATTGCCTTCAGTTAGCTTTACCCCTCAGTACAACATGAATTAACAGCTCTAACAGATTATGGAAATCCCTTATGGTTGAGTAAAAATAAAAAGCCACCTCAAAAGAAGAGCACAAAACTGCTCTGGACGTTTGTCAAATCCAGCTGATCCAGGCACACGTGAAAACAGAAAAATAAATAGGCCTGGCGTTGTTTAATCACATGTTGTATGTCAAGTCTGAAATCCTTCAGATGTAATATTGGCAGCAAATCAATGGCAGAGTGAATGCAAATTAAATTGTCCAATTCCTATAGGAGACTTGAGCTCACTGGAGTCCAATCAAGAAGTAATGTCAGGATTTGATAAATGGCACTTGCTATAGCATTCAGTGTATGTATCTCAGCTTGTTTTGACATTCCTTGTTGGCGGTTTTGATAGAATTGACCTGAAGTGGTAGTTCCCATTCCGACGGGGCTTGAGCGGGCCGTGACCACAACTTTACTACGGCATAACAGTGTAATACGGCACCTCCGCCTCCACATACACAATCTACACATCAAATGAAAGCTTAAACTCTCGTCTTTCTGATTCTGCAAACAATTAACACGCGCGATAATCACAGCGCGTACAGTAACGCCGTTTTTGCAGAAAAGAAAAAAGCTGCGATTTGACGTTCCTTACCTTTGATAGCTCTGGTGAAGTCAAATGTCCATAGTTCCCGGCAAGATTGGTCTCATTCTGTCCGGTACAGGTCCAGTAAATATAATCCAGTAAAATGATAAGGTCCACAACATGTGTTAGATCCTCCGTGGCAAAAATACAGCAATAAAGTCTTCCAAACGTGACATCCATGACGCCATTTTCTTCATTTTTATTGGTTATTTCAGGCAGAAGATACTTCAGATAGCATAAACTGTGCTATCTAATGCTAAACGGGACCATTAGCTTCTGATTGACACTTCGTTTGGCCAATAAGCTGGGGTTGGGAGGACACAGGACCCCTGTAGAGCCAATCATTGCCTCAGACTACTCCACGTTTACGCACAAGTCTCGCCCCTCTCATATGAACCAGTCACATTGCACGTTGTCAGTGATGGATTAGGCTTATAGCCAATGAGCAGCTGAAAAGAAAGAGCTATAGAAAGATATGTTTTTCTGCTGATAGGGCTTCCAGGAACTGCGCGTAACGCGGAGAAGCCGAGTGAAACAGCTCCGTGCGTAATTTACGCATGGTTTACGCGCTGCTGTTTTTGAGTTATAAACACGACACAGCGGATAGATAAGCATAAATACACACATTGAGGAGTTGGACAAAGTTTGTAAAAGCTGTGACTCGACCGAAAGTCAAACTTTTGCGATCCAGTTTGGATAACGGGACTCCTGGCCACCGCGGACCCGGACATTTCCACGGAACGAACTTTCTCATAGGTAAGGGTTGTTTTAGTTTACACTTTATTGACATTGCGTGATGGAAATATAAGATGAGCTGACGTTAACATCTCACGTGTGCGCAGGACGGAGGCGTCTTGGACATCCAGTAAAGATACGGTTGTGCACGGTTGCGCACGGTTGCGCACGGCTGTGCGTGTGGGGAGAGGCGTGGAGTAAGTGACTTCATTTTGTAAATATAGAATTTGATGTAATGTATTGTGAGTAAAGGCCTGATTAGGCAGATAAATGGTGGAATGTTAGAATGAAATGTAATTATGAGGTGTGTATTTTACCACTACAACAATGGATCATAAGCACAGAATAACATTTTTGTTGTTTGTTCTTGATTTCACTCTAGACCTACATCAGAACCTGAGCTTGACCAAGAACCTGGTCCTTCCTCTTCAAAAAGGCCACAGATTGAGACAAGAGAAAGAACAGACAGATGTGCCGATACCTCCAGCCATCAAAGACTACAACAAGTATGTACACATGATATAATATTATATGACTTCATCCCATGTTGATTTCATACTTGTTTATTTCTAACATACTTGTGTTTTTCCTTTAGGTACATGGGTGCAGTTGATTTGTCTCATGAGCTGATTGCCTTCTATGAAGTTTGTATGAGTGTTATTTTGCTGAATATTGTAAATATACATATCTTTTTGGCTAATACAACTTGTTTTGACTACTTTTTATATAAAATACATGTTTCATGTTTTGTTTTATGAGGTAATATACATTTTCATAACTAATCATGGCTATAAAGTGTGTAGCTGAAGAATCTCCTTGATGTAAGCTTTCTATAGAGCCCTCATTGATGTCTGTAGGTTGAAGCATTCCAAAGTTACTGCATTTTTTCCATACGTTTTCCAAACATCTCCATTTGGATAGGTTTTGGATAAGTTTGGATAAATCAAAGTCCCTCTATAAAACGCCTAAATATATTTGCATAAAAATGAGTAGTAAATGCTCATTTTTACAGATAATCTAATCAGATTTGAAATATAAGTAGTCAACAAGATTTCCCATTGAGACATAATGTGTTTCAGGCCTCAGCTACATTCTACTGCTTTCTTCACCCCTATAATCACAAAAAAAATTAGGCGAGGAAAAAAAAAACACATTTTGGGGTGTTTTCCAAAGTGTATATCTCCTTACAAAACATACTTACTGTGATTCTGACAACTGTGGGTAAAACTTTAGGGGGTTACCTTCCAAAAAAACCCAAACTTGAGTGTGTGACCCTTAGGATTCAATAATGGTAATCATTTTAATTTGGAGAGGTTAGAACACTGACAATTTCATCAAAATCACCCGGATTGATAAGGGGTTAAACTGGCAAGTAAGGGATCTTTTGTGTTTAATTGGAACCGCTAAGAATCAATAGATGTGAAAGAGTAGTTCTAGTTGTTTGTTAACTGTAACTGTTATAGCATTTCTTTGTTGGTTTTCTTGATTTGACACATAATACACATCTTTACCACTAAGCAGTCAGTGGACAGTAAACTAGAATCTAATCAGACCTTGACTGTTATATCTTTAAAGTTGAACGACGTTGATTAGGTTTGCGGAACTTTTGATTCTTGTGTGCATTTTCTCCTTTGTTCCTGTTGTCTTTATAATCACTACTCTATTGCGAAAAGCTGCCTGTCGTCATGAAGATAAGCGAGATTTATTTTTGACATGTTATTCTTGATTCTATAGTGCGGGAACATATATAGCAGCGTTGTGTGTAAGAGCTATTAGACGTTGTGGTGTGTGCATTACTGTATCAAAGCTTGGTTGGGTGGCGCGCTGTGAATATATCATACAAACCCATAAATTATTGAAGAAGTGTGAGGATGGCGTGTGTGTTTTTGTGCTAGTCGAAGCTACTCTAGGCTCTAGCTTCATCCGGCTGCCATATTCTCTCTAATAAACGTGCACACAGACTTTCAGGAGTCACCACTGAGGCCCAGCAGGAAGCCTGACAGCTCCAATGCCTGTCTAATGATTTTTCTCCCATCTCTTCGGTTCGCTCAGCCAGGTGTGGCCCTGTACGCCAACAAGCTCGCTCCCCGGTAAATCAGCTGTTTGCCATATTGGGTGTTAAGGCTGATCCTGTTAAGCTGTTTACACGCTCCTTTAAAAACTCCAGCAACCCGACGACTGAAGCTGTGAACATCTCAGAGTCGAGGCACCTTTGGAGGCTGTGAGCACCACTCTGACAGAGCAAAAGGAAAGTTCAGGATCATACTTGTAAAGGTTAATATGGTGAAGTGGATCAGTGTCTATTTTTAGAATAGAGAAGGAATGTTAAAGGATATCATTATTTTCAGGATATTGATTGAGATCCATTCTCACAGAAGACACGTCTCAAGACTTGAAAGGAATACCAGTGTCCTTGGCAAGACACCAGGGACTTAGGGATTTGAATTCCTCCAAATTTTCTACAGAAAAAGTCATTAAGGTGCTGCTCTGGGTGAATGTAAGTGTTAAACTGGGCTGAAAGGTTCAACGTAACCACTTAGAGAAATATTACCTGTTAATTTTTGCTGTTAGTTATGATGGT
This sequence comes from Rhinogobius similis, assembly GCA_019453435.1. Taxonomy (NCBI): domain Eukaryota; kingdom Metazoa; phylum Chordata; class Actinopteri; order Gobiiformes; family Gobiidae; genus Rhinogobius; species Rhinogobius similis. The sequence continues at coordinate 13,296,776 of CM033625.1, read as the reverse complement.
AGATTAACTGTTAACAAAATCAAAATAGCAAAAGATTGATCTATTAATGCAACTATTTATAATGTTTTTCTAAATTGCGTGTGAAGACATTGGCCACACCTATAAACTGCCTGCAAGTGTTTTGTTGATTTGTCCATTGGTCATCAAAAATGCGCTGGAAGCCAGGCTAATGACACCCATCTGACCGGCATGAATAAGTGAGCGTGACATGAGATTAGTGATGTTCAGAGAGGTCGCTAGTGCAGAATGACAGCCATGTATGTTTTCATCATACATTTTTGTTTGTAAATAATACATAATAGTACAATTATGAATTTAATGTTGATTAACTGTAGCACAGGAGCTAATCGTTTTTATGACACATTACCATCTCAAAAAGCAGTCTGAATCTCAATAACCTTTAAGCAGTTCCTTGATCTTCTTTGGTTCTTTTCCCAAGGCAAAATAACATACGAATAATGCTAGTCAAGTTGGCTGCGAAGGCTTTAATAGTAAAATTGCATCATGTATTTTCGTGTATTCTGTTTCGAGGGAGATAGTCACAGGAGCCTTAAGCCTCGACATTACGCTTTCTAATCTTAGGTTTCTAGTAATTATGATAATTTAAGCAGATTCAGCTGCGGGACTCATTGTGACTGTAAATGAACGGGACAGTACAGAGCTTGTCAAGAGATAAAATATGTCCACCATAATAATAAGTGAAAAAAAGCTTTGTAGAGCATGCACTGGTGTCAGCCAGTATAATTAGGCAGATATCAAAGCTTTGGTTATGTATTTTGGTAATGTACAGCAAGTTCAGCCATATGTTGAGTTGAGGTTTTCCTTGTTATCAGAATATTGCTTTCAGTCAAAATGCTTACAAAGAGTGTTCTTGTTTTGTGACTGCAATAGATTTAATCCCATTATGGTTGGAAATGATCTTTACAAGTCTGTTTATGCTTCTTTGAAACCAATTGCAGACGAGATTCTGGGGCGCGTAGGATCACTTCATTAGGACAGCTTGCCTCGCCACAGGCCAACTGGCTCCCAGTCAAAACGCTCTCTCCAGTTCTCACATACAGTGTCTCTATCTGCCGTGTCTCCCTCATACATATTTGTGGGGCTGCCAGCTTTGTGTGTGTGCTCCCAAGATTAAGTTGTACAAGTGATGGACTGGAAAAAGCACAAGAATTGGCAGAGATAAAAATATCTTGTCTTTGGTCTTGATCTAGAGGCGGCAGCGGCTCAGTGGTGAGTCGTGAGTGGTGGTGAGTCGCGTCAATCCCAGCTCGCAGGGCAAGCATACTGTCATTGTGTCTTTGAGCAAGACACTTCTTCCACCTTACCTATTGTGGCCCCTTCACTTCTGTCAGTATATGACAGAATAGCTGACTAGAGAAGTAGTTTACTGCCCGTGAGTGTGGTGTTTAGTCCCATGTTCAGTCCCAATTGTGAGTTGATGTTACTTGACAGCCCAAAACTTTGCAACTTTCAGTTAATTTCCAAAAGGTCTTGAAGGTACATGTCCAAACCATCTTCTCATGGCCCCCTCTCACACAATGCCCCTCTATTGCCTTTGTTCTTAACCCTATCCATCTATGTCACTCCCAAAAGGTAACCTCAAGATGAATTCAGTTATCAGTGTTACATTACATTACAGAACAATGTTGTGTAATAAAGGCTCAACAAGGCTCTCCCAACTTGTGTTTTTGTGCATTAACTGTGAGTGTGAGTCAACTGCGCAGGCAGCGAGCTGCAGACAGTCAAGTGACCACTTTCAGCAGTAATAGTTCAAGTGCAGGTGATTTGCTGTGAAGTGGATGGTGGATGGAGATTTAACTAGTTTATTAAGCACGTAATAGGCTTACTGATGCTTTCGCACAAAAATCCACTTCCAGAGGCAGAATTGTCTTTGCGGGATTAAAACAGCTAAACAAATATGATAGAATTTACTTTGCATACATAACAGATCCAGTCAATAACTTTTGCTTTTACCAGTACACGAATTACCACTTACTGACTCCAAAAAATTCACTTGGGAAACACAATGAGGCAAAAGGTTTACATTGTTTGATCTCATCCATAATTATAGTTAAGTTCAAATGTCAAGCTATGACATTTGAATAATCTAAACCAAGGGAATTTCTGAAAGGCGCACTAATACTAAAGGGAAACCGTTATAAGTGAGTTAGATCACTTGCCGCATTGCAAGGTCATGCTTGCATTTAGAAATTGTCCATTGTATTCTTGTATAAAGAACACCTCCTCCTTGGTTACATTTATTTGTGTATATGACCAAACATACATCTGATGATGGATGTAAGGTTAGGGTTAACAATTAATGTTTTTTGAGTTCTGTGCTGATGGCATCTCTTTATCTCTCTCAAGCAAGTTGATTTATTTCCAACACGTGAGACAAAAAACAAAACCTGGACTGAAAAGGAGTTTAAAGGCGCACTAAGACTTTTAAAAACTTGTTACCTCCACCACAAAAGTTATTTAGTGACTTAAAAACTTTTCTGGGGGAGGTTATATCCCCTGCTGGTGTATAGACCTGTTATTGATATGCCTACAAAAAAAAATCCATAGAATGTAAATGTATTAATCTCCATGAAGTTAAGGCAAGTTACAGGTCAGATCTGTTGAGACAGCCCTGCTCAACCTAAATGTAATTGAATAAATGCAAAGTAGATTCATGTAATGTCCTTCAGTGAAACGTTCCAGGCAAAGCAATAATATCTCCTTGAGACCTGCAGGTTGTGGAACCCCAACTAAAGTCACATAGTGCACCACTGACTGAATTAACCATATGCTGCTCGGACCTGTTGTTCCTAAAACGTCTGGCCAAAATGATTCTAATTTCAAACTGTAGCTGTTTCTGAACTCTTTGGAGCACAAACTATTGTCTGGACTCTTTGTGAAGCTAGGACTCTGTGGTTTTGGCCTCTGGTGTCTGATTTACTCTGATTCCACTTGGAAACAAGCTCTGCAAAGAGGAATATCAGACTTTAAAGTCCGCCTAAATTGTCTTTGTGAAATATTTATTTATTTTTTATTTTATTTTTTGGTCGGGACAGTGAATGTTAATGAACATACATGATATACATGCTGTAAACACACCAGATTGTAGCCTTGGGCTAATTTCCATCTGTTGTCCCGCATTCACTCTCATTCATTCACACACAGACAGACAAAGACAAACAACCATTCACTCTCACATTCATCCACTACGGGCAATTTAGAGTTGTCAATTAACCTACACAGTCATGTCTTTTGGACGGTGGGAGGAAGCCGGAGAACCCGGAGAGAACCCACGGTAACACGGGGAGGACATGCAGACTCCACCCAGAGAGATCGTGTGATGTTGGGGTGGTCCGGGATTCGAACCCACGATCTCCTTATTGGGAGGCAGAAGCTCTAACCGCTCTGCCACCGTGCACCGTGCACAAATATATGAAGAAGTGAAGCTGGTGTCTTTAGATTTTGCCTGAATGACACTACTTTTGGCTTTTGTTGGGTTTTGACAATTCCTATTTCCAAAGCTGAAGCTAATTTAACAAAAAAATGTTTTAGGGACTTGTAATAAAGTAAGAAATTCCAGGCAGAATCCATATAACATTTTTTATATGGATTTTTAAATATTATTTAATTTAATGTAATTTTGGAGTAGAAACTGACTCTAATTCATCCCAGAATCTTTGATTTGACTGAAAATAAGTGGGTTACAGCTTTCTTTTCATATTGAACATGTCCAGCAGCTTGATAGTTTCCTTAAATCAGATGGTGGATGAAAAGGAATAAATCAATAAAAAATCCAACGTCCCGCTGGTGGGACGCCAGAATAACAACTGTTAAATGACTTTGTGGCCACCTGCTTGTGCCCAGTTTAGTCAGAAGAGGGTCCTTTGTACGTGGATGTGAGTCCGCTGGGAAACCAGGTGTCATAGTAGGGCAGCTGTGGCTCCAGTGCAAACTGTTGTTTAGCTGTTGGATAAGACACTTCACCCACATTGCCTAGTATGAATGTGTGTGTGATTGTTGGTGTTGGTCGATGGTGTAGATTGGCAGCCTTGCTTCTGTCAGTCTGCCCAAGGGCAGCTGTGGCCACAGTAGTAGCTAACCACTGCAGAGTGTGGAGTGAATGGAAAGTGAGTGCTCTTTGAATCACTGTTGCCATCAAGAGTGAGTGGTTAGAGTACTCCGATACAATATCCACTGTGTCACCCACTCAGAAAACATCAACATTCAGCAGTGTTGGCCAAAGTGACAAAAGATAAAATCTTGGAGACAGCGATAGAGGGAGGAAAGCTGAATGGTGGAAATCTGAGCAAGAATGCACAAATAAATCTGGATCCCGTTCCCGAGGTGTATAGCTGGTTTTCTGCACATGGTGGACATTATGGCAGAACAGAATTATATCCACTAGATTTGGCTCAAATTCAGCAAATGTGTAAAAATGCCTGTAGCGTGGAGGAATCACACACAATAAAATTAAGCAATAAATCCCTTTCAGCTTCATCAGATCTGCCATTTCGCTAGGATCATATCAACAATTTCAAATACCAGTTCTGTCAAATAGAGGGGCTACACCAAAGTGACCCGTTTGCCAGAGCTGACCAGAGGCACTGGATTTGATAAAAACAAGTCATGAAGGCCAAATCGATTCACTATTAAACATTTAAAAGGCCAAAGTGGCCTATGCGTAATTTTAAACCACTTTTGTGCCTAATTAGCAATTGTTCTGGGAAAAATGTGAAACTATAGCACACTAAATGGCTGCCTGGAACTAGCAGTTTAGAATGCCTCTGTCAAAATACCTTAAAACTGATTGTTCATGTTTTTAATTGCAATGGTTTCTTAACAACTTCAAATGTATTTGTTACATGGTCTGCCTTTACAAACAAGGTGCTACATCTCAAAGGGCCATCAATGTTGTATTGATGCAACGGTAATTGCACAATATCTGCTTGCATGCTTTTCAGTTGCAGTTGTATTGCATTGCATATATTCTTTTTCATTCCATTTGACACATTCATTTACTCTGTCAGGTTTGGCATGGTTTGTTGGCGAACTCTTAATTCACTGAACTTTTGCCCCCCAAAACAAAATATTCTTTCGACTGCTTTTCAAATGAGATCAACAAAAAATCTCAACGCATAATAACGTGCCTGACTCTTGAGCCCCTCTGCCATATGCTCATAGCAGAGTTCTTGTCAGCGTTCCTCTGTCTTAGCGCTGGCTGGGTATAGATTGTTAAGAAATCCAAACTGCTCCGCATGGATTGTTGGTTGAGCCTGGAGGGACCAGCCGACAAAGCGCAGTGGGTGGCAGCCTCACAGCATCCAGGAAGACTTCTCTTACCGCCTTCTACTTCATTTGAAATTAAGGCTGAGTGACAGATGAAATAATATCCATATAGTTTTATAAAAGCACACACTGCGCTTGGAATAACAGCATTAAATTAAGTGAGAAAACAACTGCAAAATTGTTCTGGTGTCGAAATGTGAGATGAGACATGCTGATTTTCCTTAACTTTTTGGCATTATCTTACCTAAAGCTCTTCACATGACTGAATATGTAACCTATTGTTTTTAACGCCTATTCACTTTTTGAGTCGTTAAAATGTCACCTTTTAAATCAAATCAAATCAATTTATTTTTATAATGCCCAAAATCACAACAACAGTCACCTCGATGGGCCACAGGTAAAAGCAGTTCAGATAACTGTCCCAGAATGCCCCTGTCCTTTGACCCTCCTTCGCGGCGAGGAAAAACTACAAAAAACCCCATGGGAAAAAGTAGAAACCTCGGGGAGAACCACAGTGAAGGAGAGATCCTACTCACGGACGGACAGGCTGCAGATGAACTAGGACTGGACGCATCCACTTTGACTGTGGAGCCAGAACCACTCAAGAGGGAGGTGGCTTTAAAGAGTTCCTCCAGGCGGACGAGGAGCAGTCCACCAGTGTAGAGAGATCCTCCAGCAGGAGATGAGGAACAGTTCATCTAAGTAGATGGAGTTCGTCCAGGCAGACGAGGTGTGGCTAATCCAGGGTTGAGGGAGTTCCTCCAGGCGGGTGGCGCATAGATCGCCCAGTGTAGAGACTCGATCCTCCAGACAGATGGGGTGGGCGGGTCGTCACTCGAGCAGCCGCCGCAGTGCCTGAAACAGTCTCCACCCCCCGGGCGAAGTGGAGAGAAAGCGACACATCTGAACACCAATGAACAGACTACAGTTGAAGTAATATTAAATATTGTTGATAGGTAAAGTAGGAAGAACCAGAGGATAGTGTTCAAGCTGCCATACTTCCCCAGCAGAATTGCTCCAAGGGCAGCATAGCTAAAACTGTAGGTTTTTATTTCTGTTCCTAACTGGCCTGACCATAAGCTATTTCAAAGAGGAACGTTTGAGCCTGGTCTTAAATGTAGAGACTGTGTCGCCTCTTTTACATGAACAGGGAGCTGGTTCCATAACATAGGAGCTTGGTAGCTAAATGCTCGACCTCCTACTGTGCTTTTAGAGACTCTGGGGACTAACAATAGTCCAGCATTTTGAGAATGAAGAGCTCTGTTTGGATGGTACGCTACTATTGCATCTTTGAGGTAGGATGGGGCCATATTGTTTAAAGCTTTATAAGTCAGGAGGAGGATTTTAAATTTGATTCTAAACTCAACAGGAAGCCAGTGAAGAGACTAACACTGGTGAAATATGATCTCTTTTTCTAGTACCTGTTAATAATCTTGCTGCTGCATTTTGAACCAGTTGAAAGCTTCTTATAGAGCTTTTAGGACACGCTGTAAACAGAGCGTTACAATAGTCTAATCTGGATGTGACAAATGCATGGATGAGTTTTTCGGCATCGTCTCTGGGCAGGATTTTTCTAATTTTTGGCTATGTTACGTAAATGAAAGTAGGCTGTTTTACAGGCTTGATTTATATGAGCTTTGAGCGAGAGATCTTGGTCAAATAGGACCCCAAGGTTTCTTACAGTAGAGCTGGGGGGCTACAGTGATATTGTCCAGAGAAACTATCTGGTCAGATAAGGAGTCTCGCAGGTGCTTAGGGCCCAGCAGAATGACCTCGGTTTTTTCAGGGTTAAGGAGCAGATAATTAAGAGTCATCCAAGTTTTTATGTCTTTCACGCAGGCACTAAGTCTGTCTACTTGATGGGTCTGATCAGGTTTCATTGATAAATAAAGCTGAGTGTCATCTGCATAGCAGTGGAAGTTAATGCCATGCTTTCTGATGATCATACCTAAGGGCAGCATATAAAGTGTGAACAGAACTGGACCAGTACTGAACCCTGCGGCACAATCGTAGGTTACTTTAGAACATGGGGAAGATCTCTGGTTTACATTAACAAACTGGTACCTATCAGATAGATAGGATTTAAACCAGCTAAGGGCGGTTCCACTGACACCTATATCACATTCTAACCTCTGCAGTAGAATGTTGTGGTCGATCAAACGCTGCGCTGAGGTCCAACAGAACCAGGATTGAGACCTGTCCATCATCAGCAGCTAATAACAGATCATTTGTGACTTTAACTGAGTGCAGTTTCAGTGCTGTGGCACGATGGAACCCTGACTGAAAAACTTCAAATAAATTATTGTCCTGCAGGTGGCGAAAGCTGTTTAATCACAACTCTTTCAAGGATTTTAGAGACAAAGGGCAGATTAGAAATAGGTCTATAGTTTGCCAGTATGTCGGGGTCTAGATTAGGCTTTTTCAAAAGTGGTTTAATCACTGCATATTTGAAGGACTGAGGGACATAACCGCTTTCTAGTGAAATATTTATTATATTAAGAATGGGATTTATAATTAGGGGGAGAGGGTGCACGGTGGCAGAGCGGCTAGAGCTTCTGCCTCTCAACAAGGAGATCGGGGTTCGAATCCCAGACCACCCAACATCGTGGTCTCGAATTCCGAATCACCCCCAACATCACACGATCTCTCTGGGTGGAGTCTGCATGTCCTCCCGTGTTACCGTAAGGTTCTCTCCGGGTTCTCCGGCTTCCTCCCACCGTCCAAAGACATGACTGTATAGGTTAATTGATAACTCTAAATTGTCCCTAGTGAATGAATGTGAGAGTGAATGGTTGTCTGTCCTTGTCTCCGTCTCTGTGTCAGCCCTGCGACGAGTTGGCCACTGTCCAGGGTGTACCCCGCCTAAGGCCCAAAGTCACTGGGATAGGCTCCAGTCACCCGCGACCCCTAACGGGAATAAGCGGTAGAAAATGAATGAAAAATGAATGAATTAGGGGGAGAATTTCTTTGAGGAGTCTACTTGGGATTGGGTCTAAAATACAAGTTGATGTTTTGGAGGACATAATGACTGAAGTTATCTCTGCCTGATCAACAGCAGTGAACCTATCTAGTATTACTGAAGGATTTGTATGGGACACTAGCTTTGCAGTCTGGGCTTGCTCAGTACTAATAGTGGGAGTCATTGCATTTAGTTTATCTCTAATAGTTGTGATTTTGCTGCTAAAGAATAGAAGAAAGTCATTGCAGCTTAGAGTAACTGGTATTGAGGGTTCTACTGCGCTGTGACAGTTTGTCAGCCTGGCTACAGTGCTGAAGAGAAATCTAGAGTTATTTTTATTTACTTCTATTAAATTTGAATAATATCTGGTTTGAGCCTTACGCAGAGCCTGCTTATAAGACAGAAGGCAAGTTTTCCATTCTTTTAGGGATTCTTCTGTGTGGGAGCGGCGTAAGGATCTCTAGTTTTCTTACCCTTTGTTTGTGAGAACGAGTTCTTCATTGTACCAGGGAGGCTCGTTTGGCCCGATTACTTTCTGTTTTAGTGGAGCTGCAACATCAAGAGCAGCTTTTAGAGAGTTGACCATTGAGTCAACAGAGTTATCAATAGCACTGGGACTGGCGCTGTTAATCGACAGGATCACATGACGTAATATTAAATATTGGTTCTATTATTTCTCTGAACTTTAAAATAGATTTTTCCAGATATTGTCCTTTTTCATTATAGTTTTTAGTCTGAGGAGCTGGATAGTCCTTAAGAATAAACTGAAAGGTAATTAGGAAGTGATCTGACATTATTGGGTTTTGGGGGAAGACATTTAGGTCACTAATCTCTATTCCATAAGTTAGAACCAGGTCCAGAGTGTGCTGGTGACTGTGGGTTGGTTTATTTACATTTTGAGTGAAACCAATGCTATCTAATAAAGCACGCTAAAGGCATTACTGAGGCAATTATTTTCATTCACATGAATGTTGAAATCCCCAACCACCACAATATTTTCCCAGTCTAATACTAAATTTGATAGAAGTCAAAGAATTCTGTTAAGAACAGTAAGGACCGGAGGTCGATGGATTATTATGAGCAAAACAGCTTTTTGGTTTTTCCAGTTTGGGCAGGTGATGGACAGGATCAGGCATTCAAATGAGCAAGACTCACGATTACTTTTAGTAATTTTAGACTCAGGAGTAAACTAGAATGTGAGATTACTGCCACCCCACCTCCCGGCCTGAGCTCCTGGCAGCTTTGAAAGTTAACATGACTCTGTGGGGTGGCCTCATTTAATCTGACATAATCATCTTGTTGAAGCCAAGTTTCAGTTAAAGCTAAAAGATCAATATTATAATCGTTAATTAATTCATTAACTAAAAGTGATTTGGAGAAATTGACCTAATGTTTAGCAATCCACATTTTACATGCTTATTTATTAGTTTATTTGTATCATGTGTAGGGATTATTTGTATTAAGTTATTTGGTCCTGACACCTAAATTATCTGTATTTGGATCTGACTTATTGGCGTTATTTACACGAGGGACGCACAGTCTCTATTTGCTTTGACTCTGAACACTTGATCTGTGACAGCAGCGGGCGAGCTTATGGCGACAGAGAAGAGACTCTGCACCCGGGACTCATATTTAGAGCGTCACTTTAGGCGACTAAGGCTATCGCCAAATTCGAACTAAAAGTGATGTACCCTCGAAGTCGGATGGATGCCATCCCTGCGTATGAGCCCGGCTTTCCCCAGAACGCACTCCAATTGTCAACAAAGACTACGCTTGTTTTGGGGGCACCAACTAGACAACCAGTATTGAATGCTGAAAAAGCGGCTGTACATTTCAGCATTGACCCGATTGGGGAGGGGACCAGAAAATATTCACGGTATCTGACATCGACTTCGCAATTCACACACCGCTCCAACCTGCAATTTGAGCACTTCTGATTGTCTCCGGGTGTCATTACCACCTCCGTGAATCACGATACTGACGGAACCTCTGACTACTCTGTTTTAAAAGCCTAAGGTTTCGCTTCGATGTCACCCATTCTGGCCCCCGGATAACACCTAACTGAGGCTGCTGGCAGCTTCACGTCTCTGACTATGGAACTTCCAATCACCAGAGTGTCACGTTCGGCGGGCGTGTGATCGCCGAGTGGGGCAAACCTATTGCAGACGGGAAGCTTATGGTGCACTAAAGGCTGGCGTTTAGCGCATCGATCCCTCCGAACTGTCACAAATCTATCCCTGTCTTGTTCCTGGTCTGGTCCCGGCTGCGGGGAGGCGCTGGGGCTGGTCTTATCCTGAGGCTTAGCCTTGCTACCGCTAACACTGCTAACTATGCTAACACTGCTACCTGCGGCGCGGTCCGGTAAACCTGATGCTACGACCTGGCTATAGCAAACGCAAACGCAGAATAGACTTACCGGATGTGACGTCAGCTTCCGGTTTTACCTATCAGCATTTCAGTTAACATGGACTGCACCAACTTTCAAGATGGAAAAGTTGATGATTTGTACTTGCCACGATCAAATACTATTTACACTTAGATTTATCTTAATTTGGAAGTCATTGTTATGTAATAATGTTGCCTGACCAGCCAGTCCCTCCTACTTTCTGTCTGAATAGAGAAGGGTCTGGAATCGGATCAAAAGGGGGCGTCAAAAAAAAGTTCCCTAACTTGGGATGTTCCAACCACAGCCGCTAATTTGTAGCACAACTCTCAAATTTGGAACACATCTACTCCACTCTTAATTTCCCTCAGAATGAGTTTAGGTTTATAGGGTTCTGCAGAAATCCGCTCCCTTTCTCAGTTCTCTGTGTCAATTTTTCCTCGCAAGCCTCTATGTTTTTACCCATAACTGACTGTGCATTTCTTTGGTTGGTTGTGTCAAACTAAACGTCCCATTTCAATTTATTTCAATTTTACTTTTTGGGGCATAATCTGATTGCTGACATAAGACATTTTCTTAAACCAATCATTCTTAAATCGAATCCTTTGAAAAATTAAACCCTCCTTCCTTGAAAACTGTACGTTGTGGTTGATGAACAAGAGCTTTGGATGCGATTGGACATAAAAAATCCAAACTTTGAATGCGATTGGACATAAAAAATGTCACCTTTTTCCATGGTAATCATTCAAGTATTTTGCTTACTATGCAGTTCAACCTCAACACTGCCTTGACCGCCGTTTTTGTGATTTCATCTGCTTCAAACCTGGACTACAATGAAGCTCTAGATAATAGACCAATTCCACGGAGACCTCAATGTCTGGGTCAGAAGAAGGCAATGTAATTTGGTAGTCTAGCATTTTAGAAGCAGCTAATCATTTTTGCTCCTCCTTGGCTAAAACGCCTCACTGCGTGCTCATGTACGATGTCTTGATCATCACTATTTTCTCATTCATTAGCCCTGTAATACAATTTTTTTACCCTTTTACAGCAGTGAATGGCATTATCCAGCGCTCTAATTTGAAAATGGCTGGAGGCTTGAGAGGTTCCCTGCACTGAATACAATATCAGTTGGGGTAAATTAAATCAAATTGTTGTCTATATTGCAAAGGCTGAATAGAGGTCTAATCAAAATGTCGCTGTGGCTCCTGTTCCCAAGGCGATTCTGACACCATTTTGGAAAGGCCGCGCCCATTCGAATTGAATCAGGCGCCTTGTTTTTTTTAATGCATGCAACCTTGGCGTGGCTCTAAAGGTGTCTGCAAAGAGCCTGTTGTGAGATGCCAACAGTGACATTTTGCACATAATAAAGCTCTATTATGTGTGCTCTTATCACAAACCTGAATGGAGAGAAGCCGAGTCATTTTGGGCCGGTCAAAAACAGACCACAACTGAAAGCATTCAGGAAATTAATTAAAAGTCAAAAGTTGGACTGAGCAAAGAGGGTAAAAGGGAGGTAGCGGTGGAATTAGATTGGACAAGATTATATGTGACAGAAAGAAAAGGGCACTGAGGGTTTGATAGAATTCAGTAAAACGTTCAATTTTGTTGTGTTTTAGAAGGTAAATATATCCATCAATAACAAATGAAAGACTTAATTATTTATCACGCTGTTCATGAGTTTCAGTATCCTGCCATTGACGCCATTTTGAGGAGTTTTTTTATTGTTCATTAATATTGTTCCAGCTTTTATGCAAAACAATTGATAGACATATAATTATCATGACAGGTCTAGCAAAAGTCCAATTTTTTCATCACTCAAGCCTTAGTTTTTTGTTTGTTTGTTAGTTTTTAATGCAATTTCTAGACATCATGTTGATTCTATAATCCGTCTTCAATTCAAATTCACAGTTAGATTGTTGAGATTTACCACCTAATAATAGCTTGAATCTGATCTTTTCACCAAAATGTTCACAAATAAGACGGGAAGCCACACACTAAAGGCTCTGGGTCAAACATAAAGGATAGGCCAATGAGCTAAATGATGGAAAATGAATGAATAATGAATCCCGTTGTTCAAGGTCAGATTTATTATTCACAGAAGAGAGTGGTCTTCTTGTGAGTGGGAGGAGTTATAGGCCGAGCGGTGACGGGGACTATGCTTTTGTTTCTTATACGAGACACCGGACATTTGTTCCAGCCTCCAACCTGCGCTAAGATAAATACATTTCAAGGATGAGCAGCAGACAAAGAGTTTAAGACCTGACAATAGAGCCTAATTTGTGCAGAAATGGCTGTGTGCCACATCTTCATTTAGACTTCCAGCTGTTTCATATATCAAGTCTAGGTTATGGTAAATAACCACCAGACGACACCAAAAGTCTGTTAGAGAATTAACCATAAGAAAGAAAAAGTGCATTTAAAAAAACACATATGGAGGCGCCAACAGCAGTTTTTAGATCACATTAGTTGTAAAATGGCTAAGAAAATGAGGTGATATGAAATATGTTTTTGGTTTTTTGCAACTTGTTCTAGTGATTTTTTTTTTTTGCTGACTCTGTTGGACTGTGTTCTCTACTGTTCTAAAACTAAAAAATATGAATTAATAAGAAACGCAACGACAATCCATTTGTTTTTCTGTTTCTGTTTGTTTAGTTTGTGGCGTGACTGTATTATTCATCATGCTTCAAAATTATCACGACTTTGCAAAAACTCCAACAGAAAGAACGGGGCTGGAAATAGGGTTGATAACACTGTTAGAGACCAGAACCAGCCGGCCGCTGTCGTGCACAAAGCCAATTCAATCCCTTTCTCATCTTCCAGTCCATCTATTCACACACTCAAATAAATTCTCCCGACCAAAACGTATTGTATTGTGACACAAATACTTATGTGAAGTGAATGCATCCTGTCATCCGAGTGGTCCACTGAAACGGCATCGGCATATATATTGCATTTACCATCAGCCAATTCATTCATGGTCAAATCTTCAGTAGTGTGGCTGCGAAGAATACAAAATAAGCGTAATACAAAAGAAAAACAAAAAGAATGTGATCAGGGGTTCGAGGGCAGCCGCGGAGACGTCAGCTGAAACAGTACGGCACTATATCCGCTTGTTAAATTGCGCAGTAATGGGGTCCGGGTGAAGTCAAGTGTTGAAGAATGGACCACAGGATGTACGGCGTGTCAGAGCAGCCATTGCCTCGTGTTGCTCTGTGGGGTTGTGTGCTAATAGGAGTTTTTTTCTTTGATTAGCGAAGGTTGATTGGGTCATATTGCAAGTTCACAACAGCCAGTCCGCTCATTATCACGCACCGCACGCACCCAAGCACACATATATAGAACAGGCGGATAAACAGATAAATGAATGACCACGGCAGAGCGGCGGGGGAGAGCAGAGGAAATAGTGGGGGAGGGGAAGTGTGGATAAGAAAAATCCAAAAGAAAACGCAATTAGGGGAGAAAATCATAGAGATATAGTGGATAATTGCAGGTTGGATCTGGTGAGAAGAGATAACTAGAAGAGCACTTAAGGACAAAGGCCAATTAAAATCAATGAGATAATTTTCACCCCTTTATCCAACCAATTTGATTGCGACCCAACGTTGCGCTTTTTACTGTCTATTTCTGTGAGTTTATTAGAACAGTATGTAAAAGAAAAAATCCTAGGTCACTGGATAAATTAGGGCTAAAACAAGTAATTGACTATACGCAACACACCGATCATTGAAATAATCGTCGACAAATTTCATATACGAACAATCGTCATCTGGACTACAACCAGAATCCAAAATGTTGTGTGCCGAGCAAAGAAGTTGTGTGAGCAAAGAAAAAAATAACAAAATACACAGGAAACCTCAAGATCACTTTAGCATCATCAGGATCATAAAAATGTCATGGTCTTTTGCAACCTAAATAACTGATAATAATCGAAAGACATATAGATAGATAGTGCAACCCTTTAATTGTATCTTGGGAAGCCAAATATTTATTTTAGATTTTTAAATTCTAAGATAAGTGTATTATTGTTTTTTCATAGTTGGCCAACCTGAAGAAGCCCTTTCAGCCCTTTAAACCAATCACTACAGCAAAGAGTAAATTGTCTTTTGACCCCAAGTGATTATAAGCCAATCAAAATAAAGGCAATAGAACCACTTTGGCTTTAGTGCAACTTGTTACACCATTCTCCATTTGAACTAACGGGCATAAAATGGACTTGGGCAAATTGGAAAGGACCAGCCTTGTGGAACAAAGCGAACAGAAATGAGACGAGCTGAAGGGGCTGATCAATCATTGGACTGACAGAGTTAAAGGGACGGGCGTGAGAAGGTAATGGGAGGTCATGCTTCTCGAGGTCCTGCACTGCCATGAGCCACTGCCCCTGATTTTAGACAGCCCTAATGAGCACCTAACATGAAGCACTACTGTATGTCTTAATGTAGTCTATTAAGAGGTCGATTTAAGAAGTATAGACTCTCAGAACGCACTGTCTCCATTTGAGGTCGAAAGAAGCCGCAAAATGTATTTGTCTTTCTATATTCTACATTAGAAGTGGGCCAAGGCAGGTCACATAAAGAGCAGTTGGAACAAGAGCGCCTTTAACCTTCACTATTCCCAGAAGTGATACAGTAGGAGTGCACTATCGGGGCTTTCAGGAGAAAAGGAGTGCTTGAGAGAGTTTTTGAATCTGAAAATAGATATAGCAGTAGTAATATAGCAGGATACTAGCTGAGACCATTTAAAATACTGTTTCCATTGCAATATCTTGGGGTGCCATTCAGAGACTTTGTTGGACGAATCATAAACTAAAACTCAAAATAAAAGTTCACAATGCTCGCCTGTTTTACAATTAATCTGTGAAAGCCTCATGATATTCTCTTCTGTTCTTCAGACTCACAATTGGATGAAACTGCTAAAATGTTTTTAATCGGTTCCATAACTTTTTAAAAACAAACTAAATGTTCGACGCGTCTTGCTCGTTATCACCATTGCCAAATCGTTTACAACAAATCTTTAATGGGCTCAGCTTGAACAAATTGACATGCTTTTAGTAGAGTTAAGATTAATAGCTCCCGGGGTGTCTCACTGCGATGCCATATGGATCATTACATAAATAAATACAGTTACAGCTGGTGCAACACTCCAGAGACTCGTTGGAGGTGTGGCTCAAATTCTGGGCAAATCGTCGTGTTGTCTGACTTCTTTTATAGCGCCGTTCCCACCAGCAAACCAACCATAACGTTATGAGAAATGATGTCCGACCGACCGGCCAGTACAAACCAGGCCTTCACTGCACACATTTTGACATGGCCAGAATTGATATTGTACACTCACAAGGACACAGACCGCCATCAAGATTTCATTATCGCCATCTCACAGCGCCCGACAGTCAATGAACTTGCTACATGACTTTTACCACCCAATTTGTGCGGGGCTTTCATGTGCTGAAAGGAGCGCTGGGCAACAATGGAGGACGGAGAAGTGGAGGCAGTCTATAAAAGTTGCACTCCTTCGAAAACCACTCCAGAATGGTGAAAGATATTGGAAAGATTGGAGACATAGGAAATTGAGACACTGTAAGGAGATTAAATGTAGTTATATACACTTTAGAATGGAAGGACAGACAGTAAAAAAGGGAAATCAATGAAAGGGAGACAGGTGGGTGAGGTCAATGTTAACTGCTTTGGTCCGACGTTCTCCCCGAGACCTATCACGGCCTATCTGCCCGGTGTAGCGGAACACACAGAGCCATACGCAGCCTGCAGAGTGGACAGGCTAAATGGAGAGGAATAGTGGGGCTGTAAGTGGCTGCAGGACGGAGAGAGGGATGACGCCAATGTCTCAGATGAAAAGAGCCGAGGGAGATTGCCCTGTTGAGTCACGGAGCGTTGGAATGATTCAAGCAGTGAACAATGGTTTACTTCTTTTGTAGAGCATGTGGTGTAGTTTTATTTCTTTGTATTCATGCATAAAATCAACTCCTTTCTAGTTTTCTTTCTGGTTGTTCTTATAAGTGACTGGAGCACAAGAGCTTATACTGGAACCTAGATGCAACAACAAACATTTATATGGTATGCGTTTTTTGGTCAATTAAGCTCAAGCCAGAATTTAAGAATGAATAATGTTAGGATTCAAGATTTTGTCAATGCCTGCAGTGTGTGCCATGTTGCAGAAAAGGGATTGCAACCCATTGTCTTGTGTTAAAACTGGGCAATGTGTTTAATGGCACTTTTGAACACTAGAACACTATATTTCTTGAGGGGCAAGTGTTGTAATTCTCTTTTAACCAGGATAATGATTAAATCGGCCGTACCACATCCCATATCCAATCCTGAACTCAGCCAGGAGCCTGTACTGCCTGGTGTGGTGGTATAGTGCCTGCCGTTGGATCAACAGGAGACAGCTGATACACTGCGTTCAAATACTGCTAATAGTCGAAAAAATGAACTATTAATATTTTAGCACATGCATCTCTGGTAAGGGACTGGAGGCGCTAACTACGCTGAAGCTAACACAGTCCATTGATTTACCCAAAGGTGTGAACACTCGCCGAAGTCATATTTTGCATAATTGATCAACATGCAAATGAATCATCGAGCACCTGTTAGCATAGGTGAGGATGATGTGTCAGAAACTGTTAGCCCCGCCTACTCATTCTCTTCTCTCGCGGCGATGTTGAACCATAATAAATGAATAACTATGTGTGAGTTTGCACATGATTCTCATCCAACAGTGACTCTGATTGGGTGTAATTATCAGTCCTTGGTGGATTGCTGGTTCTCATCCAGCAAATAAATGCCTTAAAGTGTATCCATCGTTTTCCAAATGATGAAAAATGAGACGTCTACAGAAAGTCACCTATAACAAGAAGCTGAAACAATGTCATTAAGTGTCTTTGGTTTGTTTTGGGCAAATGGTTGATTTTACAATATTCTGTATGAATTAAATGTGTTTTCCTGAACTTAAAGAAATATATGTTAGGTAGAGGCCGTTTAAGATGATTCTAGGATATGTCAAAAATGTTCATGATCACAAAAATTGCTGTTTAAGTCAAAGATACTCATAGTTTGCCCTAGTTTTGTCCAAGTTTAAATCTTATCATCGAGCCTGAGACCGAACACAGGATACGGTCTGTGCTTCTGGTATTTGCTCTTTACTTGTAATGGCTCGGTGTCATGAGATGTTTTCGGGATCACTTCTCTTGAAATAAGAAGTTCCGCTCCCATCCTTCAGAGTCACTCATGTTGATTGACAGAATCCCCAACAGAGCGAGGGCTGACAGAACTGGAGGAATCCTGTTTATTTGCGCTAACTTCTCCCTATACTTGCCCCCCCCTCTGCTTATAAGGCCAGAGATTTCTTATTTCTTTCCGCAGACATCTTTTATTACCTCAGACAGTTTTCTTTCACTTTGCCCCTTTGTGCTTTAGTAAAACACATTATTCTCTTTGCACTATTGCCCTGATTCGGAGTTATAAATTGGATGATAGCTGCCAAGGATTGTTTCATTTATGTTCTTTGACTTATGCTGTTGACATTTACTACGATGTGAATGTAGCTTGTTTTTATCCATTTATATTTTTCTCCTGCTGCTGAATGAGCCTTAGGTAGGATGCGCTCTGTTTAAAGGCTTTTTCAGAGACATTGACGACTGCTAATTCCTTCTTGATATATCTTGATATATGAACTACTTTTGAAAACGTTAATAGAACATGGAAGCATGGCATATCATAATAATCGGAGAATTGAACCAAAAACCTACACAGCCTTAAACGTTTGTAACAACAACATCCTTAATTCCAGAATGGAGGCAAAAGTGATGTGGAACATAAGGACATTTCAATGGAGAAACTGGGATTAATCTCACAATGTCACAAAATATGAAAATCTGTAATTATAAACATTCTGATGACATAGCATTTAGTTAGGGTTAGGGATTAATTTTTTACATACTTACTTTTAACACTTGTGTGCCTTGTACATTTTATAATATTAAGAATGAATCAGATTCAACATCCCCTAACTCAAACTCCTTTATCAGTCACTAAGCCTGATTCTTTCTTAATTTATTTCTTAATTAAGTCTTTTTTTCCTGCTTTATTAAGTTGGATTAGTTATTATGAAGTGGTACCTTTTTCTTATACAATCCAAAAATGTGTGTAGTGATGGTTTCAGCCATGTGACCTGATACTTTTTTGTATTAAATCTTGCATTTGAGTTTCGCAGAAAGAGTAGCCATTGTCAGGGCAATGAATAATAGAATCCACAGAGACGACCTTCTTGTTGACATACAAATCCACTCAGCCCTCACTACTGGACCACTGCCCTTTCTCGTTTTCCCACAAATCTCCCGTTGTCCTAAAAATAAATTGTTGACAGCAGAAAGCCAAGTTTAGCTGATGAGCTGTATCAAAAAACATCTGTGGCGTCAGTAACATGTACCAGATCGAGTCCTGTTCCCGACACGTAACTGGGCAGGGCGGTCTTTAGAGCTTTACATGTCTAACGCCCATAAAAGATACAACTGCACAAAGGAGCTTAACTATGTTCTTATGTAGGTTAACTGTCTGAAGATGTATCCGTGCGCCACTCTTTAGTGACTGGTGTGTTTTGGTTGAATCACCCTGGTTTTCCCTTCTAATCTCTAATCCTCTGCACAGCTGGGGCCCTCACTGCATTTGTGTGTGTGTGTGTGTGTTTGTGTGTGTGTGTGTGTGTGTGTGTGTGTGTGTGTGTGTGTGTGTGTGTGTGTGTGTGTGTGCGTGTGCGTGTGCGTGTGCGTGTGCGTGTGCGCGTGCGCGTGCAAGCGTCTTGGCGCGCGTCTTGCGTCTTGGCGTGCTGCAGCGTCTTGGCGCGCGTGCGCGTGCGCGTGCGCGTGTGCTACTCTGTGTGCCTCTATATGATCTGTCTGAGCTATTCTTAACTCGTCTTGCAGTAGTGATGTGTAAATGGCATTCGCTTGCAAACTAATCATCTATCTTTATGTATTCATTGGCTATAAGGCTGCACCATATGATAAATAAATAAATAAAAATCTATTTATTTATTTATTTCTATAATTTCTGATGCAGTAAGTCCAGTAAAGGCGATACACAGGCAAAACTTAATTCATTCATTATCTACAGCTTGTTCCCGTTAGTGGTCGCGGGTGACTGGAGCCTATTCCAGG
The DNA here is from genome assembly GCA_019453435.1 of Rhinogobius similis. NCBI lineage: Eukaryota > Metazoa > Chordata > Actinopteri > Gobiiformes > Gobiidae > Rhinogobius > Rhinogobius similis. The sequence continues at coordinate 13,276,982 of CM033625.1, read as the reverse complement.
GCCTTAGGCGGGGTACACCCTGGACAGTGGCCAACTCGTCGCAGGGCCAGGCAAAACATATTATTTTTACTTCAATTTGTGCTCTCAACTCTCTGCTTTCACCTGGAAACTTCCCTTCCTTTTTATTGAAGTAGGAAGTACAATCACACACAAAAACACTTCATGACGCATTTCATTGTCTTCAGGTCGGCGTCAAGACATGTTAAAAGGCTGGTTTTCCGCTCAGACATAGCAGGGGGACATGGCGGGTGCTTCAAATGCCCCGAAAATACATTTACTACTACCACACAGACTTACAAAGATGTTTAATAAGGTAAAATTGTTACTTAGTCCTACTTTAAAGGTGCTGGACCTTCTTCTTTCAACGTGAAAAACAGAACTTCAAACTTGCAATAGTTCACATGCATCCCTCACTTATTTGATGCCTTCCCAGCTTCCTAAATATTCACTACGATAAGTTTAAAAGGGCTTTTCACAATTCCCTGAGCCCAGAGTGAGATTTTCCATCATGTAAAGCTAACAAACATTATCACGCTAAAAGTGCACTTCCTGGAGAATAAAATGCTCTATAATTAGATGGTGAGAAAGTGCTGCTAAAACTGATTTTACTTAATTGCAAAAAAAAGTACATGACTTTTAATTGAATCCACTTTTATCCATAGATTAGACATTTTAACTTCAAAGGTTGTTCTCTCAAAATGCATTTTTCTCCCCCATAGAGAGCAAGATAATTCATTCAAGTTGATTCATGTTTTTACTCAGAAAAATCTAGATTAAAAACACAAAAAAACAACAACAACAAAAAACATGTGTTATTGCAGTATGTGCGTTTGCATGTATGGATTATTGTGTGCAATTCTACTGACTATGTCTACAAATGACCAGTTCATATAAATATGCCATTGTGGATCTATAGTAATTGCTAGAATAGTTGAATGGATAAAGTAAGTTAATACATCAAATATTGATTGGCCTCGAATAGCTCTTAAACTAACTTGCCTTTGTCAACTCATGATATACGTTGGTTGCCCAATTTAATTTCAAGTATAAATTGAATGCTTTATCATATAGAAGTCTATTTGAACAATATTATAGAGAGACAGAGCTGGAAATTTGCATTAACATGAAAAAAACAAAAACACTTTTTCACAATATACAACTTTTTCCTCAAATATCTGCATTCAATCCACTTCAATCATTTCAAACTTTATACATAAACATAATTTACATCTGAGATTTTGTCTAATTAATCACATTTTTCATCTCTCCAGCCCAGAAAATATTTCCTCACGTACATAAATTCTAAATTAAAGCCTTTCAATCAAAACTTCTGGTACGTGCATCACTGGTCCGTGTTTAAACCCAATCAGATCTCATTAGAGTTATGTTAATCAACTCTTTTGATGGAAGATTATCGTGCACATTTGTTTGTCATTCTTGCTCCACCGCCTCCAGCATGACTGAAAAAATAAGACCGTTTAGAGATTCTTTTAAGTGCGAGTGCGGCCATAGGGACAGCTCCTGCCTCTCGTCTTGCGTCTTCCCGTGGTGTAAGTGTTCTTAAGTGCATGAGGTTTACTGTGTACAGCGTGAACAGCGCGGCCACAGCACATAAAGCCCTGGTGTACTTCATGTGTCACTTCCAGGCTTTTAGAAGTTTTCTAGGTGACATTTACCTGTGTGTGCTCTTGACAGGTATGTTTGTGCCCCGTCAATAAAACCTTTGATTTTATATTTGAATCATGTGCAACTGCCAGCCATGCAAAGTACAGGAGTAAAGGTACTGTACACAAGAAGTATCGTTTAGGCGTGTATCGTTTTACTGAAAAAGATTTGAGTACATTTGAGAGCAGGTATCCTTTCGCCTTCCATTTTAAACTGAGCTGAGACTTTCTGAAATAAAAATGACGAATGAAGAATTAAGAAATGGATTCAGTCACTTTTGACTGATCATATCTTTTTATCAAGATCAAAGTGAAATACATTTACTAGTGCATTCATAAATTAAAGTGTTTAAGTACTTTTGTGGAATTTTGGGTGCCATTTTATAATAACTACACCTTAATTTGTCTTAACAAACCATTACAGACTTCATTCACAATGAAGATACAGTTTATTAAGCATGAATCAGGCTTAGTAATTACTTAATTAGGGTTAAGAATAGGGATTAGACTATTAATTAGGTAGTTACTAACCCTGAATCATTCTTAAAATATTTGTTCACAATGAATTAAAGCCTTTGTTCTGCCCACAGTTAAAAGTGTTTTAGTAAAGGGTTAAAGAACTAAGCAAAAGACAGTTGATTATAATTTTGTAATAAATATGTCTCTACTCATGTTAAAAAACAGCCACAGGTTAAAAAAGAATTACTTTTCTCTCAATATTGGTTTAGTTGTATTTTATTTTGAAGGCCAGGTTAATGCATTGTGGGTAGCTGAAGCAGGAAGCAGCCAGAGAAAAAATGTGTTACAGAAAGTGTGCTTGTAGATGTTCAAACTGTTCTCCCTGTGTCTCAAAACTTATCTACACCTACGAAAGCAATGACTGTAAGTTTTACAAGTGTTTGGTGCCTTAAATAAGTTTTATAAGCTCTGTTTTAGAGATCGTTTTTGCACATGTTATCACCAGGAATTAAACCTGCTCATGATCTTGCTAGCTCAGTAGTACTGTGTATTAGCATAGTAATGCCTCTATTCACGTGTATTAACGATCTAATTAGCATATGAAAAGATCCTGAAAATGTAATGTTCTTTTTGTTTATCTCTAGTTTAGCAGCTATTTCCTGGTGCATTTATTTGGTATATTAGAAAGCTAATGTACAATGTATTTCTGTTTGTTTTACAGTTTCACTCGAGCTTTTCACGCCACAATTGTAAGCTGTGTAAAAGACAACAATAAAGGAGCAAGACGCTCAGTTTCCTGGCTCGTGAAAACCGAGTTTGGCTTGCTGTTGATCTACGTCCACATACATCGTATATAACACGTAGTGATAACAGTACAGCCTTGTTCATGCTTGGAAAAAGTATAGTTGTTGTAAAGCGTTATCTGAATTTGTATATGATACTTTTGGTTGAGTATTTATTTTATTTTATTTTATTATATATTTTTTTGCACTTGCTTTTGCTCAGGTGTCTGTACTTAAAGAAACTGTATGCAACTTTCTGGAGGTGGCAAGTCATTTGCACGACTCCACGAAAAGAGAAAAGTAAAACCATACTTCTGAACTCAGTGGAGACAGAGAAGTTTAATGCCATAGCCAAAGGGACAATATTTCCATGAAAATACGCAGGAGAAGGCTCCACCAGGCCAAGTGCGAGTCAGGTTTGTGGAGAGGCAAGCCCGCTCACAGTAAGATTGCATGTTTGTCTAAGATTTTCAGTGTAAAAAAAAAAAAAAAAACATCTGATGAAGAAAAGAGCATGCTTTTATTATCTAAAAAAAAACTACAGCTGGTTGACTCATCTGTGTAATTGTGTTTGCGACAAAGTTCATACTCAGCCTGTTATGTCAAGAGCCCAGTGCCATCATGTCTTCAAGTTCAAAACCTTGCAGCATTTTAATTTGGTAACAGAGAGCTCGGGATGGAAGGTTAAAGAACAGTCGTTGCCATGGAAATCCACTACAGCAGTGCAAAACGTCCATAAAGGATCATTAGATAGATGGATGTACTTAATTAATTCTGAGGGAAATTCAGTCAGCCAAAACATTGTAAAGTGAGCAAAACAGCCGTGGAACAACCTGATAAACTGCTCACCACTGGTAAATACTTTTGTCACTCTACAGTGTCAGCAGAGGCGCAGGAAGGGCTCAGTTTTGTTAAGTAAAAGTACAGACACAGGAGCAAAAAATCACCAGGGGCGTAGCAGCAAACTGTGGGCCCCAGGTACAAACCTTCTCTTTGGGCCCCAAATAAATCATTTTGTACATTTATTTATCTGAGCGAATTGGGTTTTATTATTATTTTTTCTTTCACTGTTGCAAGAATATGTGGCTTCTGCTTACAATTAACAGTAACTTGCTAATTTATCCTGTGTGGCTAAAGGCCTATATTATGATACAACACTGTTTGTATTTGCAATGACTACCAGACCAATTTCACAAAGATCTAAAAACATATTATTATATAAGAACAAATACAATTATTTACTTGAATTTGTGGTTAGTGTATTTTAACAACTTGGCTAAAATGTATGCTAATATAATCCTTTTTTTAAGGGGTGATGGGAGCCCTCAGATCTAAGTTGAATTTAGTCTCTCAAGGATTTACTCAACCACAATGCATTTTATTTCAACAAGAATAAATTAAGGCTTTAAAAATGCCAATGAGAAAAAATAACCATCAGGTGCTTCGAGGGCCCTTCCCTGCCATGGGCCCCGGGGAAACCAGTACCCTTTACCCCCTCCAGTCCGACGCCCCTGAAAATGACTCAAGTAAAAGTAAAAGTAGAATTTTACGTTTATATATTTTTTATTTTACAGAGTGCTGGGATTCTTTTCATGACTGCTGTCACATCAGTAACAACATGGCAAGTCTTTCATCTGTGTGTCTGTATTTATATTTTTGTTTCTTCAAAGACAGCACTTGAACTCAAAAGCTTTAGTTAGGATTTCATCATGAACATGGTAAAAATAACTCCTCAAACCTTATGAAAAGTATTTTCCACTTTTTAGTCCAGTTCAAAACTGAAGTGGAGTAGAAAGTATAGATTTGTGCTCTCAGATGATGATAGTGAAGTAAAAGAAAAAAGTATCCATTGTAAAACTGACTTGAGTAAAGTACACATACCCAAAAAATAAGTAAAGTACTTTTATCTATTTATTATTTACTTTGTTGCTTTCCACCATTTAGTGTCAGAATATGTTTTATTGAACGTTAAGTGTAATATTTAGGATCTTAAAATCTCCATTGGTTTAACTGAAAGGTTCTTCAAAGATTTCCTTCTGCCCTGGTGTTGCAACTTCCCTGACACGTCCTGTAAAAGAGTCTTGTTATGGTTCAGCTTATGTATTTACAAAGCACATTCAAAACAGCTTCTGCCGAAATATAGAAAGGCAACGAAATACAATACAAGCAATCATTATCATCAAGTACAAATAGTCCCCCAAAAAACAAAACAAAAGAACGTTAGGTATCAAGTATGTATTGAGTTCCGACGAGAAAAGGTCGACTTAAATTGTTAGTATTTAAGGCCGGCATTGTTGCTACTATTGCTGAAGAACTTTATAACTTTCCATGCTCCAACTTTTCATGATTATTCAGATTTGTCGAGGCGATTAAAAATTCTACCAGTGCAGATTGCTCATGTTTGCCAGTTTGCCAATCACACAGAACCATCTGGAACAGCTCCCTGAAAAACACTTCCAAACTTTTCCATAGAAACCGTCTATTGTTTAGACAAAACTTTGAAAATGAAACTGGAGAATTATGCATTTCGAAATGGTAGATAGTTGCTGTTCAGGCATATGCGCTCCTTTGATGCTAAACCACCTTTGAAATCCTGAGACACTCTTTCCTAAAACAGCTGATTCCAAGTAAAACCGTTTTGTACTGTTCTTAAAGGTTTGGGATCCTATTTGGGGGCGGCAGTAGCGCAGTAGGTAGAGTGGGCGCCTTCTGATCCGAAGGTCGGCGGTTCGAATCCCACTCCAGACATGGAGTAGTTGAGTGGTCAGATCCCCTGACCCGCAGGTTGGTGGTGCGATTTCAGCTCCTTCAGATGAATAATGCCGTTGTGTCCTTGGGCAGGACACTTAACCCACCTCGCCCCCAGTGTCTGCGTACACTGGTGTATGAATGTGTGAGTGGATGGGTGACTGGTTCCTTGATTTGAGTGCCTTAAAAAAGGTAGAAAAGCGCTATATAAATGTGACCATTTATTTCAAACTGTGAAAGGAAGAAGTATGTATTTAAATAAGCCCACTCACTATGTCAAAGGACGTTACTGCACTTAATAAGGTCTAATGAAATCTGTTAATCATCACTTTTCACACTTTTCTCACAAGATGTTTTTATTTATTGTCGCCTTTTTATTATGATTGTGTCGTGTTTGTTTTGTGATGGTGAACCAAAGACACATTTTCTCTACTATGGTGGACAATAAAGTTGAAGTCAAACCACATGCGTTCATTTTTGGGTGTGTGAACAGCTTTAGAACGAACATATTTTTCAGAAAAAGATGCAAAGTGTGTGTGGACCGCCAAAGCGCAGCCACCATGCTCTTATCCCAAAACGTATTGTAGCGACCTGTCAAGCTCTTTATTCCGGGTTTGTGATTTGTAAAAGTATTTAACATCAGACCTCTGTGCAGACAGTGCACAGAGGTCTGATGTAGAGATTTACTGTGTAGTGTTGTCATGATATCGATTTCAATGCCACAAATAACAGACTGAGATTTTCAACACAAAATGATATTACCTTCTATATTAAACATTGTGGTCTTGTAGTGATAAAGCTTAAGGTCAAAGTGGTGGTTTTCGATATGTTTGACCACCATATTACAATATCTAATCTATAGGCAAGACATTAAATATACCCCTTGACAAAATTTAAGTACCCAACCTTTAAACCCATACGCTGTCACTGACCACATTCTAAGGCTGATGAACAGGCGGAGTGACAATCGGGAGACTTGGTGCGTAGTTGGTCGGCGGCCTGCTGTTTGTGGACCAGTCTTGGTTGATGGTTGGATGCAAAACGGAAAAAATGGTCGAGAAAAGCACACAGCGAAGTGGCGCATGAGAGTGACACGCATCAACTGTCCTCTTACTCATCTGTCTGCGGCCGATCCTTCTCACATGTTGCTTCTTTCTGCTTTTTTTCATCGCTGGTCATATAGTGTTGTCAAGTTGAATCCTCAGAAAAAGTTCTTCCGATGCTTAATGCATGGGTCGCTAACAATTAAACTAAAGTTAATTGATTAATCACAACTAATCTCTACTATCAAGGTGGTATATTTGTAATCGATTAATTGTTACAATCTGGGTTGTACACAGACCCCAAAACATGTCTGAGAAAAGAGGTTTTATCACTCGAACAAAGCGTCCTCAAGCGGCATCACTTCAGCTTTATGTAGGTAAAACTGAGCAAAAATCTGATATTTATGGCCATTTTACGTTCTAAACAATTATCTAAACAAATCAATTAAACAAAAGTAGAATTGTTAGACTTATCGATTCGTAAAATAATCCTTAGTTGCAGCTCAAAACCAAACACTTCTCGTTGTCCTCACAAAATAAAACAATCTGCAGTGACGAGCAGCAAAACTAATATAACAGTTTGAAAATGACTATGTAACGGCGAAAAGACTCAAGGCTCCGGTCCAGAGCGACAGTGGTTTCAGCTGATGTTAGCGCTGTTCAAATACATTTTCTCAAGGGCTAGATTTTTTTGAGGGCCATGGTCTCTGGGCCGGCGGTACACAACATGACAGCCCTTTATCAAATGTGTCATCTGTTTCAATAAGGATAAAATAAATTATGTTATAGTGGACTTTTGTGGAAAAATAAAACACAAAATGCTTTATCAAATTTCTCTACAAAGTCCAATCCAGTACTAAACCAGGTCTGAACTAGGACTAACAAAAAGCAACAAAAATTACCCAAAAAGTACGAACTAGGGCTAACTAAGAACGTTTGGAGGGCCTGATTTAGCCCGTGGGCCTTAAATTGAATTGACCTGGTAAAATGTGCGTTGAATTGAAAACAAACAACAACGTTTAAACAATTTGTTCAACATTTCATTTAAAATAGTTGTAATAGCCTTTACAGATGAGGTCTTACTAACTTTGTAGACTGATATATATATAACATAATAACAAAATGCAGAAAAATATAGGAATTTAGCTTTAGTTTCTCCAAAAAAGTGCAATTATTCCATCATATTTTTGCATGTCATTTTCAAAAACAACCACGCTGAAAAGAGGGACCGGCAGACGGGGCTGGGTCACTATATTGCAAACCCTCCCAGTAGATTTCCGAGCCCCACTCCACTCCGGGCTGCACTTATAGATTGTTACTTTGGAGAGGCTGGAATTTGTACATCCCGCTGTGGATCTGGTGAGATTAGGCCCAACGTCTTTCTGCCTCTCTCGACATAATTACAGCACACCAGTCACAGTGGTGTTGGAACTCTGTGGAACTCGGGAGGCTCCAATGATGAAACAGCACGCGGCCAGAGGAAGGGGAACGATAAGCGAGTGTGTGCGTATGTGTGTGGTTTGTGTGCAGTTTGTGTGTAGTTTGTGTGTCGTTGTCACCAGATCTGGGTGTTTTGGAGGGGAGCTGCAGAGCAAGGCCGAACAGATGGGTTTATAATGAGGAGAACAGAATGATTTTGATAATGATGACCAGATAATTATAGTATCCGAGGAAGGGGAAGTAGAGGGTAAGATGTAAAAGACACCACACCGATATGCTCCGTAGACTTTGTTTGCAGTGGTAAAAGTACTTTCAAATATGAACTAAAGTTGGAATAATACAGTGCGTTATTCACTCGTGTTACTATTTTCTGCTACAAACTGCTAATACGCTCTGACTGTTGTGTCGGAGAGGAGGATGTTGTCCAAAATCAAGACAATTCTGGACTTTCCCTCTCACCCGCTCCACAATGTGCTGGTCAGCTGCACGAGCTCGTTCAGATACAGACGATTACTGCACTGCTCCACTTCATTGTGCAATATCCAGTACATTTGAAACTGTACATTATCCTGTAAATATGTAAAGTGGTAGTGAGGGATATTTTATATGAATAAATGGTTTTATTAATACTGGGGTTAAGTTGATAAAACAGATCTATTTGAGTTCATCCTTTATTCTAATGAGATATACAGATTTTTAAGTTTGTTATTTTGAACAAGTATAGTCTTTTGTCTTGTTTTGAGCTTTACTTTCTTCTGCTGGTCGGTTGCATGTCTGTAACGAAATAATTTCCCCTTTTGGATGAATTAAAGTCATTCTGATTCTGAATACACACAGAACTGTGTTGCAACAATTTCTAAAAAAGTACTAATGAGGTGCTGTATTTCTAAGAACATTTACTGTTACAATTTATTGCACTATTATTAAAGCTTTTTAGTCATTTCTGTCTCTATTGGCAACATGCTACCCTGTTGGAAATGATCTGAAATCTGTGTAAATGTAATTGTAATAAGAATTTTACATCATTGTTTTTTTTTGTTGGAGGCACATTTATGGTTTTGTTTTTTTAAAGCTTTAAAGTTGATTGATTGATTGATTGATTGATTGATTGATTGATTGAAAAAGCAAACCACTGGGTCATGTTTTTGCCTCTTTACTTTCTTCAGACACAGCATGCAGGCTTTCAGATGTTTACTCCAAAAAGAATCAATATGTTAGAGATTAAACAGTGTGTGAAATATGAAGGCTTGTGTGCTGCTGAGCCCATTACTCTGCCCTGATCAAAACTAACACAAGTTCTTCTGTGCATGGGGCGAATGATCAAACACCTCAGAACACTGCCGCTGTCAGTCAACATGACCAACATCTTTTATTGTTCTACTCTAAATCAAAGAAGCTTTCGTCACAGTTTCATGACAAAAGCATAGTCCTGCTTAGTTTTATTACATTTTCGGTCACATTTATACCTTAAAATAATCCCTGCCTTAGTAAGGCATGAACAAAGACTTAGTCAAACTCTTTGTTCAATATGAATTAAGTCTTTGTTCATGCGTTATTAAGGCTAATTAAGGTGTAGTTACTAAAAAATGGAACCTTTGTTTGTACTATGGTGCACTTTGTAACTTTTCTCCATGGAGGGTTTTACATGAAGGTTGCACAGTGACTCACAGCAAGAATATTGTTATTGTAGAAAGTTGTTTGTTTTTAAATAGATTTTTGAGCAATAAAACCATCTACAGTTGAATAAATGTTCAAAACTATGGAACATTTCATGCTGAGCTAAAGCAGGTCGTTCACAGACCTCACAGAAAAGTCACCTGTAAGTTCCATGAAGCAGGTGGCTGGAGGCAGAATATCATGTTTACCAGTGGGAGTTGTGCATAAACTAATTTGCAGTTCCTATGTTTGTTAATAAAGTTACATTCTTGGGCTTGTACTGAAGTTTGAGCTTGTTTATTCCAGTTGTAAGTAATACAATTCTATCAGATTATTTTTCGCTTACAAAAACAGCCCGAGGCCAAACTTCTATACAAACTTCTTGGCACATCCCTGTAGGATTTCCTCTAGTTACAACTTTGTTACAATATCTGATCTTTGAAACATTGTCAGATCATTCACAATATTTTCAAAATGTTCATCTCGCCATGTGCCAAAAATACATACTGTATTTTCAACGTGTGATGTTTTGCTTTTGTGGTTTTGTAATGAAATAGAATTGGGTTCAGTGCAGTGTACCCTAGGGTTATGAACAGAGACAGTTTTTCCACTGTATTGACAACATGCATTAACGTTCATCAGGATCAAGAGATACAATCAAATCCTTTTCCAGTCCAGTCAAAATATAGAATAGATGCACACAATGTTCCAGAATGCACCATTTTTCTATTGAGAGTCTTAATGTACTCTTTCTGTACTAACGACAGATGGATGGAGTTTTTGGTAATAACTTTCACCAATATCAGTTACATTCCCAGGGTTGTATTATTGTTCCGCCTATTTGAAGTTCAATTACAGCTTCATGAAGAAATAAATCATACCAAGGATACACAAAGCACAAATAATGAGAGACCTGTGCAGTTTTGAACCAAAATATTCTAGACCATTAAAAGTGCTCAGTAAAACGTTTTCAGCTGGTCCGGACAAAAAACAAAACAAAATTGTATTCTTGCTGTGAGGGGGGGGGGGTGGGATCTGCCTGTTTGGAGATGGAGTGACACAGCGATTGTTTGTTGTTTTGTTTTTCTTGTAAAGCAAGGAAACGCCTTCACTAAAATTTTCACCTGATTTATATTTTTATGTATTTTTTTAAGTGCATTTGCGTCCCGATTTAAGTCCACAATAAGAACGTTCACACATGACGTTATTTGGTCCTAAATTGAGCCCATTTTTGTCTTTTTGGTCCTTTTCTTGTCCTTGTTTATTCACGATCTTGTCCAGGTTTTGTTCAAGTTGAGTCCAGAATTTGATGCAATGAATGTGCAAATGTGCTTAAACTAAAAATGTAGCGTAAATGACTGCTGATGCTATGGATTATTGGCCACAAACCATTAGTTTCTTGACAGTTAACAACATTATTCTTCATTCAGTCTCATACAAAGAGCACAAGTTTACAGTTGGTGCTTTGTAAGAGACTGCTGGAAGAACAAAGGCAAAAGATGAAAGTTTTATAACCCACAGAATAAAAACTAGGTTGTTTGGATGAAAGTGCGAGGTGTTGCAATGGACACTTGGGACAGAGATGTGAGGAGGGGAGAGGTGCGGTTCAAAGCGTTTGCAGTGACAGTAATCCATCGGTGACAACATGTGCAGGTCAGAAATTAAAAATGGTGGAGTGTTACGGGAGAATTTATTTTAATCATGAGGGCATCTGACTCTTTAGCTTCTCTTCATGCTAAAGGAAAAATATTCAGCATTTTTCATATTGCTGTTAGCCTTAAATTTGCCATCTCATGTTTTAAAACAACAAAAAAGTTTCTTATTCGTTGATGATTCTATGATCTGTGTTATCAGTCACTGTGAAATTAAACTTACTGAGTGCATCCAGCCAGCGGATGGCACCAGTGCAATGTGCAATCTAGTGAAGTTAGCGCTGAAAAGAAGTTAAAATGGGGATTTGCTGCAGCAGATATGGTGTTTAGACAGCAGAAATGCACAGAACAAGCAGAAAATTCTCGGATAAGTGACGCAGATGATCCAAAAATATGTCCCGTATTGAAGGAGTTCGCAGGAAGTGTGTTTGACGCTCAGAGGAGGGAGGATTTTATGATATACATTCATCAAAACAGCGTGAATGCATCTGAATGCTACTTCAGGTATGTTTTTGATTGTTAGAACATGGATAAAAACTCAAAAATGTCACTGTAGCAGAATATGTTTCCTTTTGAAGTGGGCTTTCACAGAAGATTATCAGCTAAATATCGGGACACTTCTCCACAGTGTTCTTCTTTTCTCATAAACACTAGGGCCAGGAATCACAGACTTAACATGTGATGCGTGGCTTACAGTGCCAAGAACATCACAATATAGTCAGTTTTTGTTTTTCAGCTCTGTTTGAGGTTTTTTCCCATTCAAAATATTTTGTTTTAAATTATTAATAGCCATGTTAACAGTCTCACCCATTAAAAACACGTGGATACTCTAAGAAACAAATCTCTATATCACTTTATTCCACTTTTCTCCACTTTTCCACTAAAATCACCACTTGGATATTTTGTTTTTGCCTGTTGAATGTTCCACAGTATGGCATTAGATGTATCTATCTCCATGGAGATGAGCAGGTTGGTACTTATGTAAACACTCTGTCCCGTTCATGTTAATGATGCAGAAAGGCACAGACACAGTTGTTTACGTGCTCATCACATTTGCTAATGAGCAAGAACAATTAATATCTAACTTCAGTCTCTAGTTTTTGAAGTTCACATAGGATTTGTGGCCCTTGGTGAACCATAATTAAAATGTTCTTTTATTTTGTTTTGTGGCCGTTATATTTTTGGTGCATTATTGTCCGGAGTAACGTTACATTTAGGAGATCTTTATTACGAGGATGTTTGCCGCTGGTTGTCTCACTTTTTAGAATGTGATGATTGGACTTGAAACTGATTATTTCTTTTAGTGACAAGAACTCATTCTACAACAAAAATCAGCATTTTAACAACATTCATTTGACTGACCTGATCCGTATTAAATACCATTGGCTGATGGAGTTGTGTGATGTCTCATTAACTATTGGTATCGATTAGCTACACAAGTCTGTCCGACGTGTGGTATTGTTTCTAACGAGGCTTTGGTGATGCTGAGTGGTTACCAGTCACTAAAACAGCCCTTCTTTTTCATAGTTTGTGAGGTTTGGAGGCTAACGCTAACTCCCACGTTTAAAGACTTGCAAAAGTCTATTTTACCTTCTGATATAGATCAAGACCATTCTAAAACTATTCAGTAAAGGTTCAATTCTGTCCTTTTTCTTCTTTTTTTTTTGCTATCAATTTAGCAATCTTATTTTAATATTTGTTAGTATCTGAGCATCAAACCCTAATTTTCTCACACTCCAAACACACACACACATCCAAGACTAAAAAGAGGGCTCACTGACAGGTCAATCCAGCACAATCTAACATAGCTGCACAGAGAAAAAAACAGTATTGCTAAATATAGAGCTAGCAGAGGTAGAAGTCAGTGAGTAGAATACCAATAACGTCTGTCAAACAATACATCAAACCATGTGATGCTCAGAATGGGCAATAATCCAGACGTTTTTAGAGCTGCATTGGTCCAAAGAGGAGGTCGCAATTATCTGAAAAATCCTTAATTGGTAAAATAATGTGAAATAGCTAAAGTTTGCCAGTGGCTGTGTTTGCTATACGTGCCCTTGTCCGAGTGATGGAACGCTCCCTAATGCGGCGTGAGGCTGTGCATAAATGAATGGGACAAGTGGAAGTGCGCTGAGTATCAATTAGGTAAAGTGTTACACAAATGCAACACAGCTCCGTTGGATATTGCTTTACCGGATTTATGCTGTAATTGCTATACATTAGCAACAAAACTTTCCTGAGATCCAGTGCTGTAGTATCTGCCAAGTGGTTAAATAAGAATTCCACTTTTTTTTTCTCTCTCTCTAAAGCCATTTCCTGATTGTAACCTGAGTTGTGTTGTGGTTTTATATTATAGATAAGAGTATCACCAAAGTATAATTGTTGCTCTCTGTCGACATTAATGTAATTTTCTCTTCATTTTCTATCTTTAAAAGCTTATGATTGTGTGAAAATGTTTGCAAAATGTTTTTTCCAATCCAGTTGTTATGAACTAGAATTGCTAGAGCGCTTCGATTATCACAATGAGTTGGTTTTGAATCTAGAAACTCCAAAAACATATCACACTGACAAAAGCAGAGAGGGAGTGTGATGTTTCAGTTTTGACAGCTGACATTTAAAGACGTACAAAAGAAAAAAAGAGTAAGAATATGACATCAACCAGCTAATTTGACATGTCACTGCTATAATATGATGAAGAGTCGATGTGCCATATTTCAATCAAAAGAAAAAACTATGTTTATTCTATACTTATGCTATATTTATATCTGTGTTTATTTAGTTTTTGTTTGTTTTATTATTTTATTTAGTCATTTCTGTACTTTTTTAGTTGGGTGTGGGGAACCGAGATGTTGGGAGGAAGAAAAAAAGCAGAATATATATTTTTATTCTTGTTTTATACTGTACTATTTCAATACTGTAATAACTGGGTAGGCACTTGTCGTATTCTATTCTTGTTCGTTTATTTTGTACAGATATATTTTTTTTTTTTTCTCTCGAACTGCTGAAATAAATAAGTAAATATCTGACAAAAAAGTGTTACAACTACTTAAATTGGTTTGGTAGTTGGATCCATTCTGAGACAGTGACAAGTTACAATAAATATAAACGTATAGTAAGTAATAATGAGCCCTTGCTGCACTTTAATAGCTCTGTATTTGACTGGAAATTGCACTAAAACTGAAAGTGTGAACAGGCTACATCCCTTATATTTTGCATCTTAAACTTTACTCAAATAATAACACTGTAATAACATGTATAGTGTTGAAAAAATACTGTAACGCGCCTCCTCTTATAAGTATGTATAAATTCTGTTCTTCTGATGTCACTTGTGAACCACACGGCACGAGGCGGACTGTGCTGTATATCCCTTTTGTAAACGCAGCCAAGTCCTCATTTAAAACTCCGCCGTTATGTTTTGAAATGGAACCCTGACTGCACAAAGCCATTAAAACATTGTACGAAGCAGAATTCCATTATAGCCGGCTTTACTTTCCACTGGGGACTTCAACATAAACGCACATTCTCCCTTATAGCGCGCAGTCGAATCCTCTTGTGCATTATTGTTTTGATGCTACGCTTCTGAACAAGTGCCGAGCTAACATCCTCTAACAGAAGCACCGACAATTAGGTGCCCGAAAATATAATTACCACGGTCCTTTTACACGCACATGAAAGTACGCTACACGTTTTTGAAGAACGTGGGTGTTTTACTGTAAGATCTAAACTGACATTAATTGCGTGTGGGAGACAGCCTGCTTCCACCTATGCACTAAACGCCATGTTGACGATCAATAAATTAAAAAAAACAGACTGCTGTGCCAACTTTAAAACAGGAATCCCTTGCATGCATAGTGTTGTTAATGATGTTCATGCAGCTTGTTAGTTCAGATAACTGGAAAACTCGCTGCCAAAAATGTCAGAAATTTCCTTTTCCTAAGCGTGCGCACTTTGTAATTCTTTCACTATGACATAAAGCTGTCGCCTCCGATCTGATGCCGCTTTGATCCGTGTTCGATGGGTTGTGCAACAGAAGTGACTTTTTTGTTTTTTTCAAGTGTCTACAATTTGAGATGTCAAATGTGTTTCCAGAGTAAGCGGTGCACAGGTTTCTCTGGCTATAAGAAGTTAAGTGCTGTGTTGATATCTTTATATAGAACCGTGACTTTGACTTTAAATTGAGGAAATGGGGCACCAAAGCCTCAGGGTGCGGGCGAGCCCTGGTGAAGTATGATCCAGAATGTATTTGTTGTATTTGCCTGTACCTAGCTTCTAGTTCTTTGCAGGAAAACGCTTTTAACTCTGTAAATATTCAGTTAAAAAGATCTTTTGGTTGACGATAAAACGAGACTGAATGTGTCACTGTATTCTGAAGGGCATTTTATTTGATTGGATGAGAACCAGAACTGCCAGGAACTAACACTATTATCCAATCAGAGACATTGTTGGAACCAAGACAAGACAGTTGTTTCTCTATCATAGTTCAACATAAGATTGAGAGGAGACAGCAGTGATTACAGTTACATCCTGAAACATGTTCTTCACTCATGGTTCAAAATCTGGTCCAGGCCTTAAAGGCATGGGCAGTATATGTAATATGTATAATATGTAAAGTATCATATTAACTTCATGCAAGCTGGTTTGGGTGATCCTGTTTCCTGAAGTCTTTTCCCTCAAAGCAGCTCAACACATAAGTCATGTTTTTTTTTTGTAAGATTCATGTGGAAGAGATTCCAACCCAGAATCTCGAATGAAGTGCACATTTTGCAGTCCATAAGCACTTGTTCTGCACATGTCTGGAGTCAAATTGGTTTCTCTATGATTACATTGATTTGTTTACTTGCCAGTTGCTAAAATGACTTTGCCTGTTTATTTTCTAATGGTTAATTGTCATTGCTGCTAGCAGTGGACGTTCAAGTGCTCAAACAAAGTGCTTAGAAATGAAGTCGTGGTTACGGTTAAGGTACACTTTATTGTCTGTGTAGAGAAATGCGTCCTCTGCATTTGAGCAGGGCTGTCAGACTTTAGTTGCTCAGTTGATTAATCGGTTGATGGTGTCTTAGTTTGTTGTCTTAATTAGTTGTCTAATTATTGTATTGGTATTTTAATGGTTTAAATTGACGATAGCAGAAAGGAGAAAGCATGGCATGAGTTTGCTGGAGTTTTGAGAACAAATCATTCATTTATTCATGTTTTTTTTTTTCTTTTTTTTTTACATTTGTAGAATATACATTGTTGTTTTTTGATTAGTTCCTTTAAGCTGGTGTTCATTCTATAGTTATAAGATCTATTGCCCCTTTAGTTGATTAATTGCTGCAGACAGCATGTCAGCAGAATTTCTTTTGTTGACTACAGTCCAACTTTTGATCCCTTCTGTGGGGGGGCCTATCTCCAGGCTTGGCCAGGACGTTGGCTGCAGGATTTGCCTTTTGCATATTTTGGGTTTATGGGGGAAACCCAGAGGAAATCCACTCAGATAGTGAGAAAAGCATGCAAACTATCCACTGACCGTGATAAATAGACAGATACTTATTGATCCAGACAGAAATATAATCAAACCCGGACACTTCGAGAGTGCTAGCCACTTCAATCATCAATCATCTCATATTTGTACAAGGCAAAGTGGGTGAAATGTATGTAAAAGCTGCTAGTGGCTTTCAAACCATCTCCTTTTAGTTACTTGGCACATATTTCAACAAACAAAAACATCACAGTTGTTGTGCAAAATGTGAATATCAAATTTGTCGCCTATAATTAACTACTTTACTATTTAAAAAGGCTGCAAAGTAAACTGTTTAAAGCAGAGAATAATGTAATATTTGTGCCATTTTTAGTTAATTTTACAGTTGAATCAAATTTTACAAATCTCTGTACTTATTGCAATATATTAATTAAGACATTCATTTTTTTCATCACCACTTGCGCAAAAACAACTTCACCCTCCACTTCAGACCTGTTCAATCACAGCCTTAATTACTTCTGAAAGCTGACCGTTTCCTCGTGCTACGCTCTTACCTCCTGCTGTCCTCTCTTCCAGGTGTGTGAGCCCATCCCTCTCATCCACAGCCCGAGCCCTCAGCGCTGGTCTTCATGTTGAGTCCCACCACGGCACAGCACTGCAGATAGAGGTCAGTTACTCTGGACTTTACCAGGACACAGGGAAAGAGAACCGGCCCCGCTGGGAACTGTGACAAGGAGCTTACACAAACAAACCTGAACACTTATTGCCCATTAGGCTTAATACAACTTTAATGAAACCTATTGGGAAATAAGCAGGTTGTTACAGTCCGTATTGGTGTTCTAAAATGCTTGCACATATATATATATATATATTCCCCTTCTTGCTTATTTATCTACGCTGTACTTAAAAATAGAGTGGATATCTTGCTCTGGTATGAATGTATGGAACAATGGCATGTGTCCGCCCACTTTGTGTATTTCTATAAGGCTCCTTGACACTGCTAACACGCCAGTATGTAGAAATAATGCATGCTTGTATAATGAGAATCCGATGTGCGCACACGATTCCCAAAAGAGTAGAAAACTGCAAGCTGCGAAAAGCCTGGTTCGCAAATGAGAAGCGGTGAAACAATAACAAAAAATGACATTTTAAAGTTGCATTACTTTGGGATTCCTGTTGGATTTAATAGATTTCTTTTATTTCAACTGATGGACAGAAATGTGAATCTTGTTTTGTTTTTGCAGCTATAGGTAATCATTTTCCTTGGCAGCTCTTGAAATGTTCGTGGTGTGGTTTTTAACATACAATGAGATGCCTGTTCTTGTTCTGACTTTATGCGACGTGTTTAGTGACCCAGTGCTATTGCATATTTCTCTCTGCTTTGGCAATGTTTACATTCTTTTTATGTTGTTTGTGGTTTATGCAGACTTCACCTGCGCTCAAACAGCCAAAAATACATGTTGTTTTTGCAGAAAATGTAGTTTAGACAGTTTACCGGCAAAAACATTAATGATTCTGTTTGTCCACAAAGGATTCCTACATAATTACTAATGAAAAGAAAAGGTATATTTTACTAAGTGTAATTCAAAATGTTAAAAACTCACCTAATTATTATTGTAGTGTGTTCAAGGGCGTTTTATCTCAGGAAAGAAACAGGAAAACACCTTTAAAAGAAATAAGTCAGCCATTCTGACACATCTATCACAACAGAACTCAAACATTTCCAAAGACAAAATTTAGAAATGATTATATGCCTGGATATCTCAAAACAACAGATAGATACTTTGGGAAGGGAGGGAGCATCAAGTAACAGAGCCGTCAATAGAATCTGAAATACAGTGTGCCTCCTTCTCTTACTCAAAGACAATCTGACGTTTGCTTCTCAAGGCGAGTTCATCAAGTCATTACTTTCACTAAACCAAGGTCTCCTGGGGCTGAGGGCATTCGGTCATCTGGCTTCTTGTAGGATTTGACCAGTCAACGTCGTCAAATCTGCAGATCCTCCCTCGGGGGTCCGATTCCTTCTTTCATTCCACGTCTGTATTTTGTAATCCGTTGAATCCATCTGACAGAGGATTGGCCGATCAGATTTCACTAGAGCTGTGTGAGTCGGCCTTAAAGGGGGGGCGAGACACAATTTTCCCAAGATGAGAAGAGATTTTGACACAATTTACAACATGCAATTCACAGTTTAGTTTAGTTTTTTTTTTATAGTTTATGGTATGCATGTGTTGATTCAAAGGTATACTGAATTTTCTTCATCCAGGCTTTTAGGATCCTATACAACCTGACCAATTCTGCAATGTAAATCCCAGCATGCATCACAACTGATTATTACAGAATTCTCATTATCCAATATATACTGCACTACATTTTAATTAGGCTATTTAAAAGATTTGACTACAACTGAAGTGCTCCACTGTTCTCTGTGTGGCTCCAGCCAGTGATTTTCTCATCACCATAAACACGGTATGGAGCACAAACCTTTACAGTTACTGACAAAGTGATATACATTACACAACTTTTTTCTACAAAGCATGTTAACTAAGATAAGATGAAAGCAGGCCATGGATGAAGAGGAAAGTCTCCCTTCAAAAGGGCACCGACTCAGCAAATGAGTCTTAGTCTTTTGTGACAGAAATAAAACATAAATTTATACTTAGAGACATACTTCAAATGCAAGACATGTTTCTCTTAATTCCAAGTTATGAAGATTTGTACAGCTAAATATACAGCTAAATGTACTCATAACTGATGCCGCCCCATTACACAACACAGTGCAGTCCAATGGCTTTAGGGATTCTTGTATTGTTTGTTCTAAAATGACAGATGGCTTGCCTAAACTCAACATTTTCACACTACAGATACTTCTCAAATGTATATTGCTTGATTTCTGAGTAGAATCGTATTGCGTAATGGTCTTTAAGATTAGTTTAACCCCTAACTTCCACCTCCCACAACGCAGACGTACGGTTGGATTTTAAGAAATAAAATCCAGTTAATTTAAATTCAAAAGTACGGTTTATTTTGGCATAAAGAAATTGTAAATGAGTTGCAGATATTGTGTAATTAAAGGTGCATTGTGAAACAGTTCTTGTGTCTCCATGGCGATGTTACTGCTTATTTATCTCCATGGAGTCAGGTGATGCACTTTACAGGTCAGAGCTATGGAGAGGTGATATTATTTGTCCATTCAGATCATTGCAGTCGTCTTTTTGAGCATTAACTGTGCACAGCTTACACTAGGTTTCCAAAGCGATGTGAAAAATGGTTTATTTCTGTGGCTGCGAAACAACAATCTGTAGCAGTGTTGTATTCTCTCCTTGCTCCAGGCTCTTCTCTTCCATCCAGCGTTGTCTTATTTGGTGCCACAGCCCCTGGAGGAACATCTGCCATTAGGGGTTTATTATGAGCTGCTAACTGGACCAAGTTGGCTTTTTCCTGATAGAAATGATCATTTTTCACCGAAGCAACTCAAAAATCCTTCATGCCACTTTCACTGGAAGCAATTACAAAAGACTTGCTATCTCAAAAGGCTCCTATCTGTTAATGTCTGTTTCTCGTTATCTTGTTTTCTTGTTATCCACAATCTTGATTTGTCTTGTGTGTCCTGTTCAAGATCTACAGATATTGGAAATAAGTAATGAGATGAAAAGATGAAGTAAGATTAGTTATCGTTCAAATTTTCCTCAAGACTGATGGGTACATTGACGTTTTATCTCAGTCTGTGGGTGGCCATTTTACTTTATGATTGTCAAGTTCTGAATGTTTTGACTTCAGAGTTGACGTGTTTAAAGCGAGAATATACGTGCAAGTCTGATGAGTTGAAAGAGTTTGAAAATGGTCAGAGTGTGTTGGCGAGACAACTGAGTCAGAGCGTCTCTAAAAGTGCACATTTAGTTTATTATTCATGTTTCTATAAAAGTTGCTTTATCATAAAACGTAAAAGAGATGTCATGATGGACTGAGTCATTGTTGCCGATGATCAAAGGCTTTTCTTCTACATGATTTTTGGATTCGTTTAGCAGTTTAATGTTTTAGGTCCTAGAACTTAGAACCTAGAATGTGAACTGAATCTTGATTATGAAACAAAAATCACAAATCTGATCATAATTATGTTGTGTGTACCTATTCTGGTGGGCGGCTGCTTAGTGTATAGCAGCCCTTCTTGTCTCCATGGCGATGGAGGAGTGAATTGAAAGTATCTACCTCTCATATATTCAATTACAAATGCTTTTTTTATTGCAATAAGTAAATAAATACATAAAAATCCTTGAACAACATGAATTCTCCCTGTGCCAGGTCTCCTCTTATTCACAGATATGACTTGTAACTTAGCATCGCTCATAGATTCTCTATATCTGCCCATTTCTAGAACATGATCACATGACCACTATTTACGTGAATAAAATGTTTATTGAATAATATTCCTGTCCTCATTAATAACCTGTCAAAGAGGCTGTTTAGTGGTCACTAGATTCTTACCAAAAGCAGATCAGAAATCTTCACCTACAGTTAGTTAGCCTTTAGCTCACATGCCAGTATTACCCGATAAGTATAATCTAAAATAAAACGCCAAAAGCTTTACACGCTCAACAATAACTATTAATGTGACATTGACCTCACCTAAATGTGGTCTATGGGTTGGTAGCAGCCAAAACTCTATCTATCTATCTATTATTCACAACTCATTTTTTTTAGCTCAGCAATTGGCCACACAGCGGCTGAGTGACCAGCACTCATGCATCACAACAAGAATGCAGGCGTGTCTGTGAGGAGTCTGCTGTGTCTGGGTGACTTTTCCTGTTACTAATTCTGCCTTAAATTGGTAACTTACCACCTTATATCTCCATTTCCCCTCCAGGCGCGATCATGTAAATGAGCTGCTCCATTGTGCACAGCCTCCCTTGCGCCCCCTGGAGGCTCTACCTGGGAATGTCACACATCTTTGTGAAACTCAGAGGGAGCACTATATGATTACACTGCTGTTTTATGTCAAATCATAACACTGTATGTTATTCAGCAGAAAAATCTGTGCAGAAAAGTGTTAATACTATGAGCGAGTTAGCTTTAGAGTTAGCTTTTGGACCCTATTCACAATACAAGGTCAGAAATGGATGAGAAACAAGTAGAGAACAAGGAGATACCAAATAAACCAGTGTTATATTGAAGAAATCCTTTATGTGCTCTTTATCATATATATATATATATATATATATATATATATATTATATATATATATATATGGAGTACTTGAATGTGTTTGTATATTGAAACCTGGATAAACCATGTCTGGACACCCATAGCCTGATTAAAAAAAACAAAAAACTGTGCTGTGGCATGAAATGAATGCAGTAAACGTTTTGTGAAAAGAAATTGCTTTCCAACAATATAAAAATGTCTCTCAGGCTATTTATTTTTTTTTTTATTAATGTATGTATTTATTTATTTGTTTAATGAATGGGAAAAGAAACTCAAACCGCCCTGAACAGGTGGGACTTAACAGGTTAACAAAATAAATTATTAAGTATTATTATTTGTTAACTCATAACAGTGGATATGAATCTTGGCCCTTGTTTACAATGAAATTACCTCTACCACATTCACCGCCATGTTCCAACAAGGAAGTAAAATTATAACTTCACCACAATGATCACTACTGTAAGAAAATAAGCCACATTTTTTTGTTAAATCTAAATCTAAATATAACCATGTCAAATGCAGTTTAATGTCATGCTGTACACTGCAGGCAAAGCAAATATAAAAAGAAAACATTTTGCCCTGCACTGAGCACACATCACATTTTGAACATACAGCTATGACAACAGCACCTCCACACTGTACAATTACTGCTGTCTTGATTACAAACTCAAAATCACTGGTCGACACGTGGCATTTATGGATCAGAACTGGCTATTTCACCACGTTTTCCTCCTCCTCGTCTTATGGGCACATGCCAAACCAAGCCTCTTCTATGCACACGCGCACCTGTAATCTCCCTCGTGAAAACAGCAGAGATTTCACTGTGCAGCTGGTCTCGCAGTGCTGTCCATTCACACGATGATGCCTGACGCCCGTTAGCCGCAGCCAAATCTGGGAACGCTGGCGTGAATCTGAGCGGATTAGGCCTAGTTTGTGATGGTATTTTATGTTTACATGTCCAAATTGTTTCAAGCAACTGTGCGGATGACAGGAAAAGTGGCATGCATTTTATTCTACACCCAACAGAAGCTCACACTCACTGACAGATTGTAATTACTGCCGTTATATGCAACAAAATGTAAATTCAAATGGCCCTGTACTTCCCATACCTTGTGTGCATAATCCATATTTATAGTGGCATTGTATGGTTTGATGTGTGTGTTTTGAAGCGAAAGACTCAAAGTAAGCTCAGGCCGGTTCTGTCATTTCCCAGTATAGATGAAAGAATAAGAGGGCATCTGCTGTGAAAAGTGAATTAATATAAGAAATTACTGTCAGCTTTAGGATGTAAAAGAAAGAAACTCAATAAAATGTCTGTGATTAAATAAATGTCACAAAAGTTAATACTTCAGCGCTCACAGTTTATGGTATCTGTGGGTATTTTGCAATGACAAACTTTACGTAGTTATAGCTGTAGTTGGGAGATATGGATAAGACACAAGTTTAGGCAGTGAGTCATTAAAACAATAAAATGACCATCCAACACAGACACAAAAAGCAACTATAACTCTTGTATTGATCTTCAGATTAAGAGCTTTTTCTGTAGAATTTTTCTATGGCATTGCGTGTCCCGAGCTGTTATTTACACTGCCCAGAACCATAGAACTGTATTGTATAAGATATCGATCCAGTGCTTTGTCAACGAAATAAACACATCCATTGACTTCTCTCTACTGTGTTTTCGTTAAATTTTCTGATGTAAAAAAAAACAAAAAACAAAAACGAGGTAATCTATTGCTTCATGTTTTGATAGAGAAAGATGTGAGGTTTTAACAGTGAAGCCTCTCCCCACAGCTGAGCTCTTAAGTGGCACATGCTGCAGGCTGGAGCAGAGCGAATCATATCCACTTATGAGCGCATCATTCTTCTTTATGAGCTGGAGGCAGAGAGGTGCTAACTCCTCTTTAATACTGACTTCTCCTAAAATAACAGCAACATTTCCTAACTCTGCCCATGTGGATGCCCATTTGTGAGCATTTTACACATGGGCAGAGAAGACGCTACAGACATAGGAGTAAACACATCAGTCTGGTAAAGGACCCAAAAATCCACAGAGCACTTTGTAAAAGATCGGTAACTGCTCAGCCTGACTATGATTTTAAAAATGTTTACATTTGACCCAGAGTGACTCTTTGTAATGCACAATCGTGGACATCGATTAGGTACACAACTAAAATAAGCAGGTTATATGCATTAATTCCATTGTCTGCCATATACAGTGATGTAATAACATACACATGTTATTGAGAGTACTTTGCTTTTTTGTCTCATTAGCATCACGAACCCAGAGGCTCTGCCTTGTCACCTCTACAGACCTGTGCACTGAGCTCTTCCACAGCAGAGCCTCAGGAGCAGACACACACACACGCACGCACGCACACAAATACACACACAAACACACACACACGCACGCACGCACACATACACAAACACACACACACACACGCATGCACACATACACAAACACACACACACGCACACAAACACACACACGCACACACACACACACACACGCACACACACACATACCTACACAAACACACACACGCACACACACACACACACACACGTACGCACGCACGCACACATACACACACACACGCACACATACCTACACAAACACACACACACGCACGCACACACGCACACACACACACACACACACGTACGCACGCACGCACACATACATACACAAACACACACACACACACATGCACACACACACATACCTACACAAACACACACGCACGCACACACACACACACACACAGGCACGCACACACGCACACACACATACATACACAAACACAGCTGAAGGCTGTCTGTTATGCCACTCTTCTGCCATTAACAGCAGTGAATACACAGCATGCCTGTGCTTATCATGATAAAGTAAATGCGGTAATAGATATCCACCTTTCAACTTAAGATAAATGCAAAATCGAAATATTCTGCTGAAGCACAGGACCATGACAGCCATGTAATTCCCTAATCTGCCTCTCAAAGCCATAATATTCATATTTCTTCATAGCAATAAAACCACATTACCATATGAAGGCCATATCATAATATTATTATGGGACGCACTGTGTGTGCCTCTTGTGTGCAGGACGAGTTCAAAGCACAGCCCAGAGCTGTGTGTGATCAGGTCTATGTAGCTACAGCTGCTCATCCTCTTGAAAAAGAGGAGCTGTTCCTCCTGAACACAGGAGCTGCCCCTCCTGAACACAGAGGAGGAGCTGAACACAGGAGCTGCCCCTCCTGAACACAGAGGAGGAGCTGAACACAGGAGCTGCCCCTCCTGAACACAGAGGAGGAGCTGAACACAGGAGCTGCCCCTCCTGAACACAGAGGAGGAGCTGAACACAGGAGCTGCCCCTCCTGAACACAGAGGAGGAGCTGAACACAGGAGCTGCCCCTCCTGAACACAGAGGAGGAGCTGAACACAGGAGTTGCCCCTCTTGAACAGAGGACCTGCTCCTCCTTAACAGAGGAGCCGCTCCTCTATACTGTGCTCAACTAGGGTTCGCTCCTGACTTAATTCTGATGGTTTTGCAAATTCTACATTGTGTTCCCTCATTTGTTATGTCCTTTTACTTTAAGTCTACTTGTTACAAGCCCAGCCGTTTTCCTAATGTCCCTATATTTAGACGCAGTTCTGTACTTTCTGCTCTTTACTTAGCTGAGCTGTCACAGAAATCAAAGAAAACTGATCAGAAGAAACCTATGTTTATGAAGCCTTGTTTGAAAGTAACATTCTTTTGAAGTCATAGACCTGTAAGACATTCTCCAGACATGAAGAGCATGAAGAGATCTTTCCATTAGCACAGAGTGCTATTAGTGAAGGGCCATACATCACAGCAGTCTCTCAACCTCCTCAACCCTCAGGCCGCTCAATCCTCCTGTGATAAGGAGCAAGTTTACAAAGTACAGTTGAAGGTGATTGAAAAAAAAGTTTTACACTGTTATTAAAATCTACATCCCATACACTGCCTCCTTTGAGCGTTTATTGTCAAGGTCGCTGTACGATAGCTGCATTTCAAACACAGGATGATCAAAAGACACAGAGATCTCCATATTCCCAAAGCTGGAGATGCTGCAGACTGTGTTGATCATGTTGCAGTCTTTGTCGCTCGGGGTCCAGGCTCTTCTCACTATTTTACCGAAATAGCACATTTTTGAGCATGGAAGCAGTCTAGACAGAGAGGGACGCAGGGGAGAGGTGAGGAAGAGATATCGCCTCATCTGTATTTTGGATGCATATGAAGGTCATGTTAGAAGCGATTGAGAATGTATTGCTCTGAGGAGGAAAGCAAACTTTTGAAATGAAAAATAAATAAAGGAATCATAGAAAAAGAAATGTCTCAAGTGCCACTCAGTGAATAATTATTACAGAAGAGCTGCTGGAGGAAATGTTGTTTGTGTGTGTGTGTGTGTGTGTGTGTGTGCACGCTGAAGAGACAATCTGATGTTGATGTTGCCAGCTCAGTAAAGCTTACTCAGCCTGTAACTGCTATGCTGAAAGAATACCTCAGTGAACCGGATATATCTGACCATGGTCCAGGCCATTTGAACAAAACTCACTTGGACTATACTCAAATTACCTACTAAAGAATGAAACATGCCTCTGTTTGGGTAGCATTCTCAGCAGTATTACTTGGCGGTATTGTACATCATAAAAAAGTCGTGTAATACCTATAGTTGTTGTTTTTCCATGCAACACCATTTTCCTATTCTCTGTGACCAACCCATACTCCCAGTTGTCTGCATTTGTTGTGAGGCTTTGTATCAGTGAGATACAGCATGTCAATGGAAAATACGATGTCTGTCAACACTGGGTACAAAAAGCTACCCTTGAAGGACAGAAAGGTTTCTTGAGGTTTTGTTTCGGGCAGGAGAAGGCAATGATGAAACCTGGAAACAAACAGAGTAATACTGGAAATACATGAGACAACTGTATTGCTGTTGTCCATACTAAATTTAGCTGAAAAAAAAAAGGTTGTGAGCATATGGAGACTGCAGAGAGAGTACTTTTAACTCAAAATAACACCACAAAGATGTTATCGAAAATGCTGCAATTTTAGATTACTGGCCCTGCAGCTACATGTTACATCTATAATAGTAAAGATACACTACCTTTAGAACGCTAAGTAGATCTACATAAAGACCTAGACCAAGACTGGCCAACTGAAAGGCAACAAAAGGGAGATGGTAAATGAATATGCCTCAGAAAAAAAAAAAAGCAACAGTGTACCCGGGTCTCAGACGGAGAAAAGGACCGTGTTTTGAAGTTCTATTGACAAATCTACAGTAAAGGTTGGAGGCTGCCGAGCTACATGTTTGAAGCTTTGTGTTATTTTGAGATACAGTCGTGGTTTCATCATGTTCTGTCTTGGTCTAGGTGTACATCTAATCGACAACAAGATGGACATATAGGCGTAGAAATTGCAGATGCATCCGAATCAATATATGCAGGAATGAAAGTTATTTGTGAAATGTGATATTGTTAGAAGAGGTTATAAAGTTATTCAAAGACATTTCAACTGCCTTCCGACAACAAAACAAAAATATAAAATCAAAACAGCATCAAATATTCAGTGAAACAAAAAAAGATCATGGCATAACCAAATTAATATGTAAATCCTGTTTAGACCAACAAATTGGTCCATTTTCAAATTAAATCAAAGCTTAATTCTTTCCATCTTTTGTATTCAGAAGTAATTTTCAATCTCAAGGTCGAAGGAGGAAGAATTTTTTCTAAAGTAAAGAGTTATACCCTCAAATGTGTTTACTTGCTTTGGACTTGTTTACTTGCTTTGGACTTGTTTCGAGTAGTTCTAATCTACTCCATTGTTGTGTAAGAAAAATGGTGGATTAAGATACAATTTGCCATCAGTTTACAATAGCCTTCTCAAGCCTTGAAACAAAGCCAGTCAAATTCTAATCAGGTACTTAGCAGCTGTGAGGAAGAGACTGCCAGAGAACAATAAAGCAGAATGACCCAAAACGAGTCTATTAAGTAAACACGTCCAGAGTACAGAGAAAGTTTCAGGGTATAACTCCTTTCTCTCATCTAGCTCCCCTCCCTTTCGCAGACATTCAGACTGAAAATGAAATGTCACGATTTCACAAACAGATGCCTTTAACTTTGAAACCTTTTCTCCCATGGACCACTCCTGTACGGACGTATTACACAGACTACAATATGGTATTAACAATCGATTTAATGCCAATAGAGATATAGATGAATTACTGCCTTGTGATATCATTATCAGCATAAACCCCGTGCAGTGCATCAATTTGTGATTCACAGTCCAGTGTCCAGACTCTCACTGTGGTAAAAGAAGCAATCACAGCCCTTTATCTGTTTAATCTTCTGTGTCACAACCACAGCGGTGTACCTCTGTTGCGTAGTGTGCAGTGGTTTGTACATTGACGTGGGGCTGATTACAGAACACAATTCTAGGTATGCATTAACAATCCATAGTCGAACTAACATGAGTCATTTCCTCCTTGTTCCTCCTAAGTGGACAGTCTAGTTTTTTTCCTTCAAAATGTTTGCATCATTATGTTGTTTTACAGCAAACACAACCTTTAAGATGGAGGTAGATAATTTGCTGTGTATCTTCAGTGGTCTTATGTATAGTGGGGACTTCTTACAGAGGATCAGCTGCGTGGAGGAGATTGCTGAGCCGGCATGTTGGTGGTCAGAGCAAGGTTACCATAAAATGTGTTGTTATCTGCAACATAACCAGAGATGTTCTTCATCATTACTATCCCACTATATATTCCCCCGTCGACAAGAAACTGTGAAACATGCCGAGGTAATTTAAAGATGCACAATGTAACGTTTCAGGAGGAGGGTATGCCGCCTGCTTGTCTGAAATGATCCATAGAACATCATTAAACTCACCTATGAAGACATTATAGGTCAGATCTGACACCTGTGATTGAAAATAAAAGATAAAAATCCAAGATAGATGAGTTTAATACCAACTTTCTCAGCTTAGCACTTTCTTCATTGGATTTGAACTGCATACCGCTTTAACATTTGCTTTTCACCTGCTCAGACTGAGAATCCGATACTATTGACGTAGCATTCATCTGTCCTTTGCAGTTTTGCCAGTGGTTCAGGGATGTTCGGTCCCAGCTGACCTTACGGCTCACCTCCAAATCCATGTTGAATTCTATTGATGGACAAGCCGCCAAACCCCTTGACCTGTATGCATGGAGGAAGATACCGTTTCCAAATAGGGGCCACTGTCGTAATGACTGGACATGCAAATGCAGGAAAACAACTGGCCAAAATCCTCAGTGTTCTTGCATGTATTAGTGCTCGAGTTTAGGGCTATTTCCTGAAAGATTTCCCTAAGTTAAGTACTATCACTTTTCTCCCTAAGAAATCCTTGAGGTATTGCCAAATATCTATCTAAAATTTCAATATATACTAGTGCAGTGTTTCCATGTTTTGTCCATTTGTATTGCTTGCATTGGATCCAAACTTATTCATCTCCATGGAGACAAGCAAGTGCCGCCACCAAGGTCAAGTGCCAGGTCCGTTCTGTTTAGAGGCGATTCAGTTCAGTCAGGATGCATGTTTTCCAAGGTAATTTTGAGCAATGAAACATTTGCAATTAAATGCTTGATAGACAGGCCTGTCACAATAACAAATTTAGAAGTTCGATGCATTGCTACAGAAAAATGTCATTATAAACAATAAACTACTACATGCCACTCATAGTAACCCAAAAGCAGTACACTCCCAGTAAACCCTTTTTTAAACATACAGTATAATTGAAAATCCTGAGCTGCTACAAATAAAAAGCCAAATGAGACACTTAAATTGTCAATTAGTATCAACAATGAGTAATAGAAGTTACTTCTTTTACTCTGTGGAGCTCAAATCTATAAATTAACAAATATGTACTGCAAAAACATATTGTTCCAACTCTAATTTATTGAACGTTAAGTTGCATAATTGTGACAGGTCTATTGATGTAGATGGTTTCATACCATACTGTGGAACATTCAAGGTAAAGCAAAAACAATCTGCACAGAGACAAGCAAGTGGTCAGAAATGCAGTGCACTTTAAAAGGCATTTGGTGATTAAAAACAGTGAAAACAACAGTAAAAATTGCCATCAACATGATATATTTGCTGTTGTCTTAATTCCAGTGAACAGAATTATTAAACCTGCTGTCTTGTAATCTGTAAAAAAAAATAAATAAAAAAAGCACTTCTCCAGGAGCCCAGTCCAGTAGTTCCTGGTGTTGTGTTGTTGTTACTGACAGATGCAGCCGTGTTCCAGCTGAGGCCTCTGCTGTCCTGGCCAGAACCTGTGCAAGTTTCTGCTCCTGATTTCAAAGAGTGAATTGCAAGCTTCAAAGGTTGCAATGAGACTGATCCACACTGGATACAGAGAGAAGGTCGAGGCAGGGCACAGAACAAGCAGCAGGAACCAAACGGGACGGGTTTGCTTGCTCCGGGACATTTTAGGACGACATTTCTTCCCTCGGTGTGCTGTTTGCTGTCACCGTGTCGTCTGTTAAGCACTGCGTTAAGCTCTGATCTGTACATCTGCGCTGGGAGCGGATCGACTATTGAAAGATCAGAAAAGACTTATCAAAGATTTACAGTGGATTTTTTTCAAAGAGCACGCTGAAGATTATAGTGCAGTGCTTTTGATGTGCATGTGGTTGTAGACTAGAGCATGTTGGAAGTGGCATAAGGTGGATATTCCGCACGGACAGGCTATTAACGCTAATGTGCCTCATATGAATAGTGTGTTCAAGGTTAACGCTGGCAAACACTACAATAATAGAAAGGTTTGTATCAATGTTTAAAGGGATGCTGTAATATATTCGATTATTATGTCGTTTTTTCACTATGAATTTGTGTTTTTTTCTAACAAGACAAAAAGGTGCAAAATAGCTATAAGCTTTATTTACCTGACGTGCTTTGATGGTTGGACTTCCGCCTTCATCAGCTGTTGTTTCCAGCCATGCTCAGTTCTGGCAGATCCATCAGACTAATGGAGGTCTCTGGAGGAGTGTGTCCCAGGTGTGAGTCAAGTAAAAAGCTCCCTCGTCGTCTTGATGGTCCATGTGCCCCACTTTGTGATTTCAACAGCCTCCTGTGTCCACAGGGCTGGGCACCGAAACTCGGTTCCTCTTTGGAACTGCGCCCTGCACAAGCGAATAGCACAAACATCAGTCATGTTTTAAAATAGGCTGCCAATTGTAGAAAAGGTTTCAAAGGTTGTCAGCTGGACACTGTTCTGAAAATCAAGACATTTCAACTTGCTAAAGCCCTGCCCACAGTGAGGCATTCAAAGTAATGGCCTGTCTTTGTTAATCTATTTGTTTACCCTGCCTGTAGGCCGCTTACATTTGGTCAAATAAACAGCACTCACGTTTTAACATAGTTCTACATGTGCCAAATGCAGTGTATCAGCTTACTGGTAAACAGAAGAGATGAAGAAACAGTGGATCCAGAATTTCAATTTGCATCCACTTGAATCTTCTTTCTTCCAGTTATGGTCTGCAGTGGCAGACGTTTTATAGGCTACCCTACATAGCTTCAATGTAGGAGCTGAGAATCAGTCTGTTTTGTTTGATTTGTTTTGAGGTCTAACGGAACAGGCATCATACAAGGATGTTTTCAACACAGTTAAAATGTGATTGATACTGCGTATCCATCATTTGTATTTGAGCTTCTCTGTTCTTACTCTTACTACTTTTGCTCTGTCCCAGTTCATGATATAATTTGTCCTTTTACATAAGTTAGATATGGGGTGCTGTGATTTCCAGATTGTAAAGATATTGTGAAGTGGAAGCAAAAGTGATAGTCACAGATTTAATACTGTGGGTTTCTCTGGTGCAAATCGCAGCATGCTCTGCCTGCTTTGAACACAGTCAGGGTGCTGTTAATAAAGAGAAATATCAGAGTGGAATGGTCCAATTCATACAAGATTAATTCCAACTGAAATATTTTTGAGATGATGGAAAAAAATCAAGTTCATAAAACCAGAGGCATGAGATGGAAAATGTAGATTTGGACAGCTTCTGGAGGATCACTAAACAGACTTTTTTTTTCTTTCTGTGAATTACTGCCATATTGCACAATCTTTTTGTCATTATTCTTTATATTACTGTGCAAACAGCCATCTGCTGACGCCAAAGGCACTATCAGTTTGCATAACATGCATTTTTAATTTCTTAGGTTTAAGTTATGTGATTTTTTTTTGGCATGCCATATAGAGTTACAAGAGAAAAGAACTTCTACAACTACAATTACATTCCATTATTAATTTTCCCCCATTTATTCATTAATTTTCTACCGCTTGTTCCCATTAGGGGTTGTGGGTGACTGGAATTTTTGGCCTTGTTTTTCTTTTTAATTTTTCTTTTCTTTTTTCCAGTTTTACATAGTCCAGCCTTGTCATTCCATTTGAGTCAGTCTTTTAAATTGGTCCATTTAAAAAAACACTCCAAATGTAATTTTTTCCTTGTTTCAATTACGGTTCACTTGATTTCTGGGGCAGTTTGTGTCATACATTTTTTGTAATTATTTCTAAAGTTACTTGTAAATACATAGATATTTTAAACATCACAGACATCACAATGTTGAATGGATCAAGCAGATTCATAGTTGAAAGATAAAACATGCCACTGGTCAAATGTCCAACAGTCAAGAAGGACATAAGGGTTGCATAAAGCAGTTAAAGGTTGTAATCTCCACATATTCAGTGTTCCTTTCCAAATAGTTTCCATACAATACAATCCAGACAAAAAAATAGAAATATCCTGTCTAGCATCCATCCATCCCTCCAAATGTTTACCGACTTCCCCGGCTAATACGAGCGACCATTAAGTAATAGTCTTCACAAATCACATTGCTACTGTTCCGAGCGGCACACAGAAGTAAACAGTTTGTGCTATTTCAGCTCACCACACCCTCCTTCACGCACTCTCCCTTTCTCCCCCTGACAGCAGCAGCAGCAGAAGCCCTCCCCATTCATTACTTCTGAAATCTCTGGACCAATCTTGCACTTTCTCCCAGCCCCCAGACACTCACTCTCGCTACACCCCCACAACCATAACGCACCCTCTTCTTCCCACCTCCTCACTCTCACCGTTAGCGCATCATTGGCTGTTGCTAAGTTACAGGCCCCCATCATTTTTGCTTTATTTTGGTTGGACGTCGATAACCTTGGCTTTGCCAGTGTTTCTGACAGTTCTGTAGGTTGTTGGTGCTGTATCTGTTTTATGGCCGCGCCTAGCCGATTCTTGATTGCGATTTGATACTCTTTCCGTCACTTTGGGAGGGAAATTGTGTTATGAATTGATTGTGCAGGACGTGAGTGGGAGAGTCCTGTCGAGTTTCACATCAGTGGCTTTGACATAATGTTAGTTTAGTCAGTAATAATTAAATAGAACACGGGAGTGCAAAGATAGTAAGCATGAGATGTAGCTACAGGATCATGAGGTATAATCGAGGTGAAGTCAGATCCCTGTCAGGTTGTTTTCACTTTGTGGAGTTATATTCAGACAAGTTGTATCTGTATGTTTAACTGAAAATCCCTGTAAAACTGTATGTTATAGGTTACCTTTTCTTTTCTGTTCGAACTGAAAGAACTCAAGTAGTAATGATCATTTAATCAAAGCAATGATATAATTTATTAAATGCATTTTTCATTTTCGTTATTACATAGGCCAATAAACTTCATGTTATACCATCACTACAACCGCCCTTGTGGTTGAAGAATAAAATGTCTTTAATAAGATTGAGGTTGTTATTTTCCCTTTTGTATTTGTTGCCCTTCAAGGATCTCTGAACGACCTGATAGGAACATTGGAAAAACACACAAGGACCCTCACAGCAGGGACTCGTGGCCCTGGACTTACATGTATAGTTTCAATACTGTCACCATGCATTCTACAAACTTATTTGCCATTTATTTTTAGCACCAAGTTAGGCAAGATGGTGCTGCACTTTGTCAATACTGCTTTCATTACTCTGTCTATATGATTTTTGTAGGTTGATTTTCAAGTTTAGTGTATTAATAGCATGTTTTACTGACAAAAGTGCATCTAAATAATAATAATAATAATTATAATAATAATAATAATAATAATAAAAACAGTGTAAATGCTCAAACGCGGCAAACCAGAGCCTGGGTTCCCCCAGGCTCTGGTTTTCCCCATCAACCTAAAACATGAACAGTAAAATCCTCCAGCAAGATCTGGAGATGGGTCCTGGGCTGTTTTGAGCAATAAACCCTAATAAACACCAGGAATGAAATACATGCAAGATGGTTTACTGTCATACTGTGGAAGATTTCAGTCAAAACAATGGGCTCTGTGCATGAAACGTCAGTTAGGATGTTTATTTTTGTTACTGGTGAGCACATTGTACTACTTCCTACTTATTTTATTTCTACGGGGTCTATACAGTGAGCTGTGGTGAATGGCTCTGACAACATGTGAAAGATTTTCCATGCGTACCAGCATATAACGTACTTTAATGCTACAAATATGTAATCGAGCCAAACACAAAACTTTTAAATGACCTTATTGTGAGCTAGAAAACGTTTTCCCTTTAGAATACCACATGGAGCCAGTTTAATTTAAGTGAAGGAGGAGCGTTGAGCAGCAGATGGATGCCGCTGCTCTCCAGGTCATTAATAACCTACCGTTCTCACAAGGGTTGACTCTGCAAAAGGAGGAGCACATCACATGTTGTAGGCAAGACATAAGAATAGAATCCACTCATACGTCGATAAATCTGCATGAATAAGCCAATGAAACTCAAACATGATCTTGGTGAGGGCTGTGTTTTTATGGAGATATTGTAGATTTTACACACAAGATACTCCACAGTGGTTCGGCGGCTGGTTGACAGGGTAATCTATCTCCATTGCGAGGTGCAGTGTACTCTGGGAAAAAAAGGCTGGATGGTACGTTCGCGAGGAGTCAAAACACACAGATTCATGTGCACACAACTGCACTCTAGAGTTATTCACGCGGTATATGTATAGTTATCTAGGGCAACGTGCAAAGGTTATGTCAGAGAATCATTTCCAATTATAATCCGAGGAATAATTGTAGGAGCCCTGGGATTTAGGAGAGAGCACTGTATATAAATGAATCTCACACCAGAATGACATCCCATTTTCATTTTCTGCACTTTGCGCAACTGTCTTAGTCCAACAATAAAGGATCATTTACGCTTTACGTTCGATACACATACTCAGAGAGACTCTGTCCGTCCATGTGCTGACCACAGGGGACAGTAGAGAGCACAGAGGATGGTCAATTGAAAAAAAAAAAGGAAGTGACTGGAACCATTTGCAAAAGAAATACACTGTTGTCTTGAATTGTTTTCTCGGTTATTTTCCAACAAATTTGATCTTAAAGCTGCTTCGTGTGCCTCCATGTTTGTTTTTCTAGTTGCACTTTTTCCTCTGTTTTTGCGCATTTCTCTAAATGACTTATAGCGTCCTCTGGTGGTTATTTACCAGAACCATAGCATGACATCAGAAACGGACAAAGCTGTATATGTACAAAAATTGAGCATAAATGAGCCTTGAATTATGCTACAATTTAATTTATTTTATACTTCTGGCCATTATCAGTTATCTGGAACACAATTTTACGATTATTCACATTCACGTTTGATACCCTACAACAGTGAACACGAAATTAATTCACTCTCACTTTAATTAATTCACCTTGTCAAATAAATCACTATTGCTGTATTTAGTTTGTGACCAGTTTTATGAAACCAAATTTTACATTTGGGTTTATCTTTTTGGTGAATAGCTTGATCATACTCCTTTTCAGACATGTGTTTAATGTATTGTTTTGTCTATTGTGGATATAATGACACATGGAAGAGTAAAGAGATTTATTTTTGCTTCTAAAATTGTCTTGGCTTTTTTTTTTTTCAATTTTTACTCTTATATTATGACCTGTAAAATCATGAATATCGATCAACAAAATAATCCTGACTTGTCTATGATCTGCATTTGTTTGTATTGGGTTTAAAAATGACTCACTAACCCAAAAACCTCCCTTTATCCCATCGTAGTCATTAGTGAAGGGAAATGTTTTTAGACATTTTAGAACTATTTTTAGTAAATGAATTCCGTACAAGTTTCCATCGTGATTATGAGTTCTGGCATAACTGTCTGATGGAGACCATGTTTTAAACATGCAAACTGGAGCGGTTAGGAGATCAGTGAATTTTTTATCACCTGTCTAATTAGCTTATTCCTCTGTGGACGTTTCATAATTTTCTGACTTAATCA